>OZ038422.1:0-1200000 GCA_964036155.1 Diploscapter coronatus | reverse complement strand
ATCCAAATGGTGGTATTTATCGAAACTATAACAATCCTGTTCTATCGCATTTTCACTGCCTACGTTTACAGGTTTGAAAATCAGAAAATCGAATTACATTTTGAGAAAATCGATATTTCAGAAGGCATGTTCTGACCCAAGTCCAGTTCGACAGATTGAGAACCTTTGAAATGTTCATTCGATTATACGCCGCTACGAAGTTCCTTCTCAACTTTTATCTCATCGTTTATTAAAATATTGAGAATTTTAAACGATAGTTAATTTTGAGTAACAATAATAACTAGAAATCTGACAACAAAATTTGCACCTAGTGATAAATTTGAACGTATTAGCTTGCCTACTCCTTTTTATCAGTGATCATTTTAAAATGGTTTATTTACATTTTAATTTAAGTGTAATGCTAGAGATGCAATAACCGGTATGCATAGATTGTGATATTTTAGCAACAATAAAAATATTTAAAATGAAGAAAAATATATAAGCAAAATTATGCATGTTCCACAATGGGTTTCTTCTTCTTTAAAGGCTCTACTTCTTCTGATCCCGCAGCGATGATAATTGGGTCGCCCTTTCGCTTCTTCTTTAACCACCGTAACATCTTCAAGATCAGCACTAGAATTAGGGTTTGGTCTGAAATTAGCATAAATTTGGCAATTTGGAAAAGTAGTTGCACTGTAGCGCATCGTTGCATGCGAAATACTATAGAGTTTGGTAGGGAAAAACTGTTCCCCATACTATTTCGTATAAAACTGTCGCAACTATACTTCCAGGATGTCAATAATTTTACTATTTAAATTGAAACTTACTCAGGATATTTGAAGTGGTGAGTCCGAACGCTAACATCCACCCCATAATGGATTGAGTTTCATCACTTTGTGCTGAGCCCACAAGTTGCGGTAAATCTTTTATGTAAATGATGAAATTGTAAATAAATCTGATAACCTAAAATCGATATATCTTTTGAGTGGATCATTGTAGTTACCACCCTCTTTTCTGGGAGGATAGTATGGTGAAGAAAACAAAGAGGGTGCTAACTAAAGAGACCTTTTAAACTGTAATAAATAATGGCTTACGAATATGATATAGATGAATTTAATGCAACACTCGTCTTCTTTCCAAACGGCGATGATAGCAATTGTGAATAGATCGACCTGGAATATGAACATTTTCAAAAATTGGTTTTTGTTGAAAATAAACTAACCAGGATTAGATTTTTAACGAAGTTAAAGAAATAGTCGCTTTCCACTTGCGTTGTATCGTAAATGCAAATCGATATCGATAAACAGATATTGATCGCTAAGGCCGTTAGCAAAAGACACTAAATTTAACAAAGTATGACATATTCTAACATATGCTAATTTAACATAGTAATTTATTAACAATAGCTTAATCAGCGATTTTATAAATTTGCCAAAATATAAATGTTTTTCCCTACTTTTACAGTTCCACAGGCCATTTGAATTCGAATATTACATGTCAAAAGTGGTCATGCTGGAAGAAATTCTAAAATGTCCAAAGATAAGGTTGAATTTACAAGAAGGGAAAATGAAAACATTGCTGAAGGTTGAAGGAAGAAGAAGACAATCAGTAGGAATCGAAAAATCGATTTTTTGGCAAAAGGGCAACACAATGAAAAAGAATGAAATTGCGAATTTCCAATCAACATAGCATCAACAAAACTGGTATCTTCCTTTTCTTTATGAGTCAAAATCGGAGATAATTAAATAAATGAAGTGATTATGTGTTTTACAAGCAAAATTTTATATTTTAAATATAAATAACTTGTAGAACAAAACAATTATTCAAAGCTTTGAGATAACGCTGGGCGAAACTTGTATAATTCTATCAGGTTTTTTCTTAAATTGAATAACATAAGCTAATCATTAAAACTCATTTTCAAATAATATACTTCGAAACAATGAATCACGACGCTCAAAGTTAGCGCTCAATGAAACACTATTCTGTTGGCTTTTTTTCTTCCCCAACAATCAATAACGATGGCACTAAAACATACACTCACTCTTAACCTTGACAATGAGAGTTTTCAATATGGCAGTTATTTGGAAACCTCAATATCTCAAGCCGTACGAAATAGGGAGAGGGGGATGATAGGGATAACAATTTTTTATCACACTATTTCGCATAGTTTGAGGACTTGAGGTTCCACGCTGCCAACATGACTCATTCTAACATATCAATTACAACAATATTTGTACTTTGCCCGAAAATATTTATTTTCATTTTCAACTTCAAATATTCTCAAATGCTGCTGTGGTTGCTGTACTCGTAGACTCGACTCAAATATTAAATTAAAGAACTCAATAAAATCTATCATCACTTCGTTTTTTTTTTCAAATGCACGCGTAAAGATTCTAATGTTCAAGATAAATATTCAAATATTTCGAATATAATGATATGCCAACATATTAACGCTATAAATAGTGCGAAAAGGTATAAATTTGAATAGTTCTTCCACACTATTTTACATACTCAATGGTAAACATATATCGTGCTCTCCAATAAGTTTAAACGTACGTACAATATATAATGCTAATATATTAAAGATTATTAATATATTGATTTCATCCATATCGGTTAATTGCGTGTCCAACGCCTCCCGAATAGCCGCCAGTTCCTCCGGAGTAGCTTGCAGCTGGGGCGCCCGCTCCAGAAGTGTGGCCTGGTGCCGAGCCGTAGTTAGATGCGTCGAAGCCCTAAAATTACAAACTTAATATTAAAATATCGATCAATCAGATGATACAATTAGCGATAATAGTAAGTCCGAGTCGAATAAACGACAATATTATATACATTGTTGAAGTTTCAACTTTTATAGTCATTAATGATATGACATCGTTTTTTTTGCAAATAGTCCTACTTCATTGTTTATACATTTATAATTTATAGAATCTTTCCCAGAAACTAGTTTTTCGTCGAGCTTCTCAAAATCTCTCATTTTCAACGATCTCTATAGTCTACGCTGCATAAGCGTATGATATTGGGAAGCGAGTCTCTTCTCATGGTAGCATGGTGTAGGTAGATAGCGCGCTAGATTTTTGTCATTTGTTCACAGATAATCGGAAAAATCTCAAAATGGTTGAGAGAGCACGAAAGGAGGAAAAAATTGAATTTCGGGGAAAGCCAAGGGGTGAGAGAAAGGTACCTTCTTGCTGCCGTCCCTACCAGGACAAGGACAGTAAAGAGAATCGCCACCAGCCTGACCTCCTTGACCCGGAGCTCCTAAATTTGGAAATTATTTTTTCCCGGACTCGAAGTTTTTCTGACCTTCATCTCCCAATTGTCCAGCCGCGCCCTGATTTGTATCTTTTTTCAATTTTTACTGAAATTTCCCAACCTGGAATCCCATTGGACCTTCCATGCCCTAAAATTTAACCTTATTCTGTCAAAAGCTCGACATTTTCTTACAAGAAGCCCAGACTCCCCAATTTCACCGTCCTTGCCTTTTTCTCATAAAATTTGAACGATTAAATCTGTAAATTTCAAAGAAATAGTATTCATAACTTCCTCGCCCGAGGGTCCGATTTCGCCTAAACGTTGGAATTTTTGAACTCAAAAAGAAAGCGACTTTTTACCAGGGGGTCCTCGATGACCCTTTCTGGGGATCAGCTGCTCACTGTCTTTGCCACGTTCTCCTAAAATTTGAAATAGTACAGAATTTCAACTAATACATGAAAATGTCTCATGCCTGGTGCTCCCATTTTGCCGTCAAAGCCTGAAATTTGATGCATACTTGGAGAGAAATCGAAGTAAAATTTGACCTGGAGCCCCTACGTTGCCCATTTCGCCAGGCATACCCGGATTGCCTTGAAAATAGTTTTCTTCAATAATTTTCTTGACCCCCCAAAATACCGTCGTTTCCTGGAACTCCGCTGTTTCCTCTGAAAATAGTACTATTATAAGAAAATTTCTCGGTTGTAATTAAATTCGATACTTTGGAAAGTTCGTAGGGGTAGGGAGGCATAGTTAAGGCAGATGGGTAAGATGAGTTAGAAGAGAAATTATACCTTATTGCCTTACCGAACTTTAGAAACTCCCCTGAATTCTTACCTTCTGCCTCGCATGCCTCTAATTCCGGGTTTTCCAACGGCTCCTAAAATGATCGCGTTGTTTCGTTTATTTGAAATCTATACCGCAAAAATTGCAAACCTGGCTCCCCGATTTTTCCTGGCGGACAAACGATGCATCCGTTGAATGGAGCGTTTTGGAACTCTTCAGCGTCTTCTCCGTCGAATCCTTGAAATTTGCATTTCCAAAAACGTCCATTAAGGACTAACCCGGAAAAGTAGCGTTGCATCGTCGTAGCATCGTTTTGCATGCGAAATAACTACAGGATTTGTTAGGGCAAACATTCTTTCCTTTACTATTTCGTATATGCAACTACTTTTCCAGGCTGCTATTAAAAGAAGAAACCTGGCACGCCGTCCCTTCCGTCGAATCCATCGTGCTGAAAATGTCAAATTCAATGCTCAGGCCCAAAACTAAGGCAAAGCACTGACCCCAGGACTTCCAGCAGGCCCTTCTGGTCCACGAGGGCAACCCCCGGTTCCAAACGAGTCGTCGCCGTTCCCATTTCCGGATTGGCAACCTATTCATGGAGGGTTTTGGTATTGTCAATAGCAGATAGATGGCTTAAGACAAAATCAACTATGCGCAACTCGAATATGCGAGGTGTGCATTGTGTATCACAAAATGGCCGTCAAGCTCATTTCTCGAAGTCAAAAAAATATCGGCCATTCGCTTGCAAACAACGCGTCAATTTTTATGCATCAATATGTTCGTCTCTTTTACTTTGTCTCAAGTCGTCGATCATTGGCAATAGAGACAAATCGGCTTCTTACTGCATACGGGTGGTGGATTGACGCCTTGTGCCTCATAGTTGCCGTACTGATCCTTGCCTTGACGTCTCTGACGATTTGATGGAGTTCCAGCGCCCATCTTCAGCATATCCGTCCAGATTTGGTCGGTAGCGATCTGGAGGCCAATAAGTTTATTATAAAAATATATCAATTTTGTTCATAGAAGTTCATATCGTTTTGATTGGAGGAAGAAAGGCGATATCTTCGTGCAGAAATAAGAATTCGAATGTGGAGCGAATTAGAGTGAGTCACATAGAAGAGAAACGGGAGACGAATAGCGTGCAATTTTGGGATATCGACGCGTTCTTTTCCCCAACCAGTAATAACTACTTTTCCAAAGTGCCCTTCCATTTATAGGAGTGAAGAAACCTTGAATTGCCCGATCTCATCGTCGAGCTGGCTCCAGATGGAGTGGACGTCGACGTAGATGACGTAGACGGCATAGAGGGAGAAGAGTAGCGTCAGCGAGGACAGGCACAACGCGCCTGCTGTGGCGCCAGTCACGCCCATGGCTTCAAAGACGACACCAATAAAGAAGCTTCCTTTTA
Organism: Diploscapter coronatus; assembly: GCA_964036155.1. Classification (NCBI taxonomy): domain Eukaryota; kingdom Metazoa; phylum Nematoda; class Chromadorea; order Rhabditida; family Rhabditidae; genus Diploscapter; species Diploscapter coronatus. Next base: position 1,194,575 of record OZ038422.1, on the reverse strand, counting down.
TATACGAGGGAGGATATCTTCTGGATAGAGGAATCTCTTGAATCTGGGTCGAAAAGAGGATGGAGACAATAGACATTACTGGTATCCGCGCATTAAAAACTCGCTCTTCCTTATCATTTATGGAGAACAATTCTTCATCACCATTCAAGAAGAAAATAGAAAATTCTCCATTATTCCGAAAAAAACGTGTATAATTTGCTAAAAATTTTCTAGTCTAGAAAAAGCTATTTATAATTTTCGATCGTTTTTCACGCGCTTTATGGCCGAAAACATTGAAATAAATAGCGCTGTATATAAAGAATGCAGCAGACAGGCAGGGAAAGGGGGAGGGAGAAAACTGCTTTTTATATCACAAGGAGATAGGCGAGCACGAAAAAGACCTGCGCTTTGCAAAGCCCACCTCCCGTCGGAAGGTAGGTATTGCTGATGCCGGAATCTGGGAGGCGTGCAAAATGGCGCAGTTATTTTTGCTGATCAGAGAACGGAGAAATAGAACGCGAAAAGGAGAGAGAGAGAGACTGGCATCTAAAATCGCTTCTATTTCCCCTCATTTTTGACCTCCCAGATTCGGTATCAACAATAATCTTTTGGTTTTTACAAAGAGAATTCGCTAATACAATGTCGTATTTACATTTATCAGTGCGACTCTTTTTTCGTATTTTTAATTTTTATAAGCTTCATTTTCTTTTGTGTGAAACTGGACATGATTTGTGAAAGGACTTGCCAAGAATGCCTTCAGAAATAAAAATAAGCAAAAATAAATATTGATTATTTGATAATAATCAGACACTGGCAGATTTATTATTGAATTGTTGCTTATCAGTGATTATTGAATATATTGAATGATTTAATTGCACATAACATTGATGCTTTTCCTTATTTTATTTTCATATATTTTATATATAGAGAGAAAGATTGGCAAAGTCCCAAGATATTCGCGTATCAAATGGCACGTTTTGAATAGTGTAATGGATTTGCTAGAATGAATTGCCAATCTTTTGATATATGAAAAAAAGAAAAATCGTCAAATTTAAATTACTAAACACTAATGTTTACGTTTTGCGCTTGCAATTTTTAAAGCAATAAAAATTAGACTTTTTTTTTATCTAGCAGCAATAATCCATACCACATGTGATAGATAAGACTACTGAACGGACTTTGGCCAATGTAATTTTGAAATTTACTCGACCTTTTCTTAAGCTACTTTTCTGATGATGAAATGGTGTTTATGTAACACATTTCTCCTCTCGTCTATATATTTATGATTCATGGCCCGATCGAGTTACATCAACTCCCACATAAATCAATGTTGCCTGATCCATTTAAAACGGTTACACTATTACCATTTTATGGCTCTCGTAGTACCATTCGGGTACCGATGTACCACGAATCACCCCATTTCTCTCTTTCCCTCTTGTTACACTTCAATATCTTTGCTCATTCTCAGAGGAGCTATATCCCGTCATCTTTAGTCCCTCATCAATATCAATTAACATTCTTTTCATTTCATTGATTTATATTCCTTCCTAAATATAAGATGAAATATTTCCTGTATAAAATCATTAAATTACTTCGGTAAAAGCTGCTCTATTGCAGTTCGTGCATTATAAAACTAGTTTTTATAGCTTATCAATGATGCACAAATGAGTATAGTCATTGATTTTTGCCACAAAATCTTTAGCTTAATGGCATTTTCTTTCAGATAAATGAAATGATACCTCAATCGAGCTTAATAATACTGCTGCTGGCTCTGTTGGTATTGATCGATACGTGCTTTGGCGAGAGTCGGATCAACAAAGCGTCGTGGGTCTGGCCGTGGGACTATTTCACGAGGCCCAAACCGCCCGAACAATCGATCGAAATCAGCGGGTCTCTCTACTGCAACGGACAGCCGCTGAATGACGTCTACATGAAGCTAATCGATGAAGATGGCGAGTTAATTTGATTTATTTGCGTCAAATTTTTGGCCTCTTGGACTAGCTACCCTCAAGTTGCGTCTTACCTTTTGTAAAAGTTACTCCCCTTTTCTGGAAAATAATATGGGGAAGAGGAAAAGAAGACAACTCCTACAAAAGGGTAAGACGTAACTTGAGGATAACTAGTGCAGAAGGCCGAATTCCTGGACACCAATGAGAATCTTTACCACGAAAATTTTTGTTCCTCAAATTTTGGCGCCACAAAATCATCTTTTCCGCTTTAGTTCTTACCACAATAATTCATTTTACCGCAAGAATTTTTTATTAAAGAGTTTTTCATAAAAATAGACTTTTATAGGCAAAATGATCATTTTATCAGTCTGAAACAATTCAGAGAATGATCAAATTAAGCTGACTATTTTAAGCCTATTTTTCCGACGAAATGGCCAAATCGTTGACGTCCCGGACAGGGTTTTTCATGCTCCAAGGGAAGGCGAGCGATGATGATGGTCATATTGATCCGATTCTAACATTCGACCATGAATGCATCGTCAACAAGAAGCCTAGGGTAGCAGTTTTGATGCATCGCAACATTAAAAATACGGTGGATTTTAGATGCTATGCCATCTACGGACCCGCGTCCGTCTTCATCCACATTTATACGTCGACAAAGGACTTGTGGATATCGGCATTTTCGAAATCGCCGACTATCCGGCTGCCACTCAGGAAACTTGCTCTTGGATGCGCTGGTTTTTGCCAGATTAGCGCATATAGATTAGTACTTATTGAATTTCCTCCAACGTCATTTACTAAAATCACACCTTAGAATCGGAGCAACATTATATAGCTGTAAATGACGTTGATTTACTTGAAATTTATCGCTAAATACGGGGCTATTCGAGTCGATATCCCATATATAAGCATTTATTCAGTCTTCAAATTACAAAGAAAATATTTATACAATTCGAGGATACAGGTGACAAAATACGTATTTTATTTACATAAAATGCCATAATAATAAATAAATGTTATTATATCGGTCCTTGATTGAAAGTCTTGTGCGACCTGTCCAGAATTACAAGCATCGTGAAGAGTAGAGTAATTGAGGCTACAATAAGCAGAATGAACGCGTAGAATTTGTTTAGATAAACTCCTCGGTCAAGCAAGTCATAGTTAATTTCGGCCAGCATTGTGGAGAACCTAAAGACATTTCACAATAGTTTAAAACCAGACTTATCCCACCTAGTTCTCCTCGTGTAGTATTCCCGATCAAAATATTCGCCATAGCCTCCGAGAGTGAAGATGAATTGTTCGAGTTCGGTTTCGTTCAGATTCGGCTCGGGAATATCTTCTTTAATCATTTTAGCTGATAAAGTGAAGGCTATACTTTAACGGTTGGTTACCTAGCCTACGGAAGGGCTGCGGCGAAAACCCGAAATTAAGGCTGGAAGGGCACCACCACGAGCGTGGCCTACTAACATCCCTAACATCATCATTAAGCATACTTGTTGTTGACATTATAATACATGTATTTGATTGATAGACTTTTAAGCAATAATAAATAAAATTCAAAGTCGGTTGCTAAGAGGGATGTTAGTATGCGAGAAATAACGGAAGTCGCTACACATTGTGCTCAAAACTTTATTTTCGAATTTAATTTCCTAAAACTTTTGTTTTCTAACTATCGGTGATCATTCTCGTTTCCTCCGTCGGATCTTCGTCAATATGCACTTTATCCAAATTTACGCCCTTTGTCTCGACCTGAAATTATTGGCGTCAGTTTGAATAGTGGCGTTGGGAAAAATACCAGGAACAGATATGATATGATCAAGATGCCGGTTCCCATAACCACTACAAACGCGTAGACGAGTGGGGGCCAGATGTATGCCAAATGCGCTAACTAAATGTCGGTTATTTTAAATTAGCATTGGAGCAGATTTTTACGAATGGAGCGAGAATTCCTCCGACTCGAGCAATTAGCGAGCAAGAGCCTGTAGCGCTAGATCTACAGGAAGTCTCCATAGACTCTATAACGCACAACTGATTGGCGTCCCAAGCCAGTTCCATGAACACCGTTCCAAGGAGGTTAAATGTTAGGAATACTACGCCCTAAATTAAAAAGATAATGAAAACCTATTATTATTATTATTTAAAGAAAAACTACCGAATAATCGCTAATTTTCATGATAGTCAGTCCTAAGAATAGCATGATGACGATTATCCACGAGCCCTGATGCAAAGTTCGTCTTTTGAAGTTCGGGAATATCGTATCGATTACCAATAAGACCTATTTTATATTTAATAATCTTTCTCCATTTAGCGTATCTATTTTACGTATTTTCATATCTATCGCTTGGAAAATACTGTATGTGTTGGGATTATAACTTATTTTTATGAGTTTTTCTGGCCACAAATTGATTCTTTTCATGACAACCGTCTGTCATATTAAAACATTTCTTAGCCAAATTTTTCATGTTTCAAAATTCCCTATTTATCTGAATTTATTTATTTAGTTGTGATACTGTTGTAAATATTCTTTTTGGAAATAAAATAAAATTAAAAAAAAAAAAACTCGAACTTCCTCGCTCGCTCGTCGTTCTAGTTATTGGTTTTAAAAAATACGCACCTTCTTAGAAATGATGATGAAAATCGCGAATAGGATCTGGTTTACGTATAAATCCCCGGAAATAGTGTTCGAGTAGAAATCCGTCGCGTAACTGCAAAATGACGAGACGAACCACATGCACCAGAGGACTGCTAATCGTTGGAATAATCCTCTCGTTCGAATCACTTGGCAAAGAGTCTATGATTTAACATCATAATATGCTAATTTGAGAAATTGCGCCAATTTTGAACCTTAGAATGCTCCAACTCATTGCGTTTTGTGGGCACATACTCCACACCCCCGATTTTCGCCATGTACCTCTCGGTTGCCTCCATTTCTCTCAGTTTTCCCTGAAAATTCTCAATGTCTCCAAATTTCAGGTCAGCATTCTTACCTTGCTGTGTAGCCATGTAGGACTTTCTGGGAATACAAAGAGAATGATGAAGATTGAAGGCATGGCTACAAGCGTGCAGACGAGAACGGATTGACGCCAATCGGAGAACCACATGCAGATTAGGGTGAGGAATAGTCGGCCATATCCCTGAAAATCCAGAAAAAATTAAATCTTTTCTAACCGTAATTTACTCTCTCAATATGATATTTAAAGAAAAAAAAGCAGATTGAAAAGCATCTAAATTGATCATTTTCGAATAAAAGAATATTTGTAAGCAGACTTGCAGATAAAATCCCGCGAGTGTGATTTTTCGAAATTTTTGGAAAAAGTACGAGTACACGGGTCTAAAACCTAGAAAAGATGCGGGTGCCAAAATGTAGAAAAACGCTGCAAGTCTGTTTATAAGTTTGTGTGTGTTTTTCGATTATATTCTAATTCGATTTAATTCATGCCCAGTTAAACAATGTCCTCAAAGGCATTCTTTGATGGGGCAGCAACATTTCCATGACTAATGTAAATCCAGCCACAATGGCGCCCCCGATTCCAAATCCGACGATACATCGAATAAATATCAAAAGTAGGGGCCTAGGAGGGGCGAAACCTGAAAATATATTAAATCTACTCGGAATTTTTAATTAGGGTTATAAAATGCTTAGTACGCGCACACGCGCGTGTCTCTAAACATTTACAGCCCGGTTTTAATACCGATGTAAAGATTAGCACTCATGGATATGGTTAATGAAGCTATCGTGGCAGGCTTTCTACCGATCAGATCACCAATTGTGCCCCAGGTAATAGTGCCTGAAAAAATCAAATTTTTAAGGTAGAGAAACAAATTGTGGTACCGAAAAATACGCCCACAAAAATGATCGAAGAAAACATGGAAGCGTATTTGCTGTTTGGAGGACATAACCAATTCATTTCCTAAAATCGTTTTTATTAATTCGAATTTTTAGCATTGGAGTTTGCATGCTGATAAATGCAATATTCGTAACGCATTGTTAATGTTTAATTTTGATTTATCAACATAAATAATGAATCTAACCTGACGCATAGAATAGAATTGATTATTCACAAATGTTAGATTGCCCTTGCAGTTCTTTAAAACGTCGCAATTTGAAGATATCGGTCCATCGTCTAAGAGTTAAATTCATAAAACGCAGCTATTTCAATATACCAACCACACTGCCACTTAGGTGTATAATTTGAGAAAATAGTAAATATCATTTGAGTTCCGTAGAATATAATTAAGAGCCATGTTAGCATAACTATCATATGGAAGCGGTTAGTATCGAATAGCATGTTTGTTTTGATTTAGAAGTAATGTTTTAATCAATAGAATAGAGTTACTTAGATCAAATAGTTGAGAACACACATCAAATTGGGCGTTTGATTTTGGAATTCTCAGAGATAGTAGACGGCACATGAATTTAATCTAGAACCTGTCAGTGTCATTATCATCATTATCGATTTTCAGTTGTAACCGATTAATATCAATCGCGCAGAATCGCAAAATCAAGTAATTTCAAAAATAAACGTCATTTAAGAATACATTTATTTATTCTTCAAATATAAATAATCACAATAGATTTGTTTGATTCGAACATTATTGTATTTGTTTTCTTAATTTGTATTCTGAGGTAATAATCGACTATGGCTTCAATCAGACTCTCACATTTGGCTGAATTAACTATTGAGCACATGTATATTCTATGGCCTATTATTGCCGAAATACTTTTGGTAGAGTGGTGAAAATTGCAAGGATGATTGACGGAACCTAAAATATGTGTGAATTTATTTAAATTGAAAAATGATATTCTAAACTCACAGCATAGGTGAACTAATTAAATCGCATAGTGAATCCCTGGGGTAGCAGATAGTTGCAGCTTGTACCGTTGTAGGTTCTTCGAATATAATCTAAAAATAATAATTTAAATTATAAAATGGCTAAAAATATGATGCTATCTATTATTGATGCCGAAATCTGGGAGGCGTGCAAAGTGGTGCACAGTTATTTTGAGTGGGTGGAAAATCAAGAAATAGCACGCAAAAAGGAAAGAGAGGCTGGCTTAAAACCGCTTCTTTCTCCCTCCCCATTTGCCACCTCTCAGATTTGAGTATCAATAATTCTGACCTGAGTGGGCCTCGTAAGCTCAAACTGCTGATTCGTATCTTGAGTTGTTTGATTCGTTGCCTGATTTTGAACGATCGATTTCTGGTCTTCATTTATCTTTGCAATATTTTGAAATTGTGATTGAAATCCGTTCAAATTCGATGTTCCTTCGCCGTTATCGGGAGAAAAGGTCGCTGAAACAGATATCATACATTTCACATTCGAAACCACTACAATTTAGGAATACTTCCTCTTCCCTATATTTAATTTATCGATTACTCATTTCGAACGATAAAGAAGTTTCTCTTTAAATTTATTGTCACTACCTCTGCAAGATTTCGGGGAAGTAACATGGTTTTGTACTCACAATTAGAAAAATTTGAAATTGATAAGGATAGAAATACTACTTCCTTTTCAAGTAAAAATTGTAAACTGAACGCTTACAAGTAGACGCATTAGACAGCACGCTGCAAATCGATTCTTCAAAAGTAGTGCTTCCCGGCGTGTTCTGCCAATCCAAGCTATCATTGAAAGATCGAATTTGAGGATTCGAAATATCCTGATTTAAGGGGGTTGATAACGCTTGAGCCTGAGCCTGAACCTGGGCTTGTATCTGAAATAATATTCATACATGACCTAACCTTAGAAATTTAAACATTTTTCGTCATAATATGATATCATAAGGTGATTTAATTTTTCCCCTTAACCATACTATATGATATAATGGAATTTCTAATGTTGCAAGTTGTGTTATGTGTTAGAGTACCACTCATTCATTCTTCTATCTTTCCCTTTGTTATGCTTATTCTTAGTCATGTTTTAACATTAACGAATTTACAAATATCAAACAAAATTCGAAACAGAAAATTTTACTTGAGCCTGAGCCAACGCTTGCGCCAATTCAGATGCTGAAGTGACAGTGGATTGTGGGGCCGCGCTTTGCTGCGGAGTAGTCTGAGAGAAGGACAACGCAACGGGGATCGATCTGTAGGCCATCGCGATGTCTAACATCCTTTGGAGTTCCGTAACTCGCTCAGCAGAAATTTTGAGTTCGGTCTTAAGTCGGAGAATTTCTTTCTCTTGCTGCTCGCAAAGCTGAAAATCGAATATTTTTATTTTCAAATATATCAAAAAATGGACATTTATCTTTAGAGCAGAACTTTAGGTAGATCACTAATGCAAATTTTACCGATTTATAGTCCTGAATCTGGGTTTTCTGCTTGTTTCGGAATCTCGCCGCAGCCAGACGGTTCTTTTCCTTCTTCGAAAAACTCGAATCGTTATCCGGTGAGGATGAATCCCTTGAATACACAGGTCGTCCCATCATAGGAAAAGTCGAAAATTGAATATTCTGAAGAACTAATCGATCTTAGTGATTATCATGTGAGTTCGAATAAAATTATGCGAGGAGTACGCCATTATTTGCGAGAGATTTTTCATAATAATTAGGAAAATGTAAATTTGAAGATGTTATAAAAACATTTTGTGGACAAGTCACATGACCATCTTGAATGATTTTCTTCTTAGGTTTGACGGAAAAAAGACCAGACTGATTAGTTGAATGCATCTCATAGATTCTGCAAGAATGATGGGGGATAATCGATAAATGGAAATGGAAGGAAAAGTAGCGATTTTGACGTTATCACTCAGCTAATGAGTTAATGGGATTTGGCGCGATTTTGTAGAAATAGATGAAAATGGTAATCTTTGTGGCCAGACATTTCACTTGGACTATGAAAATTAATTAAATCACCCCTTCAATAATGTTGCGAAGGTTTGGAGAAAATAGGTTATTATTATTAGGTTTGCTGAAGGCATTGAACTATCGTTTAATATCGTAACAAAATGGACAGCAGCCTTGAATAAGCGTTTCGTGAAGATCGATATTTTCCGTAGTTGCAGATGAGAGAGGTACCCTAAAACAGCGCCCTCTCTGTCAAGCGTTTTATAGAAAGACAAAATTAGTAATTGTGTGAAAATTGAACCTTTAATCGGAATGACTCTCACACATGTACGCAGTGCAGACATTCAGACGGTTAGAGTCGCAATTATTAAAATATAGAACACAGACGCAGAGGAGGAGAGAATTACATGAAGGAAATCAACGAATAAGGGAATGATGAGATAAAAAAGGTGATAGTGAGATAGTTAGGTTCTTTGAAGAGAGGAAAAGAGGCTCGAGAAAAACGCCGCTCTCTCTTGGAGACAGATGACGGTTCCTTGAAGAGAAATGAAGAAGTTAGAAAATGGAGAAACAGTTCGCTGTCCAATAGAGTTGAAGAAAAATATCGCTATTTCGCGAATAATGTGTGTAAGAAGGGGGAAATTTACGCGACATTTATCGATGGGTGTTTGGGGAACTTCTTCAAAAGAAAGAATTCATGCTGCGATAATAATAGAAATTACACATCCATATATGAAAATAGGAACGAAGTTTCACGAAATGACGCTAGTTGAACGGTTTCTGTGCGTGTGTCATGCGAAACATCATCCAATGTGATCTTCATTCTCTGAAGTGATTCCCGAACATAAGTAATCTTACAAATCATTGGGTTATGATTGACGTCGACCCAGAATTCCGAAAGTCCGACTCACCTTTTTTGGAATTCCGTTCAATTCAAGGACCGATCAGAATAGTAATGAAGTAGAGTTCGAACGGCCTCTTGTACTCCACACCCACTTTTTTCCTACCTTACTCTCCTCAAAGTGGGTATGGATTACAAAAGGTCGTTCGGACTCCACCTTAATTCAGCTCAAATCGCCAACCTAGAAGAGTAATAACGAAGATGAAAGAGTAACGCATGGAATCGCATTGAGATGAAAAGCGTTGAAGGTATTGTCAATGACCGATTATTTAAGACGAAGTAAATGAAAATGACCTTTTGATACATGAGAATTAGAGCGCTGTGTTGCAGCAGACTTTACGCTATTACATCATACTCAAAGAATGAGGTTGACGACCATATGACCATTTATGAATACGTAATGCACACATTTTGCATATTCGAATTTGTGCACTGCTTATTTTGTCTCAAGTTATCGGTCATTAACAATAGTATGCCTACTTTTGCAAAAATTATTTTAATGTGTAGGTCAACCATGGCAGTCGATGATACTTTTCCAGGTCCCCTCAAACTCGGATTTCGAAATTCCTAGCACAATTGATCATGGTATACTCTAGCTGTACAGTAATTCTTATGAGACATTATTTTACATTAAGAAGTTCTAGCTTAATCTCAGAAGTCATCAAATCAGCATGTTTATTTTGTCTAGTAATCGTCATTTCATAATGCGCACGATTATGATTATACTTTCAAAATGCGTAATTTTATGATTTTCCGACGAAAAGTGTTTGTAGAATCACGTTATCAGGTTGTCAAATAGTGTTCAATCAATATTCCATGTCATTTTGCGAGTTCGAATTCGAAGCTTCTGACTCATTTTCCCACATCGATAAAAATGCGATAAGGTAGTAAGCCTCAAACAGCATTGAAAATTTTGTTGATAAATGGCGAGTATTCCCGGTCAGGCGTTTGAGTGTCGTACTTACTTATTCTCATCGGGAAGTTGCCCATATTTTATCATTAATTTCCAAAATTTATTGATGAATAATGGCGAATTTTTATCAAGCTTCTCCATTTTTATTCGAAAAGCGCCTTATTCGGAAAATTATGCTACGTCTTCCTCAACGAAGTTGATTGACTTTTTATTGTGATTTTTCCAGATTCTTACCATTACCATATTAGATACAAAATTTCAGGAAATTCCGAAATGGCAAATCAACCCCACCTGGAAAATCCCATGTACAATAAGATAGCTGGAAACAATTGGGCGCTGGATGCAGGTATTTTAAGAAATGCAGCTTAAATACTGTATCGGTTAAACGAAATGACATCGTATGTTGAAAAATAGGGAGAAGAGGCGAGAGAGACAGGAAATTACATGCCCACTCTTTTCATTATCCTTTGCTGACTCTTCTTTCTCTATACTCTAGCCTCTCTGCGCGCATAGTCGTGACGCGCATTTCTCGCAAGATGCTTTTTAACACACGAACTATCACTTCATTCGATCGATACGATATATTTATCGGGTATTTTCACCTGATTTCATCTAACGTAATCGCGAAGCATTGGTTCTCATCTAGATGATCAATTAAAATTTCGAATTTTCCCAAAGTATTATTAATTGGAGAGAAGCCGTCGATATTCAAAAATTGCGCTATTCATCTCGTTTCTCTTCTACGCGACTCACTATTTCGCTTCTCCAAATTTGATTTCCAATTGCTGCATGTGAATGTCGACTTTGCTCTCCAATCAACGATAAACTCTTGCCTAAAATACTCAATTTTCGTTGAAAGAAACATATAAATTAAGGAAATCTCGCAGTTCACTCAGCGTCTTACGATCAACCTGGGAATTCGAATATCTACGACTCACCCCCAGCCTATGATAATCCGCCTACTTCAAACGTCTATAATTCCGCTCCACAGCCACAACTCGCAGCCACGACTCCACAAAATGTGATTAATGCCGAGGCAGGTGGGCCCAAGAAGAATCTTGTATTTACGTAAGATGAGCTAAAAATAAAGTATTTAAACGACTATTTCAGAGACCGATCGCTCAGACATGCCTTCATCAGGAAAGTCTTCCTACTGGTCACGATCATGGTAATTCATTTTTATTGAAACTATTCAATTTATCTAAGAGCACGCTCATACTCCGTGCTATGTTTTCCGCTCGCGTGAGCGTGAACGGAGTATGAACGCGTCCTAATGCTTTCAGCTGGTAATAGTAGCGGTAATGTGCTCCATCCCATTCTACACTAAAGGTCTGAGAAACTTCGCTCAAACGAACATACCGTTTTTGGTGGTTCCAATGTAAACAGACAAAATTCAATTCAAACGAATCGTGCGAAATTTTCAGATGTGTATATTTGGTCATGGCAATTTTACTATCTTGCGTTCAGCCTTTACGTAGAACGTATCCTATAAATCTAATCATGTTGCTAATTTTTGTAAGTCCAAAATACCTATCTTTCCTAAAACATTTTTAATTTTTAGACAGTAGCTACAGGATGTATGCTAATGAGCATTTGTTCTTGTTACAATGTCGTGTCCGTTTTGATCTGCATGATCGCAACCTTGGGGGTCTCTGCAGCGATATTCCTATTTGCTACCCAGACCAAATGGGACTTTACCTCGTATAAGATTAAAAACTAAGGACTCAAATTAGTTGATTATGAAATTTCAGGTTAATCGGAATCGCCTACCTGTTGGGAATTTCTTTGCTGATGTTTGGACTAAATGCGATTCTGTTCGCGGTCGTCTTCGATTTTGAGTGGCCTTTGATCATATACGGTTGGCTCTCAAGCATACTAATTATCTTCTATATGATGATCGATATACAGGTAAGATAGTTAGCCGGCTTTATGTATTTACAGACGGATAGGCAGGATAGAGAATGTAGGAAAAGCGGAGAAATAAGAAAAGAGCTGTCTTTATTTGTCATTCGCTCGTAAATACAGGAAGCCTAATTAGCCCAATTAATTTTCCCAATTACTTAATTGCAGCTAATTATGGGTGGACGACGCTTCGAGTTGTCTGAGGAAGAGTATGTCTTGGCAGCTCTGATGCTGTTCCTGGACATAGTCAACATCTTCCTGATGTTGCTCAGGATTTTCGGAAGAAAATGAAACTCTTAACATCTTTGATTTTGAAAACCTATTTATTCGTTTCTGTAAATTTCATTGTGTTGAATACAAATTTGCATATACGTTGTCTTGATGGTTCTCTGTAGTTGTCACTAGTTTTAGAGTGATCATTTTAAGAACTGAATGACAAATGAAAATGAGAGGCAGAGACAAATGAATGATAACTACAAGAGGCTTTTATCTACAAGAAGAAAAATGATAAGTAAAACAGCGATTATGATGGAAAACATTGATTTCCCAAATTTGTTCGATAATTTCGTGGTTGACGGCATTGAATAAGCTGTGGTAGCTTGCGAGGTCGTTTCCGCCTGTTGGGTAGTCGTTTTTGCCTGTTGGGTAGTCGTTTTTGCCTGTTGGGTAGTCGTTTCCGCCTGTTGGGTAGTCACTGTTGAAGATGATTTTGGAGGTGGACCGTTGTCATGAAAACAAATTGAGGACATTGAAACTGAAAATAAAACGTTGATGAATACAAAAAGCCAAAATTGCACACCCACAGACCTAGGGAGGGCGATTGTCAGAAACCCTTTGAGACTTGCCCCCTATATATTTTCTTAGAAAATTTCTATCTTCATACTGTAATTAGCCAAAGTTTTTACTAGCGCGACCTGAGGTATCATTGCTATAAAATCGCCTGTGCAACCTCTCTCTACCAGAGCTGAGGCGAAATTGAAATTTCGTTCAGCTCTGACCTCTGCCCCTGCAGTTTATTTTCGTCTGACGAATGTGCTCCCTAGGTCTGCGCACACCTAGAATGTTTCCGATTTGCTGCACAACAGGGATATCGTCAGTAACGTTGCGGATTTTGAAGACGTAGTTCGGTCCAGTGGCGAGGGACGAAAAATCTCCATCCGAGTCGACGGACACCGTGATGATGAGTGTGTTGGTGTTGTGCAGCAATTGTGCGGTTCTTTTCGCTTCACCCACTGTTGAATCGCTGAATTTACTCAGGTAGCGTCGTAGAATGAATACACGGTTTCATCAAACTTGTTAGCCACTAGAATAACGACTCTGGGCAGGAAGCTTTCAGCGGCGTTCCGACTTTGGTTTAGATTGTAGAGGACGTAAGAAAGACCACTAAATGAATTTTCTTCAAAACGCTAAAATGCTGCAACGTACTTGTCGATGCTCATTGTATCATTGTCCGGCGGGTATGATGAGCTGTAGCTCCCCAACATGTCGACGAAATCGTCATTCGACCTGTACACAATTTGAAAAAAAGAATTTTTGAGGTCTTACAAAGGCTCTCCATAAACAGCCGGAACTCCAACGTAATAATATGCCCCTGGATAGGGGATGGGAGCTACTTTAGACGCTCTGAGTCCATTCAAATCAAAGCCCATAGCGTACGGGTTACCAGGGTAATTAAAAAGATCGTCTCGGATAATTGAGGTAATTACCTGAAAAAGGCTGACTATTTAAAATCCATCCCTCATTACCTTTGTCATATGATCTAAGGGTTCTTTTAACTCATAGACAACAGCAATATCGGCCCATACTTTCAAGTGACTATAATAATTGTCACACGTTATATTCGGTGGAGGACAAAATGTATTGTTTTGGTCACCGAAAGACAAATTTTTCTAAGTCAATGATAAATTTTATGACTCACTGTAGTTTTCGACATATGAAAATCCAATTTGAATAAAATAGAAAAATATCGATATTTTGAGCATTTTCTTCAGTGTGGCGAGAAACTTTTTGATAGTGGCAAAATTTTGATTTCGTTGGTTAATGTCATTATGGCACATAAGCCCTGCTAATACCCTATTACAAGCATGCAAATAATTAAATGCGTATCGATTTATTGATTAATCATATGTGAAATTGCAATGATGAGATTATTTTCCCCAGCCTAAAGTCGTAGTGCCGATGTTATATTGTCCAGTGACGCCATTCGCGCTAATATTATTAGGTTCAATTAGATTGTTCTGCGTAAATTTGAATTTGCTTACCTTGGACAGCATGGACAATATGGACACCGCGAACAGTAAATGTACCAGTATTGTTGGTTAGCATAGCCGCCGTTACTGAGAGAACTACCATCTTTAGTTTTACAATTCAATTGATTATCACTCACTTTTGATAACCCTGAATATAGGGGTATGATTGGCAATACTGCTGCCAATAGTTATTGTACTGGCCGTTGCCCATATCTTGTTGCTGATTATCAAAGCACTGCCATTGATTCTAAAATATCAAATCTTCAAGTATCATCGATGCGCAAAAAGAGGGATATTCACATATAGAGAGGGCAAACAGACTCTGGCAATCGTATGATGAAATAATGTGTTCAATGAGGACGCTAGAGAAATCCCTCTGCATGTTCTAGCCTTCCGATGACCGCTTTTTTCCGCGCCACTAATATGAAAAGTTTTCAAAAATATACCTGACCATTGTAGTTCACAAGGCAGCAGGTACGGCCGTCAGGTAACTGAGTCCATTGCTGACAATTTCCATACCCAGTATTTGCAATACTTCCAATAGCACTCTGCCAACCAAGGGTCGCCGAGCTTGACCACAAGTTGCATATTAGAAATCACCGATAATAATTCTTACCAAACGACGAAAAAACTAAGGAGCAAAGCAATGGCGGTTTTCATCTCCAAAGCCTAGTTCGAAAGTCATTTGTTCTAACAATCGTCGCCTTTTATACTTCTCAAAATTTATTTGTGCAATTTAAAAATAGGCTAAAAACAGATTCGGCATTGTGTGATACAATTTCTTTTGACAATTAAACTTTCCTTCTATTTATCATAGGATGCATTTATTAGTCATACACGGCAACAACCACATAGGCATTTTTGCGATCACAAAAGGTCTTTGCGGCGGCAATGTGGAGCAGGTCGTCCTGGAAAAGAAAGAAGTAACAAAAAATCACCTTCGATTATTGCTATCTGACTACTTTGCGTTGAAAATAAACGTGAGGTGGAAGAAAGACACGCAATTCTCGCATTGGTGAGGCAATGTTCGTTACCCTACGAGAAATCGCACACAATGCATTCTGTTCGTCTATTAAAATCGATGATAATCAAATGTATGCAATGTGTCACCGGGTAACGAATATTGCCTCACCAATGTGAGAATTGCGCGTCTTTCTCCCGTTTCAGTTTATTTTCAACGTCAAGTAGTCCGGATTTCAATAATATCTTTTTTGGCCTCTTGTACTCCACACCCACTTTTATTATTTTCTCTTGTCTCACTCCTCAAAAGCGGGTGTGTACTACAAAAGGTTACCTTTTCTTCCTTAAAATTACCTGTTTGAAGTAGTTTGAGCTGGAGTAGATTTCCGACTCCTGCCACCAGGTGTCCGCGATCGAAGGAGTGACGACCGGGCCCATCCACACGTTCATCGGGTACTCCTCGTCCAGTCTTGAAATGTGTTTCAGATATTAAAATAGTTTTTAAAGACGTTAAAGAAGAAAATACCTCATTTGTCCGGTTCTCGCAATCCGCTCAGCCCACTCACCAGCGATTCTGGCCAGTTTGGGCGAGTGAAGAAGCTCTCGGCGTCCAGCACTCCGCCTGAGATAGTTGATCCTGGCGACGAGAGCGTTCATCGATGTCACGTAGGGAGACTCGGGATTTTCTCCATATAAATGCGGATTCCTAAAATTATTCTGCAAAAATAGCATTTGAAAATTACTATGATAGAAAAGAGGCTCCCCCTTTTCCATGAGTTCATTAGACGGATAGACAACTCTCCTCCTAACCTTGTCTCGTATATAAACTTCTACTATCAGATAATATGGGGGAGATGGACTAGATCTCAAGACCTGTCTGCTACGACAGGTGTACGCTAAGGTTGGCACTCGTAAGAGGCCCACCCCTTTAACTATGCCTCTTTATGTATTTAGTACCTTGATAATGAAGTCTCGGTGTCCGTATGTCTTAGCTTATGCACGCTAGCAAATAACATAAGGTTTACTTTACTTACTTGACAATGGTGGACTGCTTGACGACGGAGTCCGTGCGCCTCCAGTCGTCATACGGCGTGGACGTCGAGTCGTGAATTGTCAGCGGATCGAAACTCTAGAGTTTGTATTTTATTTTAAAAAAGCATGTATCAATATAAACATCGGAATATCGTTGTTGTCGCTCAACGGATATCGGATGATTGATTTCGACGCGCTTCCTCGGACTGTAACGCCTTTCCTCGTAAGAGACCGAGTCTGGGCTGTAGTAGCTGGAGGAAAACTCTCTGAAACACAGTGAAAGAAACCAAATCTTTGAGAAATGGAAATACAACAAACCTCTGAGCATAAAAGTCGTCGTATCTGGACCTTCGCTCCTCTCTGATTGATGGAGGCGGTGAGTATTGTCGCGGCCTGGTGTCATCAAAGTGCCTGGTCCTCATGTCCGTCACAGAGATCAAACGTCCACCGGGTGATCGTCGTTCCATTCGCTTTGTCGTAATGAGCTCTTTCCGATCGGTGAAATCATCGTCGTGGTGGTACTGGCTCCGACTGCGTCCTTTCGGCAGCTCGAAAGTGCGAATGACACCCCGAGCGAACTCTTCGACAATACTCCGCTGCATACACTTAACAAAGCAGACTTCTCAAAAAGTGATCCGCAAATTGTTCCGCAGAAAAAGTAGTGCACTTTTCCGAGAAAGATGAAGAAGACACTCTCCTTTCCTCTCTCGATATGACACTATTTTTCTGCAGGTCGGGTTTTGAGAAGTCTGTAACATAATCGATATTAGAGAAGTTAAGGAAGAGAAATTCTGACTCACACACGCACAAACTAAGCAGAATACCGAATTGCGTTTATCACATTTGTGAATAGTAAACGTATGAATCGGTTGAATTGAATGAATGTTGGTTGAATGATTGGTGCTGGTTTTTTATGTGCGAGTGTTGTGAAGAATGGGTGCGGGCGCAATCGGCAGCAAAGAATAGTATTGGCAAATAAATGCGTTTCTTCAGGGATGAAATCGAATTTCCAAATTCCTTTATTCATATACACAATACAGGAGAAATGTGATAACTATTCAATATCTTAATTTCCAGAAAGAGAGATTTTGCAAAGCCCGAAATATATCGTTAGTTTAGTCGAAGACGAGATTCAGTGATTGTTGATTTTGACCTTCGGCGTTCTTGACGATGCACTTGTACTTGGCTTCGTCCTCCTTCTGTGGGCCGTAGATTTCGAGCAAAAATTGGTAGCCCTCGGGGTCTTTGTCGTCCTTCTTCACCACCTGCTTGACTCGGTCATTGAATTTCACTGGCTTGTCATCCTGAGGTAAAATGTATTTGAAAGAAAGTTAAATTCTGGAAGCTACTATTGTCGGGCTCTTTCTTTTTGGCGATCTTGAAAGGTAACTATAGCTGCATCGTCGTTTTATGCAAAACAGTAAAGGAAGAGAATCTTTTCTCTAATAAACCCTATACTATTTCGCATGCACAACGATGCGACAACTTGTTCAAACTGCCTTCTGTTCCCACGTTATTTCCTCTTACTCGCTTTTCTTCCCAGTTTTTACCTATAGGATCTGTCAGTTCGTCGATTTACTAACTGCTTTAAATTTTACCTTGAACCACTCTGCTTTCATCTCCAGATGCGATTTGGCTCGGACTTTGATCACGATGACATTGCCGTTATCTCGCTGAACAATATGGGGCTTGTCGTGAAAGTCGGGGGCGTCTAAAATTTTCATTTTGAAAGAAAAATCCTCGAAAAAATTCCCACTTCCTGCAGTAACTGTGAATTTGGCATGATTGGATCCATCAGCGGAGTGCATAACGCATTTGTACTCTCCTGCCAGGGGTTTGTCAAAGTCCTTAAAATTATCGATTTTTTCCCTTTCAAAACAGGAAAATTGCGACTTTTGTTAGCACAGATACACTCATCAGCAGATCAAAATGTCAAATAGATCAGCCCTTGAATGGAATTCATTCTTGAAGGTTGGCTTCGTTCATAGCTACTTGGTTTTAGTGAGATAATATAGTCAGCTTTACAAAAGGCCTAAAACTCAGCCCTTACTCGGATTTCACAGACGAATTTCCGTCGGTTGCCGCCCTCATCGGCGTTCGAGAATTTGACGGTTTCATTTTCATCGAGCTCCTTGTCGCCGTAGAACCATTGCGTCTTCTTGGGATCGGCGCCCGTAGCTGTGACCTCGAGGAAAACAGTGCCGTCCTTGTTGTTGATTTTCGGCTCACCGTAGATGGCTGGAGGTGCCATAGTGAATGTACCTGAGAAGATCAATTTTCAGCACAAATATTCGACAGAAAGCATAAAACAGGAAGAAGGCGATGTGTACAAATCGAATCAATACGGGAAATTACGAAATCTCAGAATTTGACGAATCCACAAAATCCGTGTGCGCGGGTATCGACTTGCAGAGTGGGAATGAAGAGGAAGAAATTGTGAAATGCAGTGATTTTTGCCGTGCGAGTGTGGCTCGATTTGAAAGAAGGTGCTTTTCCTCGTGCTGTAATAATGGGACTTTGGCGATGAGCCTGGCGGCGGATGCCAAGTGTATCGGCAGTGTGGATTGGACACAAAATCACCTGCACAGTCAAAGCAGAAACAACAGCATCTGGGGGGTGATTGCAGGGCCAATAAAATGTGTAAAATCTTTGAAATTCATGAAATGCCGCCAAACTCTCGAGATTGATAGTGTCATCTCGAAAGTTCAATGATTTGTCAACAAAGTAATGTGTAAGTGATACGAGTGGAGAGGTTGGGTCAACGAATTCGCTGGCGGACAAGTGGAAGAGTAGAAAAGAGCGACGAAATTTCCCGGGAGTGATCCGTGCAAAAATCTACGCGATTTGCTCTCGGAGTGATTTGAGTTGCTCCCGCAGTGCCTCGGCTCGCTTGCTTGGGGGCGGCAGCGGACGTTTTTTGCCGTCTCGAACTCTCTTATCGTTTTTATCCCGGGATATCTCTCGACATCCCGTCGTTTTCTCTGCTCTCGCAAAGTATCCTCATATATTTCGGCGCTTTTCAGTCGTCTTTATGCTTTACAACAGGCGGTGCGCGCGCACACGTCTGAAAGAAAACACGCATAGGAGAAACTCGGCTGCCTACGAGTTTTAGGTTGGCAACCACACTCTGTGTCTGTTACTCGTCCTAATGATTTTGGATGGGCTAGTGTGACAGAGTCAGGAACTCCCCTGCAAGCGGCCTGTCATAGCTTTGACTCAGCAGCAGTCAGGGAGAGAAAGGAAATTTCAAAAATAGCCTAAGATCTCTCAATCACAGTCGCAATTTCGCAAATTGAAACAGTCAGTGCGTCTCGTGTGTGTTTGTTTTGTTTTGAAATTTTGAAAAATTGCTGCAAATATTTAATCTAATAAAGGTTAAAATGAATTTTGATTCAATTTCTTCGCCGATTTTCAAGAAGCATTATTTTGACGTATTGATCATAAGCATAATAATGCTATTGACATTATTAGCACTTCAAACACTCATTGATTGTTTCCTGCAAGAATGTGACAAAGCTTCCCGTTACAAGGCTGCAAACGTGAACAAGAAGAAGAAAAAGGATGGGGGTTGCTAAGCGTAAGTTTGGAATGACAAAGCCATTTATGGTCTCTACCACACTCGAACGCCACTTGAAATACCTCTTCTGACAAGAGTTATCATAAAACCTGTGTGAATAAAAGTTGCGGAATCTTCTGTCTTTCAAACTATATTCTATGACTTTCGATGATCACTTTTCTGGACCTTCTTTTTCTAAATATAATTTTTGGAGCAGAAATTCTTGAGGTAAAAATTTGTTTTTTTTTCTTTAATTCTGAAAACAGATTTGTCCAAAATTAATTCGTGTCAGAAAAGCGAATCTAGGACAAGTCTGTCTAAAACTACTGCACTATTCCTAAAATCACCAATGTTTGTGCACTATTTCATTGAAGTATGTGGTGCGAACCTCGAGGAATGTTTTTGTCGATAGACGATAAATCTCGTTCGCTAATGATCAATATCTGCTAACACTGCAGGCTGGCTCTGCCCGGGCAGCGGATATTTTGATAAGCGTGAAAACAACGGGCGGATATCATCGGTCACGCGTCGGCGAGGCCGTGGACACATGGCTCGCGGATGCCGAAACCAGAAAACTGCCGGTGGGCAAGACTTGTTGACAAATTATGACTGCACAGGCGATGATGAATGGTTTTTCACAAATTAAAAAAATGCTGATCTAAAATATTATTAGGAAGAAATGATTGATTGGGAGAGAACGCGTCGATATTCAAAAATTGCATCAATCGTCTCATTTCTCTTCGACGCGACTCACAATTTCGCTCCCAAACTCGATTTCTAGTTTGAAGAATAAATGTCGACTTTGCTCTCCAATTAATGATATATCATATCTAGAATTTAAACAAAAAAACATATTTTTGGAAGTTTTCTGTAATTTGAAGCAAAGCGTTTGAAGGTCTACCATTTCACCGACACATATGATGATCAACTGAACTATACCCTAGATGGAAGTTTGAAAATGACAAAGTGCGATGTGGGACATGGGAGGTTCAAAATTTAATTCTATAAAATTAAAAAATATATATTAAAATTTAGAAATGAATTATGCTGCAAAATGCAGAAGATATTGGAGTTTTCGATTATTAAGAACAAAAGGTTTGAAAAAACGCATACATTAATTTGAAAATATATTGATTCAGCTGGTCATGCATAGTCGATGATGACACATTTGTGAACATAGAAAATCTAATGCAAATTTTGAAAAGATATAATAATTTAAATTTGCCCTATTATTTGGGCAAACCTTCACTTGATAGACCTATTCTACTATCTAATAGACGGGTAATTAATATAAAAAAAGCAACAACGATTTACCTAAAAATCAAAATAGGTAAACTCCGAATTCTGGTTCGCTACAGGCGGGGCTGGTATTTGTCTTTCGAATCGACTTATCAGATTGTTAAGCGAACTATTCAATAAAACCAATGGTATTATTGATTGGAGAGAACGTCGCTATTCAAAAATTGCACCACTCGTCTCGTTTCTCTTCTATGCAACTCACTATTTCGCTTCTCCAAATTCGATTTCTAATTGCTGCATGTGAATGTCGACTTTGCTCTCCAATCAACGATATGATCCAATTTATATTTCCATATGTATATGTTCAAAGCACTTTCAGATTTCATAAGTTATTGTGATGCCACAAGATTGCCTGATGACGTCACTCTGGGATACGTCATATCATCATTATTGAATGTCAAGCTAATCCAAATAGCTCAATTCCACTCGCATCTAGAACCATTATTCAAGATGCAGATAAATGAAATTCCAAAACAGGTTAGGCTTTTGTTCTAAATAATTGTGAGAACTCACAAGTTTAGGCGACTTTGAGTGGTTCTGTAGCAGCTGACTATTCAAATAGATTAAGACTTGATCCAATTATTAGTGATGACTTTGACCCCCTTAGATTTCGTGCCATTTATAATTTAATCCATCGAGATACAAATTGAAAATATTTATTATTATTATTAAATTTAAAATATTCGATAAATACAAATGTTTTATAGAATTTTTGTGACACAGACAATCAGTGCACAAGACATCTTGTATTTGCAAGTTTTTATATAAAAAGAAAATATTTTTAAAAAACCACTTGAACCTGTTTCAAATTCACAATTTCTTGCTTTAAAATGATAATAAAAGCTAATAATATTTTATTATCATCAATCAATTTGTTAAAATGTTTTCTGAGCTTCCACTAACCTTATATATTTTATCGGGCTAAACAATCACTTCTGTACACACTTATTTTTGATCCTCATATCACATGCTTAGATAGAAATGATCATCTAGCCAAATATTTAAGAAATTAAATTAATCTTAAAACTCACTAGAGTATTATTGATTAGAGAGAACGTCGATATTCAAGAATTGCATCACTCGTCTCGTTTCTTTTCTACGCGACTCACTATTTCGCTTCTCCAAATTCGATTTCTAGTTGCTGCATGTGAATGTCGACTTTGCTCTCCAATTAACGATAAAATTTTACACGATACCAGCATCTCTGGCCATCGCATAGAACAGCGAATTTTTGTCCGATAGGAGATTCTGCGGCGTGTCGAATTCGACTGCTTTGCCGTGGTCCATCACCAACATCCTGTCACTGTCCATGACGGTGTTCAGCCTGTGAGCGATCGTCAGAACCGTGCAGTGCTTGAAGCTCTCCCTGGAAATGTTGATTTTAAAAGAAAAAGTCCGTAAATTGGCGCACCTGATAGTCTTCTGCAGAAGCGCGTCAGTTTCGACGTCCACTGCAGCTGCAGCTTCGTCCAGGATTAGAATCTACAAGGCGAGTGAAAATTATGTTTCCAAGAAATGCCTTTCCAACACACCTGTGTTTTCCTCTTCAACAACGCTCTCGCCAGGCAGAGCAGCTGCCTTTGACCGACACTCAGATTTTCACCTCCCTCCGAAATCGCGTAGTTCAGTTCGTCCTGGAGAGACGAAACGAAGGACGACAAATGCGAATTCTCAAGAGCCGTCCAGATTTCTTGGTCCGAGAACTGGTCGAAGGGGTCGAGGTTCATCCGAAGCGTTCCGGTGAAGAGCACTGGGTCCTGGGGCACGATCGTCAGCTTTGAGCGGAGCTCGGAGAGTTCGATGGTAGAAACGTCTTCCTGAAACGCCAAAGTTGTTGATATTTTAGGAAAAACGTCCAGCGCCCGGATCTACGAAACTCTCGGAACCTTCTTCACGCCGGGAGACTCCTATCGTAAGGGTTCTGAGAGTTGTGTGAATCCGAGCACAGGAAAGAACCTGATCAATCTCGATGTTTCCTCCGGAGAGTTCGACTATCCTGAAAAGTGCCAGAGTAAGGGAGCTCTTTCCAGCCCCAGTCCTGCCGACGATGCCGATCTTCTCTTTTGGTTTGATGTGAGCGTTCAGGTCTCTAAGTACCAGATCGAGACCGTCGCGATATCTAGATGAGCATCTTCACATTCGCCACTAACTGGAGACTACCTCAGAGAAGCGCAATTGATTTTTATGTCTCCCTGACTTGGCCAGTTCTCTGGAGGCACTCGGTGACTTTTCTGACCCTCGACGGGCAGTTCCGCGTACTCTTTGATTCTCTCAACAGCCACAATGTTGGTTTCCAATTCGGACGTCATTCTCACTGCCCAGTTCAGGGTTTGAGTGATCTAAACCTTATTTGATTGCCTTTTACCTAAAAACGAAATTCCCTTACATTCAAAGCGTACGAAACGGACAACCCCACAAGACCAGCTGAGAGACTGCCATAGTCGCGCATGATCGCAGCAAAGAGAGCGGCGAAGAAAACTATCAAATTGCCGACGAACTCAAGACGTACCGCAAGCCATCTAAAGTCGTGTTGTTTGAATGATGATTTTTTAGAGACATTTCTTACCTATTCGCCACCAGACTTGGATAGTAAGTCGACAGATTTTCATCAACTCGATTCTGTGACTCTTGGATGAAAAGGTCCGCAACTCTATAAGCCCTGATTGACGAGGCGCCTTGGATGGATTCCTAGGATTCAAAAACAGCTTCGAATCGAAAGTTTAAGCTTTTCTTGTTTTACCTGGAAATGCGAGTAAATGGGTGATCTGGACGCCGATTCCAGTCTCTTCAACTGCCTTGAAGTGGCGACGTAGTATTTCTAAATTTGTAATCTTTTCTCTTCAATTTCCATAAGTTGTTTTTAGTGCAACATAAAAAGCACATAGAAAAGTTTTTCGTTATGCTATCTGTGCCATTGAAAGAAAGCGATTCGTTTCTTTTGTTGTTGTTGTTCTTCTTCTTCTTCACAAACCAGAACGTATGTGTAGAATCCGGTCAACGGAACGAGGATTATGAGGAAGAACGGTGTCGCCCAGATGATCGCGAAGATGATCTCCAATGAGGAAAGCAATGTCCTCGTGAACTGCATGACCGAACGAGGCAAGGCTGCGTCAACTGTGTCGATGTCCTGTATTGCAATTTCGACATAGAGGATGAGTATTTCTTTTTAATTAAATATTTATTTTCGATGTTTATAGTAGTCTCATGCCATTAAATTCAAACACCTCAAAATATTAAGACACACACACACACACACACACACACACACAAAGGAAGAAAATGATGTACTTCATTACGCTGAAATTCCAGAACTGTAAATGGTTTAACGCGCGTGTCTAAGCATTTACAGCTCTGCAAAATTCCACAAACTGCAAGGCGAGCATGCGAAAGTGCAGAAAAGCAAGGATGAACAAGCTACAAGTGCAGAGATAAGTTTCCGGAAAAGTCGTCTCGTAGTCGCAGCCACTAGAAATAGCAGAGACTGAGGTAGGATAGGGTAGGGTAAGATTTGATAGGACTCCTACTATTTAGCAAAAAAAATCCCCATTGGGATCGGACGATGCCGACAGAAAGTGTTTTGTTGAGTACTTGACGACTTTTCCAAGTTCTTAAAAAATGCCCGAATATCCATACGCAAAGGTAGTAGTAGAGCACGAGCGTCGGCACAATGAAGAAGAGTATCGGCGGGGTGACGTAGATCGGGATGAACATGATCATCAGCGACTGCAGAAACGAGCCGAAGAAGTTGATGATGAAGGAGGGAAGTCGAGAATCGATGTCCGATACGTCCTAACAATTTGAAGAAGAAGAATCAAATTAAAAATAATCTATTCAAAATCTATCAATTCACACCATTGCAATATAAAGGCAAACTGCTATCCTCAAATCATTCAATAAAAAATTGTAGAAATCGACAACTTGGAAACCTCAAGCCCTGAAGCCATGCGAAATGGGGTGAGGGGTGGTAGGGAAAACGATTCGTTTCTCACACTATTTCGCATGGCTTGAGGTTTCCAAATAGCCGTAAAAATCTATCAATTCATACCACAGCACTCCGAAAAGAATCAATCCGATCAGTCAAATGTCAAGAAAAATGCTACTATTATTCATTTTGAAAATATGCTTAAAGCCTACCTTAGAAAATCGGTTGATGATTCTGCCCAGAGGTGTGACGTCGAAGAACTGCATCGGGGAGTGCAGTACGTTTTTCAAGATTCCCGTGTGCAGATACTTACTCGCTCTGACCATGCCAAGGGTCATTACGATTGAAGCCAAACATATTGTGGCGGCTTAAAAGATGTCCATCATTTTTATTTCAAAATTTCATCAACAAGATTGTTGATGGTCCAAATCTGGGAGGACGAAAATGAGGGAAGAAAGGCGATTTTAGATGCCAGTTTCACTCTTTTTCGCGTTCTATTTCTCCATTTTCTAATCAGCAAAAATAACTGTACACCACTTTGAACTTCCCAGATTTCGGCATCAACAAACTACCTTGAGCCATTCCCAGTGCCGAGTAAGTGCCCAACTTGACGTATGTCTCATGACCAGACGGGTCTTCGTCCACAATTCTCTTGGCGTCGTCCGACCACCAGGCCAGGTAGAGATTGCCAAACACCTAAGAACGCCTATTTTTCTAAAGAAACTCGTCAATAACTATACTCCAGCTATGCTGCTAGCGATGTAAATGAGCACGAAAGCCAAAGTGATCGGCATTCCGATAGCCTTGAAGTACGCCAGATACACGGCCCAGTCAACCTAAAATTACCCGAATATTCCTAGAATTTGTTTTTCCCCAATTCTTTTACCTTTCCAGTCTGAACTGTCTCCTTCTCGATGATCTTGGACTTGTTCGGGACGGGCTTAGCGGGTCCTACAAAACTCATAAACTCTCTCATCTTTCCGACAAAACTAAAACCTGATTCAAGCAACGCCTGTTTTTCTTCGTTCTTCAAGGGTACCGCATTCTGGGGTTCGTTGTTGCCTTCAGCCACGGCTCCGTTGATCGCAACAGCAGCGGTAGCTTTCTTCACGTCCGTCATCGGAATCGACTCGCCTTTCGGACTCTGAGAATAAACTATTTTAAATCAGTCTCTTTAGATCGACTATCTTAAATCTACAGTCTTAAGCCAGCCATTTTAAAGTATTTCAAATAAATCATCGTATTCAATATCAAGCTCAACAAAAATTACCGCTGGCGTCGGAGAAACGTTGCTTGACCTTCTCTGGTTAGTGATCTCTTGACTGATCTGGCTCTCCAGCGCCTTTCTCTTGTTCGGGTTCACCTTATCGATGTGATCCAGGATTTCGGTGACGTCTTTGGCTGAAATAATATAATGCCAATCATCAAAATTCTTGCAAAATATCCACTTTTAATATAAAATATAGCATCTGGAAGACCATTCGTTCTTTAAATATGATAATCCATCAAAATAGTATGAAAAACGAATGAAACTGTTTATGGACTCTTAAAACGCCGATTTTAATAACTTTTGCCGTACTACTTTTATTAACTTCCCTTTAAAATTAGCCATTTTTTAACGTTCACAATACGTTAGTATGCGAACTTTAAATAAAATCTCATACCATCCTCTCCAAAACTGACACTTCTTCCCCTTCCCTTCGCTTCTTCGATCAAAAACTCCTCGATCAGGTCGCTGAAAGCGCCTTGCTGGGACAACAACTCGTTGTAGCCTCCAGATTCACAGATCTTGCCGTCTGAAGTATCATTCATAGCAAAAAAAGTTTCGTCTATATGGATCTTGGTGGATTGATTACAGAATTTTCACTTTCTTAGAAAATGATCACTATTGTCTATAAATCTTCCAAATCCCCAATTCACCTTTCATCACGATAATCTGATCACAATGCTTCAAGAATGCCAGGCCATGGGTCACAAATATTCGCGTCTTGTCCTTCAGCATACCGGTCTTGGAGGCTGAAACACGACAATTATATGTAAAATTAAGCATTTAAGTTAACACATTGTGTGTTTTAACGATCTTAAATGCCAATTTGGAAACCGCGAGGCCACGAGACATTGAGAAATAGTGTAAGAAAAGAAAACTTATCATCCTCCACACCCTACCCTAATTCCCTATGTTATTTCGTGGTTTCCAAATAGCCTCTTATAAATTCTGCGTGATTATTTCGAACTCACAGATGACATTCTCGAATATGTGCTTCCCGACGTGCGCGTCCACCGCCGATAGAGGGTCATCCAACAAAATAATGTCTGTGTTGGCGTACACGGCTCGGGCCAGAGAGATTCGTTGCTTCTGGCCGCCGGAGAGGTTGATGCCCTGGAATAAAAACAAATTATAATCATTTTCCTTCATCTTTATTCATCTTTTCATGCGAAGAACATTTTTTCGCAAGCAGACTCCACACAACTCAACCCGCGGAAATGATAGAGCAACTTGGAAACCGCGGCGAAACCACGAGACATTGAGAAATAGTCTGGGAAAAGAAAGCCTAGCACTCCCCATACCCTGCTAACCCCTATACTATTGATACTATTTCGCGCTATGTCTCATGTCTTGCGGTTTCCAAATAGCCCTCTCAGTCAATTTCACTTAGAACGTGTTTCTTCGCATATTTCTTAGGTATTTTTCCTTTGTGAATATAGACTGTAATGGTGTGCAGCTCATACATTGACTATCACAAAAATGAATGATTGAAAATCATTGTTATTATTTTTGTTTGTATATAATTTTGAATAAATAATCTCTATTCATTTGCTTTCCATTTATAAATCGAAAGAAATAACGAGAAGTAAAGAGATTGGTCAATACACACACACGCCCTCTGCTCGCATTGACTCTCTTTCTCTAGCCCTCAGCACTCCTCCTCTGCGTGTCTTGTTATATTGCAGGGTCTAGGGGCGTCGCCCTAGGAGGAATGGCCGAGCTTGGTCCATGGCGGTAGATTTAAGTCCCAGCGACTTGAAAGAAAAGCCTCTACTACTCGAAAGGGTGCGCGAGTTCAAATCTCGCTTCCTCCATAACTTTTGCAAAAAATAAGCTATTTACCGACATGATTTTCGTTAATTTCTGTCCAGGATGAACCTAGATATGAAAAATGACAAAAAATGAACATTTTAGTCTTGAAAATGAGTGTAAAAGTATTTAAAACACTTCAATAATGATTGTAGAAAATATCATCATCCTCCAGAAGGTACGCTAATAGCAAAAATCATTATAATAGTTCTTTGGATTGCGCAATGGTTAATGCGTAAGATGAACTCATATACAATTGGCATTAAAATGACAATGTTTGAATCTTAAAATGATACCTGTTAGTATCTAAAATATTTGCTTTTATTTCGTCCCCAGTTATTGGTCATTAACAATAAGTAGGGACTTATTCATGTCACCCAACCATGCCAAGAGCAAAAATAGATTGATTGCTCTGCAAGTCGCGCAATAGTGGAGAAGAGAGAACGAAAATGGCGCGTGTCTTTTGTCTTGAGCAACTTGGAAGCCGCGAGGCACGTGACATTTGGAATTTTCTTACCTTCTCGCCGATCTCGGTCTGGTCACCGCCGGGCAGATGTGCGATGTCCGGAGGTAACGCGCACGCATCGATGACCAACTCGTAGAAGTCGCGTTCCATCGGTTTGTTGAAAAGGATATTCTGTCGAAGCGTTTGGTTTCGGATCCACGCCTGCTGTGGTACGTACGCAGCCGATCCGCTGACAAGCCGTTCTCCGGAAATTCGGTTCATTTCGCCTGAAATTGAATGTTTTTTGTTTTAGAAAATATCGAATTTGGGTATTTGTCATAGTGTATTGACGATAAAATTCAGTTTTGAGATATGAAATTGGGCATAGCGCAGTTTGTAAATGGCGTAATGATGAAACGCAAAAATAACGAAGTGCTTCCTTTTCTGCATGAATCCTGTCAATTTTCATTGCGTTCAGTCATTTTTACGTTTCGTCATTTCGCGTTACGCCATTTACAAGTTGCTCACGCCACTTTTGGCGTGAAATTTTTTCTTAATTCGAAGCTTTGTAATATTCTGAACAGCATGAGAAAGAGCGCTTCCATCTTTTCTTTCAGAATAACTCCTCTGCATGCCTTACGTTGATTTGTCTTACCCAATATAGCCTGAAGCAGACTGCTCTTGCCCGACCCAACCCGTCCGACAATGGCGACGAGCTGTCCTCTTTTCGCTGTGAAGTCGACGTCGTTCAGGGTTGGATTGAGTTCCTTCGCGCCCCAGGCAAACGTAGCTTCTTTTAGTCGAACAGCATCGACCTTCGATGATTCCAAGCGTCCTAGCTCTTCCGGTTTGATTTCTTCCTCGGCGAAGAACTCATTGAGACGATTGACGCTGACCTTCGTGTTCACCACCTAAAATCTCATTTTGTAAATCTATTCTTGAGGTTCTTTGGATAATTGAATTTTTGTAGATTTAATTGTGAAACTGTTTAGGATGTTCACATCAAGGTGGTCGGCAGAGCTAAACCTACTTTCTGAGGAGATAGTAGGGGAGGGAGGTAGGGGAAGAGAATACAGTGGGTGTTGATCACAAGTGGATGCGGGTGTAGAATATAAGAGGCGACTATCTTCCTACCTGCGGAATGACGATACCCAGAGCTGCTAGAGGGAATCGGAGAATGTTGAAGAGAGCGAGGGAGACGAATGTGACTTGAGGCGTTAGGACGTTATTTTCCGGATCAATGAGGACGTAGATGCCGAAGGTGAGAACTGCTACCAGAAATGGAGCAATAGCCCAGGAGAGTGTCGTTGCAGCATTGAGATAAGCCAGCTTCCGCAGAGTGACCAGTTCCTTCTTTCTGATGTCGTCGACCTGAAAATCGTTTTTTGCAGATTTTTATTTGCGTTTTGTTCGAAAATGGGAATTTCTGAGAAGAAATACTCTTTCCCCTTACCATGCTCATCATCTTCTTCTCCCAGGCATAGAGCTTGACGACTTTGATGCCGTTGAGGATCTCCTGCATGATTTTGATTCTTTGATCTTTCAGCTTCATCTGCTCGTCCTACAATAATTTAATCGTTATCTTATTAGTTTTCGTTCTTTTTTGTTTATTCACATTTCTATCTTCTTTTCAAGAAATTCACTGCACGATTAATGCAGAGTGCACTTTTTCATCCTGGGTTTACTCTTCCCTCTTTTCCCTTGTCTTTTATCAACGGAAAAAAAACAAAAGGAAGGAGAGAGGAGAGGAGAATTAAAGTCAAGATGAAAAAGTACACGCGGCATTAATCGCGTAGTGAATTTCTTGAAAAGAGCGATGGAAGAGTGACTATTTTGCACCTGTATATTCTTGACGAAGGTGGAAATGAAATAGTTGACTATAAGCATAATGACTAGGACGGCTAGACCGGCGAACACTGCCACGCCCAGTTCTCGGTACAAAAAGAAGACGGCGATGATGATTTGCTGGGGCGAAGACCATAAAAGCATAATGAAGCTCGTCACGTCTTGGATTCTCTAGATATTGTCTCTTTTGAATATGAGTTTGCAATTTCTTCATGCCTGTATGTCCACAGCCATGATGTTCACGATTGCGCCGATGGATCGGTTCTTCCTTGCATCGTTTGACAGGTTCAGTGCCTTAAATGGGATTTATTGGGATTTTTAAAAGTATTCTTGATTGGAAGAGAAAACGTCGATATCCAACAAATTACACGCTATTCGTCTCTTGCTTCTCTCCTATACGACTCACTATTTCGCGTTCAAGCTCGATTTCTAATTGTTGCATGAATATATCTACTTTCTCTCTAGTTGGCAACAATTATTTTTGTTTTTGAAGCCAATGGCAGTTGTTAGTGAAAAAATGGAAATTTCCAAATGCTTGAAATCGTACCTTTCGATAAACAGCCCCTGTGAGGACTGATCGAATATTCATGCCCATGCGGAACATGATATGAAAATACTGATGGAGCACCATCGATTGGATGTAGGCTGAGATGAGCATCATCGCTGCGATGGCGATACCATAGCCGATGGGCTTGGATCTGTCCTAGATTTTTGTCATTTGGATTACCATCGATTTTCCTTCATAAATTTTGAACAACTTTTTAGAATGCTAACGAGTTTTCTGTTTCTGGCAGACCTAGGAAACACTTTCGTCAAACGAAAATAAACTATAGGGGGTATGCCGCAAAGGATTTCTGGCGATTGCCCTCCCTAGGTCTGGGTTTTGGACAGTCTATATTTTTGACTCGATGAGCTATCCATAAAAAAAAAACAATTACCTCCATAAACTTGATGAGAAGTTTGAGGAGCATCGGTGAAACGAACTGCATTAGATCGAAGCAGAGTTTGAGGAAAAATGCTCCAAGCAAAGATAGTTTGAAAGTCTTCCCGATTGGACCGAGGATGGATGGCAGGTTCTTGGCGGCAAGTTCTGGGCGGCATTCCTTGAGCTTTTGATGCTCTGGAAGAAAAATTTGGGGAAAAACGCCCATTTTTATATCGTTAATGCCGAAATCTGGGAAGTTCAAAGTGGTGTGCAGTTATTTTTAGTAGTTAGAAAATCGAGAAATAGAACGCGAAAAAGAGTGAAACTGGCATCTAAAATCGCCTCTTTCTTCCCTCATTTTCGTCCTCCCAGATTTCGATCATCAACAATAGAAACTCCTACTTTCGATGCTGGGTATAAGATACTTCAGAAACTGAGGGATGAGCGCTTCCGATCGATCTCTGTCATTCAGCTCCCACAAATCTTCCTTCTCCAGAGGCTTCTTGTTGCCCAGTCTGGTTAGGGTTCCGAACCAACTGAAGGTGATTTGGGACAAGAAAGACGAATAGAGCTCGGGACAGGCCTTCTCCTGAAATCATCGAAATTTGTGTGAACATTTTGTTGACGGATTATTCGGATTACATCCACATAAGATTGAGATGGCGTGTCCGCTATACTGGATAGAAGCAATTGTATCGCCGAGGCGACGAACGACACGCATTGGGTGATGAAATGGAGATTATGATAGTATTTTAAGCCCTGAAATGATTCATTTTAACTAAAATACTTTACGTTCTTCCCGAGACGAACCTTGAATATGCCGCTCTGCGTCTGTAATCTGCTAGTCTTAACTATATTATTGTCTTTTTGCACTCTGTTCCGTCTTATTTTGCCTAGTCACTCTATTCGCGCGTCTCGCAGGTTATAGGCGCAGAGTGGCATATGCAAGGCTCATCTCGGCGACAATGGAGAGTAATCAAAAAATCGAAAATTTACCTGATCTGATAGATCTTTCCTCAAGAAATTGACATCAATTCCTATCGCTAGGACTCTGAGAAGCCAGAAATTGAATAGCACTCCCGACGTGACGATCCCTCGGTTCCTACAGGCTATCAAGAGCATTAGCGCTAGACCGACGCCTGAAATTCGTATAAATTTACAACATTCTTAAAATACTCGCCATTGTCTTCGAAATGAGCCTTGCCATATGGGGCAATCTGCGTCTATAACCTGCGAGCGCGACGCATCGAGACTAGAGGGAAAAAAGTAAGTAGAGAGCAATAACGAGCAGACACATGGCTAAGGCTCGCAGATACTCCTTGCCCCCTTTCTTTGCAAAGATTCATCTCGGAGACAATGGAGAGTATTGAGTTATTTACGTACCGATCAATTGGCCCGCATCCTGTATCGCGTAGGTTCGATAAGGCAAATCGAACTGCTCATCAAGAAACAACTTGAGACAATAGCAAAATGATATGCAAAGATCGATTATGATAAGGAAGCAGATTAGCTGAAATTGTTGGAATAATAAATATCTAAAAAAAATCGGTAAGAATAAAATAACCCCTATCAACTTCTATCCCTAACCCTAGCTTTATCATTATGTCGTTAACAAAGCAGAATAAAATTGAATCTTCTCAAAGTTAAAATCAATTCGACTTACAATTCGGATATTAACTGGACTACTACTCCGCAAGTGCGCGTTCGAAGATTTGTAGAGATCATAGAAGGTTAGGGGGCAGAATAGGATTAAAAATATTGTCGGCAAAATATTCCCATCTCCTATCGGCAAGCAAAAGGGCCGATCTGGTGGTGGACCGATGGATACCGATTCTAGTCGGGTGGCATTTGGATAGCTCTGAATTTTCTGGTAAATAACATAATTTTGTCGTGATTCGGCTGTTTGGAAACCGCGAGACTACGAGACATGGACGAAATAGTATAGAGTTAAGGTAGGGTATGGGGGATGATAGGCTTTCTTTTCCGCACTATTTCTCAATGTCTCGTGGTTTCCAAGTTGCCCGTGATTTCAATTGATGTTTTATCAAATTAGAGCTTCTTTTAAATAGTTGCACATCTTGTAGTGACGTACAAATATCAGTCTTTTGAGGAACTGATAAAATTGGAATATTTTGGTAAAGTAAATCAAATGAAACAGATTTTCTCTTTATCTTATTTTCTTCTCCAAAATTGCTATTGTTAATGACCGATAGCTTGAGACGAAATAAATAATGCACAAAATCGTATATGAAAAGTGTGCATTGCGTATGCACAAATAGCCGTTGCATTCATTCCTTGAATATGATATAATAGCGTAAAGTCTGCTGCAAACAACGGGCTAATTTCCGCACATAAAAATTGTGTTTTATTTCTTTCGTCTCAAGTAGTCGATCATTGATCAAACCTGATCTTGCGCAAATTCGCATATCCAGTCCATATTTGTGCAGGATTTCTAGCCTTTCAGGCCTTAGATAAAGTGGAAGGAAGTTCGACTCGCGGAGTTGAGATTATGTGAACATTTTCACTGAAATTGGCAAATCCGGGCAATTTTTTAAAAAATATCTTTATCGTTAATTGGCGAGAAACTCGATATATTCATGCAGAAATAAGAATTCGAATGTGGAGCGAGATAGTGAGTCGCGTAGAAGAGAAACGAGACGAATAGCGCAATTTTTGGATATCGACGCGTTCTCTCTCAATCAACTATATATATATAACATTAAGTGAAAATCCACGTATTGTTAGTTATAATAAGATATCGAAGACTCGTGGATAAAGTTAGATATGTATGAATATAGACTGAGATGGTGACAGAGACGCAGAGAAGTATGACAGAGTAAAGCCACGCAATATCGTGCATAAGGACGAACGTGCTAATATTAATGCGCTATAAATCTGAAACTAAAAGTGGCAACAAGGAAAACACACTGGATGATAATGAATCGCACATTTTCGAATAACAGATTCAGATAAGTTGGCTAGTTTAATCGAATTACATTGAGACCTTGAGTATTCTTCAAATTTAAAAGAATTTCTGTCGAATTGAAAACCCAAAATTTCGAAATAAAGTCGGTTAAAGTCAAAGTTAACTACCGAGACAGGGTAACTCTCAATTTCATAACGTTTTAGGCACCTAGGCAAAAGAGAAAGTTCAAGGTTAAGTTTTGAGACCTCAAATAACTCGCTCAATAGGCAGAATGAAAATTTTGAAATTTAAATAGAAAATATAAAATAAAAAACACGTAACTTGTAAATATTGCATCGTTAATCAGCTAATTTGGAGACGTTCGCAAAAATAAAAAATAAAAAAGCAGATGGGAAGGGACGCAGAGTATTATTGAAAGATAAAATTCATACTCCAGACGAAAAGTCGAAATTCTTAGATTGCAAAGGAATCTTGGCGATAAAAATACGCATATAAAATCAAATATATCAATGGTTGAAATTTTTGCAAGCATAGTTTATATTATGTATTCCCTGCCGACATTTAAAATGTAATGTCTGTCTGCCCACTCGGAAGATAAATATAATATCACGCTCCAGCGCTAAAAGCTGCCCTAATGCTAAAAGTGCTAAAAGTAAAAGTCATATATACATAGGCGCGTAATATGACTGCAGATATAACACTTTCGCTCAATAATACTCCTCCCCCCGCTCTAACCCTTTCTCGCCATTTAGTGATAACATCTTTCCTAAGAACGAAATGGGGGTAAGTAGTCGATAAATTTTCAAAATATCATATTGGATTTTTTTCATTATTATGTTTTTAGAGAAGAGATTCTAGTCATATAGTAAATAGATATTGCTGCTGGTCGGAGTGGATTTTGGATATCATGAGTCAAAATGTTTAAATTTTAGAACATTTCAGAAAAATTATTATTTTCTGAAGATTAAAATTTAAAAAAGAAATTGAAAAATATCATAAAATTAGCATATCGTGAAGAGGATATATGAAAAACTAGCGTAAATCTTGAGCAGCTTATTAATTTAGAATATGGAAATAGTTGAGAGTTGACAAGTTGTTGTAGAATATAAAAATCATATAAAATGATGGAAAACTCAAACGAATATATCTAAAATTAGTATATTACGAAGAAAGATATATGAAAATTAAGCTATTTTTGACAGAATTTTTTTAAGGATAATTTAAGATATTAGGATAATAATGTTTGTAGAGTATATAAAATAAAAAGCCTTATGTCTAGCGGTTTTGGGCGGCATTGCATTCGACCGCGGTCTTTTTCTCCGTACGCATATTTCTTTTGCCCTCTCCTTCTTTTCTGCGATCTCTCGCCGTCTCGAATCAATTCGAGTACTTTCTCTCGTTTCAGAACGAAAAAGATGCAGAAATGCAGAGAGATGCGGGAAAAATAGAAAGTAAACATACAGCTTTGCACCAACAGAACTCGAAGAAAATCGACAATTTCTGCCATTCAATTTGATTTTTTTTAGAAAATGTGGTCATTTCTCATTTTTGGCGCTGAAATTTGGAGCTAAGTTTTGACTTGAAATTCAACGTACTTTAAAATTTGAAACGACATATGCAAAATATGCTAAAAAATTCCTAAGGATATTGAATTTTTATTCCCTGCGAAATCATAGTCATATTCCAAATTAGATGCTGAAATTTGATGCTAAAATTTCAATGTTCTGTAAATTTGCAGACAGATATGAACAATATAATATTTAGATATTGAACCTTGAACTCGAACTTAGTGCAATTGAAATTGAGGAGCAATATATTTTCGAATATTTGCGAAATTCATCGAATTTGATGATAAATATGAGCAATGCTGCATTTGGAAGCATAGAAAATGCTGACAATATACGCCAAGTCAGACCAATGCTAAAAGCACTGAAATTGAAGCTGAATCAATTGGAAAATGTCTTATTCGCAATATGTACACGTGAAAATAGCATTAGTCGCTCTGTGAAATTTCGAACTTATTACAACTAAATGTAAGACAAATTTCGTAATCTATCATTTCTTCGTGAGAAAAGAATTCCATTCATCTCATCTTTCTCAATATTTGACTTTGATCGCTGATGATAAGAATGAGATATACTTCAAAAAAAATGATAAGAGACGATAAAGGTTCAACTTTCGAAAATCTCTGATAAAATATCGAATTGCAAGTGTAAACAAATTTTGCTCTGAACAAGTTATTTTCGTCCGAAATCCCAGCGATTTTCGCCGCGTTCGTCAGAATTCGGCCCCCGCGAAATGCCCAGCAGGCTGTGGTTTGTCGTTTACGTCATTCCGAGCTGAACTTATCACAGATATCCGATAACACGAGGCGAGTAGCACCCGTGTAGAAATTGCAAAAATCTTTGTAAAACAATAAATTTATCAAATTCGGGCACGAAATTCTTGGATTCGTGGCACTTTCATTCGTCGGTTTATTTTGATTCTTTTGGCCGTCGCCAACTCCGGACAACCCAAGGATCGGATGCAGACAGGGCTTTGATCCGAAAACTCTTTTCTCACTTCCTGACCACTTCTACTCTCGCGGAACAACACGCTGATTTGGATTATTTTCAGATCTAGGAGAAACGAGACGAATAGCGTAATTTTTGAATATCGACGTTCTCTACAATCAATAATAACTCGCTGTACACGATATAGAAAACCCTCGAATGCATTCAAAAGTGATGAGGAATAATTGTAGCTGAAATAAATATTCTTCAAAATATTTTTAAAATTCATTCTCTCCCTCTTGGGCTTGTTTCATTTGAATGCGAGATGATATTTTGGACGGTATTCAAGTTTGAGCAGATTATTGTTCAACCAATTAAAATGCCTTCATTTGTTTAGCTCGAGCTTCTAAGTATTTGTAAAAACTATTCATTTTATAATAGGATTTGGTCTTGCAAATATTCGACATCACTATTCTCTTATCAATTCTTATTCAATGTAAAAGTTTCTTTTCTTGTTCCTAATTATTATTGATTTTTTATTTATTTACGCATGAATGTAGGATTTATTTCCTGAATCAGTACAAAGTTTTAACTTAAAAATGAATTAAGAGCCATTCCACGAAGGAGGGCGAGCGTTATTCACCAAAATTTTTGGTGAATAACGCTATGGACCCACTAATTTCAGACTTTCTCATTCAACCAATACTCTTTTATACTGTTTCCATTTTGAAATAATACTATGCTGATTGTTTAGGTCTCTTAACAAAGATGCTAGCCAATCTACCAGTCGAAATTATATTGTTGATCTGCGAGTATCCCGAATTCAAAGAGCTGGGACGATTGGCCCGGACTAACAATCGAATGATTCAAATAGTCAAGAAAAATCTGCAGATAATGCTTGAGGGGAAAATTCTATTCTATCGTAAGAAATAGAAATAATGGCTAAGTAAGAGACTTTGAAACGATTCGTAATAATTTAGTTAGTTATTTGAATGATGATAAACATGAAGGAAGAATATACTTGTTCAATTCATATACATGTTCAGTAGAAGAGATTACAAAATTCCACAACTGGTATTGGCCAGGTGAAGTAGCAACTACACAGGACAAAGTAAATTCTTATGTTCGTTATTTT
Source organism: Diploscapter coronatus (assembly GCA_964036155.1). Taxonomy (NCBI): domain Eukaryota; kingdom Metazoa; phylum Nematoda; class Chromadorea; order Rhabditida; family Rhabditidae; genus Diploscapter; species Diploscapter coronatus. The sequence continues at coordinate 1,156,285 of OZ038422.1, read as the reverse complement.
TTAAATAATCTCAGATTTCAGATTTTTGGAATTAACAACGAAAATAAATCATTTGAAATATTTGACTTGAATACTCGACAAATTTCAAGAGGTCTTATCAACAAATCCATGAATGATCGATTCAAAGAATTTTACAGGTCCAGATCCTCCTGAATGGCGTAGGGCTGCATCTGTCGTTTATTTCAAAGACAAATTGTATTATTTGGGCGGATCGTTTTCTAATTCTAAAACTAGTCGTGTGGATGTAATAATATTAAACGAAAGTCCATGAAATAATCTATTCAGGTTTTAATAGATGAAAAATGGCAAACAGGACCTACATTCCCTCTTCCAGTTAGTCATGTTCGAGCAATAACATGCGATGAAATTTTATACGGTCACATTATAGCATATTAATTATTGTAATTATGGATATTCAGTTATTGATGGTCATGAAAGTGGAAGGATATTTCTATTATCAGACGATGAACGAGAATGGATTGAAATTGGAAATATTTCAGAAAAACTAATTTCTTTCGGAGTTGCAACGTTAAATGGAAAAATTTACATAACTGGAGGACGGAAGTCGTTAATTTTGTATGATAAATAATATATCGTTATATATTTAGTTATAATAATGTATTCAAATCCTGTCTGTGTTTCGACCCCTCAGCTCCAGTTGACAGTCGAATTTATAAAATCGCTGATATGAATTATGGAAGAGAAGATCATTCGCTCATTGTCGCTAACGGGAAATTGTTTGCAATCCGAGGGTGAGCTGAGATTTTGCATATCTTTATACGAAATATTTGTTAATTTAGATTTCAAAATACTGTGAGAAGAAGTGGTGGTTTTTACTATGGGCTAAACTTCTGTGATGTCATTGAAGAATACGATCCACAAGCGAATAAATGGCGAGAAGTCGGAAAATTAACATAAAATAAAGCTTGATTATAAGAATCTCAGGTTTCATATAGAAATTTGATTCAATAAGATGTGAAATAGTAATTTAATTTCAATGCACATGATACAGACAACTCTCGAAGACACCCAAAAGTGATGAGGGAATTGCAGCTGAAATAAATATTAGTTAAAATATTTTGTTTCAAAATTCTGTAACCAAATCCAACATTTATTTTATAGTAATTTCAAAGTAATTTTTTCAAAATATATAGCAGCAATAGTTTATCGATTTCTTGTGAACAATTATCGAACATATTCAAAACATAATATTGCCCGTCAGCAGCATCAATGCTAACGATTGTATATTTACGGTTTTCTCAACAGGTGTTCACAGGGACTGTAGCGAGGCCTAACTTCCCAACTCACAACTCTCAACTGTGTATTTGTGTGTTTCTTGATTTGCGTCAATTCATAGACGGAGTGATTGTTTTTTCAGCCTTTATTGGCGCCAACAGGAGAAGTAATGAATAATGAAAGATCATTTTGTGAGGAATGGGGAATAGAGATGCAACACATGCAAATGTTCAATGTATGTGCATTGCATTTGGCTGTCATGACAACTTTATGTGCATTAATTATCATATTCATTTCTTTAATATTTGATTTCTTATCTATATCAAATATTTGAATGAATCAGTATATCGATTTTACTGTATGATTCCTCAGCACCAATCATTGTATATACGTCCACTTTCGAAGCAACCACCCCTCACTCCCCTCTTTGCGTGCCTGCTGTCTCTGCATACTCAATAGTCTCTAACGTATCGATCGTTCTGTTCTGCATCTCTATGCCAACAGCACAATCCGCCCATTCATTCCATGTTCTTTTTTCGACACCCACTCAGTTAAGGAATTATTCCTAATGTCTTGGATTTGATAATCGATCGAATTCTTCTATTTCCAAATATGGAATATTCGAGCTTCATCTAAGAAGCACGATAAAGATGTGAGGATTATTCTCTATATAGATGGACGAAGCTTTATAGAAGAATGCTAGAAGTCTAATAAATGAATGATGGGCGATATTCTCTAAAAAAAGAAGCTAATTATAAAAATGGAAGAAAGTTATTAGGCGAAAATGGAAGGCTGTTCATCATATGATGAATGATTTAGGATGAGGTTATTTGTGGATAGGGGTAAGTTTCGAAATTTTTCGAATTTTCCGCATTTTTGAAATTCGATCATTTTAGGATATGGTAGGATGGATGATAAGACCTGAGTGGGGACAATTCGAGGAGAAAAGTTGGATAAACCCTTATGAGAGGGTTCAATCCAATCGTGAAATTGGACCCCGAGAGGGTGAGTTATTTAAAATAGTACAGTTTTTAAGGATCATTACATCGTTAGATGCTATTTTTTTTTTTAGATTTTAATCAGACTTGAGACTTTTCTACCACAAAAATTCGTCATTATCTCTCATCTCATTATTGAGGGATACTAATTCAAAAAAGTTGACCGGAATAATTCCCCGCATAAGCAGATTTGGAGGTCGGATCGAAAAATCCGGTCGGATTAAAAGCTCCAAGTCTAGTAAAAATTGGGAAAAATATAGAAAAAAAAAATAGTAATGAAATATCGAAGTACGAAACAATACGTGAAAATGAGTTAGTAACGAACGAATACGAACACTTATTGCATATCGACTTTCTTTATTTTTCATTTTTCAAATCCGAATCCGATTGGATTGGGTTAAAAGTCCCAAGTCTGATTTTAATAGAGAAGAATCTCTTTCTGTGCTATTTCACATGTTATACTGTAACCACTGTATCTACTTTCTTAAATTCCTTTTGAAATATTGAAGGTTTAAGTAATTAGCATATTTTAGGTGACAATCCAATCAGGTTAGAGTTTGTCAATCTGATTAGATGGATTGAAAAAATAGATGAGCCGTGGATCCTTATAGGAGGAATGACAGGCCGACAAATCTGGCCGCTGACTCTCATAGGAGAGCAGACGGACCGAAGGAAGACCTTTAAAAGAGAAGACACAAAAAGTTAGAAGAAGACGACCAAACTGATACGTTCAATGTGGAGCAGAACGAATCTACTAAATAGAAGATTCTTCGAAATATAGATCTCGAAAAACTGATGACAATCACCTTCGGATTCATACATGTCCTTGAATTAAAAAGTACCATGTCTCCAGCAGGTCCTGGACAACACTTTGTCTTCGCCTCGGAGGGTTTGGAGACTTTGACTTTATGAATAAATTTTTTTAAACTTTATCTTTGACTTTTATTTTGGGATCCGGGAAAATTGAATCTTTGTCTCTCACATGTTCACAATACCAAATTTAGCTTGAAATTTAAAAATATCTCAAATTTATTCAGTCTCAAGAAGAACATCAAAATCTTCAACATTCAACTCAGATCCACCCCCGCCTAGCTCAATTTCTGGAAGGAAGGCTTGATACTGTGTATGAGCGGCCAAGGCAAACTGTTGGTGAACCAAATCGTACCAGTTCTTCTGCGCGTTTTCATCCAATTGTTGTTTCAAGTCGCTGAATTTCAAAAATAATTGTTTTTTGCTTTTAATCTCAGATTTAGAGAGGACTATCCATCAGACGGAGATAAATTATATGGAGTTGGTCGCTCAAGCCAAATTTCCTATGACACCGCGTAACAATCATGAAATTGTTGCATAGTAAAAGGAAAGAAGAGAACTGGCAAAGAAAATATATTAGGTATAGGTCTCGCAAAAAAAAAATTCTGACGATCGTCCTCCCATATATGATTTTTACATGATCCCATGCGCAGTTTTCCGCTTCATTGTGTCAAACGTAAAGTACGGCTTTGAAGTTTGGTAGAAAATCAGCGTCTCTGTCGGCTTCATTTTGTGAATTATCGCTCTCTCCTTTGAATAGTTGTGTGTCTCGGTCTTTGCGTTGTAGTTGTAGCTGTCGTTTGTCTAAATTCATTCACTCACATTTTCGATTTGGACAAATTTCTGATTTCCGCACCATTTTCTCGTATCTGCACGTTGTTTTCTCGCAGTTGTCCAGTTCAACCATAGCATCGTCGTGGAGTTCGATGGAAATTGCCTCCAGCAGAAGTCCGACTTTGTCAGGTTGGGTGATCATCACCCTTGTCCTGATCTGGAAAAAGTGGCTTTCGGAAAGATGTTTCGAGCTCGTACCGGAACAGCCAGTGTGTTGTACGTGTGGACTCGGCTATCGCTGGAAGAGGTGTGGTTGAGCATCGGTCCGACCAGCGCCCGTATCTCCTTGTAGGCGATGTCGGTAAGCTTCGCGAACGGGCCTGGAAATTTCGATTTTTGCTTTTTGTGTACTTCGATCATTTAAAAACGGAGCTTTTTAATAAGTTGGAAGAAATTTTGAATCTCTTGCACTAGTTGTCCCCAAGTTACTCTTATTCTTTTGTAAAAGCCACTCCTTTTTTGAAAAATAGTATGGGAAAGGGAAAAAGAGGATAGTTTCTACAAAAGGGCAAAAGCAACTTGAGGGTAACTAGTGCAGAGGCCGAAATTTTGCAATGAGCGGCGGTTAAACGGACTTATTTTACAGTGATCTTATATTTTTCAGACGACCTTTCTCCTTGACGTTCCTCTCTTTCGGTCTGGGCGTCGTCTTCTCGTTCTCAATTTCGATATCCAGCGCTGTATCCGCAGAATCACAAAATTGAACGACGAAATCGTCGATGATTTTCTGGGCGTCTCTGGTGACGATCGCTCGTCCTGTCGTGGCCCAATATCTTTGAAATATCAATCAAAATTTCGCATTTTACTAAGTTTACTTGTTCTGTCTCTTCAGATAGACCTGCTTCAATCTGAAGCGCGTCCGGTAGAATGCCATTCCGAAGATCCACAAGTCAGTGCGAACCTGGGCGCAGGAAAACTTCATGATATTCATCCAGCCATACAGGCCTTTGTCGTACTTAATTTCAAAATGGCTTCTTTCCACATTTCGATTTTGAACCTTGAAATCATGGTCGGATACGGATCCGTACTTGACGAATAAACAATTCGCGATTTCTTCTTTGATCTGCTGCAGAGGTAGCCAGGGTTTGTTCTTCAGCGTGCCAAGGACCTCCTGCATGTTTATCGCCGTGTAATTTTCCAGGGTCTCTTTCGAAATTCTGCAAACAAGCAAAAACTAATACAATTTGTCAACAACCCACCCACAGAAGAACGTATTTGTAAGAGCAAGAAAGGTTCAAGTAATCCAGCAAATATGCGAGTAAATAAAAACCCACGTTCCGATCTTGAAGTAGCTATCGTTTGAAGTGTCCTGGAACGGGATAATCTTCGGGGCCGTGTAATTAAATTTCTCCAGAAATGTCGAGTAGTCGAATTCTTTCCGATAGAAAATCTCTGAAAATCCACAAAATTTCCAACTTTTCTATGAGGCAATTATTAAATGACGGAACCCTATAGTCAAGAGATAAACGAGAAAATGGAACTTGAAAGAAATAGTGTGCAAAAACACTCCTCCATATAGTAATTGCCTTTCTATGATTTTCTTACCATACGCAGATTTCTCGTTGTAAGCTGCCTTGATTTGAAGTAGTTTCATAAATAGCAAAAATTTAACAAATTTTAAATATTTGTACATTTGAAATGATGGCTGATTTCTGGCAAGAAAAATGACGATTCCTTATATAGGAAAAGTGGACCAAGGGTGCGATTGAACGGCCGACTCATCGCAAAAGCCTATGTGTCAATATATCAAGGAAAAATGACCATTTGAAGCAAAATATCTGAATTTTAGCATGAATTGGCGAAATTTCCAGTCTCCAATGATAAAACGATTAAATTTGTATTGCAGTAAGCTTAGTATCTAGCCGGTATGGATAAAATCAACGACTCTTTTCTCGTTCCTTGACAGAGACTTTTCCAAGCTTCTTTGACCATTCTGTTCTTATTTGGATTCACTTCCAATACACAAAACGGTCATTTGGAAACTACGCGAGACCACGAAATACGAGACAGCGTGAAGTAGTATAGAGTTAAGGTAGGGTATGGGGGATGATAGGCTTCCTTTTCCGCACTATTTCTCAATGTCTCGTGATTTCCAAGTTGTCACGATAACTCGTTAATTTCATATTGCTACATGTTGCGTCGCGTTGTGGTTCCCTTCTAACTTTCCAAAGTTACTCGAAATTCTCAGAAAATAATGACTTTTCAGTCACTATAGAGATCTAAGCTAAAACAAATAAACAGACACTCGACAAAACTACTATCACTTTAGATTTCTATTGTCTTGACATCATTCGGCGTCATTTTACTGATAAAACAATCAAAGATTGCATCATCTCTCACTCAAGTATATGGTTGTTGTGCAATGCAGAGATCACAGTATAAAGACCATTATTTCTAGACAGAAACTGCCAAAGAAGTGTCGATTTTATCATACTTCGTCGATTTTTGCTCGATCACATCCGGGGAAGCCTCTTGCGTGTTGTTTCATGCTGCCACTCATCTTGATCGCATTTTTGCCTCTTTCGCCTGCCACCGCCGACCTTCGAAAGACTGATTGCGTTGGTTCATCGCCAGTGAGACTTCTGTTGTCGTTTAAACTGCGGAAAACCCCTCACTGACAAGGGTTGGGAGGTGAAAAATGAATGAGCGAGCAGCTGATTGAAATCACCCTCCTCTGCCGAAGCCTTTTTCTTCCGGCCTCGCCGACCCATTGTACAAAACGTGCCAAGCCAATCGGCCACATTTCCATTGACGTAATGATGCTCTGATAAGCGAATCACCACCAAGTCAACCCGGTGTTTTATTGTTGTTTTGATGCGATCTGCTCTAAGACCTAGAAATGACGAGGCTGTACTTGTTCATAGCTTCTCATTCTACTCATGCCTCCCTAACCTATAGCCTGGTTGCTGTTCTCTTATTTCCAATAATATGATATGATTTAACACATCCTCGATTTTTCTGACGACGTTTCCTTTCACTTCATTGAATCATTCTCACGTGTCCTGAGTCATTCACATTTTTCTCGTGAAACTCTGGTGATGACGGTTTTTCGAGAAATTTCGCGAGCATTCGAAATAAAAAAGTGGCGATTGAATTGAATTGAGTTTTTCTGTGAGATGGATGATAAATGATAACAAATTCTTATGCTTATTGCGTCGAATTGCGTATTCATTAATTCCCGGAATCGCCGCGAAAATAGAGCAACAACGCGAGACGTTTTCTTGAAGCGGAAGTTTCCCTATCTTATTCGAGATGAAATTGACTGGCTCGTGTGTCAGGCGAGGGTGAATTAGCGTTCCTAGACATCTACTTCTTTTTCTTTCATCAGACGGGGGTATTTTGGAGCGCCATTTGAAAGTGGCCTGGAGGAACAAGGCATTAAACACATACCACAATGGCTTGATGAGCAGACTATGGAGCACGCTTTTATATCGGGGGCAATCATCATTTGGGTGGGATGAAACTTGAAAACTGGTATTTCAGCAAAATGCTCTCAAAATATCACCCCTTATCGTACATCCTCGTTCCATCCCTATTCACCCCATGGCCCGAAAAAATTTCGTATGTTTCCATATCAGAACGCGTCACACCTCTGCTGTCCCCACCCAAAGCATGCTGTTTTCTCTCTATCCATCTATCTGTTCGTCCTCCTCCTCCTCCTCCCGTTTTGGTTAATAGGAAATGAGCCCCTTAGAACCTCGGTCGCTGAGAAGCTTTCGCCTTCTCCTTTCTCTGCAAAAAAGACCCTCATCGGTATGCACAAGCTGCCTCTAGCGATGTTTTGTCCCATCTACTCTCTGCCCGAACTATTTCCTCAAATTTTTCAGCTTTTCCGCTCTCTTCTGCTCCATTGACTATTTCGCATTTCGCTCTTTATACGCGAGACGCAGTCGCTGAGTTTCCCAATAGATTCGCGTGCGGCGTCTCGCACGACCACGCCGCGTCCGGATTTCGACGCACGCGTCGTCGTGTTTTTCTCTGCGTCTCTCCTCCCTCTATGCACATTTTCTTCTCATTCTCAGTTTTCGTTCAGCATTCAGCAGCAGCAACAGCAGGAGTATGTGAGAGGCTTCGTCACTTTTCCGATCGCCGAGATATTTTTCTCCCCAATTGTTCTTCCTTCCTTCTCATTTCTTCCCCACTTTTCAATTTACGATCTACTATTTCATGGTAATTGCGTCATTTCGTAGTGCCAAATTTCGTCTACACGTGCTAGTTCCACTCCAAATATGGGAATTTGGCAAACTCCCATATAATTCCTATATTTCTAAGCCGCTCATCAAATATGCTCAAAGTCTCTTGATATTTATTTTCATATATGTATAGACTCCTATTCTATTTATCATCTATCTTATCGCTTCCTGCATTTGTAACTTCTTTACATAATCCCGGCCTGCTTATCTTATCCGATTTGTGTGTGTATTTACGTCCCACGATAGTATAGATTATGCGACAATTCGCATATTTTATCTCTCACACATCGCATTTTCCTACTATCGGCGTTCCAATTCTATTTTTTAGAGAGAAATTGCCTTTTTCTATTGATACTGATAACCTGTTCATCTTTGTTCGATGCAAAGTCCATTTTATTATTGACTCTTTGTAATTTTCACCCTCTTTTTTTCTTTTCTCGTGCCATTTTCCGAAAAAAGCGGGTGGGAACTACAGCGGGTCTTATTATTCGCATTGTGGTCACGGCAAAATATGTTATTCGAAATTCGAAAGAAAACTCGTTTGATTTATGGCTTTTCAAGTGACATTCGAAATTCAATTAGTTTTGCAGAAACAGCAGAAAAGGCTATGTTGGCTCCGATCGTCACGAAGGACATGAAGCTGTTTCCAAGCACCAAGATCCCGCCGAGTGTGAGGAACGTTCGCAGTCGCGCTCAATCCCTCGACCACATCCAGCAGCTGCAAAATAGCGGCAGGTGAGTTATTTTTCCCCAATTCCTTCGAATTGCCTACCAACATTTATTTTTGTTGTTAATTATTCATTCAGCAATAGCGATTCTTTCTTATTCCCTCCCTCTCGCCTCCAATCTCAAACGTGCTAACGATTTCTGGCGCAATATCCCTCTCCATTTCTTATCATCACAGAAAAAATATTGAATATACAATTTCTTTTCAAGTGTCCAAAATGGCTTAAAATTCAAAGTATTGGTTTAATTGCCGGCTCTTTCGCTTCCATTTCACACGAAATTTCTCGGCTTCGAATTGCAGTTGCCTCTTTAACTGCTCCACTTCCACATGCCCCACGTGCCTTCCGTGTATATTTGAACATAGACGAAGTTTGTGAAAATAGTGGGAGAGGACGCTTTGCAAACGGCGAAATAGAACAATTAGAGAATTAGAAAAGCAAGCAAACAGATTCGATGAGATAGGTTTTGAGCAAATGAAAATGGTTGGGCTGGAAAAAGGGTCAGTGAGCTGGTGGCGCCAGAGCGGTTTGTATTTTTTTTGCTTGGCGCAAGAAAATGAGAACGCAAAATTTTTCGATGTCTGCAATCATCATAGAACGTTCACGCTAAATTCATTCCACAAACTAATTACCTTAATTAGCGATGGGGAATTTCCAAAGAGGAACCTCAGCTCTCTCTTGAAAGGGGGCTGATTGGGTTAGACCCCGCGCGCTGAATCAAAAGAGTAAGGGGCGGGAGCAAAAAAGTCCTTTGCGGGGGGGAATTGCAAATTGAAGGAAGAGGACACTCTCGGCTGCTGCAGCTCCTTTCCTTGCGCTTTGTTTGGATTGCTAACGGCCCCACACACACACAGACACCATCACACACAAGCATATAAAAAAAAGAAGCGCGCGTTTCCAATTTAAAAGTTTTTGTTTCCTTTCGAGAGAAGAACTGATAGAATTTTCTTGGCTTAAGCCAAACCATTCAGCTAATTTTTCGGTCAATAAGCAAACCGCGCCGCGCGAGTTTCGACCGATTGCCGATCTCAAACTGCTTGCGCAATATCAGCAAAGTTCCCGAGCGATCATATTTGCGCGCTCCCAATAAAAAATCGCCTGCGCTGCAATAAACTTAGCCCAGCTAATGTGCGCGAGTTTTTTGGTCCATAAATTTTGACGATTATGAAATGTCTTCTTCAAATTGCATAAGATGAAGTAGTGTTATTTAACGCGGTTTTTCTGACTTTTTGGCGCTTTCGACTCTCGTGCTCTGTAATTATCATTATCACAGGCAGAATTTATGAAATAGGCACCTGCCTAAACTATCAATTATCGCTTTGGCGCCTTATCACCGACTATACCTTCAAAAATGCGCTTCACTTTCATTTTATGCTTAGAAAAATTCAGTAGCGTCAGCGATTCCATTTACAGCCCTAGATTTTAGTCGGATTTTTATCAGCGTTGCACGAAAAATCGGCTGATTGGCAACTTTTAAACTCTTCCCTACTAGCACTTTCGCTGATTTTGCAGAAAAAACGTAGCAAATAAACAGCGCCGATAATTTTAGAACGTTTACAGCGAATTTTCGCTTATCAAGCATTATAATCTAATGGAGAAGGTCCTAGAAGCTGATGGGTTGATTTTTTCTGTCTGAAAAGGATCTTTTATAAATCGTCTCGACAAAGATATTTTGATGATCGTATCTGTGTCCGAGAAAAAATCCCATAGGTTGTGCCGCTCGCGCACCAAAACGCATCATAGAACGTGAGATTTTGAACCCAAGCAAAAAATTTCATCTCCAATTATGCAAAAGAAATATCTTGACTATGAAACATTTTCGGGTAGCAAACATTTATTGCGATAACGCATTGTCACATGGCACCTATTTCTAGAACATGTCGCTCAACCAAGTTGTTATCAAAAACAAAAAAGCAATTGCAAAAACTGATATCAAAATTGTTACGAAACAAATTTTTATGTTCGTAAGCATCAACAACATTTGTGATTTTTGAATATACCGGTATTAGTGAAGAGCTTAATATTACGCACAATATATTTTATATGACTAAGCGGCTCATTTTTAGACCCTTGGGAAGGGACATTCCTTTGTCTTTCAATGTGCCAATAAGGCTTATCGTTATATGATTTTTCATTTCTCCTCTCATGACAACTACAACATTTCATGAGATGTCGTTTTCATACTGATAAGCAAGAATTTTATCAAACAATTCTAGGCGTCTATTTTCAGAGCCACAACGTCCATGCTTCTAAATTCGAAGTCTGTACCGGAAATTACCGTTATTTCGAATCTGAAATGTTGAGCGCTCAAAACAAAATCATGATTTCAAAAGTTGCTATTTTCAAAATTCGAGTTAAAATTTCATTTCCAAAGCTATAAATGTTTAGATGCGCGCGGGTCCCCACACCTTTTATTATTAGTGCCTGAAGCTGATGTAATATTGCGCATATATTAATCGACTATATGTGTATAGAGGATTTTTGAAAAGCGCGCATAATTAAACTCAACACATTTTTCCCAATGCAAAAATAATCGATTAAATTTCTATATTATTGCAATTTTCGGCATTTTTAACTTTTTGTAGTCCTGAGAAAAGTCGAGAGCCGTAGAGAAACCGGCAGCACGCTAGCAACAAAAAGTGCACAGGCCATCCGTAAATAACAAGTGTGAGCATCGATTTATAAAAAAAAAAAACGCATATATATATATCGAGGCTACAATTTTTAAGAACACGTTCCAAACAAAAAATAACCTTCTTTGGATGTTTATCGGGCTTGCGATGTTCTTTAGCCTGCTTATTCAAGCGGACTAATTTTAATACCAAGCTACAAAAATTCGTGCGTCGAATATTTTGCAATACTTGCCGCTGTAAACTATGGTGTCTTCGGAGCACTAGCACTTTTGGCGATCGGAATTCGTATGCAAAATTTTTTCGAGAGGAAGAAAAAATCTGCAAGTAGAGAGAATCGCAGAACAGGCTTTGATTGTTGGGGAAGGTGAAACGCGACGCGCTTGGCGCTACGAGAGGGTTTGTAAGCTGAGATGTCGGAAAAAAACTTATTTAGAGGAATTTTGAGATTTTCGAAGATGCGCTTAGTTTTCCTCTCGGAATGATGCAAATGTTCTTGCCGAGGCCATTCACGCACACGTGACACTAGAAGAGCCGCCTGCAATTTTCCTCTAAAACTGCGCTCCCTCAAGGCGATGAAAATCCAAATTACAAATAAACAACCGAGCATCCAGTTCCTCACACATCACTCCTATTCCTTTGTTCTTTCCAAAAAATGACTTGATGAATGAAAAAAACTGTTGACCCTGAAACAACCATCTGTTTGATCGTCAAAATCAACGTTAATGATAGATTTTGCAACACTTCCTTGGTTTCTCCCAGTCAGCTGTTGAGGGATCAATGTTAATATGTGCATTGTGTTTGAGCTTGTGAAATATTGCGGCAAAATATTTAGTCAACAAGCAATAATCGGATGATCTGATAAAATTCAACAAAACAACAAAACAAAATAACGATGTGACAAATTTTCAGCACCCGAGGTCGCATCATCACGTCTCGTCCTCGAGTGAGCCAGTCCACCGGGAATCTCCCGTCCGTGGCCAAATCCCCGCCCAAATCGTCGACAGTCCGGAAGACCACGCTGACCGCCATCCAGGAGGGCGTCGAGTACAGCGAGTCCTCGTCAAGTAACCAGCATAATAACGCCGGCCACAAAGAGCGACTCAAAGTCAGTCTGAGGTGAGGAATTTTCATGATTCATTTACTCTGCCCCCTCGCTGTTGCGCGCGCGGTCTTTATGCCTGCGTTTTGAGGGACCCCGGCAGACGTCCACATTAATTCCGCATTCATGAGCGCAATTTTGCTGAATGAAATGCTCTGCCCAGCTGGGCTTGAGAAAATCCGAGCTGAGATTTTGAATTTTAGTCAGAATTCGCCGTCTTCGTCCTCAGCCTCGAGGGGGATCGCGATACGGAAGAAAGCGGCTACGCTGTCCAATATGAGAGACTCCAAATCGACTGAAGACATGGACGTGGAGAACTCGAATCTGGAATTAGGTAATTTTTAGCACCTATTGAACTTTGAAACTTGTAAATCGCATGACATCATGACTTGATCAATAGGGCAATTATAAATGGTGAAGTTCGATGGTTAGTGATAAACAAGAGACGAAATTCGAAAGAAACCGTATGGAAAAGACACACGCACACTCCGCCATATAGTAATTGCCGATCAATAGACAAATTAGCGTGTAGGATACGAAACATTTTCTCATAATGTATTCTTATAATCTTTCGTCATGATGCCCTGCGATTGTTTATCATTGAAATTTCAAGATATATGTTTTTTCTCCTTTAGAACCCTCATCCAGTAGCCCGTCCCCGACGTCATCCTCTGGAGGCAAGAAAGGTTCCATAATTAAATGGTTCTCCTCGGTACTTCGGAAAAGCTCCAAAGAGAACAGGGATAAAGACAACATTTCCACCAACTCTTCCTAGTTGGTAAGCCTTAGAAATTCATTTAAACTTATTCAAGTTTGATACTTCAGATAAGCGAACCATCGAGAGGCTATATATATATACATATTTATATTAATGGTCTAGTTGTAGTGATCAGATGTTATTTTATCAGGTATGCTTTACAAGGCAGTTACTATATGACGGAGGGCGGAGGGAACGGAGTCTATAGCTAGGGATAGAGTAGGGAAAGTAACGTTTGGAAAGCATCCTCCGTCAAATAGTAGTTCCGCCTTAAAATCATCATATCCGTTTTTCAAGTTGAAACTTTCAGATGAACGAAAATTCCAAGTTTAAATATGCTCGCAATTTCTCTACATGTATGGATATTTAATCGGCTACTGTTTTCTGCGATATGGTCTTCGTTTTCATCATTTGTTTTACGGGCTGCAGCCTTTTGACACGATTCGTGTCAAATCGTATCAAAAAGGTGCAGCCCGATTTTTTCCTTCTAACCATGATCCCCACACAGGTGACGTAGCTTGCACCCTCCGCAGGTGAAGTCTAGCTTTCCGAAAAAGTTTGATGTCTATTTTTAAAAACCCATCAAATTTTGCAATATTATCAAACTTTTTCACGTCTTTAACGTCTTCAATTCAATAATAATGGGTTAATCACCGAGTTTTACACATCCCTTTCACACGGTCATATATACAAAAATTATGGTTTTAAGACTATCCATGACTTGCTTTAGACTTGATATTTAATATTCAAGGTTTCGTTTGGCAAAAAAGCCTGCAAAGGTGGTAAATATTTTTGGTGGTTTTTTTTCTGTCACACGGACTCTTGTGTTATTGCACACATAGGCCTTTTTCGAAAAGTGAAACTTGAGAAAACAAAGCATTTTCGGCGCTTTTATAAAAAAAAAAATCATCGACAAATACAATCATCATGAAAATATAAAATATGCACTTTTCGAAAAATAGCATGGAAGAATGTTGAAGAAGAAAGATTTTCTACTGTTAGAGAGCAGGGCGGTGTGTTTTAATTTATGCCGGAATTTAAACCAATATGAGTGAAAATGAGTTGTGCTCAGTGACGATCATTTTGTTGCAATTCCGTCGAAACTTTATCAATCCGTTAATCTCCCAAATCAATGCGTGATTTCCTTATGATCCAAAATTTATTCAGGACTTAAATTAGATTTTGTTTTTTTTGGATAAATCTTGGATCTTTTTTCCAAAATCGGTATGCACGAGCCTCTCGGTGACGCTTTTTCTTTTCTTTTAAAATCCTTTAATTATTCTATCTTTAAGCACATTCGTTACTATGCCCTTATTTTGTTGTACGATATGTATGGTTGAATAAATGCAAATTAAAAAGAATAAATATTTTAAACTCTAAGATCGACCAATCAATATCGGTTTTGCTCTGAAACGTCATACTTGAAGTAGCTATGTGATAATATTTAGAGTGTCTGAAATTAGAGGATGAAGAAGAAGTCGAAAATGATAAACAGCGATAAATCCTCAAGAAACAACTGCTCTCGTTACACGTGGGCGCCTTTTGCATCATCAAGCTCAAATTCTTCGTATTACTTCTCATTTGTCTCTAATTTCGCCGTACTCTTTCAGTTTTCTGATCCCTATCGACTTTTCAATCGGACGACTTTCAAAATATTTGACTTGCTCTTCCTCTGGCTGCAGCAAACTTTTGAACTCCTGCAAAAATACGGCCGCGTTTTTATAACAGAAAACAGATGTGCCGTGGTCCGTGAGAATACTCGATCAGCCGAAAAAAAAACAAAAAAGCTTGCAAAATCTACGATATATCAGATAGACACAAGTTAAAATACCTATAACTGCATTCACTTACAACAAAGATCACTAGTTGAGATAATGAAACTCTTTGTTTTTCGGCCAACGCCATTTACTCGGCTACACCGAGTCCAACTCGAATATATTATTCATCATATCGCATTTATCAGCATTTTCGTTGTGAAATTTGATTTCTAATCATTTTTCTCGAATCAGCTTTGATAACTCATTTCAGTTCATTCTATTATTCAGCCTTTCATTTGACTTCAGAAATGGACGGCACCTTTTTTCGCGTGCCGAAATGGTACTGGTGGGTGATTATTCCGTTTGGGCTGTGGATCAACTTCGTAAGTGCAGAAAAACAAGCCATTTTCTTCAAATATGTGTTTAAAATATTTTTAACAATTTGCCAAGATTACTCATTAAAATTAACAAAACAAACTTTCAGATGGCCTGGTGGAATCCAATGTTCCTGAAGACGAGCCCCTGTTTACCTGTGATCGGGAAAACTGCTGCGTGGATCGCTGAGACTTTTCCTATGGTCAATTTTCCCTTATTTTTTGTTTTTAGATAAAATTGATTGTTTCAGTTTGTCATTTTCGCCAATATCATCGCTGTGGTTTTGCACGTTGGTGAAGCTGCGTACGCTTACAAGTTGGCTGGAGACGCGGGATTAAAGTAATATTTATTAAGTTTATTTATTCGGTTTATTGATATTTTCAGCGACGATACCAGAAAGAAATGGACCCTGCAGACGTTTATCATTGGATTCCCATCGCTGAAAATTCTGAAGGAATACTCGAAAACCAAGCAGAAGAAATCATAATCTTTAGAAACAAGGGTTTTATTGATGAAGAAAGCTGCCATCGTCTCATTTTTACATATCACTTATCATTATCACTTGTGCATTTGCCTTTTACAGTATTGAATTTGTACAAAATAAATGCTCATCGCAATATTATTGATATCATTTGTTTGGTTGAGCTATAATTACAAGTTGCATGTATTTTTGATGCTACAGTTTAACTTCGAATACAATTTCTATGGTTTTCACTTTGCTTGAAAATTCATTTTTAGTTGCTTTCAGCCAAAAAACCACCGGAAACAGCTATAATTGTTTCTTTGCTAACTTGCTTGTGCTTTGCACTGCGTTTATACGCAAAGTGGCGAAAATCGATTGGAAAATATTCGTGCACGATGCGTTTTTAACGCTAGCCGCTCTTCTTTCTGCTCCAAATTCTCAACTTTACCTTCATAATTTCAGGTTCGGGCTTGTGTTGGTGGCATCTGAAGCACCGTTTTGACGCTGTGATCCGGGGTAGATGTGGAATTGAGCCGGGATACTGTCAGTCGACGTGACGCGCTTGGGAATCCTTCGACGACGGGTACGACGACCAATGCGCGATGGCCTCCGGCGGCCCCGAAGACACGGCTCAGGTACCGTGTTCAAGAAGCTACAGTAATCCTGAAAACCACGAAATGTCAAGTTCCCTGGAACTTGTTGCAGATATTCGTTATTTTCTGATCACAAATTACAAACTTGACTAGTCGTTGGTTTATCAATGATGAGTTCGTTATTAATTAGTCAATTTTGAAATAATGGTTCAAGAAAAATAGCTACGATGCGATATAATCGAAACTGCATAAAATGGTTTCAGGAACATTTATACTCAACAAAATTATTCATTTCCCAGGATATGTTTTGAAAGTAATTACTTCAGGCTGTGCTTCGCCAAGCGGTCGGCACGTTGCTGGACAACTTCAACTTCTCCTCAACGAGCAATGAGTCGGTCGATTTGCTGACCGATTTAGCTAGGAGGTTCATGGCTGACTGCTGGAAGAAGGGCAAGACCTACGCTGAACATGGTATGTGTTATAATTCTTCTTATATGATTAAGGGTAGAGTTTAAAATGGAAATTATATGACACAGGATATTTGATACGAACTTTTAATTCTTGGGTAATTAAGCATAGCCATGAGAAATATAAAATATCAATTCAAGCATTTTCGAGATTCAATATTTCAGCCGGGCGCACCAAGTTGGTCCCAAACGACATGAATCATGCCTTCACGAGGATGAGGTTTTCTGTAGCCGAATTGCATGATTACGTTCAGCAAAACGGGTCAGTACCAGCATTGAAACCCGTCACCGCTTTTCCAGTCAACAAAACGCTGAGTCGAGGCGTTTTTGCTCCAACACCGAGTGAACAGGAACTTGAGGTACATCTTAAAAGGGTTATTTGGAAACCGTAAGCCCCTCAAGCCATTGCGAAATAGTGTATGGCTAGGGAAAGTACGGGTCTCTTTTCCCATACTATTTCGCATGGCTTGAGGGCTCGTGGTTTAAAAGTTGCCTTTTAAAAATTATTTCACTTTTAAAGATGCTTTTGTAAGTTTCGTATTATAAAGAATATGAATAATTTAAATTTGAGGTTCGACCCGAATATATTCCATCCCACTACCCAGCAACGCACCCGGAATGGACCAACGAAAACGCCGATTTTCTGACGATGTTCAAATCTGGGGGAGCGGAGAAGAAGTACGCGACTCCTTCGAGAATTCCAATAAAAATGATACACATTTCAGGCAAATAGCCGATTTCCCCGACTTTTTCTCATGTTCAGCTCAGAATTTGGGTCTGTTCCAGAGCAAGAACAGGGATCCGCCCGAGGTGGTCGAGTCGGAGCACGTTGCGGATCACGCTTCTTTGACTGGTGAACAAATTTAATTCCATTAACACAACTTGTTCTTCCTAAGATTTGATATTTCAAACGCGCTCAAATAGTTTATTTCTTAGTTATTTTAACTACTATTTTCAGGAATAATGTCCTCCGCCAACATCGCTGCCGTTCGTCAGGAGAAGGCCGAAGCTGAGAAACCACCCAAGATTCCGAAGAAGAAGGGTCGACCGAGAAAACTTGTGGAATTTGCCCCTCGAGAAATGACCTCCTCGCAACCTCTCCTGCAACCTCTCACATTTCATCCAAATGCGTTGGGAGAGGGAACATCGTCCGGCACGAGCGTAAGTGGTTTTATCAGTGATAAGGAAATGTTGTCTGCATTGAAAAGGATTTTTAAATGATAAGAATTTTGCTATCGCCGATATGGAAATGTGTTTCAGTCTCCACTGCCTCCCCAGCTGGAAGTGGCGTGTGCGATCAAGGAGAAAATCAAGAACAAGACGAAAGCCAACAAGGTCGACTCACCCATGCCCTCGCTGGAAAACTGCCAGAATAGAGAGGATGGAGAAGAGAGGTAAAATCGCTGATAAAATGAAAACAGACATTGATTCTACCAGTTATAGTAATCAATCGACTTCGACTGACATCAGCTCTGTGCCTCCGGTTGCTAATTCGCCGATAATAAATCAGAGGTTGGTGGATAGGGTTTTTAATCAAATAAATTTTGCGCAATTACAGCACTCATCCCTCTCTCGTACCTCCGTTGAAGAGGAAGTACACAAAGAGGCACGATAAGCCGCTCAAAGTTCCTAAACTCGCAAAGAAGAGTAATACGGGAGGGGGAAGTCTTCCTGGGTTGAAACTTCCAAGTATGAGCAAGTCGTTCCTGGAGGCCCAGAAAAAACAGTTACAAATGTTCGAGCAGGTAAAATCGACTATTTCCTGAAGATTTAATTATCGCCCACTTTTAAACCTTCAACTCTTCCAGGAGAAACTCCGAAAAGAGGCTCGTCAAGCCGCGACACAAGCAGCTGAGGCCCAGAGACGTCAGCAAGCTACCGAAATCCAGAAGGCGCAGAAAGCTGCCCTGGACATGACGATAGCCTCAATGCTGATCGGCGTGAATGCAGTCAACCAGAACCTGCTGCCCAGCATCGACAACAATAACGCTGCGGTTGCTGCCTTGATGCTGCACAATTTGCTAGCTGCTAATGCTCAGCAGCAGAAGAAAGGTGTTCCTTTCAGGCAACTTGGGAACCTCAAGGCATGCGAAATAGTCCGAGAAAAAACCGTCTTTCCTGTCATCCCTCAGCCTACTTCGCATGGCTTGAGGTTTCCAAATAGCCCTCCTTTCGTTACCTTCTTTCATATATATCTACTCGATGATTTCAGACACTCTTCATCCCCTTCTGAACAATCTGAGTAACGATGCTTCTGCCTCTGCCTCGACCTCTGTCCAGCAATCACCTGCTCAACATAAAAATCAAGCCAAATCGAATCTAGCCACTCAGAACCAACAGCAGCCGAAACTGAAGCTGGTCTTCTCGAAATCGAACTCGAATCTGGCTGAGACATCAGGTAGCGATATTCGTAAAACAACAAATAGTCTAAACTTAAAATCCATCAGATTTGGAATTTTTTTGCCTAAGATTATAATTACTCATTGTTCAAATAGCTACACGTATAAATTTAGTGAGATCGGTGACTGAGGAGGAGAAAACGATTCCATTCGCGGAGGAGAAAATCGCTGAAGCTGATCAACCCTCGACTTCTACTGCCAATCATCTGAGCTCTAACAACGCCGTTGCTGCAACTTCAGTTTTTGGTGCTCAGCAAGGTAAACTTGAACTAATTCTGCAGAAAATTCGACTATTCTCCCTACTTTCAGTCCCCGACGACAGTGACTCTGATACTGTTCCCTTCGTCGGTGGAACGGCTCTTTCTCCTTCAGGTATTTTCAACAATACCCGCGAATTGTCAACCATTATCGTAATTACCAGAAAAATCCGCTTTGGTCACGACGTTCCCTGCAGATCTGAATGAGTCGATGCCAAAATTGGAGACTCCAAAGAAGAATGATAAGCCCAAGAAGATGAATGAAGAAGAAACGCCTCCAATGTTGAACTCGGTCAAGAATGTCGACAAGGAACGAACGAAGGACAAGAAGAAAAAGAGGAAAAAGGATAAGAAAAAGGTAATTATTCAAATTTCTGCAAACATAGACCAATTTTCTTAATTTAAGGACTCGAAGGACAGTTCTGAAAAGGATCGGGATCACCATCATCGCTCTCACAAGAAGAAAAAGAAGAAGAAGAAGCACAAACGAGAAAGGGACCGATCGTCAGACAAAACAGATCGATCCAAGGAAAAGGAAAAGGAGAAAAGGAAAGAGATCGAAACCAAACCCGGAAAGGAGAAGGAAAGGAAGGATGACAAGAAGAAAAACGATTCGCGACCCGGCACCTCCCAAAGCATCGTCCTTCAGATCTCCAACAAACATTCAGGTTTTATCTATTTTCTTGTGTTGGATCTTTTCCCTGAAATTTGATTTTCAGAAAACCCAACCTCCAAGAAAAAGGAATCTTCTTCAAATTATTCACCTCCCGAGAAAATTCCGAAGTTGGAGCTCAATGACAAGGGCAGGGAGAGTCCGAAGGGTAAATTTGAAAAAAAGAAAGCAAAAACAAAAACTTTGAGAAAGGTGAACATTTTCAAATTTCAGAGCCAAAACTTGTCGTGCCTTTGAAGATCAAGCTTGGCAGCGGCATTAAATCGGAGAAACCCGTCGAAGTGGCTCAGAAGGAGCCAGAAACATTAAAAGTTGTTGAAAAGAAAGAGGAAAGGATTGTTCCCAAGTTGAAGCTACTGACTGGGTTCGGAATTCCGGCGCAGGTCGTCACTTCGGTTTCTAATTCTAATGAGGTATGACACATGGGTTGTGTTAAAATTGAGCTCCCTGTAGTCATCACTCACCTGCCTCCACTTCTCATTTGTAGTTGTCACTCAGTTTTAGAATGATCATTCTATAAACTAAGCGTCAACTACAAGGATCCTCGAAATGAACCAATTCACCACAATAAGATTTATCAAAAATATTGAAAAAGATGAGAGAAAATGCTCTATATTTTCTGGATTATTTCTTCATATCTAAATCTTCACAAATTGCTGTTGCTAAAAATATTTCATTTTCAGAAGAAATCCGAAAAATCTTCCAAGTCTGAACCGACGATTGTCATCGAGAAAAAGCAGCCGGTCGTCGAATTTAGCAAAGATCCGACGCCACCTCCCGTTTTGGTGAAAGAAAAGCGACGACCTGGACGACCCCCTGGAAAATCAGAGAAGAAATTGAAGGCCGACAAGGAGGACGACCTGAAAAAGGAGGCTAAGAAGAAGAAATCGGAATTTGGTAATATATATATATATATTTTTAAATAGCTTTTATATTCCATATCCACACTAACTTTCTAAGGGGAGAGTAGAGGAAAAGAAAAAAATGCATGTGGGTGTAGAATACAAGAGACCTAAAGATATTATTCCAGAAAACGACATTCTGAAATACGTTGACGGAGCAGAGCTGAGACGTACTTCTTCAAGCTTCGAACACGACGAAAAGTCGTCCGGGGAAGAAGAGGCGGAAAAGGAGCAGGTATCGAACACCAAAAACAACCAAATCAGCGATTGAAAAATGCGTATTTTCAGATCTGGATCTGCCCCGCTTGTTCCATCGCGTACACAGAGGGAGCGAACATGGTGGGCTGCGATTCGTGCGACGATTGGTTCCACTGGTAAAAGACTACCATTTTGCTGGGAAAATATTGTTGATGCCCAAATCTGGGAGGTCGAAAATGAGGAGGGAGAAAGAAGAACGATTTTAGGGCCAGTCTCTCTCTCCTTTTCGCGTCCTATTTCTCGATTTTCTAATCACTAAAATCACTGCACCAATTTGCACGCGCCTACCAAATTTCGGCATCAACAATATCGGGCGAGAAAAAGTTGAATCTACCGAAAAAAAAATCTTGAGACGATAAAAACGATCTTATCGGAAAATCCTCTCATACATACATATAAATTTAGGCATTGCGTTGGTCTGCTCGTAGAGCCTCCAGAGAACATCCCCTGGTACTGCCCCAAATGCGCCAAGTCGAAGAAAGCGGTGAAGCGACCGGTATCCGGCTCGGGGAAGCGCCCATCGGAGTTGAGCACGGAGCGCAAGAAATCCCAGGTCATTTGAATTCAAAGAGCTGTAAATTATCAAAATGCCAACTTGGAAACCGCGGCGAAACCACGAGACATTGAGCAATAGTATGGGAAAGGGAAGTCTACCATCCTCTATACTATTTCTCCTATGTTTCGCGTTTCGTGATCTCACGCGGTTTCCAAATAGCCATCAAAATCACTCAATAATTATTTCAAAATGGATTCTCCATTCAGGGTTACCATATAGTTTTTTCGAGCTAAGCATCACCTTCCTTTCCTTATTTATCCTCAGGGCTGTAAATGTTTAGATACGCGCGTACCTAAGCATTTGCAGCCCTGTTTATCTTGGGGTCCGAGCCTTGTGAACAACCATTTGAAGATATCTAAGTCCCTCTAATTATCATTGGCGTTTATCTGGTTTTCATAAATTCGCATAGTCTAAATTTGCGAAAGACACTTTTATACAAGAAAATCTCAACACATTTACTCTGAGTAACAACTTATTTATTTTACATTGTTAATGATTATCTTTGATAGATTTCTTGCTAATATCAAACATATGGAGATTTTTCAATAGATAAAAAGCCTCCTAGGTTTGATACTACCCCTCTCAACCCTGTCGCTCAAACCTCTTTTTCATCATAGTTTTATTATTATTGTACCATTGCTCTCAATCATGATTTACTCGTGACTTATCACAATCACCGTTTAATTATTTCTCAAAACTTATGCTACCATGGAGTTTAACACTACGTTATTCTACAAGTAATTACTGTAGAACTGTGTAGTCTGTAAAATGGCGTAGTGAAATATGCTTTTGTTCCTTCATATAGCAAGTGCTTTCAAATGAACGTTTGAAAAGTAGCCAGGATAAGGATTTTACGTGTTATTACAAGTTTCGACAGATTGAACATGAACCTAATAATTTCAAATATACAATCATCTAGCTACTTTTCAATATCTAAAGCCAATAGATTTGGTCCTTTAACTCCTCCTATCATTTAAATTGTGATATTTTAAACAAATCCTTAGATTAAACTAGAAGGCCTCTATCATTCAATTCGAGCAATTTACAGTCATTTTATTCAAAGATGTAAAAGTTGGGTAACCTTAAAATTTCGAATTAATGTTTTTTTTTTTTTTAAATCTCCACACGGCATTTGCATTACCATCACCATTTTATGCACATGAGATGAAAATATTCAGATTTTTATCTAATCGTACGTTTGCGAATAAATTATTATTATTATTTGGCGAGTTACAGAATAGTTTAGTTAATAGAAAACGTCAGAGTATAATAGTGTGTTCAATCTCACTAAGATAATTTAATTGTTACAAAAATTCCCTCAACTATATCGGAATACCGCTGAACTATTTACCCATTTCCCATTTATCTGAAATGTTCAAAGTTAAAAGGCTAACTTTATAATTCGATCCATTAACCAACACAATAGGGCGTTTCCCCCGTGCAATCTTCGCAAGGCTTTGTGTCGACAAACGCTTATAATTTCGCCGGAGGGCGTGAAATTTGGTAATCGCTTGCTTGGAAGTCTGCTACTTCCCTAATATCACGCTATTTTCCCTTAGGAACTAATTTTTGCTTTTTCCTCTCTCGAATTCCTTCATTATTTCTCGGCTTTCCTCTATTTCCCTCATATATGCGTTGAGACGAGAGAACTGGGAGAAATAGCGCAGTCAGAACATCTTTTCGCTCTCTTAAAATTTTGCACTATTTTTCTAACATGTTAATCTTTTCCCTGTCTTCGTTTCTACCGCTATTTTCCTGCTCTAAATATCTCTGTAATCTCTTCAAGTGGCATGTTATCTCGCGCAAATTCGCCTTACATAGAGACGCGGCGCGCACAAGCCCCCGATACGAGCGCTCTCTAGTCTATCTCTTAAAAATAAGCGCTATTTCGCAATTCTGCGCTCTCTAATAAGTAGCGCTATCTCGCTCGGCCTTTTCTTTCGGTCTCTCAATTTGATGGGCTATTTCACGCAAGCCTTTTGCATCTGCGGCCACAAAACCGCACCCCAGTTGTGCGGCGAGTGTGTGTATGTGTACGGCCTGCGAGTCATACATTTGGCTGCGCTAATAAAATTGGTCGATGGATTTCAGTCCGCAAATTTGTACTATTTTTCACATTTTCGCCTATCAAATTATCGTTTTATCGTGTGATTTTACGCTAATTTTCTTCGCTTTAATAGGTTTTAATAAGTCAAGTAATCAATTTATAATTGACGATTGTTTTCTAAAACAGTTCTTTCCGGTTTCATCATCGTCACGAGTGCGCGCGCATAACACCTGTTTAAATTCCAGCTAATTCCCCTCTTAGCCTAGTTAGGGCACTAAACTTCTCTCCATTCTATTCTAACACAACCATCATTAGTTAGCCATTTTTACTAACAACTACTAAATCGATTTCCTTCGCGGTCTAACGCTAATTTTTTGTGCATAGTGCTGTTGCTAATTTGCTCTGTGCTAGTACGCAAGAGCATCGGAATTAAATTTGTACTAGCGGTAAAAAATGGAAGTAGAAATTGGAGAAATTTCTTATAACTCGTGCTCATGATATTTGCTCACCAGCCTTGTTCCAAATATTTTTTTCTCTACAGGGCTGTAAACTTTAGACACACGCGCGTGTACACGCATATTGAGATAGTGTATTTTCGCGAGCAAGAGAAAAGAGCATGCTCTACCTATGCTTTCTCGAAAATACACACTATCTCATTATGCGTGTGGGTCCGCGTGTCTAAAATTTACACTCGCGTTTCTTTAGAATTGGCAGGCAGGCTTAATTTTCTGGTCCATAAAGCTGTCCTATTGTTGGACAACTTTGCAGACTTCTTTAGTGTAGTGGTTAACGTGCTTCTCTTTTTGGAACAACTTTAGTTCGATTCTACTCCGAGCAACTATTTTGGCAGTTTCTCTCATTTAAAGCCGAAATAATGAGTCTTGAAGGGCTTTGCGAAATTCATGAACGAATCCCCATGGAAACGGTGCTCACTGCAGTGTCAAGAGGGGTACAATTAGTCGGACAAGCACGTATTTTGTGCTCCAATTCAATATTTTCGGCTCGAATGCTAAAATCTCGTGTTCTGCAAATTCCCAGTACAATTTCCCTTAACGAGAATACAAAAGTTGACGAAATTCCGAAAAAAAATTTGTTTACTTCAATTTCTTCTACTGTAATAGACCGAATTTAGATGGTATTTGTCTGAAATTTTTCCGAGATTAAAATTATTATATGTCTAAATTTGAAACATCTTATTCTAGATCTCGAAGTTTCTTGATCGAACTTATAAAAAAAAAACCTGAGAGAACCTTAGATTGTATGCGTGCGATAACCAAATTTGGAACGTGCAGTTTTTGCATAGTTTCTCTAGAAATCGAGAATGAATGGGCTGGGCGGAATAAATCGAGGTAGATGAATTTCTGCCTCTTTGATTTTTTGAAGGTCACAGTTGCGAAAATTTCGCCCATTTTCCACTTTTTTCGCGCAACATTGCAAAATCTTACAAACTCTACCTTGAATGATTCATCCGATATTATGTAACCTATAAAATTACATGAATAATTTAAAATTTTCCTAATACTTTCATTGTTTTACTTCCCCGATTTTTGGTGTTGATTTTTCTGCTTCGTAACGCAAAAATCGTCGAGAATTTATGAAATCCCTTTGGGGCTTCGGGGGAATTTTGGGTTGAAGTGAGGAATTCCTCTCGTCTCTTGTTATTACCAGCTCGGGGATTTCTCGCGATTCTCCCGAGTTTCTCACCACCCCTCCCCAAAATCTTCCCCATCCATCATAATTCTTGTCTATGTTGGAGCCTCAAACTTAACTTTACGAACATGTAACTCATGTAAACATTTCCTCGTTTTTCAACCAAAACCGAGTCAAAATAGCTCAAAAATGAAGTCATTTCTGGTTCTTTCGGAAGTTGTCCGCTATTTTCGACTCCCTTGCAAACTCTTCTTTTGATATGCATGGGAGATATGGCCTAGATTTCGAATATCGCTTCCCACTCCCTTGTATCTCTTTTACTTATTACTCGAATCATCAAGGTGACAGATATTGATTGCTTCGTTTATAACCCAATCTCATGTTTGAAAAAGTTACCCCAGTTTATGGCGCCAAAACTTTTGTCGGTGTAGCGGAGATTCAAGGGGATTTCAAATGGATATATGCGGATCCTATTGTACGCGTCCGTAACGTGCCCAAAACGGATTGAGGAAGCGAAATAGCGCTTAGATTTCGGAGGTAAAAAGAAAATCTAGGCTCAAAAAGGTGGCCCTAGAGAACTGGAATGAAACGTGCGCGCAGCAGCGCTCTTACGCTTGGTTGCCATATCCCATAATAGTTAGAGGTTGGGGATTGGAGAAATAGCGCTGCGCGTTACAGGCAGAGGAGAAATGCGACATGCTGCGTTAGAGAAGACACAGAAACATAATGTGAATCACATCAGACGACTCTCGCAACCAGCCACACCTTCAAAACAACGCCGATAACGCGTTACCACTTTTGTGATATATGAGGTTATTGATCGACAGCTTTCATATTGCTAAAAATATTATAATTTATATAAATTTCGCTTAAAGTTAGCATTATCTAACTAATCCAGCGCTATATTGACCTTATTTTGATGGAATTAGTTGAATTATGTGTTTCTGATTTATGTTAAACTTCTCGATCATACCATATGATGCATTAAAGTGTATACTACTTCTAAACATCTAAATACCAAAATACCAGCGCTTTTGCTTTAGCAAATTTCTCGATCACGCCAAACCCGCTATTTATTGCTAGTTACAGTATGTCTAATCACTTCTCATAACCAGATAAACCTGGATTATCGAAATTTATCCCGTTTTTGCTCCTTAGTTTTCCCGAACCATATGCAAGGTGCCTGGTACGAACTCGTACAGGCCAGGAATATCCCGCACAACTTCTCGGGGCTCATTTAATCGCTTTGCGCAAATTTCACCTCTCGCCGCCTATTTTTGCCGAGATGTGCCCTATAAATGGCCATTATCTAGGCATTTATCCGGAATGGATCTCGGTTTACAAAAAGCGCGCGCGCGCGCCTCCGACTTCCGGATCGGGGGTAAAAATTTGAAATTTCACGGAATGGAGACTCGACCTGTCAAATGCCAACTTTCTGTGTAATTTTGTTGGGGAGGAACCAGGCTAAAATTTGACTGGGGGATGCTGAGATGCTGAATAACTAAAGTATCCTGTGAGGGTTTTCGAAGGTCGGCGAGAGTGCTCAGGTGCGCTCATGAAAGGTTCCTTTGTTAGGGCTGCTGCTTTCATTCCTGGGGTCGGGGACCCTGCTGCTGGGGGTGCTGGCGATAGATTATTTGCTCACTAAAAGTCGCGCGGCGAATAGGTGGAAATAGTGCGGAAAGCGGTGAAATAGCGCAGATTTTGGAGAGAGAAAAGAAATTCCCTATGCTTCTACCGGTGGAGTGCAAACAATTACGCGTGCGCAGAATGCGCTGAGAGAGCACGGTTGATGGAGAGGAAAAAGATCTCTTTCTCTGCCTCTCTTTCGGAAATATCTTATGGTAAATATCGATTTTTCTCTCTCTCTCAATAGCACACACCACTGTGCCAAAAGTAAGATTGAAAGGAGTTCCGAGCTTGATTTTTCTAAGGACCCGTTCAAACTTAGCTGCATTGGCAACTAACATCTGAAACGGGGTTCTAAGACCAACCTCAATTTTCAATTTTCAGCCCCACCGCAATTCTGTTCACATTTTGACTTTTCTGAAATGGCTCACTTTTTCGACACTCGAATGGTTTACTTTTCTCTTTCTCTCTAGACAAATCAGTCCTCCTTTTCTTCAACGATTCCTTTTTTCCAACCACGGCAAATTTACCAACGATTAAGAGCGACGACCCGGGCCAGGGCAGGGAGGAGGGGGCGAATTTCCGATTTCGGCGAAACTTTCTCTGCCGAATTTTTGCGTTTCGCAGTTTTTCTCGACCTAAGGAAATTTTCGCGTGTTTCCTCTGTGCTCAATTGACCGTATTTTCTTAATTCTCTTTCTTATATGCGTGCGTTCGGTTAAGATATCGATCGATTTTTTGTTCCTATCTTGTCCTCAAACTGAAACTATTTTGATCGAATGTTGAAGAGAATAGGCCGCTAAATGACTGCGATATTTCACATCATCAAACCCCCTTGAATAGTAGCATTATTTCCAGCCTATTGATTTCACGACATCTCCCTTTCGGAGAAATGACGGTTTTCGAAATCTCTTAAATATCGATTTTTAGATTTTGTTTTTATTTCATATTTGCATTCTCCCCCATTTTTGGCAATTTTGTTGCTCCTGTATTTGTAATAGAATTCTCGATGTTTGATGACTAATGTACGGAAAGCATTCGACCTATTTTCATCGAATTCGCCGCTATACAATTGCCCAAAATGCAGCTATATTTTGAAATCATCGCCCTATTTTTAGACCCCATCCTAAGATATTTCAGGTGTAATTAGTCTTATTTAGAATCCGGTATGTTCACAAATAGCAAATCGCTTGTAAGAATAGGCACATATATTCTTAAATAGTTTGGCTAATAACGCACGGGGGAGAGTTGCATGAAATCCTTAAGCTTCTCCGTGTGCATTTCGGAAAGAACATAGGTTTAAGCTTGTGCATATACTACTTCGCTTGCTCGTTTCACCCTTAAGGAATATTCAATGCATGAGAAATAACGAAAACCTAGAGAACGAAAGAAAACAAAGCGCATGAATAATTCCGAATATGGGACCGCTCAGGTAAAAACGCTGCACAGAGAGAGGGAGAGAAGGAAAAGCAAAAATACTACAATTCCTATATTAAAATCCCCTCCTAGACCCTTTATTTTTCGTTTAAAATCTCCATTGGAAACGATATTTCCTATTTCCAAAATAGGTTGTGTTTTGTCGGAAATTACGGTTAAATCCGGGACGTATTTTTGGAAAACGCGTCCTTCGCAAGACCGCGTCGCGTCGGGAACTTTCTTGAGTCACTGGAAAGGTGTGTACGGAACCTGCGCAAATGTAAATATGTTAACATAAAATTATTCTTTTGCGGCGTGATGATTAGGGTGTGGGCTAGAGACTGCACAATTTAGGGAGAGAACCAGACACGCAGAATATAAATGAACAAATTGCGTCTTGTTCGCTACAACACATGCATTAGCGGCGACGATTCTTCATCTTACAATTCCACATTCTTTTTCTCTAATCTCTCTCAACTTTTCATTTATGAACCGGTTCTATTTCACCTATCTATGTCTGTCCGTATGACTTCTCTGTTCTCTCTGACCAGCTCCTCTATCTCTAGCACCCTAACCTCTGCGAATGATAATGTGATTGATTTATCGGACAAAACGGTCGTCGTCTTCTTGAAATGTCTAGGTAATTCATTTCATTCAATATTTAGATCATTCTCGATTTAAGTAAGAAATATCGTAACATTTTTCACTAACTTTGAATGCTTTATTCATATTTTAGCATACTATTTCAAAATGCTACACAACGCTTTGAGCTGTTCAACGTCATTTGTTCCAGACAAAACAAACTGTTATAACTTTCTATCTATACATTATTCCAAAAGTATTTCTTCATTGAACAACTCTTAAAAATACCTCCCGACAATACACTGGTTAACAATGTTTCTTAATTAACGTCACACGCTATTTTCTAGGATTCTCGATTGAACACTACGATATGCGTCATTTCCCGCCTTTTTTGGTAAACATTATCTGAAAACCAGCGAAATCGACGTATTACTCATTCGCTTTCGAAAACGTTCCTACAAAATAAATACCATCGAAATTTTATCGACTTTTTCGGCAGTAACGTAAAAAATTCTTACGAGTTTTTATATTTTTGCCATATTGTGGCGTACTTTGACTTCA
The DNA here is from genome assembly GCA_964036155.1 of Diploscapter coronatus. Classification (NCBI taxonomy): domain Eukaryota; kingdom Metazoa; phylum Nematoda; class Chromadorea; order Rhabditida; family Rhabditidae; genus Diploscapter; species Diploscapter coronatus. Next base: position 1,126,415 of record OZ038422.1, on the reverse strand, counting down.
TGATATCAAAAACCCCCCAAAATCGATCGATGATTTTACTGACGTTTCGATTTCACTTCTATTCCTTGAATACCATCATTTCATTGAACCACTTGACAGCCGCAGAATTTCCCCTTCGGCCACACATTTGTAACCTTGAATATTCGCTTGTTTTCAAAGAGAAAACCACTAGAATATCGATTTCACTTAATTATTTAGAAATTAGCATATCTGTTTGAAAAATTAATATATTTCTTTAAATTAGCAAATTTAAGAAAAATGATATATTCATGCATTATTGATTGGGAGAGAACGCGTCGATATTCAAAAATTATTCCGCTATTCATCTCGTTTCTCCTCTACGCAACTTACTATTTCGCTCTAAGTCCGATTTCTAATTGCTGTCGCATGTGAATATCGACTTTTCTCTCCAATCAGCGATAAAAATTAACTTATTTCTTCTTTATCATCCAATCTTCGAAACTTGAATGACGAGGTTTCTAATTTGCATTTGTTTGGTAGCGTCTCCCCTTGCCTTACATATAATTAATGCAAGACGTGTTCAAGTCTTAATACGGTAATTGTAGGGTTGGAAAAAGTCATTTAATATTTTCAAGTTATATAACTTTTTCTGCCACCAAACAAACACCTAATAAACACATAAAAATTTTAAAATGTTATTTTTGCCAAGCGGTTAAATTTGACCCTAAGCATTTCAAATTATGCTATTTTTCCTTAAAATGCGAATTTACCCCAAAATCCCTGCTGATGTTGATAAATGAAAGCTTGCTTAGGGCCTGGGAATGCGTGTGCGCGCTCAGTGACTTTCAACCCCAAAAATTTTCTCCTCTCATGCATTTTTTTCCGCTTCCAAATTTCCCTTTTCCTTATTTGCCGTGTTTCATCTCGGCAGCCGAAAGCCCTCGCCGCATTTTGGTATGGATTTTTGCCGCTACCTCTCCCAAAAAGAGCTTCGAAAAACGCACTTTTGTTTCTTTGCGCTATTTTTTTAGTTAATATTAAACTTTTGCAAAATCGATATTTTCATATCAAAATATAGCCAGAAAGTGCATTCTTTGATAATTTCATTCATCTGAGAAACAGCAATATTTCTAGATCTACATACTCTCCATTGTCTTCGAGATGAACTCTTGCAAAAAAGAGGGGAAGGAGCACTTGCGCGAACCTTAGCCTATGTGCCTGCTGTTGTTTTGGCCTGATCTGAGGTTAACTTGCCTTGAGGGGGTTTAGTACGGGCCTTGAAATTTCCCACAAATCATTACCTTATTAAACATATACATTGATTAAATTTCCTCCTTTCAATCAATATTCTTGCTTATCAAAGCATCAAAAACTTATGACTCGACCTTTTACGCCCCCAGTTTACATTATTGATAAGCCAAATGACACTATTATTATTGAACATCATTAATATGCATTTTTGCACAGCTTGAAAATAGGATATCTATACGATTAGCTATATTTGATCTAATTATTCATCCGTTATTTTTATATCATCTGCAAAATAACTCTGAATATTACTAATATAAGAAAAAATGCTAAGGGATACTACTAGTGTATGAGAGTATTTTTGTTTCAAAAGCGAAAATAGAGGCGGGAGAATACTCATAGTCAAACTTATCTCTGAGGATATACGACTTTTCTTCCTCGCTTCCTTCCATTTATCCCACACTATTTCGCTTATCCGTTATCCCCTTTTGGTTCACATTAGGGCTTTTTTCGTTCCTTCTCAATTTGTATAAGCCCTCCCCTCTTTCCATTCTCTCATTTAGGCTTCCCCTCCTATCTGGGTAAATTGCCCTAAGCGCTGGCTCTATTGGGGTCCACAGCTGTATTATCCACGTTCGTTTTCATAAATTTTTCAAAAATGGTTCAATTATATGGCAAACATTTTTCCAAATCCTATTCTTATCCATTATACGAGACATTTTCTCCAGTTTTCATTAGTCGAATCTCATTTTATTAACTAGCACCCTTGCTAAATTCCACACGTGCTAAATTAAATATCATGACCTTGATATTTCATATTTAATACCGTGTTCAGAGAAGCGTGCATTCGATTGCACGTTGAAGAATAGGCCAAAAACAGATTGGATATCTTAAATGTCTTAAATTTTTGTGCAAATGTTACTGAACTGCTATGCAGCAGACTAGTGGGCTATCGAGTTACCTAGGTGATAAAAATGATAAAAGAAATGCGGGATTTGTATGTTCAATAGAAAAGCGTTTTTTCAAGGGGCGTGGCCGCTAAAATTTCAGATTTTAAATCTCCTTATCACTAAGATTTGAGATTATGGTAATCTCCTTTATCAGTTTATTCCTAAAACGGAAATTATGTCTCGAGAAAGTCGGAAATCGCCTTCCTTTGAAAATATTTTGTACAAAACATTTACACTTTTTGCTTCTCGGGCGAAATGCTCATTTTTTGCCGGGATATTTGAAAAGACGAAGATTTTGCCTGTGATATTTCACTTTTGCTAGCGCGCTGAGCTGGGTTTGATTATTTGCTTAATCATGTGGTGTGCCACTGAAAAGATGACATTTTGTCTAACTCGGCAAATTTAACCTATTGATCTTATCAAATAAAATCTATCAGCTTACCATTTCAACTTTTAGCCGTATCTATTTTTTGAAGTTTTAACTTGTTCTGTAAATTTCATTGTCTCAGAAATTTACAACTGTCCTATATTATTGAAAATAACATTATTAGCCGAATCCAATTATCCTAGTATCAAATTCACTTTTCTTTGTAATTTTCACTGATGTTATTAACCATAAACTATGGTCCTAAAATTGCAAAATCAAATTTTCAGCCCCACCCTCTTTTATCCAGTTTCAAGTTGTTCGGCTTGAGCGCGCACAACCACGAGCATTAATGCATTTAGTATTGAGCTGCTCGCTCTCACACATTTTATTGTCTGTTTTATCTGTTGTCTACGTTGGCTATCCTTTCACTTCTATATCCTAGCCAAAAGGCCCCTCCATCCCCCATTCTTCATCCAGATCCCATAGTCTATTCATTGTATTGAAAACTTCGATACAAACAATGATAGGCTGCTGGTCTATTCGAAAGAACGTTTTTTCATTTCTATTTTCGTCTTACCGTATTTAGAAATCGATATTTACTTGCAACTTGAAAATCTCAAACTCTCAGCCATGCGAAATAGTATGAGGAAGAGGATCTTTTACCTAACAAGTCTTATACTATTTCGCATGCAAAACGATGCTACGATGCAACTATTTCTCAAATTGCCCGATAGAATATTTTCTCGACCATTCCTCGCCATTTTTCACATGGTTTAAGATTTTCAAATAGCCTATTAATTTTCGATATTTATTCGTCATTTTCGTAAATTGCGTTGGATTTAAATGTTTACATTTCAGACCAGCGTATGTTGGGTTTACTCCTAGCCGGGCTGCTCCTCGGGGCGGCGACGGCGACCTACATCGAGGTGAGACTCGTACCGATTTAACGTTTCTATCCCACAAATCCCGCATATAATTTCAAATTCTCCATGCGATAAATGCCACACGATAGTTTATTATTAGTCATCGAAAATTCATAGGATCACATGCAAGGGAAAAATATCTTAAAATTTCAGAAAAAACGGCCTAAAATTTCGTTATCGAAGTACAATTTATTGTACTGTAGAGACCCTACGTAATAATTCAATTTTGTTTTCCCTGAAGACAAATTTATCCAACTCGAAAAATCGCGCATACGTATGAAATAAGGACAATGGACCTTTGAAGTTGGCGCTGAAAACAAGCAGATTTAACTTAACACGAAAAGTGGAAGTGAATTTTAGTGATAACAAAATAACTGATGCGATTTCTATAAAGCCAAGAACTCTAAACTTTAAGATTTTATATCTTGCAAATTTTAGATATTTCTGCGATTAAACATTTGCTTTCAATAATCCTCCAAATAGACGTTAAATTTGAAAACTCAGTTCATGTCTGCCCGAAAGATAGCTAGCGTTTATAAGTAATTTCGACATGTTTAATTCAGTCCTGAAATTTGTCAAATAATAAATTGTCTAAATCTCCCTAAGTTGAAAGACAATTACTATATGGCGGATGCGTCTTTTCCACACTATTTCTTTCAAATTTCGTCCTCTCGTCTATCTTTAACTATAGCACTCTGCCATTTAGTAATGGCCAAATTGAAATTATAAATTTGTCGAATTCAGGCAAGTCCATTATCGGCCAAGAAGCAGCACGAGAAGTTCGTGCCGCTGGTGGCGTTCGAGTGCGGCTTCCGCAACAAGTTCATGGCTGAGGACGGCACGTGGCAGACCGACGAAACGCGATACGCCACTTGCGTCTCCGGCAAACTCGATATTCTTAAGTATTGCAAGAAGGTGGGGATCATTTTATCCAGAGCTGAAAATGTTTAGACATGCGCATGTCTAAACATTTACAGCCCTAATTTTATCACTGAAAAAAATCAAGTGTACCCCTTTAATTTGTTTTTGTTTAATATTAAATGAATTCAGAGTAGTTTCTGAAAAAAAAACCAAAGTTACCCTTTCAAAAAACTGCTCTGGTGCCAAATGTTAACAATATCAACAATATCTCCGTTTATAAAGTTTCTAGGGCACCATTTTGAAGGAAATAATTGTTCTGCTTCTAAATTAGCCAATGTTTCATTATAATGCGTCATTGGATCAGATTCTTTTTAGCCTAAACAAGATATAACTGTCAAATTTCTAATCCAGAGCTTCTTCATACACTCGAATCTTGTGTATCTTCTGAGAATCTCAAAATCCCCCCAAATCTTTCGTTCGAACGTGAGCAACTCATCCATTGCGAGCGCGCATTAGTCAGACACGAGCAAGTTTAAGTTGCCCTTCGAGAAACCTCGAGGGAATTCGAAGACCAGTGCTGAAATCGTAGTATAGTCTAAGAAAACGAACTTTTTCGATATGTGATTTAAAAATGACACAACATTTTATGGAATATATTATTCAACACAGTTTGTTTATAACTTATCTGCGCAAGAATATTACATTTTGCAATTTATAAAAAATCTCAATCTTGATATCTCGATCAATTTTTATCATATAATATTATTCAACGTATTCATATAGAGCATAAAAGTAGAAATGTCAAAAGGGATTAGCGGCAATGAATTGTATGTATAGGAATATATTCATTTCTCCATACATTTTGCTATTATCTGGCGATTATTCGATTTTATAGCGACAATGTAACGCGATTTGATTGAATATCGGACGGATTATGTGTGTGGGGGCTGGGAATTGAATAAATCTCAGCCGGCATTTTTCGAAGGGAGACTAATCTACTGAAATTAATACCCTTAAGTTATTTTCCAGCTCATGCTTTACTTATTCGAATTTAATCTCGAAATTTTTTAAAGGAAGACAAAAACAATTGCATTTCCAGTTTCCAGTTATTAGAACCGTGATATCCAATAACTTTACTTTTTCAAGGAAATTATTTTCATGAGGCCGAGAGAGGGATTTTTTCTCATTTATAATTCTCTCTTTCGTTTAAGAATTCAGCTGTTAGCGGCGCTAAAATCCCACACTTCTTAGCGATTGAGTGAACCTCGGCACACACACCCATTCCATTTCATTTCATTCCAAATAAGGGCTTTACTTTGTAAAAATAAAGGAGAAAAAAGAAGAGGAAGGAAAGCGAGCAAAATAAAGCAATCTCCTCCTCATAAGAGACACTGCTCCTGAGGGGAATTCCCATATAGAAAATCCTCTTTCAGCGAATTTTCTTCTTTCCAGCAACGCCAATTTTGAGCAATAAAAACAACAAAAATCATTTTAAAATCCTTCGATATATGAACTTTACTTTATATTAAAGCCTCCACATTTACTCGTTCTCGCTACAGCTGCATAATTAGCTTACTATGTGGATCTATACACACGAGGCTTTCCGCAGCACAAGCTGCTCAAGAGATTCGTATATTAGAAGGAAAATTGCATTAGAAACTAGGAGAGCTAAAGAAAGTCGGACATTCCTCTCTCTCTCGCTCTTCTCACGACTAAATTAGACATATCGGCGCAATGTGTCTCTGAATGCACACGAATACACACACAATACTCAATCCCTCTCGTTAAGCCGGTTAAAATTAGCATACGCTTCAAGGGGCTCTGGATTATAATCAAGCAAAGAGAAGCATAAGGGAAAGAATGATAAAATATAGGAATCTTCGAAATAAATGCAAGTTAGACATTTTCAGTCATACCCCAAACTGAACATAACGAATATCGTCGAATATTCGCATGAGGTCACCATCGACAAATGGTGCAAAGAGGAAGGATCGCCCTGCAAGTGGTCCAGGACGGTCAGACCATACCACTGCATTGGTACACGCAATTTGTCCCGAGAAATGCAAAAATTCCGAATTTCAGACGGCGAATTCCGCTCGGAGGCCCTGCAAGTGCCGCACGATTGCAAGTTCTCGCACGTAAACAGCCGCGAGATGTGCAACGATTATCCGCACTGGAAGTTGGAGGCTGGCAAGCAGTGCCAGGCTAAGGTAGCCCAAACGTTTCTTGAATAACGAACTTTTTAAAAATCAAACGTTCTAGCGCTTCAACGAAAAACCCATGGTGGTTCGCTCCTTCGCTGTTCTCGAGCCCTGTGCTTTGGACATGTTCACTGGAGTCGAGTTTGTGTGCTGCCCGGCTGAAGGTAAATAATTGTTGTAGCAGGAAGGTACAATTTCTCGCTTTTTCAGCGTCTGATGATCTCGGCATAAAGACAAAGTCGGACGAGGATGATGACTCAGATGATGACGACTCGGACTACTACACGGAAGAAGACGAGCCTGAGGAGGGTACGACTTTCGCATTCTGCTTCCGGGATCCAGATTACAAGTTATATCATTTCAGATGACTCCTTCCTCCAAGATCCTTACTACAAGAAGGCCGACCTGTCTCATGAGCACGAGAACTTCAAGCAGGCCGAGGAGCGTCTGGACAAGAAGCACCGAGCGAAGATTGACAAAGTCATGAAGGAGTGGTCCGAGCTGGACTCGCGCTATCAGGAAATGAAAAAGACCGACCCGAAGGGCGCCGAAGAGTTCAAGACCACCATGACTAATCGATTCCAAAAGGTACCATATCACTGACAACAAAAATCGATTCGATCAGCAAAATCGATTTTAGACTGTCGCTTCTCTGGAGGAAGAGCACAAGAGAATGAAGAAGGAGCTGGAGTCTGTTCACGAGGAGCGCGTTCAGACCAATTTGAACGCCAAGAAACGCGATGCTACTCATGACTTCAGAGAGGCTCTGGCCACTCACGTTGCCTCTTCAAACAAGCACAACGTTCTTCAGAAACTGAAGGTAAAAATAAACTTGCAAAATCCAAGCGATATTTATCATTTTTAAGGCCTGCATCCGTGCTGAGGAGAAGGATCGTATTCACACTCTGAACAGATACCGTCATCTACTCAGGACCGACCCAGAAGAGGCGAAGAGCTTCCGACCAACTGTGCTCCGACGAATGCGCTACATCGATTTGCGGATCAACGGAACGATCGCCATTCTGCGCGACTACCCCGATTTGGAGGCCCAAGTCCGACCAATCGCCTTGGCCTACTGGGCTGACTACCGACGCGAGCACACTCCGGAGCTGTCGGACAAGGAAATCAACGAACTGGACTCGTTGAACGGAGACAAGAACGTCAAACTCATCGACGTCTACTCGGTTAGTTATCTCAAAAGTTTCCTCGGAAATAATGTTCCTCCTCATAGTCTGAGAAATAGACAAACCTGATTCGACGCACAGCTAAGATTACCCTAATAGGATTTGAGATTTAACTCGATGGAGGAACATCGTTTTTCTCATGATTGCATCATCAGGCTTCATCCCAAATAACATGTCCAAAGACATAAATCTTTAGGAATCCTTCGAAAAGACCCATCCTAACGCCAAACTCGACGTCAAGGCTCCGCCATCATCCACAACACAAAAACCGACAGCGTCCACTGAAAAATCCCGGGTAAAAATTTGAACCAGTTTAGACGTTGTCCACTTACATTGATGCCAGAATAACTAGCTTAAAATAACAATGTGTGAGCAGAACACTAAATTAGTCAATTAATTAAATTTTATATATATATATAAGAGTCTAATCAGGGCAATTAGCTGGACTAATTAAAATGATTATGTGTGGCCTTATAGTTGTTGCCGGTGAGCGACGACGACGACCCTGAGTCGGATGAAGACGATTACTATGAGGACGAGGATGATGAGGAGGTGCGAAAGAAGGTGCTCCCAGCTGGAAAGAACCCGGCGGCGGTCAAATTCGTCAACCTCAATCCGAAAAAAGAATCGGAGCCCGAGAAGCCCAAGGCAATTTATTATTCATTATTCGCTTTTCTAAATGTGAACACTAGTCATACGAAATTCTCGCTTTTCATGTACAAATTTTGACAATTATTGTGCTGACTACATATGTTAACAGAAATATTACGTTCATGTAAACCTCACACTCATTTTTGCAAAGATTACTTTTTTCAAATTGAGAGAGGTTTGCATGGAATCGAAAGAGTCAAATGGTTGAGACAAAGGTGAATATTTGATTTGCAGGAATCCCCGAAGATTATTGAAAAGCAGGTGCAGACGGACGACGATGACGATGACGATTCGGAATCTGAATCTGACGAGGATGACGACTCCGAGCCGGTCAAGGAGCTGCGCGTCGACATCGAGCCCATCATCGAAGAGACCCACTCCTACTACAAGGAGGCTAAACTCGTTCAGAGGGTACGTCGATGATTTTTCTGAGACAATTACTAAATGGCAGAGTGCGTCTTTTCCACAATATTTTTTTTCAAATTTCATTCTCTCAACTATCCCAAACTATAGAGCTCCGCCATTTAGTAATCATCTTACAGCTTTTTCAAAGGAATAAAAATGTGCACTATCCGTAAACACTTCGAAAAAGAAGCCTAGATCAATATTATCCAAAACTCCAATAGACGATTCGTTTTGCAGAAAGAAGCCGAGTCGATCCTGGTTTCGGCCAACGGTCTGCTCATCTTCCTCACGGCATGCATTATCTGCTTCGCCTTCTTCGTCATCCACACCATCCGCAAGCGGCACGCAAGGCATGGATTCATTGAGGTAAACTATTTAAATATTAACTATAAAATAAAACTTAAAATGGATACAATTCGAAAAAATGACTTAGCCTTTTTGGTAGGGGCTCTTTTCCATAAAAAAATGGTCTTTGATATCGTTGATTAGAGAACAAAGTCGATATTCGTGCAGAAATTAGAAATCGAATTTGAGAGGAGCGAAATAGTGAGTTGCGTAGAAGAGAAACGAGAAGCGCATAACGAGTAATTTTTGAATATCGACGCGTTCTCTCCCAATTAATAATACAAATTTTTCCAACTATAGGTCGACGTCTACACACCGGAGGAAAGGCACGTCGCGGGCATGCAGGTCAACGGCTACGAGAATCCGACGTATTCGTTTTTCGACGGAAAAGCGTAAATTCGTCGTGAAACTTATTTTTTTACTAAAGATGTTAGGGAAATTTGACGAATCGCCGTCAAATTTATTGATGTAGCCATTGATGATGATTTGATTTCTTGAAGTTTCGAAAATCAAACTTTAATTTTTGCAGAAAAGTTATCTTAAAAATTGATTTCCGGAAAAAAAATCTTCACAAAAATTCGAATACGATGAATACATTTGGTTGTTGATTTCCACTGATTTCAATTATCCTTCACACTTCCATTTTAGCGTAAACCATACCCAAGAAAATTTTCTAAACGTAATCTCGAGCTTCCAAATATGTCTCAGTCTGACTTCCTAAAATCAATAATTCTTATGGATTTTTCAAATAATTATTGATTTTACCCCGGACATTTTCATCAACATATTTTATGCATGAATCTTTCTCATTTTGACAATAATGTATTGTTATTCGTGACTTTGTTTCGTATTTTTGGTTTTTAAGTACGAAATTCTGATATTATTGTTCTCACATCTCGTTTCAACTAATTCTCATACACATTTTCTTCTAAACGTAAGGACATTTTACAAGAAAATTTAATACGCGGGCAGATGTCAATATGATATATGAATATGATAGTGTTTATTCTAAAAATCAATACGTTTCGATTAAGATTAAGAAAGTCCTAATTTCATTTTTTCTGAAAGTATCATAGCAAGTCCAGTCTAATGTAAATAAAATTAAAATAGAATAGAAGTTTTAATTGTATTTGCAGTTATTTGATGATAGGTTCAAATTATAATCGATTGATAAACAATTTAAACCTACCAATTTTTCGTCAGTTTCTATTTCTCATGAATTCGCGTCTAATCATACATAACACTGTTTTTAGGTAAAGGCCATCCACCGTTCTCTATTTTCGCATCATATATTTCAGACTATCATTCAATTCTCAGCTTTTCCGTTTTGTAAACAATATTTTCGGTATTTTCCTAACTCACTTGAGCCTGAGTGATGATTCTTCAAGATTAGTTTATTCATCCTAACTAACTAACGTTTCTGTAACACACAATTTATTTTCTTTAATAAAGAAACAAAACAAACGTGTTATGAAATTTTGTAATGCATGAAATCAGTGATAAAATGTGATCAAGGATCTTTAATTTAGAATGTGGGTAAAATAGTTCAAATTTCCAAGACTCGACTCTACCCTCCATTCGATTATTTGCTCGTCAGGTTATCTTCGAAAAGCAATCTCTGATTTACTTCTTTCTCGGTAGTCTCTTAGATTCCTTCAATCTTTTCCGACGCATGTTTTATCATTCTTGGACCGAACCAGAGCGTTTGTCTTTAGTATAAAAGCCGACACTAAACCATGATGCAAACCTCGCCAACATTATCAGTTTTGTTAGCTCTGCTGACAATATTGGCACATTTCGCACATTCGCGACATTTTCTTGAGGAACCAATAGATCATTTCTATCATGGACCGATATCCCGGACCAATTGTTGATTCATCACTCCTATTTGAGCCGATCACCCTCAAAAATGGCGCTACGCTGAAGAATGCGCTGATCAAGGTATGCAAATTTCTATTTTATTAGGCAAATTGTAAACCGCACGACACTCAGGAGCGCAAACCACGCAAAATAATGTGATAAAATAAAGCCTACCACCAAATATTCTACCCAAACCATACACTATTTCGCATGTCCTGGGGTGTTGATGTCGTGCGGTTTCCGAATAGCCTTTTATTATTAGAAACATCAAATCTAAGGGCCCTATGTCCGAAGGAATCTGCACTTGGAGTAGCGATGTGAAAAGCCGGGGGTATCCAAACCAGGAAATTTTCAATTTATACGAACGATGGTCCAGAGGAGGCTTCAGTATGAGCATCACAGGAAACGTCATGGTTAATCCGGTACAAACCCAAGAAAAGTTCAAAATTTTCCGACATTTATGACTTCAGTACTGCCTTGAGATCCCCGGAAACGCAGTTATCTGTCAGGAGAATTGGTCGGAGGAGTTGGGAAAGTTACTGAGGAAATGGGCAGACGTCTCAAAAATCGACGGATGCTTGGGGATCGTGCAACTAGGACACGTAATTTTCAAATTATAGAAGAATTTGGATATATTGTTGATGCCCAAATCTGGGAGGCGCGTACAAAATTGTGCACGGTTATTTTTAGTGGTTAGAAAATCGGGAAATACCACACGAAAAGGGGAAAGACTGGCCTGGAATCACTACTTTCTCCCCGATTTCGGCATCAACAATATTTCTTGGTAGAGTAAATCTTTTTTTTCAAATTTCACGATGCAAATTTTTAAATATAAAAAAGCCAAAATTCAGTGTGGCCGCCAAACCGCTATGGACTCTTCCACAGAATTCCATTACGACCCGATCAACGAGTTCAAATTCTACGAGTACGTCCAAATATCGCTGGAGGATATTCAGCACGAAATCATCGACCGATTCGTGTTCGCTACTCTGAAAGTCAAAGAAGCTGGTATTTTCTTTTATCAGAAGAAAATATTGGCTAAGTTTAGGCTTCGACGGGATCCAGTTCAATTCTGCATATGGCTTTCTTCTCTCTCAATTCACCAGTGCCAAACACAACAAACGCACTGATAAATACGGAGGGCAATCGATCGAGAGTCGTGTGAAAATCATAGTTGATATTGGTAGAAGAAATTGTGCATCATTGTTTATTAGGGTTATTCACTTTCAGTTAATGCCATTCGTGAGTATATTCCAAAAGGCGACAAGTTTATCATTGGTGCGAAGATAAATCCGACTGAATACTTCTTCGAGAGTGAAAACAGTCTCCAAGACGCTGTGGAGATATCCAAATACTTTGAAGTCCTGAAAAATCATAGGAAAATAAAATAAACGATTTTCAGGATCTCTTTGACTTCGTTGAGTATTGCGGAGGGGTAACTGAACCTTTAAATATTCCAATAGAAACTCTGCCTCCGGCATTCGCGAAACGCCTGAAATTCTACGTGGATTTGCAAGATTTGGTAAAAAAAATCGCTTATTCTGCTTTAAAATTCTCGAATTAAGCTGCGTTCTGTGTACAAGAAATGCAAATTTTTTGCGACTGGGTACAGGAGTGTCGAAGGGATGATAAATTCGATAAAGAGCGGTCGTGTGGATGGTTGTCTGATTGCAAGGGCAGCGACGTCTGAGCCTGGTTTGAAAAAATCTATTTCCAGGGCTGTAAATGTTTAGACATGTGCGCGCGTGTCTAAACATTTACAGCCCTGTCTATTTCAAAGAAAAATTCGACGAAATTTTAGATTTGCCTTTAAAAATTATGAAAAATGAAATCACCGGTGTTCACTGGAACAAGTTTTCTCCTCTGAACTTTCACATCCAAGTTGAAGCTAGTGGGACCCAATTGTTGCACATCTCCAAGACTCCCCTGAAAAATGGAACGAGGTATTGAACTAAAAACAAAAAATCGAATAAAAATTATTTTTAGCCTAACCTATGGAATACCGGAATTCACGAATGAAGAAGCTTGCAAGAAGTATGTGGAGCAACACGAGAAATTTGAATCTACTAGAAAAAACCGTGATTGTCCCGTGCCTAATTATATGGAGTTTGTAGAATAGTGAATATTCCAAAATTCTTTTAAAAATTGTGAAAAAATGTTAATTTCTACAAAAGTGGAGAATAAATTTCTGAACGAATCTGACGCAATTGACGCTATGCAGAAGGGCTTATCAATGTTTGAATAACGCGAAAAACAAATACTAAAATATCGTTGTTTTGCGAAAAGAAATAGTGTACATCTCGTGAAAGAAGATAAATTTGTGCATAATTTTTTTTAATTAAAAATTATAATTTGCCATGTTTCCATGCCTTTTCAAATAAGGGCTAATGAAAATTTTCAAGTAAGCGAATGCTATTTTTCAAATTCAATATTTTCAAAAAGAGCGTAAAATGTATAAATTAAAAAAATAACAATCCAGTTTATGTTTGAGTAGGTTGGATTATATTTCACTTTATACTACCAAGAAGCGTGTTACTTCTTTGTTTTTCGTGGAATTCTTCTCCCGTTGAACTTTCCGCCCTGCCTTTTAACCCCTCAATCCGTTATGAGCGTCGGCATCTAACTTACAGTCATCTTTCATTTAATGCCGGGAGCAAATGCCGAGTGATTATTGAGAAATCGGAGGGTGGCAGAGAAAATAACTTGTGAAATATTTGCATTAGGGAGCAGCGAGTTGGGTGAAATAGTGGGTGAAAATACGAGGGTCTGGGAGGAAACGGTGCTGCTTCTCAAAATTTCCGGTCCGGTTTTCACGTGTCTTTACGTCTCTGCCCTCGAGGTAAGTAAACTGTGTGCGCGCGTATGCCGCCGTGAAAGCTTCGGGGCCAAATGCCAAATGTTCGTCTTTCTTTTCAAACAGACGACGAAATTATGATAAAGCCCTCTTTTTATCCGTATAATCAATCATTTACCATCTTTTTTTATTATATATATATTTAACCGAAGTAATTAAAATTTTTGTTCTTCTTTTATGTGCTACTAATAAAAGTAGTATTATAATAAGGTAAAGATAGAATGCTGATTAATAGGAAAGGTATTACGCATAGTTTATGAAAATATAAATTTTCAGTAAATCATCACTAATCTTCATTAATTTTTCTACCATCCTACTTTTACTAATTTTAAACTATTATAATATCATGTATATTCATACATATTCATTCATTACATTCATCATTTCTTTAAAATGCGTACGAAAAAAATCTTCGAAACTTTCTTTCATTCTCCTCCTTCCGCGTCTCTCGGAAGCACTATTGTGATTGCGTTTCCCTCCCAAACACGCCAAGAAAGTACTTGACATTGGTTGATTTCCAAGTTTCAAAGGCAGTTTTTAATTTGTAATATATGTCCATTCCCTAATTCTGTGTTAAAGTAAACATCTATTCGTGATGTATCTTTAACATAGTTATTTTATCATTCAACTTTTTTTTAAGATTATAATCACCATTTTCTATACTCTATCACTGCACACTAATTTTTGTTACGGCAGCAATAATTTTTTCATGAAATATATTTGGGAAATAGATTTATCATAACATTTCGATTATTTTTGATATCATCATGACCATTATTTCCAAACCTTCATCAAGATCAAAATACAGTTACTATTTGGGTTTCTTGCAGCATTAACCTTCTGTTATGATAAACTATTTCACATTACGCCCGTCAATATTTCCAAACTTTCGGTCGATACACAATTATTCCCCTTTCCCACTTTTTCTTCGCTACATTGCTCACGGCATGCGCATGTTTGATTGTGTGTTCTTTTATAGAACTACACACAACACATGTGCTTCAAATAACAATAATAATATGTACACGTTCTTTCCACGCTCCTCTCCCTTTTCAACGTTGAAAGTTTGCATCACCACACTATTCTTAACACCCTTCCGCTCCCTTTTAGCCTTTATACCTGAATAGGAGTTAGAAAGAGTCGGTGCGCGCATACACATTTGTACGTATGAAATATTTTGTGAATTTGAGCTTATCAAAATATCGATTTTCCAGTAATCTACCTCGACATATATGGGCCTCTCGTACTCTCGAGAGGACTACATGCTTGTCAGCATGATTGTCATATTGCTAATGATATCGCTAGTCATTTGGATATCGTTTTGTTTCGCATTTAAAGGAGCAGCCAAGCGATTTATTGCTATGAGACGACAACGACAGCGAGAGGTTAAATTTATGTACATCAATCTAGAGAATATAAAGTCAAATTTAGGCACTGATTGTAGCAGCGTTAAGTCGTGCGGCTAATAACGTTAGTCAAGTGTCATCAATTATGAGTGTAAATCAGGTAACAACGTTTCAAAATAAATTTAGATCATACTTGTAAATTTAGGTAAATAACGACCCTTTGCCGACATATTATGAGGCCATATCGATGCGCTCTTTAGCGCCTGATTCGCATAGAGGAACTCAGAGGCAAAGGTATGGTTCACATGTTTGAACATTAATAGATTTTTGTTCCACTTACACTGGAGTGCGGTATTTTGACTGTGTACTATTTTAGCACGACTAACCGTAGCAATGCTAGCAATCATTATGCAGTCAGCAATTATTTTGTACCACCACCCACCATCTCACAACAGCACAAACAAAAAACGTTACTCAGGTAAATATAGTCCAAATTTTAAGCTAAGAAGGGGACTTTAGGATAGCGCCAGATCGATCTGGCACCACCGACACCATCACTCTGCCTCCGAGCTACGACAGCGCCACTACGGGTCAAAAATCGCCTCAATCCAATTGTCATACCGATGATTATACGCGTTATTAGTTCTTCAAGTCATGCTAAAGAAAAATAAACATTTTATTAACTTGACTAAATTTGATTGGAGAAATTATTGGCAGCATAAGAGAAGCAAGAAAGAGAAAGATTGTTTTTGGATTATTTTTTTAGATTTGCTGGTGGACGCGTCGAATTTAGGCAGCCACCTCTTCTGCGGGACCTTCAGAGTCGGGAACCTGCTGCAAATTGATTTTTTTGCCTTTTTGTGGAAAAAATCTAAAAAAAAAAGCTCACCTCTTCGCCGCCTTCACCTTCAGCAGCTGGTGCGGGTTCTGGCATGTCCATCTCGTCCTTTTCTGGCATCTGGAGTGGGGTGGGAGCGACTGGGGGTCGGGCGGCGTCGCCCTCTGCCTTAACCTGTTCCACGTACTTCGGCGGCTCGAGGTTCTTCCTGAGCTGCTCCAACTCCTCGTTCTGTTTCCTGCCCCATTCGGCAGGTGGTCGTGCACTTCCTCGGGCAATGCTCGGAGGCTTCTTGACGAGCGGGTTCTCGAACAGGTTGCGGCGATCTCCGTATCCTCTGAAATTGATCGTCGTTTTTGCTCGACTAGCTCAAAATCGTCGCACCTTCGGTCAGTCTGTCGGTCGTGTTTGGATGCGACCGAAATCTTGGGCGGGTGCAGGGTGGCGGCAGCCTCCTCCGGGTCGAGACCCTTCTTCAGCGCCTTGTTTCTGGCCGCTTGTATTTGACGTTCGTGCAGTTCTTTGAGCTAAACCCAACCACTTTCTTCAGTCAATATAACAATGCCCTACGTCGTATTCCTGACGCTCATGTCTCTTCTCCAGATCGTACTTTTCACCTTCGAGCTTGATGATTCTCTCGTGGAGCTGCCTGATCTTATCCTTGAGGTCGTTGGGCATGAGGCCAGAGACGTCGCCACCTCTGCAGACGGCATCGAGGAAGGCTCTCTTCTGGGCCTCCTGCTGCTCCTTCGAGACCTCTCCGGCTTTGGGGGCTCCCTGGAAGATCGGTTGGTTTCTTGGTGGCCGATTGTTTCGAGTCCTCTTCTACCTGAGCGAGATTCCTGAGCTTCTCGCCCTGTTCGCCCTTCTGGATGGTAAAGTTCTTGCCGCCATCTCCAGTGAGTGGCGTCGTGCCGAAAGACCCGGCCATCATCTGCTGCCTGCGCATCTTCTCCTCGTTCTTGCGTTGCTTCTCGGCTTCGGCCTTGATCTTGCGCTCTTCCTAAATCTCATTACTTGTCAGTTTTCTTCAATGACTATAAGCTGTACCTCCTCCTTTCTCCTTCTCTCCTCATCCTGGCGACGTCTCTCGGCGAATTCGCGCTCTTCGGCATCGCGTTCCCTTCTTCTGATCTCTTGCTTTTCCTTGAGTTCACGGAGTTCAGCCTCGATCTGCTCCTTCTCGAGAACACGTCTCTGCTCGTAGTCGAGCAGCTTGGCAGCCTCTTCCTGCTCGTGACGCTGTTTGGCGGCGAGCATGGCTCTCTCGGCTTCGGTCATCTCCGCCGGAGGTTTCTCTTCTTGGACCGGAGCTCTACGCAGCCTGAACTCCCAAAAGTTCGTCACTGCAAATTCGCCTGGATCCGCACTTATCTGGCGAAGCCTCCTTCTTCACTTCTCTGGATGGCTCCTGTTCCTCGGTCTCGGCCTCTCCTTCTTCCTCTTCTTCCGCTTCGCCATCGGCGGCAGGCTCTTCAGCCCTAAAATCGTTGATTGGCCAATTAACTCAGCTCTAATTGCCATACTTGGGCTCCTCGGCGGGGGCTTCCTCTTCGACCTCCTCATCCTCCTCCTCTCCGGAGCTTAATTAGGACATAATTAACCGGTGTTGATTAGGGGGAGAAATAAACTTACACGACCTCCTCTTCATCCGACATGATTGGGTCTGAAAGTAATAAGGTCAATCAAACAAAAAAGCTCAAAACTATTATTTTAAAAATAGGTCTCTCGTCAAGTAGCTGTAACTTGTAATGAAGAGTGAAGCCTTCCAGAATGAGCGCGGATGGCAATTGTTCCTTCGGCATGAGCTCTGCTCATTTTTCTCCATCTTTTTACTGTTCTATATCTCACCTTTCCGCTATTTCCTCTATGCATAGCGCTATTCTCTTACAACTCGGGGCGCGCGCTGTTGCAGGCTGTCTTGCCGTTTTTTCGCGGCAGGTAAAGCGGGGCGTGGCTTGCATAAAAGAGGGCGTGGCTTTCAGCTGAGACACACACACACACACACGCTGTGACGGCTGTCAGTAATGGGAAACCGCAAGGCGTTTCGGGAAAAGATCGGAAAATGTTGAGAGATATGCGAGACTTCGAAAACAGGGACCTCAAATCTTCGAATTTCACTGAGTGGGTGCCTCCCGCTGCCGATCTCCCTCTTCTACTCTCAATTTGTGTAATACTTTTCCCTATTCTCCCTGTGGCACTTTTTGCGTATAATGTCAAACGTTTTTCACGTTTTTTGGCTAGTGAAGAGGAGACACCATGGCAAGAACATTTTCGAAATTTTGCCTGGAAAATCGTCTCGAGAGACAGAGTGAGCAGCGCATAGAAATCTGGAATCGTTTTTGAAAGGAGATATTAGAAGCATATGCAATGTCTAAATCTTGACAACGAAAGCACATTGTAAAACAAATGTTTCGATATGTTTATACTTATTTTCTAGACAAAAATTTGCGATATACCAGTCTATTAGCCTGAAAGATCAAATCTACAACAGGTTTAACAATTAGAATAAATCTAGAATTTGCTTATGGTTCTTCCTGTTCTTCATTCAAAATCCATCCCTTCGTCAGAAGAGCGATGTATATTTTCTTTTCGTCGTCCGACCTGAAATATCTCCTTTAACTATTTGACCATCTTCTGAAATAATTCAACACTTTTAGATAAAATGGGCAACTAAATTAGTATGAGCACTTGCAAAATTTGAATTTTACTACTTACCAAACATCCTTGTAATCGCCCTCTCCGTTATGCTTGAGTGCCAGATGGTTGTTGATGATTTGAAGATGCATGTTTTTGAAGCCGCACCCGCCCACTTCGCATTCGTACCTGAAAATGTCACCTTAATGGTATTTTGTGAAAAATGTGATAATTTTTGCTGAAAGACTATTTGGATCGGTAAAAAATAAAGAACGTGATTCAAAATATACCTAGTCTTCGGAACGTGTTTTGCTGAATGGGCAAATCGGCTGAGATACTTCATCACTTTGTGGCAGACCTGAAAAATCAAATTTTCACGACAAAATCACTTGAAAAAATGCCTTGCACTTGACGATTTCGTTATCATTGAACCTCTTCTCGTAGACTGCCTTAATTGGGGAGGGGCTTCTTTTCGATTCAATTTCGAGTCGGATTTTCTTGGCCACGGGTTCTTCGTCTTTGTTCGCTTCACCATTTCCATTTTTATGGATGCTGAAATTAGAATATTATTTCAAGCTATCTTTTTGCAACTTGAAAAGTTCCCAAGATTACTGCAAATGGCGTAGTTTTTCAGCATCGCTTTTTCTTCCATAACGTAAAAAGCTAATCTATTTTAAAGAATTTCAGAAAGAAAAAACTAAAATTGAACCAAAAAGTAAAATGATAGGCGTTCTAAAAATTTCCCTACTTTTCAGTTTCACTGGAACACGGTCCACCCAAAGCTGCAATTTCAGGCTTCCTCTCTTCCACCTCTCCATTAGAATTCCAATTTCCATTGATAATATCGTAGATTTCATCTCTGGTGGAGGCATATTTGAAGAGAGGCTCAGGCTCTGGAATTTGTTCGGGCCTCATCTCGGATTCTGAAAATCTATATTTTAAATTCGAAAGTATAGAAAATGTTTGGTTTGCTAATGTTTATTAATAAAACTAGTAGATAAAATCGTGAATGTTAAAATGTTGTCATTTTAAGTGGTATGCCCCATTAGACTTCTACATCTATGATAAATTGATTTTTTTAATAATCCAATTAAAACTACCCTCAATTGTTCCCAGATTCTGCTCCAGCTTGAAAAGTGGCTCATCGTCTTGTATTTCGTCTTCATTCAAATCCATTCCCCCTTCGGCAATTTCTTCATTGAAAGAGATCATAGATTTTGAACGTTGCTCTGAAAATGATCTTTTTCGAATTTGTAAGTTTTTGTTATTATTTAGCCCTTTCCGAAAGATTAGAATGAGTCGAGAAGAAGGAAGTAAATTAAAAATGATTAAATTTTCAAAGTTCTTACTATGCTCCGCGATACCAGAAATCCACTCCCTCAAAGTGTACCTTCTCATTTCTTCTGCACCATTCGACATATATGCCGCGGTCAGAGGGGGCTGGAATTTGGAATTTTGAAAATAAAATTGAAGAAAAAATACAATTTACCAAATCTAAATAATTCCGGAAAAGCATCCTCATATCAGTGACATAGAGAGCGTTGAAGGGTTCTAACTGAAATTTGAAAATTAAAAAAAATAAATAAATAAAAATGAATAAATACATGCAAATTTGTTTAAAAAAACGCACCATTTTGACCAGACTTATGTTCCACTCCTTGTTGTCTGCAAATTCCACGTACATGAAACAAATGTCGGTATACGAAAATCGAAAGCTTCTGTTTCTCTGAAAACAGAACATTATTTATTTTTCCAATAAAATAAATGTTAACTTTGCGTTAAGGTAGCGTGACCTTACAAGACTTACCCTTTGGAGAATGAGAGGAAACATAGAAAGTGTAAAAATATTTAAAGAAAACAGTCATCTTTCGTAGGATAAGGCTTGTAAAGACATGATATAAAATAGATTTTTAGTTTTATGAGAAAAGCCTACAGTAATCCTGAGTCCGGCCAACCTTAGGAGGCTTTTTCCGAGTTCTCCAAAGCTTTTGCTGATCGCTAAATGAACCACGCTAGGCAGGGATTTCTGAAATTTAAAATATTATTTTTACTCGTTTAATTTAATTTCCTTTCTAGCTTTTAAATTGGTTTTAATCTATTTTTTTGGATTTTCTAAAGATTTATTTTAATCATTATCTTTATTTTCTTTCATTTTTTAGAGTATATTTTTCGATCTTTAATTCTTACGATATATTTCTCGACACGCTGAGCACTCCTATCTGGAACTTCCACGTAGATTTTGTGAATTTTCACTTCCGACATCTAAAAATTTTGTCAAGAAGTTCAAAGAGGCTCCTAGAAAAAGACACCAGGACACCGGGACACCAGTTAGAAAAAGACACCACCTTTTCTAAGAAATAGTATGAGGAAGCAAGAGACGAAAAGAAAAAAGTGGTGTTTTTTTCTAGGAGCCTTCAAAGATAAATTTTGTTCCACAGGTATTCTGAACGATAACACGTTCTTGATGAAAATCTATGATAGAAATAATTTTTAAATATTTATTCTCTAATCATAGTTTCACAGGACTCAAAATCATTATAGACAATCTGTGTGTCAAATTCAAATAAAACTACTTGAATAGCTGATCTTAGCAAATGAGAAAATAAGACCCCGAAATTTAAAATTACAGCAACGATGAAAATTAAAAAATAAATAAACCGTAAAAGTGAAAATCTTGGACCGGTTTTAATGAAATCAAGATGAAACTATCCTGATCGAGTTCAAATGTTCTCCATTTTCGAATTATTCAACCACGTCGTAGCACTCGCTCACCATAACCTCTACTTTTTGCTTGTCTTCTTCGTCCCTAAAATAAAAATAACATCTTCGAAAAAAAATTGCAATTTTAAAACACTAAACTATGAATGATTCATCTCAAACTAATTATCGAAGCTCGCCTTTTATATGCACGATAAAACAAGTCGCGCTCGAACTAAAAATATCTGCTCAGCCAAAAATAAACGCTCCCACCCCTTTCTCACTCATCAAAGGGAGAAAAAAGAAAAAGAAAGTGCGAATTTTAGAGCTGGAGTGTGGCTTGTTTTGCTGTACGTATAAAAAGCGAACTCAATATTACATCTTTTTAAAAAATAAAAAAGACCGAATTACCAATTATCAGCGAATCCAAATTTTCGATTCCTGGCTTTATGGGTTCGGTGGACGTGAGCCTCGATGTTGGCGCGTTGCTGGCAGGAAAACGTGCATTTATCGTATTTGCAGATCCACCTGGAATATTCGAATTTTTAAACAACAAACAATTTTTGTTTAGAAATAATCAAATTTTCAGAAAATTTTAAAAATGCACATTTTCTAAGGTATCTAATATCCTAAAGAAAATATTTGATTTAAAGATGAAATTTTCAACCTCATTTTCTCGTAATGAATAGCCGTATGATTGAATCGACTATGGTATCTGACAACGCTGTTGCATTTCTGGAAAAATTGAAACTATTATTTTTTAGAAAAATGAAAACAAAATACCCTGCACTTGTACTGCATTTCTTTGAGCATTTTCTTCTCGACACGTAGTTCAGAAGAGGTGTCACTGAAAGCAGAAGCATAAATGTTTAGACACGCGTATAACGAGATAGTGTGTATTTTCAAGAGGGGGAAAAGAGCATGCTCTCCCTATGTTCTCTCGAAAATACACGTTACCTCATCATGCATCTGATTGAAAGATTAAAAATAGAATAAAAATGTAGAAATTGCATCATTTCTTATTTTTATCGGCACAATTCCTATTCAAAAGCCCATTGAAATTTCAGAGAATTGGAAAAAATAAAATAACACATTTACCTATGCCTTTCGTGGCTCTGATTCTGTAGAAACGGAGGTCCCCCTCTTCTCCCTGATTCCCTTCTGAAATCATATTAATCATTTTCCTAAACTTGCCAATTTGAATTGTGTACAG
Source organism: Diploscapter coronatus (assembly GCA_964036155.1). Taxonomy (NCBI): domain Eukaryota; kingdom Metazoa; phylum Nematoda; class Chromadorea; order Rhabditida; family Rhabditidae; genus Diploscapter; species Diploscapter coronatus. The sequence continues at coordinate 1,103,874 of OZ038422.1, read as the reverse complement.
AACTCGAAGTCTTTTTTTTTGTTATATTTTAGGCTCAAAGTGATTCTTATCATAAGCAGACATAAACAGAATCAAAATTTGTAGGAGGAGGAGATACGCAACATGATTTTGTCAAAAATTTTTGGCTTGAGAGGGTACGCAAAGGAGATCTAGCTTAAGCTCTGCCAAGGTATGTTATTTATGAATAATGTACCTGAAGAGGCTAGACAAGGAAGAGTCGTCTTCTGCTTGCACCAGATCGTCCAATCCACTAACCCCAGGCTCGACTTTGACGACCTTGTTGAACAGCAAATTCGGATTTTCCAGGACAGGGGCCGGATCCGCCTCTTCGTAAATGTCCTGAAAAAATGGAATAGCATTCATTTTCGGTAGGATTTAAAAATTTGAAAAAAAAAAAACGGATATTGCATTTTTCTGTTGATTTTTTAAACTGCATAAGCTAAGTTAAAAAATAATTCCTTTTTAAAATCAACAAAATACTCACATCTTGGATATAGTACTTGAAGAATTCCCCCACATTTGCTATGAAATGGACGGTGCACTCTCGGAGCTGAAGAATAAAGTTTCAATTTTTGCCAAGCCTCTCAAAACGTAATCCGCAGACCAAATAGTACGACATATCTAGAGAGGAAAAGAGCATGTCTTCTCTTCATCTCTCGATAAGATATACTATTCTTTTCGCGGGTCGCGTTTTGAGAAGTCTAATTTTTACCGCTTTGTATTTCCCAATCGTGTAGTCCAATTCACCAAGCAAGTCCGCATAGACGTAAAAAGTGTCGATCTCGCCGCCGTTCACTTCGTCGACTTTCTGGAGAAATCATAGTTGAAAAATTTCATCCCTTCTAAACATTGAACATTTTCGAAGAAAAAGAAATTTTAGCAGAAAGTTGATGTTTCCTTTTCCAATTTTCTGATTAAATTTATCTATCTTCCCAAAATTCCAACCTTCATTCGAAACCCGTTGATTTGGAGTAGGGTTCTGACGATTTGATTGTAGTTGAACGACATCGTCAGGTTATTGACATAGGGGTAGGTTTTCTAAAATTTAAACATACAAAACAAATAACACATCCCACGAAATCTATGAAACAATAGCTCACAAAATACTCCTCGATATGCCGAGCCACTCGAATGGGGGCCTCCACAAAAACGCCTATCATCGAAGCGGATCAAAAATGCGTAAAATTTAGGTTAATTAGCGAAAATTATAAAGAAAATGAAAATAGCAACGAATAAATTCAAATCGATGACGGGTAAACAGCGCGCAAAACAACACTATGCTCTTTACTGAAAGCTTCTTTGCGCAGCTTATTTCTCCACCTTTCGCACTTCGCGCTGTGTTTGAGAAATACGCGAAATAAAGGCAAATCGGGCATTTCTCACGGACCTAAAAAGGCGATTGTAAAGTGACAGTCAAATGCTAACCTCATACTAAATACGGGCATACATAATAAGGAAGATGTCGGAGGAATTGGATTGTCGCGAAACATTTGAACGAGTCAACCTTCATCGAACTGAACTTTCGATATGTTTAGTAATGAAATAGAAATGTCTGGTTCTTTTTCAAATTTATCGTTTGCATTCCACAGAAACTCCTCGTTCTAATGGTTTTTGAGAGGAAGTTTCGACTTGGTGCGCATAATTTGATGATTGCGTGCTTTGACTGGATTTTTTGCGTTTCGAGAGCTTCTGGGGCCCCCTCCATTTTGCGTCAGTTCTTCTCTCATTCGACTTTTTTCCCCATCTGAACAATGCGAAGAGCGCGGTTCTCTAATTGTGAAGAAGACGAAGAATCTGAAGCTCTTCGTTTGAATCAAAGAAATGACAAATCTCTGCAGAACATAGAAGATTTTGCAAATTGCAATACAAAACAATTATTTATTCTCTTTGTCTCTATACAAAAATAACAAAATGCATTTATTGAAGTTGTTTGACTTGTGACCGTTGGATAAAATTTTATTGAAACGAAAAAAGTGTTGCGGCGACGGAACCGGATAATACCTCATCATCTTACTACCCATGCTTACCCAAATTCTTTAGAATTTCAGAAGATAGTAAAATGACGTTTACAACAATACAAGATTTGAGGCAATACACATGAGATGATGTCTTTTTTCGGGAACAAATTTGGGAACTTTCGAAAATAGTTACGGAGAACTCTTCTCGAACGTTTATTTTCTTCCGAATCGGATGAACTCGAATTTGTTACGCCGCTTCTCAGCCGTTATTTTATTGCCTAAATGAAGTTCGTGAGCATAATATTTACGCACTCGAAGTGTTTCAATGCTCCAGTGAACTGCCGGCGCGCAATTTTTCAATAAATTAATTTTCCGCAGAATAGAACATTATTTATGAGGAGAGTTTCAAACACATAGCTCAATGACGGTGAATTTTATCATATTTGGATCAGACTGAAACAAAACACTACCTTCTTGCATTTGATCTACCATCGCCAGAGCACCCAATAATTGATCGTAGACCTAAAATTTGAAAAATTCATTTGGTAAAACCATATAATGCTTTTATAGAATCATGCAAGCAGATCTAGAGCGCATTTGAATCAGACTCAACAAATATACAGAGAGGAGAGGGGACATGCGTGGAGAAGTTTAAAACATTTAAGACTAAAGAAATACAGAATTGTGAAGGAAATATCATAGGGGGTAGATCGCACGACCATCCTGACTTAACTCCTTCCTAGGTCTGCATGCAGTCACATTATAATTTAGTCTTAACCAATATTTTCTCGAATTCTCCTCTATCATCTAAATTTGCTATACGCGCGAAACTCGGTTATGATTTGAGAGGATTGTCGCGCACAACAATTTTTGCACTCCCCCAGGGATTAGACGGCTTATTTTTGTCGCCCCCAAGTTTAGAGATCTGGCATCATGCTGAGTTAGACTAGAGTAATTAAATTTCTGCTCACGTTGTTATCATGCTTTACATACCAGTCAGGGAAAAACTACTCTAATTCTACGTACCTTACTCAAACTTGCCTGGTTGTCGTCGTACTGTGTCATATCGGCGTTGTGTTGTTCTGAAATTGTTTGCATAGTTATCCTAGAAAATGAATGCAAGTACACGCGTAATGAGAACCTCATTTCTAACTACAAAGTTTTACGTCACGAAAGTTAAATACCGCCTAATTGGTACCTATTCATTGCTCTTGAAGTTCTTTCCTGATTCTATATTATAAATAAATACAACGCCGAACTTACGTTTCTGGGCATCTGTGATGAGAGCCAGGAGTAGTACAAGCAACAAGCCGAGTACGTTGGCGTTCATTATTGGAATTTATCGACTAGATCAATGGATCAGGGAAAGTCGAAACTTTGAGTCAGTCAGGAGACCCAGGAGATGAGCTCAGACGCGGCACAGCCTCTCAATGCCGGATCGCGCTCCAAAATGATCTCCCCGAGTTTGGACGCACTCTCTCGAAGTCCGCTGCTCTCTCGGTCGAATCCCCGAATTTCAATAGCAGCAGCGATTTTGTTGAGTTCGAAGTTGGAAGAGAAGAGGGATTTAGCCTGAAAACGGGGCGGGGCCAGCCACTCTCTTCTCTATAGAGGATGAGATGTGCTGCGCTGCTCGGGAGTCACAGCCGAGGAGGAGAAGAAGAAGAGAGTCGTTAGAAAATTAAGAATGGGAGGAAGTGGGGAGGAGAAGCTAAGGCCTCCCTTCTAAAGGCTAATGGTAGTTTTCGTCGGACGATTCCGTTATTCCGGTTTCCGGAGTTGAGATTTCAAATGATGATTCCGGAAACAGCAAAACCAAACTCCCTCAACAATAGGCTTGATAATTCGGGGCAAAGAAGATGATGGTGAAAACTCTGCTTCTTAATATACACGATTTTGACTTGGTCTGTCGAAACTTTCTGACTTCTTGAATTCAAAATCTCTCCACCATAACAAAACGTCACTCACGGAAGTGCATGGACAAGATACAAGACTTTTTCTAGACGGCTAACATTTTCTAAGCACGCATACACATAACATTAGCATAATTCAGGCCGTGATTTGTATAATTAGGCCGCTCCTTCCTTACATACATATTTCAGTAGAGCTCTAATAATGTAAGTGGGCGATGTTCCGTTACTGCTGCTGCTGCTGCTGCAGCAGCACATTACTTTCTCTGTTCCACAGATATTTCTGTCTTCAAATAGGATTAAATTTTTATTATAATCGCAAAAAACTTCTACAAAGTTTGATGTATGGAAAATGTCTGCAGTTTTGAATAAATAATCGGAGAAGGTGTACGAAAATTTTAATAACGCCTGAGTGTGTACATAGTAAAAGCGAACGGAAGAAGGAGGTGGAGTAAGAAAATTTAAAGAAATCGGGAGCAGTGTCGTCGTAATGAAATTGCATCGTCTCAACGCCGTGGTCTTCTTAGCGATTCAAAGAATGCCGTAAATTTAAGCGTGTTTCGCTTGGAACTTTCTTCTGAAGTTGGGCGGGCCCGTAGCGTATCCAGACGAACTATCAGCCGAAACGGGCGCCTGAAATTTTCAATATAAATTGGAATGTCGTGTGCTCTAAAAATATAACCAGTTTTCAGCGATGATTAGATTACCCTGTCATCGCATTAGACATTCCACTCGAGAAAAAGGAAAGGGAAGTTATTGCAAAATTTTCGAGTGTTTCCGGAGATTTGAATGTGCGGATTTAGAGGGTGAGACCATTTTTATGAAGAGCGAAATCGAGAGCGGCCATTTGTTCATTTCGCGCGCGGCCTTGAAATGTTCACTCTATCAAACCGTTAAAATATCGAAAACAACATCGGATGATTCTGACGATATTTTACGTACTTTGGTCAGTAATAAATGTTTAGTATCTTTGAGATGATGAAGATAAAATCGGCACATATTTTCAGTTTGAAAAATGAACGTTATACGTGTGAATTTGATATAATCTGGGGAATTTCAAGACCTGCAAGATTAGTGATATTATCTGTCTAATCAGAGATAAGTATTTCGCAAATATCTTTATATATTATTTTGAATCAAATGTCAAAATCGACATTTTCAACTTTTTCTTACCATGGCTGCTGGCTGAGGAGCATAGCTGCTAGTGGGAGCCTAAAAATAACATTTTCTATTGTTGATGCCGAAATCTGGGAGACGTGCAAAGTGGTGCACAGTTGTTTTAGTGGTTAGAAAAGCGAAGAATAGGGAGACTGGCCTAAAATCGCTCTTCTTTCTCCTCTCTCATTTCCGATCTCCCAGATTTGAGCATCAACAATAGTTCCACAGGGAAAAAAATTCGTTTCTTACCGGCTCTGGTGTGGGTTCAGGCTGTGCTTGAGGTGCTGATGTTTGAACGGGCTGCTGAGTGGAGCTGGGGGGTTCTTGAGTTGGCTGTGGAACGTAGGGAGGGAATGGCTTATATGACTTAGGTGGATGAGATGGCTGAACGTGAACTGGAGCTTGTTGCTGAGAATAAGAATTGCTGGGCTGAGATGCGTAACTCGTCTGGGCAGAATACGATGGTTGGGCACTGTATGAGTAGGACGCTTGAGAGTAGCTAGGCCGAGAGTAGCTCGGTTGAGAATATGAATAAGATGGCTGGGAGTAAGATTGAGAGTAGCTCGGTTGAGAGTAGCTGGAATAGATGTTTTGCAATTTGTAGACATTGTTTTTTGGTCCTCTTACCTGTAAGACGACTGAGAGTACGATGGGTAGCTCGAATATGAAGATCCATAAGAAGGCGCAGACGAGTACGAATATGAAGACTGCGGCTGAAATTTTGTCATTTTCTGAGGGAACATTCGTCTGAAACATACGTATGAAGCTCCGTAGCTTCCGTAGCTCTGCTGGCCATAAGATTGATATCCTCCGGACTGTCCGAGTCCCAGACCTAGGCCTTGGCTGCAAGGGTCGCATCCTCCACCGCTAGAGTATCCCGAAGAATAGCTTGTTGGATACGACGTTCCATAGGACCCATACGAGGTTGCTCCATAGGATGATGGATAGTACGACTGGCTGTAGGAACTGCCATAGCTTGGGTACGAGCTATAACCGCTAGAATAACCGCTGCTGTAACTAGGCTGTGATGCGTACGAATAGCTGGGTTGAGATTGTTGTTGGTACGAGTAGCTAGAGTAGCTGGGCTGGGATTGCTGTTGGTATGAATAGCTGGGTTGAGATTGTTGCTGGTACGAATAGCTAGAGTAGCTGGGCTGAGATTGTTGCTGGTACGAGTAGCTCGGTTGAGATTGTTGTTGGTACGAGTAGCTGGGAGCTGATTGGTATCCACCGCTCGAGTATCCACTGGACCCACTTGAATAGCTGCTTCCACTGCCGTACCCTTGGGATGGTGGCGAGTAGGACTGAGACACTGCGGCCTGTGAGACAACGTTCTGCGAGGTGGGCTGAGAGGCTACTGGTGCAGATTGGTAAGACGATTCTGAAAACCATGGATTTTTAGTAAATCAAAATTGACTCATACGAGCTGAGAACGTTGGTGGCCCAGTCGCATAGCTCCCATGAGAAACAACCTCCCCAAGCACCGCAAGCAGGACAACTGCACACCTCATTTTCCTTGGTTACCCTGAAAATCAAATCACCAATGAATTTAATGATGTAATTTAGCACAAAAATAGACGATATTCGAGAGATGACTCTAATTTGGGAGTGGCTCGTACTATGTGTCGAGACTCTCGAAGAGTGAACAGAAGAAGAAGGTGCAGACTAGGGCTGATCGTTCCCCTGTAAACCGACCAAACTCAATTACTTTCTGCCGGCGTTTTTATTTTTCTCGTGCCGCTAGCCACGCCCAATGAGTTCGCGCAATAGAGTTGTATTCTGCGTTTATCTATTCACACTTTTATCATTGGGAAAAGTACAGGGACGCAGAGATGTCAGACGATATCTTCTCCTCGAGAAAAATGCCACCTTTTTCTTTGCGCAACAGAAAAAATCCGCGCGCCGCACAAGGTCGTGTATTTTTCGAGGTGAATAGATCAAAGATAAGCAAAATTAATACCATCAGTTCATTGATGGCATTTAGAAAAGTAAATTTCGCGAATTTTCTCTCTGCAAGTTAAACCCATCCGGCGAATTTCTCTCGTCGAAAACAAAAGAAGGGAATGGTTTACCGATTACGCCAACAATATTTGATGAATAGCATTTTTGATATGTGGTGCGAAGGGAAGCAAGTGATCAAGAAATCTATTTCCAGAAAAAAAATCAAATCGCACATATAAGTTTTGCTGAAGAACATTTTATATCAGGTTCCACCTTATTTTATGTGTAGAAAAGAGTTTTATTGTTTAAAGTGCTACACACGTTTAATTGGTAAAATTCAACTATTTTATTGACGTTCGACATTTTGCGACTTTCGATTAAATACGGTCAAATCCTGTACGATTTTATCGGAAAACCTTTGAAAATCTTCTAATTTAATCTACTTATTTGTCGATGTGCATCCGGTGCGGTGGATTTTCTCGTCTCGGGAATTTGCTCAGGGCCTAAATTCCCCTTTCCTGGTTGAGTCTCGCGTTATTGCGTCACGACGTCTAAAAGCGGCTTGACTTATCGGCTATATTCGTGTCGGAGAAATACCGCCTTAAATTCGGAGAGTCCAGAGATTCAAGAGATAAGATAGTGATAAAGCTGGATGAATTCTTAAGTAGGAGGCGGGTGGGAGAAATATTACTGAAATTCGAGAGAGCAGAAGTATTTAAGACCAGGGAAAATAGTGTGAAAATTTGAGAGACCTAAGTCCGGAGCAAGATAAGAGCCAAAAGAACGATGCAAAGAATCCTTCTTATGTCTGGCTTCTTTTAGGTCTCGTACTTATGCGTACACTCTCTCTTACTCATCTTCCTATATATCCATATTCGCTATATCCGGTCTTTATGATTAACACCGCTCTATTCTCCGGTTTCCATCATTTAGTATCCACGCATTTACGCCCAAAATTAAGATGCACTTTACGTTATATCACAGTTTCGAATTTCTTACGCCTTCATTGTCTTGACTACAATACATTTTTACTTGTAAAGTTTGTTCCGCATACAAAAATTCTTTATCGCTTCCTGTTCGATTTGATGTATGGGTATTAAATAAACAATTCTTCGGATTTTTCCGCCAATTAAGTATTTTGATTTCAGAATATTATAATCATGCCTCGCACTTCGTCGGTGCGAGAGCGAGTGTTGGCCATCGAGAAGAGTCAGGCCTCGGAGAACACGATCATCCGGGCCCGGTACCTGCCCGACGTCAAGGGCGTCAATCGGTATAAGCATTTCTTCACGTAAGCATACAATTAGACTATCTTTAAATATAATAGCGTATACTATTGATGCTCAAATCTGGGAGATCGGAAATGAGAGAGGAGAAAGAAGAGCGATTTTAGGCCAGTCTCCCTATTCTTCGCTTTTCTAACCACTAAAAACAACTGTGCACCACTTTGCACGTCTCCCAGATTTCGGCATCAACAATACATAATAGAAGTTATAGCAATTAGCACGGGAAAGATTGTGATAACTAATAATTTAGAGTATTTTAACGTCGGAACAAGTCATATAAAATTATTGATTTTAAAATATTCTTGTTGAAATTGCATTATTCATATTCGCACATATTCCAAAACTAGACTTAATCCTAATCTCATTCCTTTTTCACTATACTCTTCATATTAGTAGCTTCTTTTGGTGGAAATAAATAAGCCTCAGGGATAAAATTCGACGACAAAGCAATATTTCTAGATTAATCATTTTTAGCCCGAATCTGGATCAGCCGAGTGGCAGTAGCGACGATACAAAAACTAGCAATCTGCCATATTTGATTAGGCCTGGAACGTTAGTTTATAGCGGCAAAATTACCATTTAACAGCAATCTTCAGCATCCACTACATAGACAATCAACAAAGTCTCCAGAATAGCGTGGAGAAGAGTTCGTTTAAAATGCGGTTATTTTAGAAGATTTGAAAATTTAGTACGGAAAACCCCCAGAGTCCATCTGCCTCAGCTAGAGCAGAGCGTCACAGTTGGTGCTACTTCTGCGTCCTCCTGCAATGGCGGGTTTGGCATCACGAAGAAGATGCGCAAAGCTATGGAAATTGTGGATCAAAGTCAGTTTTCCTTGCTTCATCAAAATTTTTGATAGCTATTTTTCAGTAGATCGCCAGACTTCGAGGTCGGACGAGACTTTGATGTCTTCTGATAGTTCGGATCCACGCCTAAGTGGTATCGGTGTAGCGATAAAGCTCCAGAAAATGCGTAGGTTTTGATTCTTCTGAAACTCCTATAGTTGAAACGCTGAAATAGCAATGATTTATGCCGATTAGAAAATGGTGACTTTCAATTTCGTTTTGCAATGCTTGTATTTGATCGATTCCCTTGGGCGAGGTTCCGTGATTCTGCAGAAAAATTGAGCAGAATAGCAAAATATGCGGCTTGTGAAAATATCTCTATCGCACACAGTTATCCTCCCCCAATATATGCACATGTTTCTGCATTTATGAATTATTCCACCATATCGTGAATCGAGCTAAATGTGTGACATTTTTCATATATATGACTTCTTTCCTCTGCGTCTTGAACTTTTGCCATATTTGCCATATTTTAGTGCATATATTTAAATATTCAAAGAAGTAGATTTATGGGGTCGAAAAAGATAGCCGGGGGAAATTCGGTGACAAGAATGTTTTCCTTCAAAAATATCGACGGATTTCATTGAATATTCCCGGAGAAAACGCGCGCATAACCCGCTTAGATAACGACTCTCAGAAAGAAGGAAGATAAAAATTGACTTGCCTCATATTGCACTGATACATTTTAGCGAAACGGACGTTTGCTCAGTTGGGAGTGCGGCAAAATGGCGCGATTCTGAATCAGCCGCTTTCGACGCTATCCGTTGGACTTCCAAATAGGTAAATTTTGAGACACTCTACGTAGGATTGCAAATCCTGAAGGGCTTTATCATTCATGCAAAACTGAAATGATTCGTTCAAATTTCACATAATATTATAGAACTTGGAAATGTTTATAATTTGATACCAAATTTGAAAAAATGTCGAAAAATGTCCTACGATATTTTAAATGTTTGGGAATTTCAGATCAATATCCGATCAGCACTTAGAGGCTAAATCTGAGGGTCAACAACTTTCCGTCCGAGAGACCATTCCAAGATCTCAATCTTCAAAGGATACCAGAGTAGTAAGAGATATGGCTACTCAAACCGTATATAATCCTAAGATATATTTTAAAAATTGCAATAAAAATTCAGATTCTACCTCGAAGCACGAAAAGCGTTGAGGCTGCCGACTTACAAGGTCGGGCTACTCAGACAGATTCAGTCCCGCTCGTTATAGTTCCACGGAGGAAAAGCGATATGCCCATCAAAATGGATGATGTAAAATATTATATATTTAAGATGTTACACATAGAACCACTACTTTAGATAGAAGAAAGGGAGGCCCTCTTTGGAGTGATTGAGGACGCTTTAGGAGAGACGTTTGACCGATATTCAAGGGTCAGGATGAATCAAATCATCGCTAACAGTGCGAGAAAGCAGGTAATAATTCAGGTCCCAGGCAAGACTTAAGCTAAAATGTCCTGCTAAAATATTGCCGCGAATCCCCTTATGTATCAATTTTCTATAGGAAACGTTTGTCTTGCGTACTCCCTTTCCTAAATGCTCCCATTTTGACTGAAAGTCTGCCTAGACCTGATAATATTTTTTAGATTTTTTTTTAAAGAAAAGCCTTAATATTAATATCTATATATTTACGCACACTCATCCATAATTCCATTACAACTCTCCTGTCATAATTCCGAGAGATTAATTTTCGAGCTTTCATATATCAATTTCTTTCCAAGCTGCACTCAGCATCTTGCGTCATTTCGTATCATACTTGCAGATGATGTCTTATCTTTTCCCATTTTTGAAATTTATAATGACAGATATCTACGTCAGTGTGTCCATAGCCACATATAATATAGAAATGCAACATTGCAACCTTTTCAACATAGCATTTCAGGCAATTAATAAAAGTAGTACCACAACAATTCAACGAATATGCATATATTTTGGGTCAATTTAAACGGTAATAGCTTACCTATAGGGTATCGAGTAGGAATTTGGTGGTGGAATGGTGAAAATCAAACTCCTTCAGCTAAGAAAATCCATATGATGATATTTTTAAATCTATTTTGTGGTACTACTTTCATTAATTGCTAGATTTCACAGTACTTCAACCGAGTTATTTCCAGGCTCAAATATGGCGAGATGCTAAAGACTTCATGGCGAATCAACTACTACCTCAATCTATCGTACTAGCGAATCAAAGTAAGAGTCGACATAGGACCGCTGCCGAAATCGTGGCCAACATCCGAACTTATCCCTAAAAATCATGATAGAATAAGCAACTGCTACTTGACGAGATGACGAGACTCTATCTTTTCCGCATACTATTTCGCCCTACTTTCCTTCGTTCCTCTATCTCTAACTATAGCGTCTCGTCATCCCGTCATATAGTAATTGCCGTAGAATAGCCAGTCTTAGGAATTATTCTCATAATCCAAGGAGCTCAAAAATATGATATTTTGCTACACATGTTATGTGTCATCAGTTATCAAGTTTCTAATCGATCTATATTGTCTGTATACGAAGCGTATTATTTATATTTTTGAATACTCGATATACTGTCCTAATCCTAACGCTCACTGTAAATAATCTTTCAACAAACGGGATGCTTAAATATCGATGACAAAAATGAGTTGAAATAAAATTACTTTTTTATTTTCATTCAAATTCAAAAGTCATCACAAAATAAAATAAGAAAATGTGCATTTGAAGAAAGAAAATCACAAGAAAATCATGAAAAACAATTCATTTAAGTTTGTAAGGAAGACAAAAACGTGAAGATTCAGATCAAAATGAACAACGACAGCGGAGACAATTCACACGATATGAACGGGAAATTTGCCGAATTTCCGAAAGAAATAGGAAAGATTTCTGGAATCAAAAAGACGTTTTTTTTAGCAAAATGGTACCTAAAATGATCCGTAACACTTGAAATGAGGAGACTTTCAGTTAAACGTTAAACATATGAAATTTGCAAGCTTGGGCTGAAAAGAGTGATTCTATAAGAGTCCGCTCAGGCGTTAGTTGTAGTGGCAACCTACAACTTACAGCCTACAACTGATTTCTGAACGGACCCTAAACGAAATGATGATAAGCCAAAACGCGGCGTTTCACGATTACATATACTTGGCGCGCTTTAAGTGCAGAACCCGACCGAATTAATCAAGCCTATATATGATAATGGTTAGGTAGATAGGTTGTTTCAAAGGAATTTTTCGCTAATATATTCTACCCTATATAAATTAATGCATATATATAGGATGAGAATTCAAGGCTAATTTAACGTGGATGGTTCGGTTGTTTCAAGTAGAAGATGAACAAGAAAACGGTGATTCAACGAGTTTACCCGAAGCCTGATGAAAATTCCGAGTAAATAGATGGAAAATCGAGGAGAAATATACAATAAATTTGCAATGTATTAGGGAATATTCCATACATTTTAGAATCTATAAATTTATATATTTGGAACACACCCAAAAAGCTACACCAACAATAAAATACAATTGAAAAATCCTAGATAGTACCGACGTATCTTCGAAAAACGGCGCGAATAAATCGAAAATCAATGGAAATTTCGGAAGTTAAAGTCAACATTTGAAAAAGAAAAAGAAGCACTGGGAGAGAATTGGGAATTTTTGACAATCATGGAAGGAAAAAATTGAAAATCGAAAAAAAATGACTCTTCCAATTTTCGTCAATTTGGTTGGAAAATCCTAGAATCTGCGCTAAAATCGATGATTGCCGCCACGATGACCTGCAGCTGCAGCGGCGCCGACGCGAGGTGGCTGCCTTTGCGCATCGTCGCATAAAAGCATTAGTAGGCTGAAAATATATAGTTAACGATAATAATTTTTAGCATAAAAATAAATATTCGTCCAGCTAAGGAGTTGCCACTTGAAAAAGGCCTTCAAACGGCCTCTTGTATTCCACACCCACTTTTCTTCTTGCTTCCTAGCTTCCTCTCCTGCTATCTTCTCGAAAAGTGAACGTGAAATACAAGGACCAATTCAAGCACAATATTACATTAGTGTAGAACGATTTTTGAAAATAATGTTAGTTAATTTTTGCTTTAAGATTGAAATAAATGTGTTAAATTCCTACTCTCTAACGGCCCTCGTGCTTTGGTGGTTCACATCGGAGGCAGCATTGGTTGTAGACGTCTCGCCGTTCTGCAAAAATAGAGCATTTTAATTTAGTTTTTACAATTTAACAACTCGGCACTGCACAACTACAAATTATATCATGCTTTTTTGTGTGTACGCACGCATTCTTGTCGTAAAATTTCTATTTTTTCAATCGTCGAAAAACGCGTATTGTTTTCAACATTTTCACGCTGTCTCGGCGAGGCTTAGAAAGTTTTTCATCATCATAGTAAGAAGAATTCGCTTTTTGCGCCCAAAGAAAACCTGCCCAAGAAGTATCAAAATCAAGCAGCAGCGAGTTTTTTACGGCATCTTCCTTCGCATTTTCAATTTCTTTTTCTTAGCACCTCTCGCCTTGCGAGTAGTTCAAGGTCTCCGTCAATCAACACGCCGAAGACGCAAATGCTTCTTTCTTCGCTATCTAATCTATCGAAAATCGATACTTCGCAATTATATCACACATGTAAAATAACTAAAAATTTTCATATAGTTTTAGCCAAAACGACATCAAAACAATCACATTTACACTATTCTATACCGATTTTATACTTACAGATCGCACTCTGTAAATTTCAGGATTTAATGAGAGAAAATTAAGGCCCCTGTAGTTGTCACTCACCTGCATCTCCTCTCATTTGTAGTTGGCCACTCAGTTTTTAGAGTGATCATTCCATAAATTGAGTGACAACTGCAAACGAGAGGCGGAGACAGGTGAGTGAGTGATAACTACCAGAGGTCAAAATTGCGAATTAAGAAATACACGTACTTTAATACATTCCAGTCAAAGACGTAATCGTAGGTGAAGCCTTGTCGATGGAAGAGGTTGCGAAATAACGACCGTAGGTGGGAGTAGTCGGGCACCTCTTCGAAGCCCAAGCCTCGACAATATCGAAGGTAGTTTGCGAACGCGTCTGCAAATTATCATTGAGGTTTAAAACATCGACACTTTTCCCCGTACCAGGATAGCCCGAGCACAACTCTTCTACAGACGTTGAAATCTTCTTCTCGGATATTTTGTCGTACTTCTGCCGCTTCGTCGCGGCTTTCAAGCCTTGCCAAGGAAGCGTGCCCCGATTGAAGTACATCAGCACGTAGCCAAGTGACTCGATGTCGTCTCGTCGAGACTGTTCTGGAATTATCTTGGTTTTCTTCGAGAACAAAACTATCTATCTTCCTAGAACACAACTACTCCTAAAGAAACTTTCAACAATTGGTTCTTCTTCGCTTTTTTCTCTAAGGAAGAAAATGACAATCACCCCCTTTGTATAATCTTCCATTTTACCGAGGTTTAGCGACAATTGTTCAGTTTCTTTTTTGATATTCTAACGGAGAAATAGTAATAGGAACTATTTGGAAGAAAATATCGGCGCCGAATTTGGAGAAGGTGTCTCACCGATGCCACGGTGGGTGTTGACAGAGGCGTATCGCGCGGTGCCAGTGAGGTTCTTGTTCTCGCGGTAAGGAATGTGCTGCGTCGTTCGGCTATCACGATACTTCTTCGCAAGACCAAAATCGATTATCTGCAAAAAAATGATCAAAAATTTGAAAACGACGCTAATTTCCTCTTACATAGACTAAATTTCCCCGTTTTCCTAAGCCCATCAAGAAATTGTCAGGTTTGATGTCACGATGTATGTAGTCGCGCATGTGAATAAATTCGATTCGAGATAGCTGAAAATATCGATTGATTTGATTGATCTTTCATACGTATATACCATTTGATCTGCTAATAACAATACGGTTTTCAGCGAGAATTTACGCTGGCAGAAATTGAAGAGGTCTTCCAGTGAGGGTCCAAGGAGTTCCATCACCATGACGTTGTACTCTCCCTCCATACCGCACCATCGAACCTATATAGACGAATGTTTTGTTTTTAGAAATAATGAGCCGACTAGAATAATCGAATCGGATTTCTCAAAACTCGACCCGCAGAAAAATAGTGCATCTTTTCGAGAGAAGAAAATAAGACATGCTCTTTTACTCTCTCCATACGACACTCTATTTTATCTCTGCGGGCTGCGTTTTGGGAAAACTGAGTCAAGTGTAAGAGAAAAATTCACGCAGATATATACCTCAGGTATGCCGACGCCTCCGTTCATCACCCGGTAGAGTCTGGCCTCGATATGCAGCTGAGGGTGTTTCGACTTGATGCATTCCAACTTCACCGCGACTTCTTCATTCGTTTGGATATTTTGTCCTGAAATTCGAACTTAGGCAATTTAAGACTACTTTAAAATAAAATATACCTAAGTAGATGTCTCCAAACGAACCGCTGCCGATCTTGCGGCCCAGTCGAAACCGGCCGCCTACCCTCAGCTCCATTTCGGCTGAAATTCCAAGGTTTAAAATTATTTTAGTTTTTCTTTTTTAAATAAAAAGAAACTTAAACATAGCCGTATATCTATCATCTCACTCAAAACACCACGCATGCGCATATTTTGGGTTTAACCCTTTCGCGCAATGCGCGTGCCAAATTTTAGATTTGTTTCTCCTTTCAATGCCCTACGAGAAGAAGAGCCCCCAGGGAAATCGGAAGCCAAGAAGAGTTTACAAAACTTAAATCGATATCCGCATTAAAATAAGGTTGAAAATGCTCATTGTGGAATAGCTGACTAAAAATTAACAGATGTGGGACTTGTCGGCCCCTTGCAGCACTAGTTACCCCAAGTTACTCTTACCCTTTTGTAGAGGCTGCCCTCTTTTCCTCTTTCCCATACTGTTTTCCGGAAAAGGGAGTAACTTTCACGAAAGGGTAAGAGTAACTTGAGGGTAACCAGTGCAAGAGGCCGACTTTTCAGAAAGAAGGATGTACTACTCACGTGTTCTCGAAACTTACTTTGATCGCTAGGACTGATAGGCGCATGCGACAGTGAGAATAGCGCGCACGATCAATCGATTATTGTGTAAGAATTTCTGCTGAGAAAGTCTCCTGGGGTGCGTTTTCAGAGAGAAGGGAAATTTCTTTGGAGAAAGAAAAGCTGTGGTGGCCCGAGGCCGGTCATTGTGCTGCTGCTGTTGCTGTAGGGGTGAGGGTGCGAAGAATTATAACGAGAATTTGTTTGTCTTTGCCTCAAAGGAGCCACCCCCTCCACACCAAAACGGAATGTTTCGAGTCGATAGGAAATAGCCTTGAGAGAAGACGACAAAAATGTGGAAAAGACGCAGAGGAAAGAGGAAAAAGAGCTCCTTCAGAGTGCAGTGCGCGCACCGAGGAGATACAGGAGGATGGAGAAGAAGGGGGTTCTCTGGATCGCCAATCCGGTTCAGTCTCATACACTCTCCTCCTCCTCAAAGTGCAATCCTGTGTTCTCTAACAATACAGATGGAGAAATAGTCCACAGAATGAAGAGAATCGGAAGACCGAATATGCGAACGACGACGAGAGAGCGTTTCTGGATGAGAGGATACAGAGAAGTCATACGAAATCGCGCATTCAGTAGGATCGTCTTCATTCCACTCCCCCCTGTTTCAAAGTGGTGTTTCATGTGTTTCCAAATTTGCTTAGTCGACTCAGAAGGTAGCCTGGAACCGTAAGCTCTCAAGTCATGCAAAATAGTGTGGGAAAAGAAACTCGTACATTCCAATGCCCTCCCCCTAGCCATACACTACTTCGCAATGGTTTGCGGGCTTATGGCTCCCACCGAATAGCCGACTCAGAAAACATACACAATAGCGGCTTCAGAATCGAGAATAACATGCAGAATATTGTCGAAAAGAACTACTCCAGACTCATCAAAATACGATAGGGGTGAATTCCACTCGTTAAAGTTTAAGGCGTTGAGTCTTATTTGCGTGAAGTTTCAGTTTTCAGGAAAACGAGTTCCTCCGACAGTAAAAAGCGACTGTTAATAGGCAGAATTGAGGAGTACTCGCATTTGAACCTAAAAACTAACGCAAAATCTATCGATTTTTCTAAAGTTGGCAAAAAAATGTGAAGGTGGAATGGGACTTTTTCGTTATCAGCGCAGATTTTGGAGTCAGCAAAAATTGAACACCTGTCTACACTTATCAGTTCCTTTACGTAGTAAGACAAAAGCGTATTTCCTTGTACGATGAAAAATGCATTGAGAAAACCCGCTGGTGAAAATTCGCCACGACAGAAGCACTCTTGGGTCTAATCGCACAGACAATTTTACGATAGAATGTCGCACATTTTCTGCTGATTCACAGCAGAGGGAGAAAATGGATGTTGTGAAAGGCGAATATGAAAAGTTCAATCGCTTCAGAATGTCAGGGCAGAATCATTATTTCGAAAAGAATAATAACATATGAAAAACGCATGACGCTATGCTTTCATACGATAATGAAAAATAGCATAGAAGGAGAATTAATCTTATGCTTTATCAGCAAATGAAAGGCCGCGCATTTCCGCTAATGGTCATGTGGGGACGGTGATTTGCAAAATCGTCATCCCATCTGAACAAAGGGGAGGAAGATCGATAAAATTGAATCCACTCTATGACGATGCGCGTCTGTGAATTATGTGAAGCTGCTAACGGCGCGGCGCGCAGCAGCAGCATCGCAGACAAAACCTGAAGAGCGTGCGGAGACGACGGCTAATTGGCGAGAGAACATGGAAAATGATGACTTCCAAAGAAGTGGCAGAACTGGTTGATGCGCTGAGAGACTGTGGACATTGAAGAGGCCTTAGGGATGGATATATTAGATTGATTAGGAAAGGCATCAGAACACGACGAAATAGCGTATGGAAAGACAAAATGCGAACGGGGAAATTAGCTCTGTGGTGCTAGGGGCGCGCAAATGCATCTCTTTCTGCACGGAGAGAGAGACGGAGCGATAGCAGTGTATCGATTCATCGACGAGAGAGTACGGCAATCGGAGAGGCCGAAAAGAAGCCATCACGGCGAGAAACAACTGAGAAGGGCGAGAAAGAATGAGAATATGCAAATCGAAGAGAGTAGCAGAGAAAGGGATGAGTACAGGGAAACAATAGCATAGAAACACAAACAAACATACGCGCACAGACACACACAACATAGAGGCGCGTGCAGGATCTAGTACACAAGAGATGGGGAAAATAGCATTTGATCAAAGATGCACAGAAAATAAGAGATTGATATTTCTAGGGAGAATTTGGGGAGAGACAGACTGTGTATGTGTGTGTGTGTCACTAATGCATTTCATGAATGTATCGTGAGAATCTATATGCAATTGCAATACATACAAAGGCGCTTTGAATATCTATTGCTGTTGCTGAAAATGAAAATCCCAAAAGATCAATAGTAGAGAATTTAAGAATGGAGATATAGAGAAAAAGGGAGAGAGAATGAAATTTGAAGAGGGTGGAGATGGGAGGAAGACAGTCAGTCAGTCGTTCGTATTCGCACGCAGCATTGTATGCAGTGAATATGTGTGTGGCGCTTGTCACCGAGGACGTTCATTCTCTTCATTCCCAAAGAAAGACTCTTACAAGGATGAAAGGACACGCAGGCGAAGAAAGAAAGATGATCAATGAATTCCAGGCAAAGAAACTTTGTGAAGTAACTCTGTTCCCTATGGTTCCTCAGGTTTTCACATATTCGAATTTTTAAATCCATTGCGGTTTCAGGTTTTTCATCATACTGGGTTCACCCCTCCTCAGACACTACAGTCCTCTCTTTCTATATGGAAAGGCGTTGTAAGAGCAGACGAGAGACAATGGACTAGAGAATGAGGAATTAGGAAATAGTGTGATGGAAAAGGGAGTACGAGAGAAAACAGACAACGGGGTAATAGTGAGGAGTGGTGAAGGAATAGAGAAGCAGAAGACCGGTTGGTGAAGCGAAGCGGCGTGCGCGCGTTGTACGCGTGCTTCTGCTGCTGTCTGATGAAATCGAAAACGCGCGCGAGCGCACTTTCGTTAAATCTCTGCTTCTTTCCCCTCATACACTCTCCACTTCCTCTGCATCTCTCAACCACACTCTCTCTATTTATTTTCCCTTTCCCCTAGGCCCCAAAGACTGTGTGTGTGACGATCTCCTTCAGAAAAAAATCGCGCGCTCTCTCTCTCTCTCCTATGGTGAAAAAATTAGATCACAGTCATGCGAGGAACGTTCAGTCCAAAAATCAATACGAGAAAATCTCTCGAAAAACACATGTATGCAACTCGAAACTTACATTTTCGATGAACCTGTGGTGTATGATTTGTCAGAAAATGAGACAGAAGCATAGGGTCCAAAGCTAGCGCCAAAGACGCTAACTGTTGTTGTTGTTGCTGCTGCTGAGCGGCGGTCGACGTTCCAGCAGCAGCTAGTTGAGAATGATTCGCTTGGTCGGACTGAGGAGCCGTCCTTGGTGGCCAGATGGCTTCAGGCGGCAGAGAAACAGCCGGAGTAGGAGCAACTGAGGAGGGTAGACTGCCACCAGATTGGGCCAGGGGGTGTTGCGTTGATGTGGACCCCAGTGGCGTATTTGGAGTGGCGCTCTGAGCTACAGCTGCTTGGGTATTGGTCGTCGTGGCTGACAGGGACGCGATCAACAAACGATGGAGGTTGGCGGAAGAAGTTGGCACCGCTGCTGTTGAGGTGCTTGGTTGTTGCTGATTGAGCTGCGCAAGTTGACGGAGCGAGACGATCGCTTCAGCGTAATGATTGGGAGTGGCTGCTGCAGCGGCAGCGAGCAGCGGCCATAGGCTTTCGATTGGTGGTGTCGTCTGGGCGGCCAGCGTGCCGGATGAGGTTGGCGGCGGCGGATCTGCCACGGTTGGTCGGATGATCGGGGTGATCACGGGAGGAGTGATAGGTGCAGGCTCGGGCTCGGCCGGTGTCGCACTGCTCTCATTGGCTTGGATGAGGCAGCGCAGGGCGCAATCAGGACAGACCCCACCCTCACCCTCCAGCTTAAAATGGCGGTGGGGCGCGTGGCGGGTGCAGGCCGCGCGTCGCACTGAAATTTTGCTTGGTTGATTGCTGATTGGTGGAGTGATCTTGATAAGCGATAACGAGACGAACAATGGATTCACGACGAAAGAAAAGCGTTGTCGATCGATAACGATTTGGGAAGGATTATACGTTGGGAATTGGAAGATCAAGAAGAATTTTGGGTGCGTGTAAAAGCTTTACGACCGCGGCGTCTGAAAAAGCGCTTTTCGAGCAATGCAACGAGGATGCAAAAGCTATCATCACACGGCCTGAGGAGAGGAACTATGAATAGGCACGTACGTTTATTTCAACTCCAAGCTGTGCAAATAAAGAGAATTTTTGGGAAGATGCTAAAAATACAAAAATAGCACAAAATCGCGGAGCTGAACGGCAAAATGGGGAATTTCACAGAAGCAGCTGAAGAACGAAGACTTACAATGGAAATCGAGTGAAAAAACGGGCCGAAATGTGAAATTGAGAAAGAAAGAAAGAGAAATCTGAAAGGAAAAGAGAAAGTCGGAGAGAGGGAAGGGGCGCAGAGAAAAAGGGAAAGTGGTGAGAGAGAAAGGGAGAAGTCTGTTAGAGGCTGCTGAGATGTTGCTGAACCGTCAGAAACGACGACTTTCGTTTTCTGTCGATGCGTCCTTCTCTCCTCTCTCCACTCTCCCATATCTCCTCCAAGCACTATTTCTGCGTCTCTTCAACGAATACAGCGCCTGAGGCGCACGCAGCGCGGACCGCGACGCATGCGCGCCGCAGTGACGCATCGCGCTCCTCGCGGAAAGCGGAACAAACCGGTCTTTTTTCACTGGAATCTCTCGATTTCTCCGCGTCTCTCCGACGACGTCCGCGCAAGCGGAAAAACCGTTGACGGAAAGGAAGAGACCGGAGAATCGGAATCGCAGGGACGAGTCTATAAAGAGTCACACACACACACACACGATGACGCAATAGGCACAGCAGAAGTGAAGAGCGCATGAAAAAGTGCGGTGAGAACAGGTGAAACACGAAAATATCGTCCTCAGAATATCTGAAGCAGAAAATCAAAAGAACCATGATGATGCAATAGATAAAGGGGGATATCTAAAGACCAAATTCAAGTGAAAATTAAATACCACACCCAGACTAGAGGTACAAAATTTTGTACTCTGGGGAAAATTAAATAAAGGGCAAAAAGCGATATCCTTCTGAAAGATATGGTAGTGAATACTGCCAAAAGAAGACGCGAGGGAGGGAGGGAGGGAGAAGCTTCAGCATAACATGCATGTGTCTGTCTGTGTATGAACAACATGTATTAGAAAGTGAAAATAAAGGGAAAGCAAGGGAAAGTCGAAGAGAGTGCGGCGAAGAGACGGAGAAGTATGAGGGAAAGAGGGAGAAAGCAGCGCCAAAACTGGCTGGATGGAGGGCGCGTGGCGATGCCGCAGACAGACGAGGCGAAGGGGAAGCACGTATGCCATCGAAGCAATGGCAGTGGGAAGAGGGGAGGGAAGAGGAAGTGTGGAATCTGGAGACGAGGGACGGAACAGCGCCAGAGATACGATTCGTTGGGGCCCTGTGAAACAGCCGACGAAATTGCTCATGTCAAATCGGACACACGTTGATATCGACCGGCCTCCTGTATTCCACACTCACGCCCGCTTTTCTCTTGTCCCTTCCCCCTACCTCTCTCTCTCTACTATCTCCTCAAAAAGTGAGTGTGGAATACGAAAGGGTCATATTAGCCTGCCGAATTGGTGGTGCCCTTCCGCCTTTCTCAAAATCATCAACTTTTATCCCCAAGTCCAACCCCCCCATCTAAGTCTTTGTTCTTCTTCAATCACTTTACAGCAAAATTACGTGAACGCAGTAGACGGATGGACTTTGGCGTTACAAAAAAATTCGGTCAGACGAGATGAAAGACAATTTTCTATGTAGGGGCATTGAGATTACGAGATCTTGCGAAACTTTACTGTACGAAAATGAAGGATTAGTAATTTTAACGGATCAATTTGAATGTCATGGCTATTGCATCATATGTTATTTGACGCCCCTTTTAGAGATCGGTTCACGCATGACGCAATGTTCGAGGCTTTTTGTGTGTTAGTGTTACTATTTCGATCCGCGTCGTCTCGCGACACTCCCCTCCCATTTAGGCAACGATAGTAAAAATGGAAATCAAGAGCAGAAATATAGAAACGGGGGAAATAGCACATGGAAATAATAGATAGCAGGGAAGTAGTAACAAAGAGAATGCCAGACGAGATTGGTTGACAGTCATTTGGTGAATGGCATTGTCGACGGAGACAGCGTTGTGAATCAAGAGAGCGGAAAGGCGCCAGAAATTGCCCGAGGCCAAAATAGCAGACTCTCGCGCCATACTATTTCCGGCCTCTCTAACGTCGACTTTCAATTCGACCTGATATTTCTCGACTCGGCCGTCTACGTCTTTGTTTGAGTGCAACTATTTCGGGCCCTACCACCTTGGGGGAGAGGCAACAGGCAGGCAGGCAGGTAATAGAGTAACTTGTCTGTATGTTTATTCATATCACCAGCCGCGGACAGAAACTAGCTCACTCAAAACTCGTCGTAGGAATTATTTTCAGGTTAAGTGAGACTATTTTTGTACATTCTCGCATAAAAAGTAGTCATCAGGGTGTAATCTTTGAAACAAAATTCGTATTACTCGGATGAAAGATTGCTTTATAAAAGTGCAAGAAAGAAAAAAGATCATCACATCTGGGGAAATAGCATTAGAGATAGAGAAATCACACAAAAGTAGCGAAAGCACACCGTTCAAGGGCACATCGCTTTCGTAGCGCCGGATTTTTTGCCTGTGGGCATAGAGTGGAGAGGAGAGAAGCGACTTTCGGTTTTTCCTTTCGTAATCTGGTCTGTGCGACGGAGATAGTGAAGCGGGCAATGTTGAGGCTGTGGAGATGAGAACGCCTAGGGGTGGGGGGTAGAGGATGAAGGAAAAAGGGATATATCGATATATCCACCCCCATAAAAGGCGTGCGTCTGTTCTGCAGACAGTCAGAGAGGAAGCATCTCGCCTAATTTATGTGAGATGACACCTGTACACACTGACTTCGCTGCTGCTGCTGCTTCTGCTGCATCTCTTCATCGCAGTTTTTATACGCAAATCGCGGCGCCAAAAGCGGAGGATTCAAAATTTCAAAGGCTATAATAAATCGGAGAAATTCAATAACATGAAAATAACGTAATATTGTTGATGGTTGAAATCTGGTAGACTGAAAATGGAGTGGGAGAAAGAATGGGTTCTAGAGCCAGTCTCTCTCTCCCTTTTGCGTGCTATTTCTCGCCTTTCTAACCACTAAAAACAACTGTGCACCACTTTGCACGCCCCTCCCAGATTTCGACATCAACAATACATGAAAATCAACACATACTTAATCCTTTTCCAGCGACGAAGAGCATGTAACTGAACTCGTGGGAGAGCTTCACCGGCTGGGACTTGAGTTGATCCAGGACGTCGAAGGGGGACGTATCCTCGCAGAACGAAAGGCGATGCTGCTGATGCGCAGCTAACAGTGCTCCAGCTGCATCTGGCAGAGACCCCAGCCGAGCACCGGATGTGGACGGCTGCGTCAGAGGATTCTGCTGGTGGACTGGAACGAAGGGCGCGAGTTGGCTGGACGGCGAGTGCTCAGGTTCCACGACAGCACTCAGCTGAGGCGTGCATGCCGCTGGCGACGGTAGCATTCCCAAAAATGGGCGCGGAATAAACGATCGGGATGTTAGAGAATTAACGAGGCAATTCTGCGCTGGACGCTGCTACCAGAAATGGTAGTTTCTCGGGGCCGAATCGGCACGACGGACGAAAATGGTAAGTAATGCGGCTATTTTTGGGCAACCACGAGAGGTCGAGCCTTTCGAAGGGGGCAGAGGGTGGAAAGCGAAAGTGAATGTGTAGCTGCCTTTGCCTGCCTTGGTTGGTGGCTGATGATGGCAGCAGCAGCGCTGCCAGCCGACTGGTGGCAGAGACTGTGTTGTGTCTGCGCGTCTGCACTCTCTTCGGTGTCTCTATACTCTCTCACCACTACGTGCCTCTGTGGCGGGTACAATAGAAAAAAATGCTGATGCGAAATAGCGCACGATCGTACGAGGTAACAAAGAAAAAGCGCTGTGTTCACGTACGTCGAGAAAGAGGCAGAAAGAGAGAGAGAGAGAGAGGCGCACGGCAAACCGGCTTTCGAGAGTGGAAGAGAGGAGGGAGAGAAAGATGCAAAGACGATCGAGATACGGCACTGCAGGTAGGCGTGACGGGGTGCGCAAGAGCGACTAGACGAGGGGACACGATGCACACGTGAGCACGTGTGCGGACCAGTCCCGCGTGTAGTGAAAAAGAAGTGCCTGTGGGGAGGGAAATGAAAAACGAGGATCCACTGATAAGATTTGAAGAAAGAAAAGAGGGCATTGATATATTGATGATAAGGAGCGATATTGTTCAGTTCTTTTGTTTCATTTGAAATAGTTTGGTCTGCTGCAAGGCGGTTTGCAGAACATCAGAACATGTCTTCTCAAATTTGGGTTTGACGAATAGTGATTGAAACTAATTCCCGGGAACACATTTTGAAAAACTCGTACATTTTCTCCGATATTTTGAGTGAGATGGTAGACCACTTCTAACGAAAATAAATTGATGAAAAGGACGTGCCTGTGAGGGACGTGTTCAGGATCTGCTTGATTGCGGCCGTTTTGTCGATCGTTTCCTCAGATAATTGCTGCTGCCCAATCCAATTATAGAGAAGCGACGATGAATATACGATAGACACAGCCGAGGCGAGGACAAATCAATAAATATTGCCTAAATATACAAGTTTATTTTTAAATAGAAGAAAAACAATAGTCTTGGAGAGCATACGCGGATGTGCATATATACTGCAGGCAATGACTAATCGCTTAGCTCTGAATCATGAAATATGGGGTGCCAAGACGCGCTCAAAGATAATTGTATTTGCTCAGAGTTTATGGTTGTGAAAGACAGGAAGATTGCCACTGATATAAAATGGAACGAATTACAACTTGCACTTTCGGCTACAATAATCTAAAAACAAATGACTTCGTAAAGTTTTCAGGATGAATGAAATGATAATTCGTATTTGTCGCGATGACATGACCTACTTTTCCCACACTATTTCTTCTTACCTTCACCCTTGCCCTATTATCTATAGCTCACGTTATCGCGACAAATACAAGTTGTCCCGAATGAAACCCTTGATGCTCTAGCTTTAAAATGAGGTGGAAAGTGTTAGCAACTTTGCAAATATCTAATGAAACGTCGCTCTCTTTCTATTCTAAACTTAGAAGATTTGAAATATGCAAACTAGGCACTCGCGATGCTGTATTCTGGCCTTTATAAAAGTGAGTGCATAGTGCACTAGGCCAGCCAAGTCAGCTGTGCTAAAAATCGATAAAGTGGGAGGCGGGACGGGACGGGACAGGACGGGACGCGGGATGAAGGGGAAGGCTGAGGGTGCCCCGGCCGAGAAAGGAGCGCCCTATGCGAAGGAAGGCTGGAAAAGAAGACACGACTAGCGCTAAGGGGAACAGATAAGCCATCCAGATTGTAGGGGCTTTGCTGAAGAATATGGCCGGGATTTAACCGGATTCGCCTCGAAAACATAACATTTTGCATAAAAGCGCATTAATTAAAGTGGAAAACACATGATTTTCGAGCAGAAACTTGCAGAGAAGAATTTGAGAGGCGAATTTCGAGACTCCCAAATAAAGAATACGAAGTTCCTGCTGCACCGTATGTGAGGGAGTATATGGCTTTCATATATTCGTACTGGTCGCACGCGGGTGAAGGCGAGGAGCGGGGATGAGAGAAATATGATTGAGACGAGGAAAAGAAGCAGAGAAACGGCGAAATATAATAGGAATTTGAGAGAGCGCGCAACGTTATTCTCTTTGCAGAAAGCAGCAGCAGAAAGGAGTCGAGCGTTCGATCCTTTTCTCCTCAACAGAGGGTGAGAAAGAAAGAAGTAGAGGGAGAGAAAGAATGAAAGAAAGAGAGACCCCATTATTCCCTTCACCAATTCACCCCCGTCTGCTTCCCTATCGTCTCATCAATCGCCACACTATCTCACCATCCACCCGCTCTCTGATTCACTAAATCTCAACGCTATCTCGTCAACCTTTCATTGAGAACATTTGCAGGAGAAAATCCAATATTCAAAACCTCTAAAAGGCGAAAATCTATGACAAAACGATAGCAGCTGAGATTCCAGTGTCTGATTAGAATAAGTTAAATAGCGATGGTGATTGCTTGCATTTTTCGACATTACTGTTTACCCAAAAATGTAAGAACGCAAAATCTATTAGTATATCTGGAAGGGCATTAAATTCAGCATAAAAATGAGAAAACTCACTACAATTTACTATGAATTCGTAGATAGGACTGATATTTTGCTAAATTTTGTGTATTTATTTGAATTGAATTTTATTGATAAATCTCTGAATTAGCAACAATAACAGACAACAACTCTCAACAATGTGCGACCTGCTGACAATGGCGATTCATCGTCAGTCAGTTTTGTCTATTCCAAATCTCCATCTTCATCATCCTGCTCTGCAGCCTCTGCAGCTGCCTTCTCTATGTCTGCCAACTGTGCCTTCTTCCTCTTCGTCACCTTCTTTTCTCCACTGAAATTTTGCTCTCTATTATTTCATACAATCTAAGATATAACTTATAAATTCATGTAATTGCATTTTTCTGCAATATTTTGAAGTAGTCATGGTAGTTATCGAATTGTTTTTGCTTGATTGAATCAATTTAAAAGGCGCAACTTTTTCTTCTATAGAGACGGACGAAATTTCATCTTTGATTCAAACACTTTGATATCTATCTTCGCCTATCTCTGACTAACAATAAAACATAGGATAGGTTAAAGAAATTTAACAACTTGATAAAATGGAATAATGCTGCTTTTCATTTTATAATTCCTGCTATTAAGTGTTCTCTCGAATCAAAAGTTCTATTTGACAAATTTGAAAAGTAATGTTTTTCTTAAAGAAATGCAAAATAATTCTTACATGAATTTGGACGCGGTTTTCTCCCTCAAATCGTTGAGATCCTCTTCGCCTTTGGCCCATTCGAGCACGAGTCGTCTGCCGTATCTGAAAATGATATTGGTTATCAAATTGTCAGGAAAACAGCTTATGCGAACATTGAAGTTGCACTCGAGATAGAATTATCATCAAATTGGCATAGATTTCAACAAACGTTCATGTAAACTAATGAGAAAAGAAAGAATAGTTTTGTAAGTTTATCTACGCGTTTTTATATGCTTTCTGAACAATCTTTTCCCCCAATAAATCACGCCATTTTACTGTCAATGTCTATTTGAAGTCTAACTCACAAATGAGTGGAATGAGAGAGTGCCTCGAAGGCTCGTTTCGCCTCTCCAATCGACATGAAATCCACAAAGCCGAAACCACGATGCTCGTTCTTCTTTCCAACCTGAAATTTAAAAAATCATATCGTCATAAAGTTCTCTTCCAAAATAAAAATAGTTGAATAGGAACAATGTAAAAGAAATGCTAGATCATGGATTGGGGATTTTGAGTTTTTTTTTTTTACCAAAAAATGCGACGATATTCTAATCATTCTAGAATAAATAGTCATGAACTCAAAATTAATCATTTCCAAATATTCCAAAATGAACTGTCTACCTTTCTAGGAATGCGAATGGTTCGAATTTCTCCGAAAGTAGAGAACAGATTAGTGACTTCTTTGATCGAGGCCTGTAATAGTTAGTTCCGATTTTCAATGATCAGGAATAAATATCCAACCTCGAATGGTATATTCCTAACGAGCACTTTGGTGCACTTGCCCTGTTTGGTCCTTTCGACTGCCTTCCTTTTGCCTGCCTTCGGGTCCACAACTGCTCTGTTGGACTGCTTTAGTTCGATCGAGTGACCGTCCAGTAATTCACCCTGAATTAGTTTTTAGAAGAAAAATAAGTGCAGATGTATTTTCGAGATAAAATAATCAAGGGAAAAATAGAAATAAAATTGGTAAGTGGGCTTTTCTGATAGATAAGTTGTTTTTCTTTGATCTTCTGAAATCCCTATGGGTATAATTTTGGAAACTAACGACATCAGATCATGTGAAATCAAGTAGCAAAATAAGATGATTCAGAGAACAATTTTTCTGCCTTATTTTATGACATGAAAATGAATGGGGAGGAGGGGTACACTTTTGAAGTTTCCAAAATCAAAATCCTGCATTTGATTCTTGTCACAATATCATGATATTTTCAGACTTCTTTTTCGAATCGAATCAAATACCCTTAAAAGTGATTACCTGCATTTCCTTGATAGCTCGTTTAGCCTCAGCCTCCGTGTAGAACTGCACGAATCCGAAGCCCATCGAGAGGCTTTTCGTGGGATCTGCCGGGTTCAGTTTCTTTGCGATTTGAGCGGATTGGATCCGATAATTCTTGCTGAAAACGTGCTCTTCTTTTCTCTCAAATTATTCGTTAAATAGTTTTTTTCAGGAATAACCATTGTTAGCTATTTGAAAATCAGAACGTGTTAAGGCAGTGAACGCATGTGTAATGATTTCGAAGAATAAAATTAGAAAAATAAATTGAAGATTCGGGATCATCAATAAGTATTTTTGAAAACTATCTTCAAAATTTCTTAAATGAAAACGAAGCGAACTTTTCTAATTCTTATCACGGCTCATTTCTTATCAAGTAGTTTGTCATTAAGAGGAGTTTTGTATTCTTCAGATTTGATATGAAATTTAATTTGATTATAAATGAAAAATTGCCAACCTGAAGAGTTTCTGCAGCGCCTCATCCGTGGTGTCGAAAGCGAGATTCTTCACGAACACAGCAGCGCCTTCTTCCACATCGTCCTGCTCTTCTCCCTCTGCTTCATTCTGGTCCTCCACCTCTTTTCCTGTCGATCCCACATCATTATCTTCTTCATTCTTCATTTCATTATCAGCATTCATTTCTTCTTCATTTTCAATTGGTTGTGATTCCTGAAATTAAAGTGGAAATTGAAGTTTAGGGGGAAATGTATTTTCCCCTTCAACAAATCAAAATTGAAAGAAAAATAAGGGAAACTATTTTGGTCAAATTTTTATCTCAAATCTTGATCCAGATAGGGAAAAACATACGGCATTTTGATCCGACTGTTCCTTCTTCTTTCTCTTCTTCTCCATCTTCTCCTCATACGTCATTTCCTTGTTTCTCTTCTTTGGAGGTTCTTCAATTTCGGTCGTTTCAGCGGATTGCTGCTTCTTTCGTTTTCCCTGAACCATGATAAATAGAAATTGGAAATTTTAATACCGTGAATTCGAATCATTTCGTGTTGGTTTGATTACGAAAATTGAGTGAAAATTCGAAAGAAGCGTTTTTTTCTTTTATAATTCTATCATTTGAGCAGTAAGTCCATAAAAAATTGATGAGATTTCACAAGATATCAAGAAGCTACATTCTCTATCTGTTATTCATTTTTCTTGAATTATAAATGAGATTGTGATCTTCGAATTCTATTTTAAGAAATTCCTTTTTTCAGCTCACTTCATTCTTGTGTTTATCATTGAAAGTATCAATCGGGGCCCATTCCAAATAGAGCGGTTGTGTGTGGAATCGGCTGTAGGCCAGGGCAGTGAAGGCCTTCTTCGCATCGACCTCGTTCGACATCGCGACCAGGGCGCTCACCCCGTCTCAAATTCAAACATAAAAGCTCAGAAATGAAAACTGCAAGGCTTTGTCACTAAGATTGTTTTTTTTTTTTAAGTTGTCCTTCGAGAATTCAAAATTGAGTTCTTATTTATCCACGATCTGAATAACGATAGAAACCGTTCTTACTTGGAGGCAGCAGAAATTTCTCGATTGTGCCATGTCTTTCGAACAGCCTTCTCAACTCCTCCTCTTCTGTCTTCGCCGGCAGATTCTTCACGACTATCACGGTTTTACTGAAAATTGAACCCTTATGCCTGATTAAAAGGATTTTGGATTTGAGACACGAATAAGCAAGATTAGAATCCTAAGATCTGCGACGATCATTTTTGCAACAGAAGAAAAATATTGCCGTGTTCCAAAACTAATCAAAATTTCCTTTTTTGTTATATGATGACCAGACTTATGCTTTCAGATAATAATCTTCTGACGACAATGAAAATGATGCACACCTCCGTTGTGTGCTCGGCTTGGAGAATGCATCCAATTTGACTCCATTTTCCAGCAGAAAGTCGCGAGTTTCTCGCACAAGACGAGTTTCTGCCAGAGCGAGGCGAACACCGGCGCTAAAATGAGTTAAATAATCAAGTATGAAAAAGAATTAGACAAATTGCATGTACTTTTTAATTAGGACTGAAAATAAAACCTTCCATCTTGATTCTTGTTCAGATATTCATGAGAGCTTTATTGTTTCGTTTGATAACGGATCCGAAATTTGTACGAAAATCTATTTTATTAGAAAGGCATGATTGGAACATTTGAGTAACCGTGAAACAATAGGTTCCAATATTCATAATTATGTTTAAAAAATCTGAAAGCAAATGCCAACTTACGATTCTCCACTCTTCTCTCCCAGAAGAATGTCAGCTTTCGTGACTCCCAGTTTGTCGGCTATCGTCTCTGCAACTGCATTTGCGCCGAGAAACAGTGTGTTCCAGGAATGCGTCTGAATTATTTCAACTTTGATGATGCTTCTGCAAAATGTCGAAGCTGCATAGTTAAAGTTATGGAAATGAAAATATTTTACCGAGAATAGCAAAAACTCGTGAAAAGATCTCATTTTCAGTCATTCCATGAGGATTTCTCTAAACTTCTTACCTTCTGCATGGCAGTCGATTTTAAAGCTTCCTCCCTCTGTTGTTTGAAGTTCTTTGAATCAGGCTGAATTTTATTAGATTAGTTTTTTTTCAGAAGAGAATCAAACGTAACCTTGTCCTTCTGCTCTCCTCCTCCTCCTTGCGGTCTCTTCTCGGCCCCACTGAGAATATGCAGCATCCTGCCTTTGAACACCTTCCCATCCCAAGCCCCATAGGCAGCCACAGCGGACTCGGGAAACATGAACTCCACAATCGCGTAGCCCTTGCAACGGCCTGTCTTCTTGTCGATTATCACCTGAGAATTTCGAGTTCTTAGATTAGGTTTTTTTGATGTTTCTACCTGAAACACAAAGTAGGCTTTACTTTCGAAACATTTCTATCAAATTAAAAAAAAACATGAAAATTTGAATTTATTCTTAGTGTTTCATAAGATTTTGGACAATGACACGGCTTTACCAGCCTTATCATTTAAAAGCGTTCCGCGTTTAGCTTAATTGTGCGCAGAAAAAGATTAAACTGTTTCTTCTCGTTTTCATATACTATTTCATTCGCCCTTCATTTTCCAAAGAATAAAGTTTGTAAGGTTGTGGTTGGAAAAATAGAGATAGACACAGCGAGTTCACTTTAAAATACATGCATTGCATGTGAAAATATTTTTAAAAAATGTAGAATTATCGCTTTGAAGAAAAGACTTGCACTTACCTGAACATCCGTAATTTCGCCGAACTGTTTGAATGCGAATCGGATGTCCTCTTCCTTCACTTCGAAGGGCAGATTTCTGAGGAACAAACGGCCCGTGTCCAGGATTTCTTCGCGAATTCGAGCCTCGAATGTAAAATCTCGAATAGACTAATGAAAATCCCTTCTTACTTCTTCAGTTTCAGCAGCAGCCTTTTTGTCGATTGTCTTATCGTCCTCTTCATTGTCTCTGTCACTGTCACCGTTTTGAGAAGGAACCTGAAAATTTTAATTCAAAAAAGTCATTTCTATTCATCTTATCGATACACTCGAAATGTTCGTATTCATACAGAAATGGTAATGTTTTTAGGAAAAGACAATTTACTTTTCTTTCGTAAAAATCCCTTTACGGCTTCATGCGAGCTGCATTTATTTGAAATCTTGAAAATATGTTCGTTGAAATCATTCATTGCTCATTGTCAGTAGATATGTTTTGATAAAGCCAACCTTCTGAATGCTGACTTTGTATCCGCCTATGAATTGACCGTCTCTCTGCTGAGCGCGACGCGCATCCGCACTGCGGCTGAACGACACAAACGCTGCTGCATTCGAAGTGTTGCGGGCGATCTGAAAAGTAGAGAGATTGAATAATTCAAAAATATATTGAAATAAAGTGTAAGAAAAAGCTGCTTAATAAAGATTTAAAAAAAAAAATATATATATATATATATATGCAAATAATATTGAAACACCAAATCGCACTTGAAAGAACAGAACAGGAATTATATTTTTGAAGACTTAGTTTCGAGACAAGAATCGAGCTCGAATTTATAAACATTTTTTTTCGAATCCAATGCAGAATTATATCACTTCTTATTATGTCACTCAAATAACTTTATTCAAATCGAAATGATATGGCTTTCATCAAAAATGCCTAACCTTGGCAGCTTTCATTCTGACAGGCATGAGCCATTCCTTGATACTCTTCTGCTTGATGGAAGTTGGCAATCCAGTGAAAATCAGAGACAAATTCGTGTCACCTGGAATTATCATTTTTTCTCTAAAGAACACCAATTCAAATCCTGACCGACAATTCCTTCGAGTAATTCATTCAGCAGAGTTACATCTGATTTGTTCACTTCGGGTGGAGATTCTGGTTCAGCTTCCTGAAAATTAAAATAAAAGCTAGTGCGTTATTAAAAATTATAGGGTTTATAGTTGAGAAAAAATAAGAAAAATTAGTAGACTTCTCACAACTCGGCCCGCAGAAAAAATAACCCACCTTTCTGGGAGAGGAAAAGAAGACATGCTCTTTTCCTCTCTCGATAAGGCACCCTATTTTTGCGGGTCGAATTTTGAGAAGTCTGAAAATTAGAAATTAAAATTTTCTAAAAATCAGAATACAAATTCGGCTGGTTCTGAATCCCAACAATTCCAGGTGAAAATAAACCTCGGTGACTACTGAATTCCAGTGAAAAAAGGAGGGAAGAAAGGTGGGTGTGAGGAAAAAGAGTATTAGCCTATGAAGATCTCCACCGAGATTCAGTGGCAGTCCACAGTTCATAATTCAGGGAAAAATTTATTGAATTCAAAACCTACCTCGTTCTTCTTGATCCCTTTGACCTCGAGGAACTTCTCCAATTTCTTGTTCGTTTTACCCTTCTGCTTGGCAGATTCATCCTCCTTTTGTGCAGCTTTCGCGGTGCTTTGTGATGGACCTTCGGAATCTGGGTGCTCCTTCATGTAAGCACTGAAATCAAGCCTTTTTCGCGAATAATCGAATCTATTATGTCATTCCTTAAAATTGGCCTGTTTTAAAACGAGATGAAGTCTCGTACTTTTTCTGGTAAGTTGAAACTTGAAGAGAAAAACCAACCTGCTGTCCTTGGAATATCTGCTCCAAGATCGAGGCTTGTTGGCATCACCGAAAGGCAGACATTCTTCTACCTGAAATAAATTAATTATGCTCTTCAGAAACAGTAAAAATGCGAGAAAATAAAAAAATAATAATGAAAAATCGATAAATTCTTCATACAGATTCATAAGAACGTACCGTAATCCTAGCAGTGCCGATGAACGAGTTGTGCATGTGCTGTTTGGCCTGTACGGCAGTCTCCTCATCCAGAAATCCCACGAACGCGAATTTGCGGAACTTGCCCTCCTTGGTGTACTTGAGGGAGACATCCGAGAGACTTCCGAATTTGTTGAAGGCCTTTCGCAGAGAGGCCTCCGTGGTGTTGGAAGGCAGGTTCTTCACGATCAAGCGGGACGACATCTGAATCGAAGAGAGTAATTAGGGATCGCAAACTCTGCCCTTTGCATTTTCGTTTTTGCTTAGAAAATGGTCATTTGAAACCTAAACAAATGAGGACCAAGTACTTTTCAAAGTGGGTGGACATAAATCGGCATAATCACATTTAGTGAACCCACTCATAGAAATAAAGTTTAATTAAAAAATTATATTAGAAAGTGTGCATATACTCAAAATAATTATCAGTGTAGAAGCACAGAATTTTATGCGTTTAACTGATCGGTTTTGGCTAATTCATTCGAACAAAAATTAGTTTTTTAGTTTCGTCACGAATGTCATAGTTACACCGAATTTGACTATTTTGAGTAGAAAATTCCCGAAAATTACAGATTTTGCAAAATCACTTGCGATTCCTAAAAAATAATAAACGAAATTGAAAGTCGCGAAATTTAAAAGAAGAAACGAAAGAACGGAGCTGCATTGCAATTGTGGACCAACGCAAATCTCCACTTTGCCTTTGAACACACCTCATTTTCCACTTTCCATTTTCGGATTTCGTGATTTTTTACCTTTTTTTTTCAAATGTCGTGTAGGTCGTGAACTCTGAAGTGATTTTATCTCCAGACAA
This sequence comes from Diploscapter coronatus, assembly GCA_964036155.1. Lineage (NCBI taxonomy): Eukaryota > Metazoa > Nematoda > Chromadorea > Rhabditida > Rhabditidae > Diploscapter > Diploscapter coronatus. Next base: position 1,069,417 of record OZ038422.1, on the reverse strand, counting down.
GAGAATTATTGTCGTTAGGTATTGGAGTGTCAGCGATTTTAGGAATTTGCATCTACAAACTCGATTTTTAAAAGTTCTTTTTTGATTAACGCTCAAAATTTTGTAAACCATCTACTAACTTGGGACTTCTCAACCCCAACTGCGGTTGTGGTGCTGTTCATTTGTCATTTTTACGATGCGGTTCGACTTCGGTTGAGAACATTTTGAAACGATGTGGTGCGGTTGCAAATTTTGAAAAATCCTTAGTCTGATCATCCACAAAATAAATGAATTTTTGATATTTTGATGCTGCGCACACTAAAATTTTAAAATTAGGTGATAGATAGCAGGGCATAAATTAGGCTAAACCTTGCAGCTGCACACTTGGTATTCTTTTCAGTCCGAAAGAAGATTATCGAAAAGTTTTGAATTTCTTCTAATATTTGCTTTCATTTTCGTCAATGATATCCTCTTTTTGATTATTTTTTAGCAGTATTTTTTAAAAATTTCATCGGTATCTGCTGCGAAACTTTACTCATTATTTAGGTCTGTTCGCAGAACATTTCGCCTCAAAATTCAGTCGATTTCATTTTTTTTTTTTTAAATCTCTATTGTGGGTGCATTGTGAGTTAGTCAGGTCACGGGGTCGCTTTGATTATCTGTCGACTTTCGCAATAACAATTTCCTTCCCTTTTGTAGTTTGATCGTTTCATCCAAATAGTACGACGTGTGTAGTTTCTCTAGCCTCAGACGCACAAACACATGGCGATTCTTTCCTTTTCATTTTTATCTGCGATCGTTGAGTTTCAAATCACATCATGATGCAATCTCTTACTTATTCTCAAGAGGTTTATAAGGTCTGTCCCAAGACGAAATTCAATGATCAAAATAATCTGTTGATTGACTCGAAAGTTCATCCTGTCTGCACTTCTCTAGAACAAACTCACTTTATTCAATACGTATCAATATCAATTTCACTATCAACTATCAAAAATTCAAGCGGTTAGAGGATTACAATCTCTGAATTGGAATTGACTATGGAAGTTCTCATAAATAGGTAGGGTTCGTCTAGTGTAAAATATCGACCTACAAACTTGTCGTTGAAATGGACTTTCCTAGATATCATGAGCGAATGTTTCTGTTTAAATTAATAAATTTGCTATTATCTCTCCCCTCTAATAAGCGTTCTCTATCTTTCCCTCTGGTTTCGTTGTCTGCGTCTCCGTACTCTTCCATGCTATTTTTGCTCACGAAAACATCTTTTTAGTCTTGTTTCTCTTTGCATGCCACACTCTTACGTGTTCGTGAACTTTTGCGCGTGATATTTCATCGAAATGATTATTGTTGCCTTGGTGCTTTTCATTTCTAGGTAATCACTATCTACGTTTCTTATGTTCTAAACTTTGCTTTTCACTTCTCTTGCTGTCTATATTGTAAAACTTCGGCTAATATTGATTTGGTAAACATTCTTGTGTCAAAACTTAGTATCTAAAATTTTCACACGAAAATCTCGGAAATGGCCAATTCTCAAATCGAATAAGCGGAAAAGCGGCACGGTCTCACCTTCGGAATGACTTGCTTTCCTGTTTTTGTCTCTGGTCATAATCAACTCATCTCGAGCATTGCAGTCTTCATTCTTTATCTAATCATATCACAGGACTGCTCCTCTCTCTCTCTCTCCCCTCCTCTCATGCCTTGACAGAAAGTTAGGCAGAGAGGCAGACGGCTCGTACAAAGTTCACTAAATAGAAGTTTGCTTTTTGTTTTCCTTCTTTTCTCCCTTTTCTCTCTCTCTCTCTCTCTTCTAACTGATCGTTTTCTAATTTCTCTCCTTTCTGATTCAACAATCTTCACGTTTGCATCCACCTGCTCGAGTCTACCCTCTGCCCTGTCTCTCCACCCATCCGACCTCCCTCTTTCGAAACTATTTCTGATTTCCGACATGACAACTTCCCATTTTGCATCATTATCACGAAATCGTCAGCTTTTGCTTTGCCTCATTTTCTAGTCTCTGCCATTATCAACCCATCCATCCATCTTTCCTTAGTTCCATTCATTTTTGCCAGTTTTATTACTGCTAAACTATTTTGTTCTATCGATTTTCTAATTATTTATCTCTCATCTTTATTCTTGGTTCACAAAATCAGAACTTTTCTTTAATTTCTGCTTTGAAGTACTGATTAGATTGATCAAGTTTTGAATTTTCGAATGCTAAAATATGATCAGTCAAGTTTAGTGATTTTTGACGGTTTTATCGAAATATTCTCTTTCGAATAATAATTTATAATTTTTCGAGTCGAAAAAAGTACCACTTCAAAATGCTTCTAAAATGGGGGGACTGGAAGATCAAAGTCCTTGACCTACAACCGGATGCAAACGCATATCTGCATATCTCGTTGTCCAAAACGCGAAATGAAATTCGATCCCTCGCTCCATTTTTCTCGAATCTTTTGCGACCATTTTCCACTCGATATGAATCGATAAAACTTGCCAATTTTCTGTTAAAAATGTCATGAAAAAGTGACCCATTATGTCTTCCTTTTACGTGATTTTGCATCGTGGCAGAATTGTGATGTTCTCTTTCCAAGTTTTAATTCGCTGTTTCCTTCTTGGTTTTAGGACCCCCGTTCAGACGTTAGTTGTCAATGCAACTCGTTCGAAATAGCATGGGAGATGAAGAGAGCGCGATTGAGAACCAGATTGCATCATGCCTTATGTGCTCTTTATTTCCAATGCTATTTCGAACAAGTTGCATTGGCAACTAACGTCCGAACGAGCCATCATTAATTTTTCCCGTTTTCGATCGTCCTCAGCCCTGCTTAGCACCTCGAGTCGAATGGTGGCGATTCTGGGCTTCGAGGCAGACATCACGGACGCGATCACTGCCGCCGTCGCAATCGTGGCCATCGGATTCTACTTCTGGTACTATCGCAGCAAGCCTGATGATCGGTATGTCATCGTTTTCTATCTTGTAAGCAGACTTGGCTGGAAAATTCTTCATGATATCAGAATCTCGAGAATTTTCCGAGGTCATCTCATAGTGTTTTGGCGAGTGGAAAAATACTATGCACTATTTCGTCGAGCTTTTCCTCTAACGAATTCGCTCATATCCTTGCTAAAATCTAGAAATTTTGAAAAAAAAAGAATTTTTGATTTTCATCACTTTTCAGATACGCCCCTCGATTAGCGTCGGTGTCGACTTCTGCAGCGAAGAAGGATGAATCGTTAATATCTCGGATGAAAAATGAAAATCGACAGGTAAAACTAGCGGATTTGTCAGACTGAGAGAGAGTGATGTCTTTCATGAATGAATCCCTACTAAGTTTGTAGCTTTTCACCTAACTTTATAAAATGACTTCTGAAAAGTGAATGATTGGAAGAAAACTAGATTGTTGCAGGTGCTGATAGTGTATGGCTCGCAAACAGGTACGGCAGAGGAGCTGTCGGGTCGATTGGCGAAGGACTTCGCTCGCTACTCCAAAAAGGCCATCATCATCGACCCCGAAATGCTCGATATGGATGAGTTCGCCAGAATCAACGGTTTGCTTTCAAAGATTTCGTCGAATTTTTGATATCAGTTGGAACTGAGGAAAAAGATTCAAGACAAGTTTGAGCAAATTCATCACGTTTTTCACCATCTTTTTCAAGCAGCGAATTAATGATTGTTCATTTTTCTTTATCTAAACGTGATTCTTGGATTTTCATTTTGATTTTTCTGCAGAAGTGGAGAACACTCTGGTCGTGTTTTGCATGGCGACTTACGGAGAGGGCGACCCACCCGACAACGCAGCGCAGCTCTGCGAATTCCTCAGAGACGAGCAGCCTAATTTCAGTGGAGTCTGGTTTACTGTAAGTTGAAATTTCCTATTTCGAGTTTTTTCATCGCAAACTTGTCTATAAAATCCATTTTGGAAACTGAAAATGTGAGACGACGAAAAAGGATTTCTAGAAAAAAAGAGTATGCTTTTCACATTTCTCGATGAAATCTGAAAAGTTCCATGATTTCAAAAATGATAGTTGCCGTATTCCCTCTAATTAAAGGGCATGCCCTCCTTTCTATTTTTCAAATCACCATAACTCACTACCTAATGATCATAATCACTTCAAACCAGAGTAAATCTACTTCATAAGACCTAAATAGCATTATAAAACACTTCCTAAGATGATTTTAGTTGGGTAACGGGTAGTTCTGGCATTTTAGGAATGCCCTACTATTAGAGAGAATACGGGATAACTTTTCTGTTTAAGTTATCACATTTGCAGGTATTCGGCCTGGGCAACAAGACGTACGAGCATTTCAACGAGACCGCGAAGATGGTGGACAAGCGAATGGAGGAACTCGGAGCTGAGAGGATATTTCCTATGGGACTTGGCGATGACGACGCAAATCTCGAGGAGGATTTCATGAGGTAAAAACCAATTCTATCAGATATTTTTATTATCAGCTGAGAGTAACGAGATGAATTGTCGCGAGGCTCGAGTTTTTTTTCTCAGAAGCTTGAAAAATAATTCTATGACAAGTGATATGCCTTTCAGTCGAGTGAAAAAGTAACATTAAACTAAAATTTTTAATCTTCCTAAAAATAGACTTGCTGTTTTGAGACTGGAATTGAAATACTAGAAAGAATGTCGGAATAATGAAAAGTCGAGTTCCGGCAAATTAGGAGAGATTTCAAATCAAAGCTAAACGAATTGCAACTTTTAGCAGAGTTGAGGTTTTTACCTTTCTCAAATTTAAAACTCTTTCTGCATCTTTATCACAATGCGCACTTGTGATTGACATTGCAGATGGCGAGAGGCCTTCCTGCCGAAAGTGACCGGGCAGTTTGGCTGGGAACTGAATACGGATGCAGAGGGCAGCAGACAGTACAGACTCGAGTGGGTCGAAGAGGGCAGGCCTTACTTCAAGGTATTTTCGAAAAAATATTTTTAATTTAAAAATTATTTATAAAATGCATATATGAGCTTAGCTTCGTAAAAATCGATGCCGAGAAAATTCTTCTCTGAAACGCAACAAAATTCGATGAATGAGACGATTGTTCAGCTAGCCAAGATAGTTTTTATTTTCAAAATTCAATACTCTAATATTTTGCTTCAACTAGTACCATGCATATGATTTTACGATCAAAAATCAATCAAACTACGCTATAAACGTTTTGTTATCAGTCAGAGAAATAGAAAGAAAGGGGGTTGAGAGTGAAACAACTCGACAGTGGATGGAATGGAACACAATGACACGTCATATGAGTATGATAGATAGGGATGCCTTCTCGTCCTTACACAGGAAAAGACTATTGATGATTTTTAATCATAAAAAAGACTGACAATCAAAGTGTTCTGAAAAAGGTATTGGAATTCGTTAGTAGAAATTTGCAGAAATGTAAAAAATTAAATATTTTTGCCCATTGAAAAAAGAGCAAAATTTGTGGGAGAAATAAATTGATCAGGAAACGTAGCCAAATGAAAATTAAGATTTACTGCAAAAAATTAAACCCGAAATAGATTTGCAAAAAAAACCAAATCGCTTTGTCTCTGATAACAAAAGATTGTTTTAGAAGACTGACAAATTTCGAATTTTCAGGGTGAATTCGGCCGTCTGACCGCCTATGAGCGGCCGCGAGCCCCATTCGACGTGAAGAATCCCTATCTGTCGACTGTCACCGAGAACAGGGAACTGCATGGCGACGAGAGTCAACGCTCCTGCAAACACATCGAATTCGACGTTTCTAGTAAGATTTTTCATTCTTCTTCTGAAACAAACTTATCTAATGACCAAATTTTGCATTTCTGCCAGCAACCTAAATTCACAACATAGACGAACTTTGAACCGCATTTTCATAATGAAAAAATACCAATATATAACTTGTTTAGTAGATGAAGTGGTGCAAAGCCTTAATCTCAATAGTTTCAAAGATCCCGTTTAGCAGTTTGGTATTCTCGTTTCATTTCTTCACACTTGCAGAGGCTCGTATTCGATACGACACCGGCGATCACCTTGGAGTCTACCCGACGAACGATTCCGCGCTCGTCGAGGCCATCATCCAGCTGCTCGACTTCAATCCCGATAATGTTCGTGCTTGATTGTATCGCTCTATGATAGATTCCCCTTTGCAGGTCTTCCGTCTGATCAACGTCGACGAGGACGCGACGAAGAGGAATCCCTTCCCCTGTCCGACCACGGCCCGCATGGCTCTCACTCACTACGTCGACATCTGTGCGCCCGTCAAAAGCCACGTTCTCAGGGTACATTTTGATTACTTATACAAATTTTATGATTCTACTATTTTCCCAATGAGATATTCTCATGAGTTTTGTCCTTTCATTAGCAAATTGTTTTTTTTTCCTGATTTTGACGAAAATTCTCTCTTGGTCTCGTCTAGCTAGGCACGATGAAAGAGGAGATATTGTCTTGGAATTGTTTCGACTATTAAATTTCATGGGTTTATGGAGGATTGTTTCAGGGAATCAGTGAATACACCTCGGATGAAAAGGAGAAGGCTCACTTGCAGCTGCTCTCCACGGCCTCTGAGGAAGGATTGGTGCGTTTATTAAATTACTGTGTTTCCTTCAATTTATATTTCTAATTCAGGCCCTCTACAACACGTACATCCAGAAAGAGCGTCGTTCGATCGTGGACATACTGAAGGAGCATCCGAGCTGCAAACCTGACATTGACCATTTGCTGGAATTGCTTCCGAGGCTGCAGGTACTTGTGCAAATTTACAACATTGAAGAGAGCAGATAGTTTTATACGTTTCTTTCACGCTAGCCAACACTTCTTAATTTATGCCTGTTTTTCGCTGATAAGATTTTGATATTCGAAAGAATTGAAATGAAAGCCAGAAATCCCATGACCGATTTGTTTCATACTATCTTGTTTCCCACTTGACACCTTGATGAAGTATTTGCCGTAAGCTTACGCGAATTGAGGTAATTTCTTCTGAAAGAAAGATAAACAGATCCGATATGCTTTGCAAACATTCTCGGTGAATTTGAATACATTTCCATCTATGTGTAAATTGCAGGCCCGTTACTATTCGATTGCCTCTTCACCCAACAAGCAGCCCGACAAGATCGCCATCTGCTCAGTCATCACCGAGTACGACATCGGCAGTCGACACATTAAGGGCGTCTGCACCAACTTCCTCAGGGATAAGGTTTGGTTCAATTATTCAACTATTCTTTATTATTGTTGGATTGAAAAATCTTGGAATACGAAAATGCAACACACCATCAATGTTGTTCGATACAATTTGGGAGAATTTTACATTAAAAGGCACACACACACACACACACACACACACACTGTCTCATGCTCATTAACAATCGGTATAGATAAAATCGACATATGAAAGGGGAGAAAGAGCCAAAAATCGATAACCGTAATCCTCAGCAGATATTTTTTGTTTGAATTTTTCAAAATTCTATTATCATTTTCATTAGCATTAAATTGCGATTATTGATGACATTTTAACATCGTGCAAACGAGTTTTCAAGCTAATGACGTTGTTTTCTATTGCTAATGAACATGGTATTATACACTGAAACATCTTTTCCAATTTTCAGTATTTAGATTTTTTGATATTATTTTACAGTGACGATATTTTGTTTCAGCCTGTCGAATCAAACGTGCCCATATTCGTCCGCAAATCTCAGATGCGGCTGCCGACCCGACCGAATGTGCCCGTGATCATGATCGGGCCTGGAACGGGATTCGCTCCCTTTAGAGGATTCCTCCAGGAGAGACAACATTTCAAAGAACTCGGTAGGCTTATTTTCCCTTCGGAGAAATTGTCGTTCAATTTTGAACAAGTCTGATCAGATACCGTAAAATCGAAATTAGAAATCGCAGGCAATATTTTGCTATGTTCTTTCGAGTGTTTAGAGTGGATTAAGTTCTGATTTGAAGTAATTACGATGTCATTAGATAAGGAGTTGTGGCGGCTTGAAAAGTCAAAAATTTGGGATTGGAAAATAGAAATCCACGGACTTCTATTTTAGATTTTACGGTATGTCGAAACTATGAAAAAAACGTGAAATTTTCAAGTGCTACAGATTTTATTTCTGTGAGAAATATTGATGATAGCAGTCTATAAAATAAAAAAAAAAAAGCTGAAGAAATATCATTGTAGAGGAAAAAATTCATTAGATCATGCTGTATTTGCAAGACTTCTTGTTTTCTCGCAGACTTATTACAGCAATTTCACATAAATTTTCTCAAAATGAAGTTCATGTTCCTTCCTTCACAACCTGTATTTTCAGGAAAAGATGTCGGCGCGATGCATCTGTACTACGGCTGCCGTCACCCTGATCACGACTACATCTACAAGGACGAGCTGGAAGCCTTTGTGGATGCAGGAGTGCTCACGCATCTCGAATGCGCCTTCTCCAGGGCACAGGCCGAGAAAGTCTATGTCCAGGTTCGTAGACTAAATTTCCTCCAAGATACAAAATGAATTTTCAGAACAAATTATGGCAAACAAAGGAACGGGTCTGGGACGCTCTGGTGCAGGGCGCTCACATTTACGTGTGCGGGTAAGTTATCTATTTATTGCTTTTCCTATCAGTTAGAATAGTGTAGAGAATGTCGTAGTTTTTAAATTCGTAAACATGTGTTTTTGCATTATTATGAAATGCGTGGTATATTTTGCGCTTATTGAGCAAACTTCTTTCCGATTCCGTGACACACTCGAAAATTCTTTTATTCCGTATTTCTGCTGATTTTGAACGAAATGAAGAGTTCTTGATCCTTTAATTCTAATTCCAAATTAGCGAATTATTTTCAGTGATGCTCGAAACATGGCGCGCGACGTGCAGAACACGCTGCTGCGGATCATCCGGGAAGTTGGCGGGAAGAGCGAAGACGAGGCAGTTAATTACTTCAAGGAACTCGAGAAGCACAAGAGATATCAGGCTGATGTTTGGTCATAAAATAAATAAGGACAAGTTAGGTGGGAAGGATATGGATTTTATGATTTATGAAATTTTCCTCCTTATTTTTTTCTTGATGAAAGTATGATTTTATTTTGAAACCATTAACAAGATTTCCTGAAAAGTAATATATTTCTCTTTACCTTTCATGCACATGCCAGTTCTGACTATGAATTATGTAATCAGTTTTCGAAACAGCCCCATTGAGCAGTGCTAATGATGTTTTATTTTATCGGGAATCAGCATTTAGTACGTTTCGAAATTCTGTACTTTCTGTGTTTTGAATGCCTCCTATTACACTGATTAAATTGACGCGACATTTGGTCAAAATAATGCATGGGGAATATCTGTAAAAGTTGGAAAATGAGAATATGCGCCAAAACGAAAAATTTACTCTGATTTGATATTTGAATTTGAGAATCTGAATTTCAACACTTTGAATGATATAAACTAACAAAATAATGATACTGATTTAAAAATGTCGAAATTAAAATCAAACAGTACATCAACGAATTTCGCGTTAATGAGCATACGGAGTATGCAATGTTCAGTGTACTTTTTATCCATATTATGATTTTTTTTAGAAAAAGTTTCACTATTTTTATTTTATCTTAACTTTTCAATTAAATCTGTGTTATTTCGTGATACAAATGGGTTCCGAGTTTTTCCTTAGCTATTTTCTCAAATTTTGTCCATTTTAGGATTCTGTGAATTTCAATGCATTAATTTAGTTTTATTCAAAGTAACTGATTCAAAAGGTTTTAAAGAAATACTTATGACTTATTATTATATCAGTAATCGGTTAAAATGCTGCATATCTCAGATTATTATTGCACCAGATTTCATAATTTAATTTTCTAAGAAAAGCTTATAAAAATCTGTCAATGGAAGATCAAACTAGACTTAGTTTTATGTTTGAAGGCTATTTGCAAAATAGGTTTATTCATAAAAAAATCATCTAAATTATCTTTCATTTTCAAATCATTTACGCTCCCTATATTTCTTGCATATCATTTAATTTTATGGGATTTTAGCGAATGTTATAGAAAATTATTTCATAGTAGATATATTTTTATTTTAAAATAGGTTTCATAGATTTTTAATTTCGTATCAAGCATCGTAAGCGATGGCAGAACTGTATTAAATTTGTCGTCTAAATTTATCTTTGTATACTATTTTGCAATAACAAATTTAATATAGTATTTCCTTTGTATAATGATGCGGAAATTCTTCAGAAGTCATGATTTGGCTTTCTAAAATACATCATTGAAGATAAAATGTCTTATTTATTCAGATAAATAGTATTAAAGCATGAGTGCTCTAGATAATTTAATTTTCACTGCACACACTAGCACATCATAATAATCAAAAAATTAACCTTGTTCAGACAAATCTGCACCTTAACTGAAAATAAAGAAACATTGTTGAGTCCCAAGTTCTGGGAAATCGAATAAGGGGAAAGATGCTATCTTAAGCCAGTTTGCTTCTTTATGTGCTATTTCTCCTTTCCAAAACAACCGCGCAGCACTTTACACCTCAGAGATTTTGGCTCTAACAATAATGAGAGAATTATTTCGTTTTTTTCAGAAATGTATGATTATCGCAATTTACAAGATGGAAAACGAGTCAATCGGACATATTTAAATTGGTTGGACAAAAATTTTCTGAATTTCGAATGCCACCCAAAATGTCATCTCGCATTCAAATGCAACATGCTCGGAAGAGAGAGAAAGAAGTTTTAATTTTAATAAACATTAAAGAAATATCTATTTCAATTACAATTTTCCCTCATCACTTTTGAACGTCTTTGAGAGTTGTCTGTATCATGTGCATTGAAATTATATTACTATTTCACATTTTATTGAATAAAATTTCTATATGAAATCTGAGATTATTATAATCAGGCTCTATTCTATGTCAACTTTTCCGACTTCACGCCACTTATTCGTTTGTGGATCGTATTCCTCGATTGAATTGCAAAAATCTGCATTTAGCTTTTGAAATCTAAGTTAACAAATATTTCGTATAAAGATGCAAAACCTCAGCTCACCCTCCGATCGCAAACAATTTTTCATTCGCAGCAACAAGCGAATGACGACATCTTGCATAATTCATATAAGCTATTCGAGAAATTCGACTGTCAACTGAAGCTGAGGGGTCGAAACACAGACAGGATTTGAATACATCATCATGAGCACTAAATATATAACGATGCATTATTTACCATACAAAATTAACAACTAGTATCCTCCAGTTATGTAAATTCTTCCATTTAGCGATGCGACTCCGAAATAAATCTTTCTTTTTGGAATCTCTCCAATTTCAATCCACTCCCGTTCATTGTCTGATAATCGATATATCTTATTACTCTTCCATCCATCAATAACTGAATATCCATAATTATAATAACGAATATGCTATATTGTAACCGTATAAAATTCCATCGCATGTTATTGTTTCAACAAAACTAATTGGAAGAGGAAAAGCAGGTCCTGTTTGCCATTTTCCATCTATCAAAACCTGAATAAATTATTCCATGGACTTTCATTCGATCTTCTTACATCAACTCGATTCGTATATCTGTATGTTTTAGGATCGTCTCCACCCAAATAATACAATTTGTCTTTGAAATAGGCCGCAGATGCATATTGACGCCATTCAGGAGGATCTGGGCCTATAAAATTCTTTGAATCGATCATTCATGGATTTGTTGATAAGACCTTTTGAAATTTTTCGAATATTCAGATCGAAAATTTCAAATGATTTGTTATAAGGTCTAATTGCGAAAATCTAAAATTTCCAAAATTGCCAGTTCCAGATAAAATAATCTACTTTATCTTTTGTAATTGCTACTTCCCATGGCCATAAATAATTAGTAAATGTCGTAATCTGCTTAACAGAATTAGTATGCGAATCAAACAGACAAATTCTTCCTTCACTAACATTGCTGCTCCTATAAGGCACTGAATACTAAAACTAATCTTCGCTCATACAAGAAATATTTCCCTACGATAGAATAAAATTTCCCTCTCGAGCGCTTTCGGCAGATATTTCTTGACTATTTGCATCATTCGACTGTTAGTCCGGGCCAATTGTTTCATCTCTTTGGATTCGGGATATTGGCAGATCAACAATATAATTTCGACTGGCAAATTGGCTAGCATCTTTGTTAAGAGACCTAAGCAATCACCATAATATTATTTCAAAGCGGAAACAGTATAAAAGAGCATTGATTGAATGAGAAAGTCTGAAATTACTAAATTGATGCTTCGCAACTTTTATCAGATTAAAATCGATTCCTAAACATGGTTTATCATTTAAGAGTGAATATCAGCAAGGACCAAAGTCGGTATAAACGGGTCCGCAAATCGGGCTGATTTTCATATATTGTTGCTTTTCACGCTGATCATCATGGTGTTATTCGTTTTTGTATTTTCGTTACATTGATATTCTAAAACTTTATATAAAGTTTAAACTACCAATAAGATTAGACTTGATATGCATCGTCGTATTCATACGTGTTGGCACTCAATAAATTAATCAGAAATATTAAATCAGAAAACCAATAATCTGATATAGAACCATGCCAAGTGCAGTATGATATTCGACAATAGTCACCAAACACTTCATTCAAATAAACAAACGAAACCATGATTTACGTCAGATACTAATGAGACTTGATGGCGTTTAGATATTCGTGTCTTTCCTTGAACTGCTCTGCGTCTTCGCCCCGATTGTGGGCCTCCCATTTTGGGTTGGTACGGAAGAGTCGGATCGCAACAATGTGTTCCTGGAATTTTCGAAATTACCCAAAAAAAGAGATCGTCCTTTAAAATTGATGCGTACATTTAAATCCGGTGTAAATCTGTGATAGATGCCTGGTGGAAGATAAACGAAATCGCCTCGCTTCACTGGAATTCGAATCCATCGGTCATCGACGCTGCGGACATCAAAATATCCTGAATCCTCCAAGTCTTTTGCGTTAAGGAAGATTTTAAAATACCAGAGCCCTCTCTCACCACTCGCAATTCCGCGTCACAGTGCATGTGTTCTTGGAAGAAGATTTCGAGCTGAATAATAAAATACAATACTCCTTAAAAATAGGGGCTCCCTGTAGTTGTCACTCAGTTTTTAGAGCGATCATTCTATAAATTGAGTGACAACTGTAAATGAGAGGCGGAGACAGGTAAGTGACAACTACAAGGGGACTAAAATAGGTGAAATCCCACCTTTTTCTGGTAGTCCGGCATTTTCTGGGGGTTGATCGTGACCTCGTCTCTGTGGTTCATGTCGAATTTGGTGGCAATCGACTCAAGCTGTTCTTCCCAGTTTGGGCTGTCGAAATCGATCTGAAAGTTTCAATTTTTTTAAAATAAAATAATTAGCCTACATGAATAAGTTGAACCAAAATTTTGTTCAAGTCTTCCTGGGTTGCTTCTTCATTGGACTCCATCCTGCACTGCTGCCGTTGATCCTCCACATGTTCCGGCATAAAATAGGGCATTTTCAAGAAAAAGCGAAAAATCAATGTTCCGACCACTATGCGAAAATAGACAATAACAAGAAATGATATGTCCGTATAATCGATAATTGTGGCATGTCGAATAAGATAAGAGGGGGGAGGGGTGTTCTTCTTCTTCTTCTTCTTTGAGGGTGAAAGACAGGTGTCAAAGTGCGCGAAAATCGAAAGTAACAAAAATTTGTAAATAATTCAGAAAAATCCCTCTCAAAGACCCATAAAGTAAAAGCGAGAGATATTCTATGAATGCCTGAGAAAACAGTTTCTGGAACAAAAAAAAAGATTCAAACTGAATAAAACCCCCAGTAGTGTATTTCTCAAACCTGCCAAGTAAAGCCCAGGATATTGCATAAATGCTTGAGGAAAAGAGTTCTTGTGAGGGAGATTTGTTGGGCGAAGGAAAAACACATCGAAACCTTGTATGGAACAACCGCGGGGAACTCGTTTGGCTGAGGCGATTGTGTAAGGCCTCTCTGGTTTCGGCTTCGGCTGCAAGCCATCGCAGGCATCGACAATGTTGCCTTTTTTCTCCTCGAAGCGGAGATATCGGTTGCTTCGCCAAATCTGCCTCATCGATTATTTCTGCTGATTGCTGACGGCGGTTTATTTTGGCAATGAATTTACTATTCCTTATTATATCTGTTGTTTTGATTCCTCTTATAGGAGGCCAGTGAGTATTTCCTGAGACTAATATTTTCTTTTGAATTTTCCTGTTTTAGATCCGAATATGAGTTCCAGCGAATGCTCACCCACTTCTTCAGGATGACGTCGAAGTATAAATTGACTGATAAACCACAGTCTAACTATGCTCAGGTAGCTAAGTTTTACATGTTGAATTTAAAAGAGAAAAAAACGCATTTTAGCCTCTATCATATCGTTTGGTAGACCGAACCGAGTATCGCCTGAATCGTCGGATTCTGAGGAAGGTGTTTGAGAGCGACATGGTGTTGACGAAGCCTCAGATGGACGATGTGATTGAGAATTTCCGGGCGAGGGTCACTGGTACTGAAGTTTTCGATCCTTCATCAAACCAAACAAACGCCTTCTTCGTTCAGGACGAAAGCGAGGCAAGCGAAACGCCGCGATTGAAGGCAAGGAGTTCCGATGGCCCCGAGGAATCGTTCCCTATGATTTCAAGGAGAATGATACGGAATGGCAGAACACGATCTTGCACGGAATGAGCAAATGGATGAAGGAGACGTGCATTCGCTTTCGAAGACGGACGACTGAAAGAGACTACGTCACATTCTTCCGAGGTGGTGGATGCTATTCAAGTGTCGGTCGTGTCGGGGGCCGCCAATACGCCTCTATAGGTCACGGTTGTGAGGCGCCGGGGATCGTTAGGTAAAGATTAGCTTGTTTTCGCCAAAGAACTTGAAGATGCACGCTCTTTAGTCACGAAATCGGTCATGCTTTGGGCAACTGGCACGAACAGTCAAGACCCGACCGCGACAAGTACATCAACATCCATGAAACGCATATTCTGAGGGGATCTCAGGTACATATGCTTTTCATATTTTGAAATCAAGGCCTCTTCTTGATTCAGGGAAATTTCGAAGTCCGAAGCGATTTGGAGGAAACTGATATTCCCTACGACCTGGGCTCGAGTATGTTCAATTTTTTGCCATATAGGTTGAAAAATTGACGAATTTTATTCATGCACTACGGACCGCAAGCGTTCACGAGTGACTGGAAATTCGTGACCGTCGAAACTAGGGTATGAAACTATACATTTTTCACCTTTACGGATATTGTTTCAGGATCATCGATTCCAACATACGATAGGTCAAAGAGGCGAATTATCATTCATCGATATAAAGCATGCCAATAGGCTATATTGTAGCCGTACGTTCGAAATTTCCTTAAAAATGCGTCAAGATTTGGAAATTTAGACATCTGCAAGCGAAATCTAAATTGCGAGAACGGCGGGTATGAAAATCCGAAGAATTGCAGGAGTTGCAAGTGTCCTCAGGTTACATTTAAAAATAAAAAAGACGAACTTTACAAATTCAGGGCTTCGGCGGGAAAAGATGCGAAAGGATTGCTCAATCTACTCGTATTTTTTCAATTTTATAAGCTTAGGCGTTTAAAGCATTACATTTTAGCCGGCTGCGGCGGAGAGCTCTTTGCGATGAATTACTGGCAGACGTTGTCTTCCACCGTCGTTGGGGAGTGTCATTGGCGTTTGCTCGTAATTTTCCTCCATTTTGACTTTTTTTTCAAAATAAGTCTTAAATCAGGCGCCATCCGGCAAGATCACGTTCGAAGTGATCGAAACCAAATACGAATGCGATTCGTCTTGCGCCGAAAATTACCTGATGATCAAGCACACCGCTAAGATGGAGCAGACCGGGTTCAGGTAGGAGGAAGCTATTAAAGTTTCTTAAGCAATATGCGACTTAGGCAATGCTGCAACCCCGTGCCAGGAAGGATTGTGTCTGAAGGCAGTCAGGTCATCGTTTCCAGTGTTTCCAACGATGCACCAGCGAATTTCACGATTCGATACATTTTGGGTAGGCTCGACGCTTTTCTGGATGACAACACCTCAAGGCATTTCAGAGTCCGCCTCAAACGTAGCTCCACCTCCAGCGGAATGGGGTGGTCATGGAGGCCTAACTGGACTCCTTGGGGCTAATGAAATCGGCATCGACAACACCCTGGAAAACGTTGTGTTGAAGGATCTTCCGAGGGCTCTACAGTTAGTCTTTCAAAACAGTTTCAGCCAAAAACTGATGTTCTCTTTTTGCAGAAGTAGCCGAGGTGCCCCAATAGGATCTATTTTCTCATTATTGGACTCATTTTTGAAGAATAGTCAGGGATAATGTATATATTTGTAAATAAATAAATTATACTTTAAAAAATTGAAATTTGGACTTTAAACTTTCAACTTCGGGTCTTTGAACGAGAGAGAGGGAGAGAAAATACATCGACTAAGCACGTCGAAAGTCGTGCTGCAAAGAAAATTGTCACATGCCAACTCGATTTACAGTGTCAAGTGATATAATGATGATATTTGATGATAAGTAATGTGTGGTTTTGATCTCAAGGACTTTATCGATAGTTTCATCGTTCTTTGAGTTATAACTCAAAATGTATCGTCTGCAAGAGAAAGTTCATAACATTTTCCTTTAAAATTACGCTTTGGCCACATTGAATATGTCCAATATATCGAAATTCAGCATCAAAATGGGTCAAAAGTGATAAGTTATGACATGATAAGATAAACGGTAATCTCGAATAATCATATCATCATATCGCTGTGATAAGCGCGATTTGCTCCCTTAGTAAGTCTCGCCAAGAGGTGCCTGATCAATCATCTGGGGGCAAACGCGTCTTGACAGTCCGCCGCTCGCTCGCCTTTTATCAATATCAATTATCATTTTATCGATATCGCCTATATGTATGTGTTTTCCTACATCTCTGTCCGCAGCGACACCATTAATTACTACCTACAATTTATTGCTACATTCGCGGCAATTTTTATTCGAAATTCGTAGCGCAGAAAAATGGCGAAACGCCGCCACATTTTGCGCTTCTTTTCGGATTACCGGAGTTCCATTGTGACTTTGATCACCCCCTTACTCCTATTGCCATTTCTGCTCTATTTTCCTGACCACAAGGTATTTCTTCTTTTTAATTGTTTTCGAGGGTATTGTTGATTGGAAAGCAAAGTCCGATATTCATGCAGCAATTGGAGATCTAATTTGAAGGAGCGAAATAATGAGTCGCGTAGAAGAGAAACGAGAGACGAATAGCGTAATTTTGAATACCGACGCGTTCTCTTTCCTAATCAGTAATAGTAATTTTTCAGCTCCAAGGCAGATGTGCATTCGTCGTTGGGTTGATGGGAACCTATTGGGTGTTCGAGACCATGCCTCTGGCTATCACCGCTTTGATTCCGATGGTTCTCTACCCGATTTTCGGGATTATGAAATCGGAGGACGTCGCCAAGGCCTATCTCCCGGTACTTTCAAGCGAAATTTCAAATATATAGGCAAACCTTAGGATACTTCATTTTTGTTCATCGGTGGACTAATGGTCGCTGTAGCCGTCGAAAAATCCAATCTTCACACCAGAATCGCCCTCTTCGTGCTGAAGATTGTCGGATCGCAACCCGCCTTGTAAAATTTTGGTTCTTTTTTCAATTTTAAAGAAAGTGTTCCAGTATCATGGCAGGATTCATGGCTGTCACCGGGTTTTTATCGATGTGGATTTCAAACACGGCAACTGCAGCGCTGATGGTTCCAATCGTGCAATCGGTCATCCATGAGTTGGTGTCTAACCACCGGTAAGTTCTCAGAACTACGATGAGTCCATACTAAATCCCAATTCGAATTAGTTTGACTTCAAGTCTCCAAGTCGTTAACTCGTCTACTCTCATAAAATGCAGAGAAGATCTAGTTATCGTTAATGCCGAAATCTGGGAAGTTCAAAGTGATGTACAGTTATTTTTAGTGGTTAGAAAATCGAGAAATAGGATGCGAAAAGGAGAGAGACTGACCTAAAATCATTCTTTCTCCTTCCAGATTTCGTGAACATCAACAATACCTAGATAAGTTAGCCTAAGGCCAAATTTGGAAAGCTTTGCACGCGCTCTAAAAGTTTGGAATTTCAGTCTCTACGAGGCCTTAGCCCTGAATGAGAATGCAGCCATGTCTCAGAAGCGGTTATCGGTTGAAATGAGACGATTATCCCTGCCAAGGGAAAGTCAGACTCATCCTCACCCCAATAGGTAAAATATTGATTTTTCCAAAAAAAATCTCCAACATTCAGGGAAATGGAACACATTTTCTCGCCGACAGAGCTCAAGATGGCTAAAGGCCTTCTCATCTCCGTGTGCTTTGCAGCCAATATTGGAGGCTCTGCAACGATCACTGGAACAGCTTCGAATCTCGTGCTAATTGGTCAATTAGAAGAGTGATTAACTTTTAATTTCTGC
The DNA here is from genome assembly GCA_964036155.1 of Diploscapter coronatus. Classification (NCBI taxonomy): domain Eukaryota; kingdom Metazoa; phylum Nematoda; class Chromadorea; order Rhabditida; family Rhabditidae; genus Diploscapter; species Diploscapter coronatus. The sequence continues at coordinate 1,051,049 of OZ038422.1, read as the reverse complement.
AAAAAAAATGAACAACTAAGAGCCATTTGGAAACAACGAGACATAAGCAAAATAGCATAGAGTTTAGGGTAGAGTACGGGGGAATTATAGGCTTTCTTTTCCCACGCTATTTCTTAATGTTTCGTGTGTCTTGCAATCTTGTGGTTTCCAAGTTGTCACAATTAAGATTATTCCCCAACGCCGATACAGGCATCAATTTCTTGTCATGGATCTTATTCGCTTGCCCTATGATGGTTCTGTGCCTGTTTTATACTTGGTAGATCTTAAACAACATTTTCAACACAAGTTGTCCAAAATTAAGGTGTGTTTTATGTTTTATTTTCTTGAGAAGAGCCCCGAAGGGTTCCGCGATAGTGTCCAGCAAGCTAGCGGAGAAATACCATCGACTACCCAGGATTAGTTTTGCTGAGGTATAAAGTATGTTCTTTGAGTTTCAAATTTTCATTTTACAGATCGCCGTAAGTATCACCTTTCTAATAATGCTCTTGCTCTGGTGTCTCCGTGAACACTTTATCGAACCGTATTTTATGCCTGGGTAATAAAAAACTGGACGAAAATCATCGGAATTTCTGATTCAGACACCTCTCCGACGCTACTAGCGCCATAATGATGGTCATAATACTATTTATATTGCCTGATAGGATGCCTGCATGCTTTTTAGGAAGTAGGATTGACCTCTTGTATTCCATACCCACTTTTTTCTTTTCTCCTACCTTCCTCCCCTACTATCTTCTCAAAAAGTGGGTGTTGTGGAATACGAAAGTTCAACTTTTTGTTGCCTTGGAAAATTGAAAAATTAAGCGCAAAGAGGTCATTTCATCATGCGGGACTCTTTGCTGGATTGGGAGACGATTCAAGCGAGATTTCCTTGGAGTATCGTTTTATTGCTAGGAGGCGGCTTCGCGTTAGCTGCTGGCGTTAAGGTACGCTAATTTGTTTGCATTTTTAAATTGAAATGTTGAATTTTAGGAGTCCAAATTATCGTACGAGGTCGGGAATTTCATGATGCTGATGAAGGATCTTCCAATCACTTCAATCATGCTCATTTGCATCATAATCACTATCGTGTTGACGAATATTTGCTCAAACACAGTGATAGCGTCGATATTCGTGCCTATCGTAGCAGAATTAGCCAGGTGATAATGTAAATTTTTAATATTTTTAAAACTAATATTTTCCAGATCCCTCCATTACAATCCATTATGGTTGATGCTACCTGTAACTCTATCGGCTTCCTTCGCATTTTTGCTACCTGTGGCTACACCCCCAAATGCCATTTGTGAGCATGGCTTAAAGTATTTAATTTAAAAAATGAATTTTAGGTTTTTCCGCTGGAATTATCAAGGTCAAGGATATGGTATGTGATTTTTAAATGGCTTTTTTCAGAAAAAGCTACTAATAAAGATAGTACGGACACCGAATTAAATAATTTGAGAACTTCGAACATAAATTTTACTAACTTTCGACGTGCTATCTTCATTAGCTACCTTGAAAATAGGCTAATATTTGATCCATAATCTGGGAGGCGTGCAAAGTGGTGCACAGCTATTTTAGAAAAATGTAGAAATAGTACACAGAACAGAGAAACTGGCCCCAAAGTCACTTCTTTCTCTCCCAATTTTCGAGTTCCCAGATTTCATATGTTCACAGTCAAAATTTAGGTCATTTCGGGATTTTTCGTTTCCGTCGGCTGCATGATTCTGAACATTCTGACGATGCTCTTCTGGGGCAGTTACGTGTTTAAGCTGAACGAATATCCGCTATGGGCCTATAATGATATGTATCCGGTAAACAGGACGATGATAGATCAGTTGCTCAAAAATAGTTCACTTCCTGATGCGTGAAAACTCAATAAGGCTGGTGCAGGGCGTTTTGTCCAGAGATGAGAAGTTTTGTAACAAGGTTAATGAGAGAGCTACTTACTTCACTTTGCCAAAATATCTCAATTCCGTATAAAACGAACTTCGTCTCTACAATGATAACTCTCGTAAATAAACAAAAGTGAAACTCTGCTCGAATTCTAAATGCTAAAATAGTAATTTAGAAAAAAAGAAGTTACATCGTTATATGCGAAACATCATAAGGAATGGCAATGCAAATATTCACTTCCTATACTACTTTGCATGTAACGAATGTAACTACTCTTCCAGATCGCTGTTAAAAATAGCCATCAAACTAAAAATAGAAGCAGATTTCTCCAAATTTGCGAATTATTTGATATTTTATGAATTTATGAATATTTTCATTCATATACAATGTACATTCAGGCTTTAATTTTAATATTTTATCCTTTTAATTGAAAAAATAAGTTAAAGCTTTTCACAAGTGCCATACACTCTCAACGGCCCCCTGTATTTCACACCCACATCCACTTTTTTTCTTCTCCCCTACCTTTCTCCACTATTCTCTCCTCAAAAAGTAGGTGTGAAATACAAAAGATCCCTCTCAACGATAGAAAAACAACATTTACAAAAACGCAATTTACGTCTAAAATCTACGAATTTTCTCAAATTTCAATTGTCAACCGTCTGAAATCGTTATTTCATTTCCGAACCAGGGCCTAGGCTCGTACGTTTTTACTTGGTCGATATTTTGTACGCTTTGTAAGCTAAATTTTGAAAAACATTTAAATAAAATGTTATATATGTTAACACACATACCGCTGTTTTAAATCCTCATAGAAAGGCATAACATTATCAGTGATAAATTCGATCGCCACATCCCGAAAATAAACATCGTTCATCGATTTTCTAAAAAAGTAAAATAGACATTTAATTAGATATATGGAGTACTTTAAATTAGCCATATTTTTATTGAGCTGAATGATAGTTCGATTGTAAGCGCCCCCAACTGCATCGATATAATATGGATTGCTCGCGTTTAGCTTCATATGAGAATTCCGTAACCAGCCGAATTCGCTAAAATATTCCAATAATAAAGTCAAATTTTTAGTTGAATAAAAACAACCGATTATGAATCCACGACGAGTTATCGAAGAAGGCCTTTATTGTGATAAATTGCTTTACTGCGTCCCTTACTTTGTAGCCTAAGTTTCGAAATTATTGATGTTTTTTTTTTTTTGTATTTTCGAAATTTACCTGGAAAATGACAATTATCGGTATTCGAAATCAGATTCTTTAAAGTTGTAGTTCCCGGGCATTGAAGGACCTTTAAGATCAATAGTTCATCCGCTTCTAAAAGTTTTTTTTACAAAAAACATTCGAATGGTCAAATATTGAACCTGATAATATAAAATTATTGACAATTTTGATGTTCAACGCTAGCGAAGTAATGGATGTCGGCCATAATTCGCAAAGTCCCGCAAAATGGTCGTATCTTTGAAATCTTCAAGTTTTTAAATTGTTCAACAAAAACGAAAACACCTTTGCCACCCGGTGAGGATGATTCCATGAAAGTCGGTGAAATATTCCGAGTATTTGAGGTATTGCATGAACCTAAATCGATAAAATTAGCATATTTTAAAGATCCTCGTCTAAAATTATATTTAAAGAAACTTTCTTGAAAAGCTTAGCTTAAATATTGCAAGAGTTGGTTTTCATGTTCATTTATAGCCGAAATAGCATTTCTGTTCATTTTTCTCTTCGTTTATGACCATAATCATATTTTTCGCCCATTTTTCTTAAACTTTGAATCGAAATCGTTTGCATTTTTCTTCGGTTTATGATTTATTACATGCCGAAGAACGTCTTCTAAACGTCGTATTGCGCGCGTCCTTTCATTTTCACTCTCAATTGTCCCCCTCTTGCCTTCCCAACAAAATGTCCGCATTTTGCTTTGTTTTTAAAGTGGTCAAAACATGACGCACAACCATTCACACAATTTATTCACGCTTAGAAGTGCACTTTTTCGAATTCACGTTAAAATGCCCTCTCGGAACGTTACAAATTTTACTACTGAGAAGGAAAAACTAACGCGAACATTGATTGTATGCCTTAAATAAGATGATAACTATCGATTAACCCTCGATTCAACTCGAAAAAGCTAATTATGCGTATTTTATCTTCAAACTAAAGCGATCTACTCGATTAGTAAGTTGTAAGCATCATACAATACTTCAAAATTAACTTGCAAGAGCGCGCTGTGTTTGTGCTATTTTTTTTAAAAATGTTTTATTAAACAAAATAATAATCGGCTAACCATTCTTTGTTGTTCTGAAGGTAGGGCTTGATTCGGTTCCAAATTTGGTTCGAGCCGTCGGCTCCTTATTTCAACAAAAATTAGCCACCTTTATTCTCTCCGAGATGTTACCTTTGAACGCGCTTCCACCCCACACCTCTGGGAACGAACGCGATAAATCGATCCACATTTTTCTGGGCAAATACTGAATTCAATTTATAATCAATATATAAATTGTAAAAAAACGAGTCATCCAAAAAAAGTAAACTTTGGAAAATTTGAATGAATAAATTTGTGGGGTGTCTTCAATTTTCTTCTAATCAAACTCCATAGTTTCCCTACCGGGTCCAATTCTGGTGTGTACTTCCAGACCACAGGAATTATGAGCTTTCCGAGATCAAAAGACTGGATCAACTCCGAATCGACACCTTTAAAGAGGTCGAACCAGGCTAGAACCTGAACAAAATGATTTCTAATCACCAAGATTTCGGATTATTTTAATCGGCGCCTTATAGTTACCACCTTTTCGCTTCTCCATACTATTTCTCAGAAAAGAGAACGATAATTACTGTGAACCCTTTAATCCACAAATTAATAATTTTTAGATTCGTAAAAAACAACGAAATTGTGTTAATAATTATGACTTAAGAAACCTTGGTATTCCCGTATTTCATCGTAACGTTGATCGCGACGTTTTTCAAATGATCGAACATCATTTTTTTCGTGTCATTTCCATATTTTATCGGCAAAATGTACTTATCTGCTTCACACACGCCGATCTAGAAAATCTACTTGAAAATAACACACAAAAAGGGCTCGTTCAGACGCTATAGTTGCATTGCAACTAACGTTAATGAGGCCCAAAATGAATTGATATTTCGAACCTGGAAGACCTCATCCGCACCAATATGAACGTAAGGCATGGGAAACTTGGAGTGGAGTTCAAGCACCTGGAAGAATCAATATTTTTCAAAACTGAAATATTTCAGAGGCAACCTGAAAAGGTAATAACTGTAGCAACGCAATAACGCATGGGTATAGTGTGAAAAATATGTATTAACCTATTATTTCCCTTACTTGCATTAATTTGGGTTACTAGATTATTGTCGTTGCCACTTTTCTAAATTACATATTTCATACCTGATTCAACGAGTCCAAAATCAGCTCTACGGCTTCAGAATTCCCTATGCAAGTTACCTAAAACGATCCATTGTTTTCCAATATTTTACAAATTTGAATTTCACCATTGGATATCTCGAGTCTTCGCGAAACCTCGAAAATTTCTGGGTCTTCAAGATCCACTCCATATGCCCGAGTGTTTGAACCAGTGGTATCACAGTTAGGCCCAAAGTGTTGGCGCTAAAATTATCTTTCATATACAGGACTGTAAATGTTTAGACACGCACAACGAGATAATGTGTCTTTTCGAGAGAGCATGCTCTTGAAAATACACACTATCTCATTATGTGGGTATATCCGCGCGTGTGTCTAAACGTTTATATCACTTTTCATATATCGATTTGCTACATATTCTGTTTTTGCGGATTTCTGAGGAATACATGACAACAACAACACATATGCGAATCGTGTGAAATAGGATCGGGGAAGATTTATTGCAAATTGATGTCTCTTGTTATTTTCAGAATGCCATATCGCTATTAATACAACTAGTATTGCATGAGTTAAAGAAATTTGTGTATTTTGAAAATTATTAAACATTTCAGTAGACTTTTCGGTACTATTTTATATTGTTTAATATATGATTTGTAAGAAAATCGAAATTAACTTACTAACTTAGGATCTCTAAGACGTCATTTTTGCTGTAGGCAAAACCGTTGCGCACATCCGCTAGTTGACCTTCGAAAGGAAACATGTCCTAAAATCATATATCATGAAAAAACGATATATTAAAAAATATATACGCGAAAGAAGTTATATGAAAAATCAAGTGTCTACTATACCTCCCACTCGAAAAGCGCCCCTGTCGCTCCCAAATCTCGTATCAACTCCAGTAGTTGCTTGAAGTATGGAATCTTGACTGGAGCGCCTAAAATCTAATTCAAAAGATTAAAATATTTAAACACACCTTTCATGTCAAAATGGACAATAGTACTCTTAAATGTAGCATCTGTAGAACAGAATAACAGGAATAATAGCAAAAATATCCTATTAAAGTTGGAACTAGCCATGATTAAAGTAGGTCTTTGATTATGGCGAAAAATCGGTTTAAAGAATGGCGCCCCGTCGAAATTAGGTGGGGAAAAAGTTAGGTTGATAATTTGATAAGGTTGATGATAGTGTTCTCCCTATCTAACCGAGTCCACACTCTACCTTGAAACGGCGAACTACGAAAACTTGGTCGTTGTGTGAAATGCGAGGAATCGCTGAAATAGCACTTAAATCGAAGAGATCTAGAGACATTGCTATAAGACGCGAAATAACGCTAAGGAAAGGAGAATTTAAGAGCTAAAAGTGAAAAATCACCACGTTAGGGAACGACTTTCTATCCATTCTATAAAACTGAACAAGTGTGAAGAATTTTGCGAAGAAATATGATGAAAAATATTGGCAGAATAAATGAAACTTTCGATTCACCACCGCCTAAACACTTGATATCAAGAATTTTTGAAGAATCACCACTTTTTTCTTTTAGCCTATGAAAGTGGCGCAGTATTTTTGAATCTTCATAAGAAAATTCGCGAAAATTCAGAGATTTCTCATGTCAAATATATATATGAAAGCTTGCGTGGAATTTAAAATGATCTCAGATTATTTGATCTTAAGATATGCGCCACTTAATACTTATTCTTTATATAAATAGCATTATATACTGGACACGCCATATGGTTCATGATATAGAAATGCGAGTGTCCATTCTTTTTTCTTACATTCAAATGATAAAATGGCTGCTACTTAGTCGTGGGTCTTTGTGTAATGAGCAAGGCAAATAAACCGCACATGGATTTGATTTTTATCGAGGCAATCAAAATTTTAATCCGATTGCTTCTGAAAGTTTGAGCTAGTATATTGAAAAATAATAATATATAAAGCATATAGTTCATGCAAATATCGAATTTTATAGACATAACGTTTTTCCTAAATTACGCATGCAATATAATATGAGAATGAAATTTCAAGATACTGAAGGTTCATGAAGTTCAAGAGAACAAACTAAAATGATATTTCTGACTTCCATTCCAACCTTTTAAAGTCGAATGTCTGCCATAAAAACGAGAGACGAACATTGTGAGTTTTTACGTGCCCTGAACACGCTGAAATTTACGATTAATCGCATATTTTGATTCTGCCAAAGTTTAGCAAATAAAGGCGCAAATGTTGCGGTGAAAATGTGTCAATCAAATGCGGAATGCAAAGCTGATAGTGCACAGTTCAAACATTTTCGAATATGAAAAAAAAACATATATTTATAAAATGTTTGAAAGGTTCTTGAAATATTTACTTATCATCCTTATCAATTATTTTCATTTAAAATAAACTTTATTTGCAGTGAAGCAATACTTTGAATACCCGTACATTTTTGTTAATAAATAATAGAAATTTTAGTGAAATGAGCTATTTGGAAACCACGAGACACGAGACATAGCGTGAACTAATAACAGTATAGGGTTAGGGTAGAGTACGGGGGAATTATAGGTTTTCTTTTCCCACACTATTTCTCAATGTCTCGTGTTTCGTGGTTTTGCGATTTCCAAGTTGCCTAATGAAATTACTCATGCAAACCCGTCGAGCGTAGATTTTCGCTAACGATATGCGAAATTGCGGAGCCAAAAACCTAAAATTTTAATTTAAGATCGAAAAGGTTGAAGAAATTTACGTATTCAATATTCTTCGTGTCGGTAGCCGTGGTGGCGAAATGATAGAACTTGGTCTTGTCTTTTATGCACCTTTCGAACTGTCGTTCCACGAATTTTCTCGCACTCTCCTCGCTATTGTCACCTATATTTTCAAAGTATGTCGGAAAAAATTCAGGTTTCCTCAAAATCAAATGACTTGGAAAAATAGTTACACATCGCTGCATACGAAATAATGTGCAAGAAGACTTAGATTTCTATCCAATGCAAGTGTTTTTCTGGTTTTATTTGATTTTCTTGCTCGAAATATTTCCATTCTAATGAAACTCGATCATTATTACATGATACTATTCCATTTTACATGTAATAACGATAATTGTATAACTACTGTTCAAAACCAATATAATTCACATACCGGCATAACTCTTCCAGCATTTCGACAGCGGCGATGAATGCAGCTTTTCCTTGAATATATCATACTTATTCAGGAACAGCACTATCGAGGCATGACGGAAAATGTCGCTTTGAACGACGGCTTTAAATATTTCGTAATTCTGTTTCAGACGATTCTAAAAAAAATGGTCTAAAATTGAAATAAACCTAATTTTATTGACAGGTTTTACGAATTTCGGGTCTTCTGGGTCTAGTTGGTCATAGTCAGAAACCGCGACGATGAATAGGATCATATCAATGCCTTCGAAACAGCGAATCCATTTCCCTCTCTCGTTCCTTTGGCCCCCAACGTCGACCATTCGAAAATGGTGAAATTATTATTGGCAAAAATATCGACATTTTCGTAATATTTATGCGCTAATTTTGCTGATATACTAACCTAAAGTCCACCTTCTTGTGGGTAAAAGTAATTTCTGTAATGCCAGTTGTTCGAAATCGACACTGCAAAATGTCTTGCGTCGTCGGTACATAGTTATCCTCTATTAAGCGATTTAGATCGTCAAGGAAGCTGCAAATTTGAATGACTTTGTATTCCACACCCACTTTTGAGAGGATGTAGGAAGGGAAGGTAGGAGAAAAGAAAAAAGTGGGTGTGGAATACAAGAGGCCAGTTCTAACTTTAGTAGGAAGACATAGTTGAACCTACTATTTCGCGGAATCCAATAATTGAAACTCGAATCGCCTCATATAAACTTGTTGCAAGGAGGGACTCCCCCAAATACGTTCCATAGCCCTTCCAATATTCAAAGGTATCAGTACGGTTTCAATATCGGTGATCTCCGATTTAAACTTATCGAACCGAACGATATCTTCCTGAAAATCGATATCTTTTTATATTTTTATTATAGTTCATATATAAGGTAATTGAAATACCTTAACAGATATATCATGCCCAAAATCATACAGTGCACAGGCTTCGATAAGTTGGCTTAGAGCTTCAATCGAGTTCGAATGAACCACGGAGATATAGGCCAAGGAATCGTCTTTGGAAAATCCGTTCAGGTGGAGAATTCGCATTTGCTTAAATATCGTCGTTTTCCCACACCCGCTTCCACCTAAATTAAATTAAACGAAAACAAATAACAAAACAACGCATTTTATAGACCCAGTAGCAAGATCTTGAACTTCTTCATGTTCTCTTGAGCTTCCTTAGACAGAGCGCGATCGATAGCTTTTGATTTACTACTCGAGGCTCGTTCCTGAAAACTTTAATTTTAGTCTAAAATAGCGACTTTAAAAATTAGAAAGGAAAAAACTCACACCAGGCGAAGTTTTTGCACTTCTCAGGCCACCAGCACCCATGCTCCATGAAATTTGCCGAGAAAATTTCAATTTTTTGGACCAAATTCAAAAATCGGTAATTTTTAGGACGCCGTTCTCGAGAAATCGTGCTGAAAAACAAGCCGGAGGAATTGTTTGTGTGCCAAATGTGAGCGGCTGAAAATTGCAAGAGTCGGGCGCGAAAAATCACGGAATAGCTATTCGGATGAAATTGTAGGTGTGTGTGTGGGGCTACAAAGTGGTTATCGAGAGATAAGGAAATATCGCAGAAAATTCGAGAGCACCGAGAGAATTGGAGATGTGTGCACTGGCATATAAGGAAATTGTGCTGCCTCGAGAAGGATAAGCGCGGAAAATGCTACATCGTGAAGAAATGCGATAAGAAATGAAAGGAGTTGCTAGAAGCCACACATAGAGATACAGATGAATAGACGGGGTTTTCTCCGTCTATCTTTGAATTTCACAATATTTTCTCTCTTCGCACCCCGACATCTTTCCATCTGCCCCGATTTCAGAAAAATCTTTTCCGCCTCTGCAAAAGCCCCGCTATTTCCCTCCGATTTAATTATGCAATAATCAGCGGCAAATAATCACCTGTCTCGGGACAGAGAGAAAACTGCCTGGCCTACAAAGCACAACGAGGGTGGATTCAAGAGCGCTACTGGTGCAAAATTTCGGCCGAAGAAAAAAAAACAAACGAGCAATCTTTGAATTTGCTTTTTTTAACACAGCAAACTATTTCACCGTTTTCTGCACGTACCTTCAACTTTTCCAGGATCTTCCTGTAGACGAGGATAAATGAGAGCAATAAATCTTGAAATTTAGAAATCGCATAAAAATTCGAAAGATGGGAGGCGGGTTGCCTGGCGAATTACCTGGATACCGATGTTCGAATAATATGAATCCTCGAAATCTAACATAAATCCGAAACTAACAAAAAGCAAAAACTCAAAACCCACTCTATTCATTTTGGGTGGCTCTTTGATGGAAATGGGACTTCCATTGGCTCTTTTGCTCCTTCACTTGGGGCTGAATGGAGGTAATTAGCTTGATTAACTTGATTAATTAACAGAAGAGATAATTGTAGCGGTATCGGAGTGCCCTTGTAATGGAGTCTCTCTGATGAGCACATCCGATAGCACGTTACATTGTTTTCAAATCGTTACTCCCATGGCATCCAGCTGGGTGGACGCTGACGAAGCGTGCCAAGAGTACGGGGGTCACATCGCTCATCCAGAAACTGTCGAGGATTTATCGACGTTGAAGGATTACATCGAATCCGTAAGCAGCTATTTTGTTTTGTTTTGTTTGTTTGTTTGTTTGTTTGTTTTTTTTTTTTTTTTTTTTTAAATTTTGGAAACATTTGCTTCAGACCACCTCCGACCCAGTCTTGACTGGAATCGTCGCTGCGAACGCTGACACTGGTAGGTATGCAGTGATGTGCCCCGATAACTCCTTCTATGGTCTCCTGGACCCTTCTGCAAGCTCCATCAAAATGGCCAATGTAAAGTGTATTCAATTTTCGTTGAAATATCAACAACAAAAAATTAGAACGCAACCGTAAATACGACTTGTGCCTTCCTGAAAACATCCACAGATGACATGGAATACACCTTCGACTCTTGCCTGCTGCCCTCGAAGACGTTATGTGACATTCGTAAGATTTTGTTTTCTCTTCAAACAAAAATTATTATTATCTCAGCTCTTCAACAACCGGACTACTGCAACTCTTTAGCGACTTGCACGCCATCTGCCCTTTCGACAACGACCGCTTCACCGACGTCGTCGTCGATGACAGACGTATCATCTTCGAGCTCTGGCAATTCAATCTCAACTGGATCCACATTCACGATCGGCTTTGAAATGACGTCAAGCGAAACCACAATAAGCACGATTTCGAATTCAAACGTCACAAACGCGCAATCGTCTCAGTCTGCTGAAATGGGACCCACAGTTACTCAAGACGACCAACCTGCTACTGGAACTACTAGTTCTACCTCTGGATCTACGAACTCTTCTGGAGCAACAGACACGACAGCTGATAGCAAAAATCCTAATCCAAACCCCAACCCGAATCCCAATCCAGGAGATGGCTCCTCGGGCAATGGTAGCTCTATCACTGCAGATTTGTCTCCCGATCCTGATCAATCCCTATCGTCAATCCCCTTAACGATCTTCACATCAGTGCAGAACCCTGCTGGAACGACCGCTGCTCCATGTCCAGCGAGAACCGGCTGTTTAGAATATCAATGGAGCATCCTTGGAATGTGTGTGGATTGGAGAGCCTTGCTTGCGTGCTTGCTGCTCTTCTTGGGTATCGAATAATTGTTCTATTTTCCAAAAGAAATAGCTTCAGGACTCATTCTGCTGCTCTGCTGCTGTCATTGTTGCTTGCACCGGTGCATGTTCTGTAGATCGAAGGAGCAGGCAAAGAAGGACGTTGAGAAACGACCTATCCGAATGCCACAAGTTCGCCCGATCCCTCCTGTGGTTCCAATTCCGATGGACAAAAATTATCGTCCTATCACTCCTCCGAAGGTTAAGGACAAAATGATTGACAGCACCATCATTGATGAAGAACCAAAGCATAATATTGAGATGAAAGAGATTAAAAGTATCGTTTCAGATCTCATATGTGAAATCAAAGTATATTGTAGAAGACGTTTTGTACCGCCCTGAATCAAGAGGCCTGAATTTGGTGCCTCCAGCTCCAGCAGTGTCCGCAGCTGTACCATCGGTGGCAGATCCACTGATAATCGCGGTACCTGAGAAGTCGGAGAAGGTCTATGGCTTCCACACTAAAGAAATTCGAGTCATTGAAGCGACCCGGCCTATTAAACCTGAGACGAGAGACATTGGTGTGAAAATAGTCATTTTAACAGTTACGAAACTTTAAATTTCATGATGTCAAACTGATGAGTCGTCCTTTCACAAAGTATCAAAGAGATTCAAGAAACAACTACCGAAGCAAGTATATAGAATTTGGAAATTTCTCGAAAGACATATAATATTTCAGAAGGGAATAGCTACCAAGCCCATGCCTTTTGCAAAGATTCATCAAGAAGAGAATCCCATACCTGAAGACGACGATATCGCAGACGAGATTTCGTTGAAGGAGATGCCGAAGAGCCCGGATGCAGAGTCCGTAGCTCCTCTTGGCGACTTCCATGATGAGCTCATTACTCCAGTGATCGCATCTACTCCATACGTCTTCGTCCACAATCCGAAGCCGGAAATGTCTGAGATTCCACCAGTGCATCATCATCATCGAAGAAACCCACAGGTGCAAAAAAGTTCAGCTAATTTGATCACAGCAATTGGCAATCCACCAAGAGACCCTCGATCCATCAGCTCACCGCCGCGAAGCCCTCCATTCTCGCAGAAAGAACCTATTGAGAGAAGACAGTAAATAAGAAGAAAAATTTGGAAACCACCGAGACACTGGAGACATTGAGAAATAAAATAGGAAAAAGTCTATCATCCCTCATACCCTACTCTAAACCCTATGCGATTTTCCTTATGCCTCGTGGCTTCGCGGTTTCCAAATAGCCGTAAGAAGGTATTTTTAAGAAGGCAAACATGTCTTTAGACCAGAACAGCCCCCGATGCGTCGCGGTCCTCAGAGAATTCCTTCACCACCACCCGTAAGCAGAAGACCAGCTAAAGAGGTTCGACCAAGGAGCCCTGATCAGCCAGGAAAAAGTGCGTTGACTCCAACTGAGGCCATCAGATCTGATAAACGACCAAGAAGTGTCTCGTAAGAATTATTGAACAACTTTATGTTTTCATAGTTGTTGAAATTAGTCCTCTTCCACAAAAGGCATCTAGACCAGCAAGGAACGATCAACCCATTATTGTTCAGCCGACGGTTTCTGCGTCCAGATCTGATAAATCGCAAGTTCGGTAATTTGTTCTCAAAACGAAACACGTATTTTTAAAACATTGAAGATCAACGCCCCCATCCTCCAAGGTCCAACCATCACCTGAAAGCTTGTTCAAGGAGCCTTCCAAGCCTAGTGGAGATCTGCTGAGAAGTCCGAATCCTGACGTTTCGATGAGAGCTCCAAGAGGAAGATTGGGAGGAGTAAGACGTTTATGAAAGCCAATATTGTTGATGCCTAAATCTGGGAGGGGCGTGCAAAGTGGTGCGCGATTATTTTTAGTGGTTAGAAAAGCAAAGAGTAGAAACTGGCCTTAAAATCACTTCTATCTCTCCTCGTTTTCGACCTCCAGACTTCAGCATCAGCGATATTTCTTGATATGAAAATTCTTCAGGTAGTGAAAGCCGGTGGCGGAGGCTATGATGGTCCAACTCCAACCGGATGGAAGCCTTGGACAAAGGGGGCAAGCGCCCTAGGAAGGAAACGTCCTGGTCCAGCTGATCCCTGAAAAATTTGATTACAAAAGCAACCTGAAAGTTCAAATTTAGCTGGAATTTGCCTGAATTTCTTGAATTTTTGCTGTCCGTCTATGTCAACAAAGGCTATGCCCGATGGGTTTGGCTGTGAAATTTGTCCGTAATATAACGGGGATGTGTTAGGACCAAAAAAGGGCTTGATAAAAACAATTCATAGCTTCTGCTGGCCTGAAATGAGAAGCCATTTGTCACGTTCGGCCTAATGATCGACAATTTTTCTCGCACCCGCCCGAAATTTGTTTTTTCTTCACGTCTCTAGCTTACCCCATACACACGCCGCATAACGTGTCATTTGAATAAAATTGAACGATATCAACCTTTACACTTATTTTATGCAAATGTGTTTAGTCCTACGGTCAGCTCATCTTTTTCGTGTACCAATTTTTAGTCGAATCTCGATTTTTCTATTTCAAATAAAGCCCTTTCTGTGAATGATCTCTATGTAACAAGTATGCTACAAAAATATTAAAGGAGGATTTTTAATCCTCTCAGAAGAATTAGATATCTATGAATCCCGTCATGAGAATACAAGTTCAGAGACGGAAACCTTTGAATTAACTCTTTTGTGAAGTTTTCTCGCCGAGCATCCAACAATTGTTAATAAATCCTGTCTTGTTCAAATATAGAAAATTTTCCCACATCATTCGCCAATTTTCGCTATTCCAAATGTAAATACTACTGCTTCAGTTATTTGACCGTATTTGCCGAAAACAAAATGCAAATTTTCGTAGGCGAGAATTGCGCGTGTACCACCAATTTACTACGACGATATAATGGGGATCGGCGTTTTTATGGGGCGTTCATTTTACGCTAGCATAAGTTATTGTCTTGCTCTTTACACTTTGAATTCTTCCGTAAAAAATGCGACAGCGCGTATTCGCTATTTATGCAACATTTGTGTATTGCGTATGCTCGTGAGCGTACCGTATGAATATTTCAGGATATTAGCTCTCGGGGAATGGATGGCGTATTTTCTCGAATAAAACCTCAGAAAAATTGAGAACCTCTCTTGATGAACGCTTTTTCCAAGCGTTTGAACTCATTTTCTGCTACAAATTTGAAAATCAATTGTTGTTTCGATGTTTTTCCAGACCTAGGAGCACTTCGTCAGACGAAAATAAACAATAGGGGGTAGGCTGCACGAGTGAGTTCATCGTTATGATGCCAGATTGTAATGGTACAAATTTTGGTTAATAACTGGTTGAAGAGATAAATTTGTTAAGAAAATAGAGGGGATAGGTCGCAAGGAGTTTCTGACAATCGTCCTCCCTAGGATTGCGTTTTCCGCACTTCGTTTAAGATCTTCTGAGCACACGCGAACTTTGGAGGCTACTTTCTTAGAAACTTACATCATAAAACACGCGTCACTTGACATGATTCAGCTAATTTCTGGATATCCTACTGCAACATATTAGTTTTGGGTGTCGAGGGATTATTACTTTTTTTCCTCAGCTTATCAGCCCATACCACTCCTTATCACTCTCTCTGCGCTTCGCTTATCACTTTAAAACATTTGCTCCCGCGCACTTCCGCTCTCGACGGATTTTCAAATGTTTCTGTCAGATTATCGCTTTGGGTTTGTCCAAGTCGCACTCTCGATCCTATAACTTTAAAGATTTCGAAATGTGCGTTCTATTTTCTACTTTTACGTCGTAAATCTTGATCTTTCGCTTTAGTTCTTAATGTTTAAATTCTTGAATATTTTTTATTTTCAGAACTTTGGGCAAAATCAGTTACAAATCCACGCACAAGCCAGAAATGTTGTACAGGCAAATTATGGAGGTTCTGACGAAATTCGTCCTGCTGCTCGTCATCACCATCCCTTTCATCTCTTCCACACAGCCCATGATTTTGGTGATCATTTTAAAAATTCTGCTTATATGAAATGTTCTCTAGCTAAATTTTAACAAGATCTTCTTCCATTTGCTCTATTAGAAAAGGGAAGGACGCTAAAAATGTAGTATTTAGTATATTTTATATGAACGTGATATTTCTCCAATTTTATTCATTGCGATAATTTCAGCGATCTAAAAAAGCGATAAACCCTTTTCTGGACTCGATGGGCAAGCGAGCGGTCAACCCCTTCATCGACTCGATTGGAAAAAGGGCGTATCGAGGGTAAGTCCTCGAAAAGTTGAGCATCGGGAGAAGCAGTGACGTTGTAACCCATAAAATAGTATAGGGTAGGGGCAATGATATGATCATTACCTTCGTCCTGACTTCGATATTATTTCTTGTTACAACATTACTGTTGCTACTTTTTCATATTGCTGAATAATTTCGTTATTTTTCGAATTTCAGATATTTCGACGCTTTGGCAGGTCAATCGTTGGGCAAGCGCGCTGTGGAGACGCCGGAATTCGCTGAAGTGCCGTACTTTTGAATAATCACGCTGGGAGAAAATACCACGGAGTGTTCCGTTCCTCATTTTATTATCTAATTTTTTTTTTTGTAAAACACACGGGACACATTCCATTTTTAATGTTTTCAATGTAATAGTTCTTTAAAACCTATGAACTCTAATAATTACTACAGTAACCCTGAATGTCTTGTTTTGGTGTAAAAATTTTCGTGTGTAGAAATTTTTCCCGGAATTGCGAATTAGCATTTTCGTCGGCCGGAAGTTGGTCCGGAAATGGGACGCTCGTCTCTCTCCCCGTAGTCTTATCTGTTTGAATTCACAGAATAATCGGGAATTCGTTAATTCTCCAACCGCAATTTTTAGCACCAACACACCCCGTTTTCCATTTTTTCGCTTATAAAATAAATGTTTGTGAATAAACATCTTCCTCACATAGATTTATTTTAAGACATTAAAAATTTAGCTATCAAGATAAATGGGGCTTCACAAATTGTTACAAAACCAGTTTTAAAGAAGAAGAAATCGGCTTTACATAAGGAAAAGGTCGGTCGACTAAATATCAGAACATTGTACACGACGGATATAACAGCTGGCTAATAGGACTGTTCTTGAAATAAGTTTATATTTCAAAAGCAGCTCAAATGTGTTCAGACTACATGAAATTACAAAACTAATAAAATATTTTTAAAAATTGCGTAAATAGGTATGTTCTTTCACAGATAAAGTAATGAAGAATGCTTGCAAAGAGTGTTTAAGAATACGTCATAAAGACAAATAATTGAGTCACAATCATGTCTACTCTATGGCTTCATTTTTGCATATATATATACAAAACTTGTCCGCAAAAAGTATAATCGTATCAGAACACACGAATAAAATTGCTATCATCTAAGTATTATAAATAGTTTTTAAACAAATGCTTTCCTGAAATGCACATGAGAAACACTTAAACAAAAAGACAACTTGAGAAGATAGTTAGATCGTTTCACACCAAATAGTTTAGTATTAAATTAGGAAAGGTTCTTCTTCCGCTATGCTATTTAATATGCGGCGATTTTAACTATTTTACAAATTGTCGAAGAAACTGCTCCGCAGCCGACGTTGCAACGTATTTTCGAACCACGCGCGGCTAACCTCGTATGAAACGAGATGGTGTGCCTTATCGAGAGCATGCCTTCTTTTCCTCTCTCGAAAATATTCACTATCTCGTTTCACGAAGCTAACTGCGCGCGCAGTTCGAAAACGTTGGGCAACGTCTGTTTCGCAGTTCATAAACCTCAAGTCTCCAATTAGTTGGATGGTACAGGTGGCATGGAGGGTTGTTGGCCGGTCACCGACAATCTACGGGGGCGGTCAGCTTCTTCCATCGAGCTGAATTTTGCAAATAATAATCATGTTTTGAAGAAATGCTTGGTGTCATTCATTTTGCTGGTTCTTTTTCCTTGTGTATCAGTATTCGGTATTTTTACAAAAGGATAAACTGTAATGATCATTTCTATGATGGTTCTGATGTTAAAATTAGCAGAAAAATCGCCTTCAAATCTAGTAGCCATACCTCGAAAGCGTTCTCTGTCTTTCCATGCCCGGAATGGCAACTCCTGAGAGCAATCCGCATCCCTTGCACAGCAGAATCAAGGATCGCGCCAATTTGTCGGGCTTAATTTCTCATTTTTAGACTATATCTAAAGGAAAAAAATGAATGATTACCGCTTCCTGCATGACATCCGAAACATTGTCGACCACGAGCAGGGTAGTCTTCTTCTTGTTCATCGATTTGTGGGTCGTGTACACCGTGTGAAGATGCTGCGCCTTGGATCCAGACACGAGCAGGGCATCGACACTGAATTTTTTTTTTAAATCAATCATTTCAGAATACTTGACAACCTGTAAATTTTGGTATATTTGTGTTGAAAAAATATGCTTTCATTCAGGACTGTAAGTGTTTAGATACGCACACGTGTCCGAACATTTACAGCTCTGATTTCATTATGCAATGCTTGAACTTCTTCATTCTGCATCACAAATTGCATCGAGGGATTTTCAAATGGTTGATAAAATTCGTACTTTTCCAATTTCGTTCCAATAGTCGAGCTCAGATCCGTTCTCTTGGTGAAGGCCAGAAGATACTTGCTGAGGTTCTTCGGGTTCAGACTCGTCTTCATTTCCTCCAGATAGCTCGATTTGTGGGCCGCATCTCCCTAAATTGGAAAATTCTCATCTCCGGAAAGAATTGCTGTTATACAAAAATTCCTTTCTAAACGTGATCCTGCCGAGTTCTAAGGGATTTTTTTAAACTTCTATGTTATGTTAGAGGTATAGTCGTTTGATTAGTACTATGTTGAGTTAGAACTCCGCAAAATTCAGCTATCTATCTCTATGAACGCGTTCTCAAGTCTCCACGATATTTTGACATGCCGAAGATCATTTGAGTCACAGCAAATTTGACTATTTCCTACATATCGAAAGCCAACCACCAAATATGTCCTACTTCAACACTGATATCTCTCTTTCAATGATTTTGGAGGACAAAAATTAGCTGAGTTTGATTCTCAACAAGCCTTCTCAATCGCTTCATATCGGCGGTGTTTATTGTTTGATGAAAAATTAAACCAGTGGGGATCAGCCGATATCAATAGATTGTTTTGGTTTTTGAGCTCAAGAGAGAATTCAGTCGAATAGTTTAATATCACCACGATTAGTGTGCATTAATTCGAGTAGTGCATGACAAACTCACGTCGGATGATGACTGAAGAATTATTTAATTATTAGCAAAAAATCTTATTCCTTGGGTTGTTTTTCAAGATCCTAAAATAGAAATTTCACTTACTCCTCCGAATTTATGGGCCAGCAGGTAGTCCCACGCTCCGTCAGACATGATGCCATTTTCCAATCGGAGATTCATCACCTAATTAAATCTTTAATTAGCCCCCAATTGTCCCGACTTGATTACCTTTTCTTTGCAGTACTCGATGATACCCGCAGTAGTCGAGGTACAGTGAACCAGAATGATGCCCAGGATACGGTTCGGGTAGTTCATCTTAATTAGGGTAACTAAACAAAAATTAGGTCCGACTTAATTACCGCGAATCGACAGACGATATTCGCGCCGACGCCTTCTCCAAAGGCAATGCATGCCTAAATGAGTTGCTAATTGGAAAAGCATTCGAATACTTATCCTCACCTTGATTTCGAATTTATCCAGAACCGCGGCCAAATCTTCGCCTATTTGTTCCAGAGTCGGAAAGCTGAACGTTTGATCGATCTTCAACCTTTTTTTCTTTAAAATGTTAAGCCAGTAAACAAGCCAGGGATCGCTTGAAAATGTGGGAATTTCGAAAGAGAGGCAAAAAATAATCAGCTTATCCTAACGACCACACGAAAGACCTTGTATATTAGCTTTTTCTCTAAGCATTGTTTGCAAAATATTCGCCTTCTCTTGCGGCTATTTGATCAATTATTAACGAATTTGACACGAATTGACGCGTATCGATATCCTATGCATGGAAATGCCAAATTCCAGAGCCACTTCATATTTCTGCAGCGCTTATACACGCAATTTCTCAATATACTACAAAATTCGTTCCAATGCTAATTGCGTAAGCACTGCTTTAGCTTTTTCGAATTGGATGTGTTATTTATATTGTTTATATCAATAAAATTATAAAAATCAACTTAATTGATAAATATCATGGAATCGCGTATGCAGTTTCGAATTGAAACATATATATTTTTTTGCAAATAAACTAATTTGCTAGCTAAGTGGGGGTAAAATGCTTACTCTCCACTGAAATCTGAGGCGTTCTGCTCCTGTCCTGGGACGCAAACGTGCAGGAAGATGGACTTGTCTTTGACCGGGGCCATCGAAGGATCGTTCACGAAGCGGATGAAGGATTTATCTTAAATTGCACAAATATTCAAAAGCCATTGATTTCTTGAGAAAGAGCGTATTTAAAAAAAAAAAAAAACCGTCAATTTGGAAAGTTCTATGATTTTGGAAACTGAGTAGTTTCGACAGGGCTGAAAAACGTGGCGAACATTTCAAAATTGATGACATGCAAATTCGATGAGTTTAAAAAAGCAAGAATTTAATGGCTCTTTGAAAACCTCAAGCCCTCAAGCAATACGAATTAGGGTGAGGGATGATAGAGAAAACGATTCTTTTCTCACACTATTTCGCATGGCTTAGGGGCTGAGGTTTCCAAGTTGCCGAATTTCATACGATTAGTGCCAATGTCATGAACGGTGATGAAGAACGTCTTTCCGGATTTATCCTCAATATTTCCTTGAACGTAGACGTGAAGCACGCCACAGTGCTGGGTTTGGACCGCAACCATCTGAAAATCGATTTTCAAAAAGTGAATATTAATAAAATAGAAATTTATTAAAGTAGCAAGTAAAAACAGCAACCGAACAAGTAGTTACATCGTTGCATACATGAAATAGTAGAGAAGAAATCGCTTCTCTAACAAATCCTATACTAGTTCGCATGAGAAACGACGCTACGATGGTTCAACTACTTTCCGAGTTGGCGTAAAAAGTCACGTGATGAGCTCATTAATGGTCCTACTTAGTACTTTTATCAATTGAAAGAAATAAACTCAATACCGGAACTGCCTCTTCAGACATCTTTGAAAATTTCAGCGAATGCAACTGGTAAAGATCTGAAATTTCCCAAATTGACGATAATTTTGCATCATGATTTCAACAAAGGCGTTACGAAATGCGTGAAAATATATCGATATTCGAAATACCAAAAGAAATGGAGAAAGAAAAGGGAGACTTCCAAAGGATGACGGAATGATGCAAATGGTGAAATGCAATTTCAGAAGGCTTTTCTCGAGAAGGGTTGGAAATAAAGTGCTCGACTTAGAAGAAACGGCTTTGTGTGTGTGTGGAACCCGACGAGGAAGAGTTCAAAGCATGAAATGCGAAAATTCTTAAATTAACCGCACAGAATTCAAAGCTAATTCCGAATTAAACACCTCAAGTTGGTATTTTCTGCCCCTAGGAATGTCCATTGAGTAAATGAAAACTTGGAAAACGAGGGTAATGGATTGCGTTCTTGTCGGTAGGGGAAAAAGATACCCCTTGGGAACAACGATGCCCAGGCGCTTTTGCAGCAGGGAAATTGTTTGCCAGCGAACAGAAAATGAGTTATATTATTTGCGTCGCTCGGTTCATCAAATCAATGAATGCATTAGATAAATTGGATTTTTAAGATAAGATTGTCTAAAAATGTAAAACCTACAAGTTCTGAACCTATCAATTTCAATTATGCTTTCTATCATATCAAGAGGATGAATGAAATATTGCGATTTTTCTTCCCGAAACTAAATAAAATTTAGCAAAAAAATTGACTAGAAACGAATTTTCGGCCACGAAATTCAAAGAAGCCCTCCTCGTGGTTTCGCGGCACAAAGGGGAATGGAAAATTCGAAGGAAGCCACTGCTGAAAATGCTCGAGATAAACAAAAGAGCAAACATAGGCAAGAGAAAGAAGTTGAAAAGACGCAGAGAAATTGCTAGAGACCACAGAAAATAAAGGGAGAATTGGGGAACGAGAAAGATGCCCAACTTTCTATGCTCACTTTCTCTATTTTCCCTTTGCCCCTGGAAACCGATGTTAATCGATAGCCGTTAGAAATTCGAGAGTTATAATTAGCTTCAAACGTTTCTTGAAAATTTCATTTTTTCTACATTTTACAATATTACAAAAAATCAAGAACATTTATGTAAACAACCGAAAATGTTGAACTTCTTTTTCTGCGATGTATCACCACCCTTTACAAATGTCCTAGCATCGCATGATAAAATGATAATAAAAACAAATGCGCCTTCTCTCGTCTTGGGCTCGGTTTGCAAAATAAGCAAAATGAGGACATTAGTGATAAGAATTGCGGGTAAACAAGGCACCATAGATGGGAATTAAATTAGAAAAAGGGGCAAAATTGCAAAAAAAAAAAACAATATTTTTAAGGAAATTTTTTAAGTTTTAGAACTACGATATGATAATTTAGGTAGGCAAAATTAGCCATTGAATAACTAGCGTAAAATTAGATATATTGATACCTAACAACCTTTTATGAAGCCTAAAAATAGGGAATTTTGGAAGAATTTTGCACATTACATTATTATCAGTCTAAGAAATAATCTGTTGAAATACAAATTTGATGTAGACAAGCCAAAATCTAAGCTTTTTGTTGTGTAAAATGTGAACTCAATGTTTAGCCAGAAAGACCCGGGAAAGTTGTTTACTTCGAAAAGCATTATGTGCAAAATCCACATAGAACGAGAGAGAAAAGACGTTTTCAGAAATGTTTTATTTTCCAGGGCGCTCATGAGCCATGGTTAAAATTGCATTCATCACGTGATGCCATGATTAACTTTAAACAGCATGGGAATTCCGGCGTAAATTATTCAAATCAACAATACTAGGAAAAGACATCAAATCTAATTAAATATTCAAAAATACAGCTTGAAAATGGCTGATCTATAATATTTAAACTAAAATAGAAGAAGGCTGAAAGTTTATGGGAAGAATATTTTGGCGAGCAGCTTTTTCTATGTGAGCCAAAGGGAAAGAGTGTGGCCACCCTAAAGAGCCGGCGAGATAGTGTTGAAAAATGAGAGAGCAGGGTTGGAAAACGGAAAATTGATCGCTAGTTGAAGCAAAGGACGGAGAAATAGCATGTGAAAAGCGAGAGACGCAGACATATAAAATGGAGAAATAGTTCTTAAAATAGAGAGAGGACGAGCTGGACATTTTGACTAGAAGACATAGAAAGACTGATTCAGAAGAAAGAGAGAAGCGAAGATCGGAGAAATGGAATTTCATCCTTCTCTTTCTGCCCTCTCATTTGAACACAATATTTTCTTATTATCATCTTTCTCCTTTTACATAAACAACGTCCCCACCGAGCACTGAGGGTTAAGCTTCGGAAATTCGGTGAAACCTCGAAAAACCCAAAATGAAGCAGGCAAAGTGCACGTCTTCGAAAATAAATTTGAAAACTTTATTTGAATTTTAAAAATTTGTACAGAATAAATATGACTATGCAATGCTTATCATTATGTGAGCACTTTTCTCCCAAAATTGGGGAACAAAAATCGAATTTGGGAGAAAGGTGCCCACATTTTGGGAAAGAAATACTCGTATCGACTGTCAATATGACAGTATTGGAACCTTGGAATTGACCGCTTGCTCGGATATTCGTGGTTGATTTGGGGGAATATGTTTTGACGAAGAAGCACTGCAATTATATCGATATTATAAATTGGATCGGCCCTTTATATTTCACATTCACGTTTTGAAGAGAGAGTAGGGGAGGGAGGTAGGAGGAAAAGTGAGTGTAGAGTACGGGAAGCCAATTGGATCTGATGCGATCTTTACGTTTCGAAAATAGAACTTCTCAGAGTGCTCAATCATTTTTTCGTCAATTTATAGTTAGAAATTTTTATTTTGCTAAAATACCCTAGAAAAAAGATAATGCATAATTCTTTCTCATCTCAAAAATTTTCTTGAATGCTCTACTACATGTAACCATGGAAGAACTATCAGCTGACATAATTATTTAGACAGCGAATTTTTATTTTTATGATACTCTCCATTGTCTCCGAGATGAACCCGCGAGCCTTAGTCTATGTCCCTCTGCTCGTTTTTGTTCTCTGCTCTATTATTTTCCCCTAGTCTCGATGCGTCGCGCTCGCAGGTTATAGACACAGAGTATCCCATATGACAAGGCTCACCTCAATGACAATAAAGAGTGGATGAAACAAATATTATTAATTAGTATAAAATATTACCTGGGTAATTGAGCAGTTAAATTAGTTGCTTCAGAATATGATGGGGGCAAATCATAGGGTCGGAAATGTCGATTATGATATGACATTTGATACGAGACACTGTCACTTTCGTCGAAGGTTTGCATAGACTTCGACCATCGTTTGTGTCTTACTCGGCATCTAAAAATCGAGCTTAATTATTAAGATATCATAGACAGTCTATAAATGCCGTAATGACGGAATGGCGTAACGTGAAATGATGTGAAACGTTTTTTAGTATTTGGCGAAACGCTTTCTTTTTCTTCGCAGATCCTGCCACTGTTCTATTGCATTCAGTTATTTTTACGTTTCGTTCAATACTAGAACGCGTTTCGTCATTACCGTCATTTACAGGTTGCCGATATCATAATATTCAAAGTTTTTAAAAGTCCTTACAAATGACTATCTTCTGATCCTATAGACTGATAATCTTTATCGTCTTCAGTAATAACGATGGAATTTCGTCTTATACAAGCAATGAATCCAAGAATAGCGAATAAGATTGCCGGTGCTATGAAGCCGACCAGTAAATAATACATGTATCGGAAATTTCTAAATTTACTCTCGTCGATAAAAACTAGCATAATGATATTTTGACCAGAGACTATGATAATATATCATTAATTTACAAATGAATCGTATAAGAATATTTAGAAGTTCTGGAAGAAGAAGAGAAAATTTGTAAAAATATTGTTGATACCGAAATCTGGGAGGTCGAAAATGAGGAGAGATAGAAGCGATTTTAAGGCCAGCCTCCCTATTCTTCGCTTTTCTAACCCACTAAAAATAATCGTGCACCACTTTGCACGCCCCTCCCAGATTTAGGCATCAACAATATCAAGGATGTGCCAAATTTGAGCATTTGAAATTCAAGAAGTGGCGGTCCGAAATTCGTCGCCTCAATGGGAAATTCCTGCTTCTTTTCGCGATGCTATTTCTCAAACTCGCTTTTAGCTTCTTGAGGTCTATTAGTGATTCAAGCTTTCCGGGTTCATCCGGAAATCTTCCCATTTTTTCGCCTTGCTCTCAAAAATCCTCTAAATCTGGCAAACATTCAATGAATTCAGTTCGAGTAGCCTAAGAGAGTAGTTTTTTCTGCATGAATAAAAATGTTGACAGTTCAAAGTTAAGAAAAAATTAAACTTGCAATTTGCAACTCGCTCGAAATAGCACAAAAAATAAAGAGCGCAATTTCATCATTTCTTGTGTGCTCTCTTGATTTCTCATGCTATTTCAAGCGAGTTGCAATGTAACTAAGTATGAGTGCTCCCTAAGATGACTCAATATTAGAATAGAGGTCAGAAAGCTATAAAATCGGATTCTAGAAAAATGAGTTGCGCAAGTTTGAAACATCGAATAAAATGCTCATCTCGAAGGCGCTAGCCCTAAAAAGGGGCTGCGACGAATAAAATTCTAGGAGGCACAATTAAAGGGACAAAAAATGGATGGATGTATGCTCAAAAATGCTCCCGGAAATTGTAGAAGAGCCCCTCGAAACTCTTCGAATTTCACGCAAATCGATCAAAATTTCTAAAAAAAAAAATGGCAAAAAGCTAAAATTGAAAATGTTTAAGCCTGAAGAATAAGCCAAGGAGCCCCACTCGAGTTTTTCATTTCGCATGCCGAAAATCTGCCTTCTTAACCTACGCAAATTTAGGTAAATACGCCAGCAAAATCCTGAAACAGAGTAAAAATATCGAAATTGAGATAAACTACACTGCAATCAGGGCTGTTCGAAATTCCGAATAGCCCTGAATTGAATGAATGCTGAATTTATGGTGGCTAAATAATAAGACTTTCCTAAAAATTACGACTGTTTAATGGAAAAAGCTAAGGGAAAGGATCAAAGGATCCAAATTGTTCATCAATATCCGTAAAGGAAGAGCCGAAACTTGAAGGAAAACGGGAAAAACCGAGTTATAGCTGACTATTCGATTTGAAATGCTCTCTTCTTCTCTCTCAGACTTCAGATATTTGTGAGCGCCGTATGTCAGGCATCTTTCCTTGTGCGAGAAAATTGCGTTATCAAGCTGCTGCCTTAGACTATAAACCGCAGAAAAGCAATGATGTTCTCTGATGAAAAAAAATATGAGGGAAATTCAAGCATATACTATTGTTAACAGGGATACCCGCAGGTAATATGCACAGGTACAGAACGTTTTTCATGGCTATCAGACTTAGGGAGGACGATTGTCGGACAGTTCCTACGACCCCAATATAGTTTCTTAACAAATTTCACTCTCTAATTGTAGCTAGCCAAAATTTTCACCAGTGCGACCTACCCTCTATAGTTTCTCTTCGTCTGACGAAAGTGCTCCCTAGGTCTGTGTTACAATATATCGCATGTATTTTCTAGTTTGCCATTACATGCACTTTGTTCAATTGACTCACCAAACAACAGCATTGCGCGTGAAATGTGGCGTGATATCGAAGTTCAATGTGTATTTTTGTCGTATTATGCCTAAATTGGGAAACCATTTGTTTACTACCACCCACTCGCATAGGCATTTTCGCCATTTTTACGTGATTATGAGCTCAAGAAAACACTTTAAGGGGTATTTAGATTGAGCCCAGGTCCTGCGTCTTATCAGTTGGGTCGGTTCCTTAGGTCTATCGAATATTGCCTCTTTCTTTTATCTTATCATTGGTATTTTTCTTCCTCGCATCATAAGCTATTCACCCCTAAACTCTATGTGCATTCTCAATAATAATGCATGATTTGATAGATTTTTGAGTGTCCATCATTTTCCTGTTTATTATTTTCAAATTGTTAAGATTTTACCATCTTAAAATGTTGATTATTTTTAACTTAAATTTTATATGTCAAAATATATGATTTTCAAAAAAAAAAATGGCTTGAATACTTTGTTTCTAACCTAGGTTTTTTGATTTGTTGATTATTTGGTCGTTAGACGACTTGCTCATTCAGTGCATTTCTTATCAATCCTTCGATCATTCCCTTCATTTCCGAATATCGATTTTTCGATCAGGTGAATTTGCAGGATGCTCTACAAAATCGCGCTATTTTCGTTGCTCTATCTGATTTCTGACGAGGTCGTCGCTTTCCGAACCCAGTCCGTCGCCGTCAAGGGCAAATTGCTGTGCGGAGGTGAGTTCGACGAGAACTTCCCAAACATTTTCCTAATTGTAATGCTCGCCGATTCGTCGAAAAAACGCAGAGGTTTTAAGAATAACTACGTAGGTGTACTATGCCAGGGCCCAAGTAACAGATAATACTAAGAACTATATTTATTCCTTCTAATTACAAATAAAACACCAACTTAACAATAGGATGAGAACGAAAACAACTGCGAACTGAGACCCGATCGAGAGGAGAGATAACTAGAGAGGCAGAGAATAAAAGCAACTCACGCTAAATCATATGTTCGCTTTATCGCTGGCGACACCACTATGCAAACCGTTTTTGCACTTTTCTGTTATAGTGATTTTGGTGGAATTTCTAAGGAAAAGGCGCAAGGATAAATTTCTCATTAAAAATTTCAGGAATCCCAGCCAGAGACGTCCATGTGAAACTGTATGATCAAGATGATGGTGGGAGTTTTAAAATTCGCTCTTTTTTGAAAAAAATCCGATTCTCAGGTCCCGACCCTGATGACATGTACGATCAGATGCTGACGAACGACGATGGCGAGTTCAGCCTGAGCGGTTCGGGGGTCGAGCTGACGCCCATCGACCCAGAGGTCTGCAAAATTATCTATCGATTTAAAAAAAAATAAGAAGAATATTTTCCAGATCCGGATCTACCACAGCTGCAATAATCATGGAAATGTAAAAGCAATTTACTTCCTTTGATGTCATATGAACCGAATTTGCTGAAAATAATACCGCCAAAAACTCTAGGAATAACTCATCTTTGTATTTAATGTTGTCTTGTAAAAATGGTTTTAATGACTAAAATGACGTCATATTAAATAATTATAATTAAAAACATTCAGCCCTGCCCCCGCGAATGGATCATTCAAATCCCTAACAAGTATATTTACTCAGGTCCCAAGGCGGCCAAAGCCATGGACGTTGGAACACTGAATTTGGAGGTCAGAATTCGATTTTTAGGGTCGAAATTTGAACATTTGAGTCAAAACGCATTCCTGAGTCCAAAATTTGAATTTCTTTGGATTGAAATTTTTGAACATTTTCAGGTCGAACTCGAGAACGAAGAACACGCGTGTATTAGACTGAACAAATGAGACTGAACGATATTTACTTGCTCTTTGTTGTACAAACTTTTGAAGATTAAAGAATTTTCCTATTTTTATTTGATTTCAGGTTATTGATCGGTTTTCCACCGATTTATATATTTGATGATTCTAAAATGCATTTCAGCTTTTTAATGTTTGAGAATCTTCAGATGATCTACCAAGCTGTCATTCTTCTAGTTATCTCTCAAATCGCCTACTCTATCGACATCGCGGAACAACATACAGGAAAGCAGAGCTATAAGGTTTGGACTTAAAATTTCAATTTAGGTGAAAATTCAAATTCAGGTCCGAGGATATTTGATTTGCGGCGACAAGCCTGCAACGGATGTTGAGGTCAAACTTGTGGATGATGATTTTGGTAAAATTGATATTTGCAATTAAAAATTGTAAGAGAAGGAAAATCAGTCTAACTTCTGCTTAGTGAATTCAAATTTGATTTTTGAGGCTATTTTGCATGGTTTGAAATCTTGAAGGCTCAAGTTTTTTCCAAGTGGATATTTTGGCAAAAATGGTGGGCTTTGCAGGACCCGACCCCGATGATGTTCTCGCGTCTAAGCACACCGATGAAAACGGCTACTTCGAATTGGAGGGCTTCACGACTGAGCTGACCACCATCGATCCGCATCTCAAGATCTATCACGACTGCAATGATGGAATCATCGTAAGAATTCGGGATGTTTGAAAAAGACAATTGTTGAAATGACGTGTGTCGTGAGGACGTGCGTTCTAGTTAGGGATAGGCGAGGGAAAGAAAGTAGGGAGAAATAGTGTGGGAAAAGATAGCTCACGTTGTCACGTCATCCGCGTCGTTCCTCACAATCAGTTGCCGTAAAATTACATCTCCCGTAGTTGCCAAATTTGACTCTTTTGCGATAGCTTTTAGTTGGGGTGTACTTTTATTGAGCCCTCTAACCCCCAAATTCTTGGAAAATCTCATTTTTTTTCGTAATCATCGTGTTAAATTATTTCGAAATTTATCTAGTTGCTTTTAATTACCACCCAATTATCGATAATTATTATCCCAATTTTCAGCCCTGCCAACGAAGATGGGCCTTCGAGCTGCCGAATCACTACATCACAAGCGGTAATTAACGCGCGATAATTAAGCGATTATTTCAATTTTAGGACCCCGACCTGAGAAGGTTCTGGATATTGGGACGTGGAATTTAGAAATGTACATGCCTGGAGAAAGTCATGATTGTGTTCATTAAATTTTTAACTGCGAGTATTTTCTCCAAATTTTTGGAAATAAAGTAATTTTCTGGGAGAAAAGTACTCGCATCACAACTCATCATTCTTATTTGTACAAACCCCTGAATAAATATCTTACTAAAACTGCGGAACTTTTCTTGTTTTGTTTCTCTTTCCAAAGTTCTGAATAATTGAATTAGGCATTTCGAGATTTGTGAGTAAGAAAATTAAGGACTTTCTGACGCGAGTGAGTAATTTCATGCATTAGATTACATTAACTCTTGTCGTAAAACGAAGAGATTTAATATCTTTGTTCTCTCTCTCTATCTCTTTCTCGAAATTTCACGTTATTTTCTAATCAATCTCATTTTCTCCTATCCCTTTCGTCCCTATGACATCCAATATTACTATCTGAAAAAGTTATGATTTCTCTTCTTATCCCATTTTGCAGTGCTATTTTCATTGTTTCTTTATTTGATAACACAATAGAGTCAAACTCGGATGTTTAATATCAATCTGAGTAAATAAAGCCATCCCCCATTCGGAGCTAGAATCTGAAACTCTATTTCTCTGAAATTTATTTGATATTTTCATTTATGGATAGATAAAATATATCAAACTGAACTTATTTTTGACACCCCCACACACAATCGAAGGCATGCGCATTATTGACTAAATCGAAACTAATCTTTATGCTTTGCTCGAAATTCCTAAATCACCATGAATCTCACGTATTTTTAGGGAGTATAAGTAAATATCGTGATCGGAGTATATAATTAAGCATAGGATAGATCATAGTTGAGGTGTTTTCATAATTCATATACTGGTTGTATGAACTCTTGACTCGTGATTTTAGATATAGCTCTAATTTAATATCAAACTTTTATCACTTCGTATTTTTTATATATTATTGGTGTTTTATCAGAAGCTATTTTTACATTTTACACATAATAGTGAAATATGCCAATTTCCTTCAACCATCGTAGATCGTGATTATTTTGGATCTACCCTATACGTTGAAACATATTTTGTTGAAAATTCGAACCAAGATGATACACGTATTGCTTTTTCTCGGTGGTATCCTATCATTTGAAACTTATATTTTCAAATTCCCAAACTTCAGACTTGCTTTTCCATCGACCTGCATAGTCTCCGTAGATGGCAACCGTTGTTCGGCGAGATGACGAGACCTATCTGTGCCCATACTATTTCGTCCTACTCTTCCTCCCTCCCCTCTCTCTAACTATAGGTCTCGTCATATAGTAATTGCCTCCGTAGATCATGCTAAAAATCATGGGAAATCGCCCTCCCCCCAAACCTGCCTCTACTTGTAAGTCGCTGTGCCCTACGTCAGGCATGACGAAAAGATATCCGGGATTTTCCAAGGGACGGGGCGAAAGAGAAGGGGGGTTTGGCGTGGTCGGTCACTCGTTTCTTGCCTGTAGTTTCGCGCCCGCGGGAATACCAGTCTGGTCAGAACCACTTTCGCTCTCTTTCTCTCGTAACTTTCACCGTCTTTTTCTTGGATTTTCGCTCTTTCTTCCCCTTTTTCAATTCTTTCTTTTCTCTCCTTCCTTCCTCAAATGACCTCAATTTCTAATTCGTCTATTTTCCTCAGCTACAACTTTTCCATTGCATCTCCCCTCAATTCATATGCGCTACTTTCACTGTCTTTCTTTCGCCCTCTCGAATTTATATTGCCTCTAGGTTTGTCTCTAATTCTCTTTCAGAAATCTTCATGTTGTCCTCAGGAGAAGTGAAATCTCCATCTCTTCCTTCCTCGCTTTCTCTTTCTGACGGTGACCACAGAGCTCCAGAATCATGAAAACCCAGTCTTAAATTTCGATAATGTTTCTGATTTTGATTCTGAGCATGTTTCAAGATGTATTTGTATCGATGGATTTTTGTAAATTTAATTTACGAGCAAGCTCCATTCAAATATTTTCTATAAGCTTCAAGATTTCTCATCATTATTTTGCAGTATTCAGATTTTAGCGAGGCGTCGTAATACAATTCACTCGTCCAAAATTTCAATTTCCACTCTGTTCCATAAAATTTTCAATCTACACAACTTTCCTTCCAAAGTTCTTCGAAGTCCGGTATCATCATTGGAAATTTTGCGTGATGATTCTTCTGGCGATTTTTTTACCTTCTAATGAGAGCCTGCGAGGGATCGTTGAAACTCGAGAGGAATCAAAGAATCAGACTATTTGATCTATTTCTTGACAAACAAACAATGCGCGAAGATGATGCCCAGTGGCAATCTGGGAAAAGATCGTCTCTCTGCTTTTCTCAAAAATTCGCGCTATTTCTTCATTTTCTATCTTTTCTTAGCGCTATTTTACAGATTTCTGATTCTTTCGAGCACGCTATTTTCTCGATTTCAAATCTTTTCATAGTACTATTTCCCCAGGTTCCATCTCTAATGATAGGCTTTACGTGAGAATTTTCTCTAACCCTCTCATAAAATCGCACTATTTCTGGACTTTTCGCCGTTTCTCATTGGTATTTTCGCATTTTCTCTACTTCTCTGCTAATGCGTCCTAGATCGTTTTCACGTGTGCGGTCACTACGTCATACGTGATTGCCATCGGCACAGGCCGATAGCCCTGATCTGTCATTCCAGGCGCTAAGCCTAAGCTGGCCCGCCTGGCCGAGTGGATAAGAAAGTCGACTTTTTGTCAAAGTTTGTCGAGAAAGCTTGAAACTTGGTCATTTGAGTCGATTTTTCGCCACGAAACTTAGCGACTAGTCGATTTTTTGTTTCGAATTTCATAAATTTCAAAAATCATTCACTTTGAATAAGTTTTGGAAACGCCTTTATTCGAGAGGCCTTTATTGTAAACTTGAAACTTTCCATCAGTCCGGTATATGCAATAACTGGCATAGGCTGGAAAGTAATTGAAAATTACTTGGAATGTATTCAAAGTATTTCATGGTTTACTAATTATGAAATTTGTTTCCTTTTACTTTTACACTTTGATATTTCATACTTATTAGTGGAAATTCATTATGCGCGTAGGCTCCTAATATTCATTCGTCTTTCTCTAAATGCGTCATAGTTTCCATTGTTGAGGAAAGTTTCACTTTTTAGGTAAGTAGAGAAACATTATGTGAATCTTAGAGATTGTAGTGAAAAAGTGACGAAACACTGCTAGGCTTAATGAGATCTAAAGATAGAGGAAACGATGAGAAATTATGTCAATTTTATAGAGGAAAAGAAACAAATTAGGAGATAGTGCGTTATGCGTTATGAGTTGGGATAGGAAAAGATGGAAACTTACAATAATAATGAAAAGTCGATTCATATTTTACGCGCAAAGCCCGTGTTGAAAGGCTCTCTTCGCTCCTTTTGTTGCATCATTTTGACCGCCTCCTTGCGCGTATCTTACGATTCAGCGTAGTACTACAAATTCCGTATTCGACGAAAAATGGTTGCTATTTTTGGAATTTATATGAATAACGAATTTGTTGTTTAATAAATATCACTATTTATAATTCGTTAAATATTTAATAGTGCACTGATTATTTGAAATCCTTCGTCATATATGGTCTTTAGGACTTATGGAACTTTATATGAACGAGAATTAACTAAATTAATTGAGAAAGTTTAATATTTCGGATTTTTCATCTAATAATTTCATGTAAACTCCACTATGTGAAACGTTTCACCTTTCATATATAACCCGATTCTTGATATGAGTGTTTTTGCACAATAAGTTTAATCTTTCTTTCTCTTGAACTTTAAAATAATTTTGCATTGAAAAAATCTCGAACAAGATTGACATTTCGTTCAGTTCCTTGTCATTTATTCATTGATAAACACGTGGTAAAATTCGCGCTGTATCCTGTTATTAAAGTTTACAACCTCTAAGTCCAAAAAATTTGGGTTTGGGTCCGATGGGCCTAAAACCGCCCATGTAGCCCTTTCTTTCACCTTGATTTACGCATTTCTTATCACTTCAAACTGGCCAAATCCGTGATTAACGTAGACTTTTTCTTAGGAAACTTGGACATTTCATCATATTACTCGAAAACATTCTTATCATAGTATAAAGTATATGCCTCTAAAACTGTCTAGCATATTCCAGAAGCCTTATCACCATTATCAATGCCCATTTCTCAGAAGCAAAAGTGATTCATTAATTAGCAGCCTTATCATAATTGGATGGTTTTGGAGTTTACATTGTGTGGACCTAAACACAGGCCTGAGTTAATCGTTATCGGGTATTTCAAGCTGAGAGAATAGATTCTGAATCTATAGAAACGGCCTCAACCCAGAAATAAGCCTCCTCAATATTTCCAAATCATTATAAAATCAGTTTAGCTCATGCAAAGCCTGTATTTTACTGATAAGCGTCTCTTTTATGCGCGCCTCGAGTAAAATAAATTGATAAGGCAGAATCAGAAAGGCTTCCAATCAACCAGCCATTCTCGATTCTAGATTACTGGAATATCACCATTCTCATCTATAAATAAGCGTCTAATATTCCAATTTCTAATTTGAAATAATCGATATGGCTACTTATTGTATGTTTTAAGTTTCAATATATATATATATATATATATATATATCGCATTTAAAGCTGTTGTATTGGTCAATATATTTATTGTATGATAAGAATTTAAAATATCGTGACATCATTTATATATTTCAAAATATATGAGATTTTAGATTACCCATACAACCAAGACCCGTACCTTCAGCATGCTCCAGACTCAGGCTATGCATATTCAGTGAGCTCATCATACGACTTGTCCCCGAAATCGGAATTCTGTAGGTTTTAAGAACCCGATACGCTTAAAATATCCTGCATAAGAAATAAATAATAATATTCTGATGTGATATGATGGCATATTAAATTTAAGCAAATGATATTTTGGACTGAAACTTAAGTAGTTGATTTTCAGCCGATATGGATGACTTTGAGTGCAACAAGCCGTTCAACTTACCATCTCTCAGCCCACCCCACTCTGCTGGGAGCATGACGATTAAAACTATATCTTCGTTCAATGACGATTTGTTCCAATTTGAAGAGAAGGTAAGCGCCATTTTCGTGCCAAATGGGTTTTCTTTTGGTATAGAAGCCTTCCTAGAAACGTTTGATTTTTCGAGCTTCTCCAAATCTCGTCATTTCTAATGCTCTTTCGCCTCTGATAACCAAGCACGTAACGCAAAAATGCGAGTCTCGCTTCGTGGCGCTGTGATGCAGTGGGTAGCGAGTTGTTAGATCTCTGCTCTTTTCCAAGCAACAAGGAAAATTGTTGAAAAAGGGAACGCAAAGAGGCTCGGAAAAAGTAAAAACTAGGGTATCAAGATATACACATTTTTCCTATTTCAGGACTAAAAACGGTCCTTCTTGATCGATTGTTTTTCTAAAGCGGATGATACCAAGAATTACCAAAATGGGACTTTTTCGGTACCATTAGAGCCATTTCACCATGTCATTCTCAAGCTTCAATCTATTCTTTTTCTTCTCGTGATCTGTTTTTTCTTCTTATTGTCCAGTTACAAACCCAAACACTCTGTTTCATCTTCTTTTTCAGTTTCGGCTTAAAGCTAAAACATGATAATTTTCACTTATTTGCACTCTCGGCTACTGATATGGACAGTTGATTTGCGTCAATCGCCAGGGCAAAATCATTGATAAAATTGATAACCCGGCCGAAAAGTTGGCAATTTCGAATGCTAAACAGGACGAGCCGAGACTCGTGATAAAATGATAAATGCGACCGAGAAAATGCTGCGAGAGAAGTGATTTTACGGACGGTGAAAAACCAAGGCGAAAATTCTTAAACTCTCAGGCTTTGAAAATGACGTGTCCCAAAATCAACCATTACGAATTTCATGATGATACTATCAACTATGAAATCAAATTAGTCATCGTGGATACCAAAAATTAAAGATTTTGCATGAGAAATTCTTGCCGAAGGTGGAGACCGTCTAGGTTATAATTATGCAGAAAATTTGGGGATTAAAATGCCATATATAAGCAGTGATTTATGAATAATTAGTGACTTACATCCAGGCCGTTCCATTGATAGAGAAATCGAAAGCCGTTCCAACTGCTAGCGTCGACGCCGCAGCCGCTTCGCTCCAAACAGCCTTCTGCAGACGACCGTCCCATAGCCTAAAGGTACTGCCAATGACCGATGTCTTGAGACAAAATAAATGACGCGCACAAATTCGACATATGCAAAGTGTGTATTGCGTAAACACAAATAGCCACCAAAACACATTCCTTGAATATGATGTAATAACGTAAAGTGTGCTGCAAACAATAAGTCAATTTTCGCGCATCAAATGAAAGTGTCATCTAATTCGCCTCAAATCATCTGTCATTGACAATAAGTTTGGCAATTTTCTTTTTTGGCAAAAATCTCGATCACCAAATGACTTCAAACTTTGCCAATAAAAAAGTCAGGAAAACGAATTTCAGATGAATTCCGTCCTCTCTGAACCACTACACCATCAAGATCAGCCGTTTGCGTTCTACGATGACAGCAAAACTAGCACAGGTGCTGCAATTTCTCGTGCAAATTCGTCGTTTTCGTGTAGGGAAAATTCTTGCGCGTGTATCAATTACGATATTTCATAGGCGTTTTTCCTTGCTTCGCGCGAAATCGAGGTCAACCAGTTTTAAGTTTCACTTTAAAAATACCGGTTTCTTTCAGGGATGGGGAAACTTTCAATGATTTTTTATTCAATACGATAATGGTAGAGACGCAGAGAACGAGATGTCTGACTTCTTTTTTCCTCTAGGAGAATAGTGGTATTTTCGCGAGATTTAATGTTTTTATCGGGGATTTAAACTGGTTTGAAATCGCTTCCTTCCCGAACGCCGAGGACATTATTCGTCCGAGCAATTGACCTGTTCACAAACCAGACGACTCTCAAAGTTTGAAAGGAGAATCGTAGAGGACTTTAGGGAGATTTTGGGAAGGATCAGACCTGCAATAAAAATCGTGGGCGCGGGTGTGATTTTTCGAAATTCGTGGAAAAAGTGCGGGTATCAAAATTTCGAAAAAAGAAACATTGAAAATCTGAGAAGAATAAAAATGATATTTTTGGGAAGAAAAACAAGTTTTAAGTAATAGGTCTGAATTATCAACAAAAAAATAGGGGTTTGCTATTACTGGGATCCGTCGTCGGACTATTGCACATAGTCTTGAACATATGATTATGATGATGATATTTTTGGAACATACCATATTGCCCACATTGATATAAATATTTTAGGCAACAATCACCAATTCTCCGAGAACAACAATCAAGCCCAACCTGAGCAGGACGGCAATAATGATGATGCCCAGCAGATGGAGATATATCGGGATCTGATCCTTCGTCATCTGATCCAGGACATCTCGACTACCTGCTCCAAGCTTGGACTTCCTACCGGTATAATTCATTTTGGGCTTATCCATCGACTTCAATCCTGATCTTGTTATAAACGCCATGATTCTCTTATCCTTGATTTATTCTGATTTTATCCTGGCTCATCAAACCTTATACCTTGGGTATAAATTGATCTCATTCTAGGACTATTTGGAAACCATGAGAAATAGGCGAAATAGCATAGAGTTTAGGGTAGGGTATGGGGGTGATAGACTTTCTTTTCTCACGCTATTTCTCAATGTCTTGTGGTCTCGCCGCGGTTTCCAAGTCGGCCATTCTAGTTAAATTACGATTTTATATCAGATTAATCATTGTCCTTCAGACGCGATCAACTGGTCTGAGGAACACGGTTCCCGATGGATCAACGAAATGTGCCAGCAGTTCAATCTGAATCCACCCAGACGACCCTTCCTGAATGGCAGAACACTTCTGGGCATGTCAGAAACGGAATTTCGCAATCTGTCCCCAGAAGGAGGGGATACGCTGTATGCTCAACTTCAACTCTGGAAAACTGGTATGCATATTCTTCTTTTCGAAATGTATTTTATAGCTCAAAAATCAATTCATCTTTGCGCAGTCCTGGGAAGTAGAGTCAAATTATAATCATAGAATAGTCAGATTATGAGATCAATAGATATAGATATATTCTGTTATCATTTAACCAGAAAATAAAGAACAAGCTACTGAATATTTTTATTTTATTTTTTTTTTAATATTTTAGCCTTCGAAACCTACCACGACCAACAATGTAGCGGTCAGAGCGCTAGGATGACCGCAGTGGATAGCTCGACTTCGAAGGACTCTTCTAATTGGGTAGAAAAATAGATATATTTCAAAATAACCTAGGATCCACCCTCTTTTCAAATAATATTCTTTTCTTTAAAAAAATCTTCCAAGATATACTCTGGGTTTTTAAGATAACATTCTTTTTCCCAAATCTTTGTAAATTCCGGATTTTATTCGTTAATTTGTTCGCTACAAATTCGCGTGCAACATGCACGTATATTGTTGACTATTTATCCAGTACAAAAGTTATGAGCTTTCTAAACGGATTTCCAAATGATACATGATTAGGCGTAGTGAGCAAAATCGCGATAAAATGATCACTTTTCTTAAATCTTGAAATTCCTCGATTTGGGGATAATACGTGCTATGGATGATCATTCAGACTTCTCAAAACTCGACCCGGAAATCGACACTCGGCAGAAAAATAATAGCGTGTCATATCGAGAAAGAGAGTGAGAAAGGCATGTCTTCTTTATCTCTCTCGAAAAAGTGCGTTATTATTTCTGCGGGTCACGCTCTGAGAAATCCGTTATCATTTTTATCACAATATAGCGCGATATATTGTGATGATCTTCCCTATGATTTGAAACGTATGACAGCCCATACAGTAATTTGTTGGCAAAATTTAAATTCAATTTCTAATTTTCGAAATGAATATCTAGACTTGGCTCTCCAATCAGCGATGTATAAAGTATATGAATTCAGTCCTTCACAAGTGGCAACAGCTCGTGCTTGACTTCACCAATCGATGATAATATCAGCAAGAAAGGCATCTCCAATTTCCCCCGGTTCAATGGTGACAGAGCCAATAATGCGGGAGCTAATGGAAACCCGCCGAATCTATGTTTCTATAATGGAGGTAGGAAATTCATCAAACTCATGATAATTTATCCATCCTTCCGGTATTATTTTCAAAATATTATATATAACACTAACTTTGATTCATGATATGCCGTTATAATGATACTATTTTTCTGTTGATATTATTATGCCATTAAAGCACTAATTATGCTAATTTAGCCCAATTTGCTGGTTCACACATCGATAACAATGCTCAAAGTCCCTACTTCATGCAGCGCAACATGTCTTCCCCTTGCAATTCCGAGATGAGCAGCTCTGGAAGCATCCAAGAATGTAAGAAAATCAATAAGTCAACCATTTTTTTATCGATTTTCCCCAATTTCAGTGCCCGAAGACGACAGCAAGGAGTTTCCGATGAACTTTTTGCACATGCAAAATGATATGCATTTCTGTCAGCAGGATCCGGCTAATCTCAGCGATTATCATATGAAGTAAGTATCAAAAATGCTTCCGGAGGTTTCAGCTTCTAAAATTTTCAATTTAGTAGTTCCCGCTCCTCCGAAGATGCGGAGCCCCGATCTCCGTTCCCAAGACACTCCGGAACCGTGCACCTTTGGCACTTCATCAGAGAGTTGCTAGACCAGCCCAAGCAATATGGTTCCTGCGTCAGATGGGTCGATAGGGAAGAAGGTGGGTACCATTGGCATCAGAAATGGGGTCTTTAGTACCAAAATGGTAATAATTGGCTTTAGGCACCTTCAAAATCGAGTCCTCCCATCATCTGGCGAGATTCTGGGGACAGCGTAAAAATCGCTCTCAGATGAACTATGATAAACTGTCGCGAAGTTTGAGACAGTATTACAAGAAAGGTAGGCATCCTGCGGGTATTATGGAGTGTGAGAGGGCAGATATTGCGCACACTCTTTGCAACTCTCCTCTCCTAGACCCAACCCCGAGAAATAGCAACGTTTTGAAGAAATGGAAGAGATAACAAAGAGAGGGGGGAAAGGAAAGAGGGAATGTGGCTCGAGCAAAAGCGAGTTGCAAAGAGTATGCAATATCTACCCCCCTCATATGGTCATAATGTTTCAATTTATGTGAGGTGTTTTTTTGTAGGTATCATCCAAAAGCCGGAAAAGAAGCAGCGACTGGTCTACAAATTCCTCCCGCCTTACAACTTGTAAAGTGATAAACATACTATC
The DNA here is from genome assembly GCA_964036155.1 of Diploscapter coronatus. NCBI lineage: Eukaryota > Metazoa > Nematoda > Chromadorea > Rhabditida > Rhabditidae > Diploscapter > Diploscapter coronatus. Next base: position 1,011,170 of record OZ038422.1, on the reverse strand, counting down.
ACGATGTTTGAGAGGCAGAGCTTTATGAAACCACCAAAAATAGACGACGGAAAGGCGGAATAGTCCCAAAATTCTTTCCCCAATTTTTGTTACCCCGAAATCGAAATTGTATTTACTTTGTTTATTCGAATCTACACAGGAATAGCTTAAATTTTTCTAATCGTTTTATCATTTCAGACCCTCAACGATTTGTATTATCGTTGATTGGAGAGAAAGTCGACATATTCATGCAGAAAGTAGAAATCGAATTTAGAACGACCAGCGTAATACTTGAATATCGGCGTTCTCTCCCAACCAGTAGTATTTCAATCCCAACAATATTTTGCTGAGCTAGTATTCTCGCTTATTTCTACTTAGATTTCAAAAATCAATTAATTTTGCTTCTATTTTTCGCTATCTCTGTACTTCTCTTATATCGTACTGGCGGTGAATCGCGCTGCAAGAAATTAATACTGGATTTAATATACTACAGCTACGAATTAAACCAAATTCATGATAGGTTTAAGTAGTATTATTTTCAAGGAATTTGAATTTCAGATTAAACTAAACACATCAGTACGATATAAACCCCAACCCCAAAATCTATCTTTCCGCCCTGTCCTATCCCTGCCCCGGTTGTCGGTGCTTCTGAAACCTGTTCCGAAAGTTCCGGAACCAAGTTCCGGGATGCTTTCGGAGTCTGTTTGGAAATCGACTTTTCTTCCCTATATCTTCATTGATGTTCGAGATATACGTAGAGTACTGTTCGTTTTAGAACACTCACCGTCACTCGTTATATTTTGGAAACTTTTGGAAACGTCTAGAAATTTTTTCTGAAGTTGCAGAAGTTTCTTTGAAAATGTATTTTGCAATATAGTGATTTCTGATCAATTCTTATATATTGCAATATACATTTAGCTGAAATTTTGCAGTCTGAACTACGCGTGAACTAATTTCTTGATTTTGAGACTTAAACCAAATCCCGATGCGTGGTTTTACGATTAATTTAACACCTTCTAATTTGCTTATTTTTCACTATCACTCTTCTTCTAATATTGCACTCTTGATTTTCAATACCGTTTATTTGCTTAGTTTTCAAAATTTCAATATTTGTCCTTGCTTAATTCGAACGCTTCTAAGATCACCAGGTTACTGTAACATTTGCAAATTGCAATATATAACGCTTGGAATTGCAATTTTCGTGCATTTTTCATTTATATTCTCGTTGATAACTTGAAAGCCACGTATTTTCATAGTTCAATGGTGAATATGTGAAAATATATAGGCTTCCAGATGTTCACTATTATTTATCATCATTTTATACCCGATATCATAATCATCTCGGTGTTATCATTATCATCATTGTGATCGATATTTATCTTTCACCTATTATATTGTATGTATTTATTCATTTATAATCGAGTCACTTAACGTTGTGTGCAATATGTTAACAATAAGTCGTGTATAATTAAGTAATTAACGCAATAAATTATGTTAGATAATTGGACAATTAAAGTAATTATAATAATTACTGTTGGAAATCTTCATTGGCTCCATAGATCTGGTGAATTTCCGAGTTAGACGGACCAGGCATATACATATCACCGTCAAAGGCTTGATAATAGATCTAAACTTTATTGTTGATGCCCAAATCTGGGAGGTCGAAAATGGGGGAGGAGGAGAAATAAGCGATTTTAGCCCAGTTGCTCTCCTTTTCGCGTATTATTTCTCGATTTTCTAACCCACTAAAAATAACTATGTGCACCACTTTGCACACTTCCAAGATTTGAGAATCAACAATAGCGTTAGCTTCAAAAATTGAGATTATCATACCAAATTTTCTATTTAACCATTTTGAAACGAGCTTCAGAAAATCAAAATATTCAATAATTGCTTTTTTTTATATACATTGATTGTTTTCTGTTTCTAACATAATTTAGTAATAACTACCTGATTAGGTTGTGGATGAATGATGAATAGCTTTTGCTGACTACCATCTTCAAGAGGCATTTCGATGATGCCACTAGGCTGTACTAGTTGCTCCAAATTTGATCCATCTTGGCAATACATTTCAGAGTTTTGCTCGTCTTCAAATGATATAATAACGTAGTTAATATTATTAATCATTTATAATCTATTCAATTATTTGAAATTTAAAATATTGCTAAAGTTTGGTAATGGAGCAGATTTTAAGAATTGCTCTATAATATGTGACCTTTAACGTTCATATATGATTAATGCGTAAACGACTTAAAAATGGATTTAAATTTAAATCTTTCACTTCCGAGCTTCAAATCCCCAATATCTGATTGTTCAATTTTCCCATGACATGGGGGATAGTCTTTGTGAAGGCATGCAACTCTTGAAAATGCATAATATATGAAAAAGTGATATGTCATAGATTAAACTCTGTGATACATTAAAGTCGTCGCTATATGAAATTGAAGGCTTACGTTGAAGTCGGCTATCTTCAATTTGCTTCCTTCTGCGAATTCTTTGGTTACCAAACCAGTTGTTTACCTGAATTTCATTTTTCTGTTTCAAAATATTTTTTCATAATTCAATATATATCTTGATCTTTTCTTCTCGCTACCTTTTCAAAATATAAATATCATTCAAAATTTTTCGAATATATATTAATGAAATTCATATTTTTATTTGATATGTAGCTGCCTCATTCCTTTATTATCAAAATAGGATGTTTTGCAAATGTTCGAGTCTCGAATAGCTTAATCTAAATGGCAACTTAGAAACCACGAGACATTGAGAAATAATGTGGAAAAGAAAGCCCTATCATCCCTCATACCCTACCCTAAACCCTATACTATTTCGCCTATGTCTCGTGGCTTCACGGTTTCCAAGTAGCGATCTAAATGTTGTTTCCACTACTACTTGATCAATGCTATAATTTTCAACACAGATAAATTACCTGTTGTACCGTAATCCCACATTGCTGAGCCAACATTTGCTTGTGCTCCTCACTCGGGTATGGATGATCAAGGTGCTTATCGAAGTAAGCTTGAAGAATACTCGTAGTGTCTTTATCGAAGTTCTTTCTTTTCTTCCTAAAACATTTAGCTCAAATCACGAATTAGGCAGCAGAATATGAATCCTCTATATTAATCTATTTTCGTCATAAAGTTTTGTTCTAAATCCCTTATGCATCAAAGTTGCATATTAAAAATTGTCATGCGTATCCCTTTTCCCTAAGATTTCTTGTTCAGGCATAAAATCTGCTTAGTTCTAGTTCCTACAGTAATCCTAAAGTTTTTAATCTTCACTTCGAAAAATTTGCAGCCTTTTTCCGAAGATCGCCCGTGCTCTTAATCCGCCCACAAAAGTCGTTTTGTTTTGATAGACGCTTTTCTGGTTTTGATGAAAATGATTATTTTAATCCTGTGATAAGAGAAAAATTACATCTGACTTTTGACATCCAAAAGTTATCTTTAAGAATATATTTTCTGGTATTGGTATTAAAATATAAAAAAAAAAATGTTAAATCTTAAATATTCATGCTCTGAATTTCTTAGGCCTAAGTTTATCATGATACAATGAATAGTAACTCTTTTAAATGGCTATTTTTTTTACATATTAACCTTAGTGTACTATTCCATTTTATATCATTTCATTTTAATTAATTTGAAATACCTGGCCTGTTCGATATTTCTTCGATGTACCAACAGACAGTTCGCTACATATTGTTTGATTTCAAATTGAGCAGATTCATGACGCCTTCGAATGGTATCGGTAGCTCTTTGGAAGTCCTTAAATTAATATTTTTCCTAACTTTTTCTAATTCAACTTTCATCGAAACTTGAATAATTTATAATAGGATCATTATTATTATTATTATTAATTGTGATATAATTTATTGCATATTCGAATTATTCGATCTTTTGCAATGACTTGCAGTTTTCAAATTTCAATTAATGGATTTAAATAGCAAATCTATGACCATTTTTGAATTCATATTTACGCTAGTTTATCTTTGTAAATGTCTTGTAGTTGTCGAATAATGCTGACATTTTATGAGTGCTCACTTTTGGTTCAAGGTAAAAATGATATCGTCTATTTTGAACCTTTCTGTTAAAATGCTAACATTCTTACGAAATTGAGGAAACTCAGTATTAAAGTTCGCAAATACAGGCATTTGCGCGATTGCACTGAGAACTAATGTGAAGGATTTTTCAAAGTCGAAAGTAATCGCAAAATAAAGGGGGTGCAAAAGTGTTTCTTCTTCACGGATATTTATCTTTCAAGATGTCAAAAATCAAAATGATAGAAAAACAAGGAAATTGCGCTTTTTTCAATATTCATGCGCACATTGTCTGGTCACTTTTAGTCTACAGAATAGCGACATACAAAAATGTCTGAAAGGTAAGAATTTCATGAATAAGAAAGATTTCAGCCTAAAATAACGCTGAAAATATATACCTTTAGTAAGTCTAACCATGCGATAAGAAATCATTCACGTATATCTTAAAACGTGAATCTCCCACTCAAAATTTCGTGGCTAAAAATGTGAAACATAAAAGAAATGCGAGATTTAAAAGATTGAAAAACGAGAATTTTTGGGATAATCGAAAGTTTCTCATTTTATCAATGGACTTGCTTTTTGTGTCGCAAACTTTGATCCATCAAAACTCACTAGATTAACACAGGCTTAAGCATGCGCAATTGCTTTTGTGATCTGAATTATCATGCGCGCCGCTAAAGGTGCAGAAAATTTAAAAGAATTCGAAGAAAAATGCTGAAATTCTTTGAGAAAAGCCAAGCTTTTGGGGGAAAAAACGGTCTTTCATTTTTGGTGTCACATTGTTTAAATAAAATTTGAATGAAAACAGATTCAGACTTCATTCTGATACATTGTCTTTCAGGCTCGTATTTGAATATATACATTTTATATATCAAAAATTATATATCTTAGATCTCTGGTGTTTCATATTTTAAAAGCTCCAAGCTTAATTTTTACATTGACTTCCGGATTTTTACGATATAAGATATTATTTATTCATTACAGCGCACGCTTTTCCTGATGTATTTTGATTTTTTCCTAATCCGACCAAAATTTCATGAGTTTCAAGTTAAATTTTCGGCGCGAAATTAGGATATTTTCAGGATTAGGCTCAAATCAGTAATCCCCCTACCTATGCGTTAATGTTTATCCCGAACATCCGGATAGGATATCAAATTATTCTCGAATTTTGCGAGAACACATTTCTCGCCTATCATAATGCAGGATTTTCGTAATAACTAACTTATAAATAGATTTTGGTATCAAAAGATTGTTTTCCTGAAATTCCTTGACATTTTGAAAGTTTAAATTTGTTATTTGAATTTAAAATGATATCGAAAAACTCGAAATTGTAGCTTAAAATGTTTCAAGATTAATCTAGCGGCATTTTTAGACCCAAAGCGAAAGAGAAAATTCGAAATTTCAATTTTTTTCAAAGTTTTACTTTTGTGCAATGCAACCAGTCGGATTGAAATTGGAGCAAAAATGTAGTAAAATTGCAAAACCTTTGAAATTTTCCCAGGCAGATTTACGCACTGCCCAGAATTGTTGTGATATTTTGAACTCGTGATTTTAAACTTTATGTTTTGATATTTGTTTCTAGAAGAAAAGCCAAAACACCTCCAATTGAACCATAAGTTACAGGCATATTTCAAATTGTTGAGTCCAAAGAGATTATAGCCATGGGAAATGTTGAAATTCACAGGTAAAATTTAGCAAAAATCACGGTAATCTTATTGTGAGCTCGGATTTTTGCCAAAATTATTAAATCAGCGATCTTGCTACTAGACTAGGACCTACCTGCTCGTCTATAGGGCGAACTCGCATTTGACTTCTCAGAACGGCGTAAATTCGCTCCGAAGCAGCTTTACTGTTCTAAAATATATTTTGGGGTAATTTGGAACGGTCGATTTATTGTAGCATCGTTGCATGGGAAATTGAAGTAGTGTTTGATAGGGAGAAGATATATTATAATTTTGTATCTTCGCATACAAGCAACACATAGCATTTGGTATGTAACTACTTAGCTATTGCAACTCATTTTTCGGGTTGCTTTTTCAAAGTATTTTTAGTTTATACTTCCAGAGAAGTTTTTGAACCTTTCTAATTCAGGAATATCATTACAAAGCTAATTTCACATCCATATTTCATATTTTGTCGTTACTTCACGTGCACATCTCGTTCTGTTTTGACTGGATTTTATTAAGCGACGACCCCCGCACGTAGCTAATTTTCTAATTTGAGGCCTAATTTGACAGGATTTTCCGATTTGGATAATTTGTCGGCTGATAAATATCGGACAAATTAGCCAAATTAACTCAATTTCGGAATTCGCGCCATTTCTCATCGTCTTATTTTTAGCTACAAATTAATAGCAACATTCGTGAACTTGAGACACGACCTTCATTAACCTTAATGACGAGTTAAACAACTGGCAAACTTTTTAAAATTTGGGCGGAGCCTACTTTTGAATCAAAAGATTATGACTTTTCCAAGGAATTTCTTAGGATCTTCAAGATCAAGAGTTAGTTTTTACACTACACTATCTTATCTCTTATCTTCTAAGATATATGGACAAATAATATAAACCTATTATTGATATCGAAGATTTCAAGTGAACTTTCACATAAACTGAACAAGCGCTCTATAGTCAAATGGTCAGTGATTGTCCTCTTCAAAGTAGCTAGCGTTTAGCAACGGAGCATATTCTGATTACTTCTATATTTGAATATTTTAATTTTTAATTCCTACCTGTTCTAACCTTTTCATAGCGTCGTTAAGCTCTTTTCTAAGTTTCAATCTTTTGGCTTCGTAGCTACTTTCAAGTTTGTTCAATTCTTCATCGCCTTCAGAGCCATTATTGACTACAGTAGACTCCAAATTTAACTCTTCCTAAATAGTTCTTTATCATTTTAAAATAAATTCAAATTTATTTTTCAATTATTACTTTGCAATTTCTAAATCCGCTTTTCCCTTTCTCGAGATTATAACGCAATTACAGGAAATTTTGCACGGATTTTAGGCTTACGTTAAACCGCTTGATTCAAAGATTTTCGAATAGGGGGCTTTAATTCGTCGCTAGTATTTTGAGTGATATACTTAGCGCACTATTTCATGTAGCTGAATGGTTGCAAAAATTCGAAATAAGCCGGATTTTAAAATCTAAAGGTTATATCATACGCGCATATGACTTACACGAGGAAATTCAAGCACAAGAACGTAAATTTTGGTCTTAAAATCTGAAGAAATACGCTTATTCATCAAATTTAAACTCATATTTTAATATAATTCAGATCCATGCATGATGCTTCGTGCGCACTCCCTTAAGGCCTTTTATATTCCACACCCACTTTTTGAGGAGAGAGTAAGGAGGGAGATAAGCAAAAAGAAAAAAGTGGGTGTGGAATACAAGAAGCCCTCTCTTAAGCCAAATGTCTCGCTAAGACCATGTCGTAGAATCTTCAATCTATTAATTTCTCTCGATAGATTACTATTTGTTTAATGAATTTCTCTCAAAGTAGTTTCCTGATTTGATTGAAAATCCGCATAAGTTTGCTTTCATATTTTAAAGTGATGCATTTCGTATATTTTAATTTATTACCAATATAGCGTCAATTTCGCTTGATTGAACTTCTTTCTCGAAGAACGTAGGGTCCATATGGTTTCCTAAAATACTTATCTAATTATTGTTTTTTTTTTTTTTTTTTAAATTTAAATTAGAATATTGATTACTTGCAATATCCTTTCTTTCAATTAAAGCTTCCATTATTGCGGGCCGATATGAGTTAGTCATGAAGTTTTGTCTAAACTAATTATATTTGTATTTATTATGACTTAGCTAATGATGATATTAATTAATTTTATATCCACATAATTTGACATATTTTGAAGCATACTCTATTTTCATCATTTTAATTTTGAGTCAATTTTCATGATATTAGTATCCTCCTTATGGACTCGTCCGGACGTTAATTGCAATGCAACTTGTAACTCGCTCGAAATAGCTTGGGAACCAAGAGAACACACGAAATGACGCAAACGCGCTCTATTAGTTTCCCATGCTATTTCGAGCGAGTTGCAAGTTGCATTGCAACTAATGTCTGAACGGAGCCCTATTATTATTTCAAATTTGATCATTTTGGAAACTTAAATCGTACTCTATTTCACCCCTATGGTTTGTATCTAGGTCCGCCATGCTTTGAAGTTGGTTCAGTAGGGATTGCAATGAATTATCCATTTTGCATTCACCTTCGTCTCTAAAAATTTCGTATTTGAGCGGCAACTTGGAAACCGGCGAGACCACGAGACATTAAGAAATAGTGGGGAAAAAGAAAGTCTATCATTTTCCATACCCTACCCTAGCCCTATACTATTTCGCCTATGTCTCGTGTCTCGTGGTCTCGCAGTTTCCAAAAATAGCCATTTGAGCAAATTTTATGATGTGTATTAAATTTTGAAAATATTGAAGCACAGCAGTTTACGTAGTTTTGAAAATAATGATTGTTGATGGTTAGGAAGTTAGGAGAAGAGGCATTAACACTTTAATGACGCAAATTTTTAAAATGATTAGGCCTAAACTTTCGGTTTATTCATTATTGCTGATAGAAAGAATTTCGAAAATATAAAACAAGAAAGCAAAAATTACAAAAATTAGGTCAAAAAGCAAGATTTTAGCTATGACTGATAGATAATATCTTCAGAATCGAAATAACTGATTTAAAGTTAAAATGATTTGGTCTCAAATATATAATGTGGATAAATTGAATCGATAAATTTAAGATAAAAGAAGGTGGACCTCAATATTTACCTAAGAAATGAAGGAATGCGTTAAAGTGCCTAAATAATGACAGCTTTTAGGGGTGCGTTCTTTAGGAAATAGTGATCAAAACGATCGATTTTGGAGAGAAAGTTTGATTGACAGGTCCCTTATTTGGAATGGCTTTGTGCATACACCTTGGCATGTTATTTGCGACTTTTATTTGGATCAAATATTTAAATGACACATAACAGTTTTTAGAGAATTTCATACAAAATCTTTCTATGCATGGCACTTTCAAATTTATATTTTTATATTCGCAGTAAAAGAAAATGAACAGATTACATGGTTGTTCTAGATTTTCATGTTAGATTTTCTTGCGGCCTAGACAAATCATGAAAAGCTTGGATTTTGCATAAATTGTCACAAAAAATTGCGTGATTTTTCATTGTTTACTTGCAATTTTAGGATTCGAATTAAAATAAGGCTAAAAGGAAGCAAAAGCTCTATTAAAAATGCCATTTCCTCTGCGTTCTGTTCTTTAATGGCAGAAAAATCTTTTATCTCTCCAAATTTTTAGTGTTGTTTCTGTTTTCACTGAAGGAAATGGTGTGAAAGACGTAGAGATGAAAAGATATTTTTAAAGGGAGAACGGGGATATTTCCCCTGAAAAAGCGAACGTTTTGTTCGAATTTTCTCAAATCATATGTCCCTCTAATTTTGCAAGGCGAATTGAAGCCTTAGAAAAGAGTTGTATTTATCTTAATCCACAAATATTTTATGTTGAAAAAATCTTAAGCCGATTAATTTTTTCCTACCAAATCTCCCAATTTACTGACCATATATTATAGAAAATATGTGATATCAGGATCAGATTTAAAGAAAAATGTGTCGCGAATATTAATAAAACATTATTTTATGGACTTTATACCCTATTATCAGATTTGATGATACATATAATGTTCATTTTTGAATTAATACGGACCAAATTTGGAGACATAACGGTTAAAAAATAATGGATTATTGAAAAACTTCAAGTTTGGGGCCATTTTTTGAAGCTGATAAGCAAGAACGCAGCGGTTTTTTTGCTGATCATAAATATTATTGATTTAAAAAGAGCTTAGTTTTTGATACCAAACTACGCGTTATTTTCGAATTGAGTTGAGAGATTAGACAAAATTAACGTGTGCATTGTTGTAATTGTTTTAGGGACAGGCATGTGTGCCGAAGGATATGGTCGTTTATTTTAGCGGATTAGTTACCGAGTCTGATCTAGTGTTGTAAGGAATGTATGCATTTCCGGGTTTGTTTCGCAAAGTTATTAAAAATTTAGCAGGTTTCATTTATTTTGTGTAGTAAAATATGTGGACCAGGTGCAAAATATTAGCATAGGTCTATGGTGAATCATAATAGAACGCTTATTTTGAATAAATACATTTTTAAAATAAGTCATTAGATACACAATACGGTTTTGAAGGCTATTCCTTATCACATGAACATTTTTGGAAAGCTGAATGACTTTTGTAACTTCCCATCAGATTACAAAATAAGTTTGAATCGGTTATTATCAGTCAAAAACAGCTGTAAATTTGCATAGATTATCGTTGTTTAGTTCGAAGATCATGCACAATTCTGATGATTTGATATTTGACAACTTTTTGCACCTGTGCAAAATCCTTCAGGGTACAGTGTATTTTGCGTATAAATATTCATAAACTGAGCTATTTTCAAATCAATTTATTTCATTTCTATTTTTTTTTTAAATATTTTCAAATTACATGTTATGAATGTGTTGGTTTTAAGAGGCCCAATATATCCAGTTTTTTTTTTTTTTTTAAATTTAAACATTTTTTTTCGAATTTGTCATTTTGATAAGAAAAAAACACGCTGATCAGTTTATGAGCAACCACAGCAGTTGCGGATGACGTTCCAGTAACCAACGGTTCCTAAAGGAAAACTATCAGTTTGAAATTGTTCCGCATTTAATAAATACGCGAATAAAACTCAGAATTTCGACTAGATTTTAGTGTATTAGAAAGAAATCTCCAATTAGCGAATCAACTTTCAAATGAGGGCCTAATTTATCTAATAAAGCGAGTAAAAATTTTATAAAGTACGGATCAGTTTTTTCACACAAGTTGTTCCGCAAATAATATGTGCAGAGCGAGGTTAAAAAATGCGCGGAACTCAGATGTTGCGACGTTTTCGAACCGCATGAAACGAGGTATTGGATATTTTCGAGAGACGAAAAGAGAGTGCTCTTTTTCGCCTCTCGATAAGGCACACTATCTTGTTTCATGTGGGGTTAACCGCGCGCGGCTTTCTGACACTCACCAGAGTTCCTGCATCCGTTAGGTCCACCGTTGTGATTTCTGGCCATGATTTGGCACGCGCCCTCACCGGTCGAAGAGCAGCCACCCTTGTAGCGGTTGTAGTAGTTCTAAAATTTAGGATTAAAGTAGTTTAATAGAAGACCCCTAAAATATAAGACTCTCTATAATATAAGGCCTCTTTAGTAGAATATCCCTAAGTTATTTTTCTTTTCATCATCATAACCTTTATAAACTAATTTTTTCCTAATTATAAGACGCCTATAAATAAAATATATAGTAGAAGTTCAGGTACTTCTATTTTATGTTTTATTGCAATTGAAATATTGGTCTTGTGTGTACATTTTTGTAAAGATAAAATCCATGGCCTTCATTAAAGTTGCAATTTTTACATGACAAAAATGCCCGAAGTATCGACTTTTTACTATATTTAATTAGAAGGAAGCTCTTTCAAAATTTTATATGACTTTTCGAATGAATTTTATGCATATCACGTTATTGCAAATTCACGATTTTGCAGACTTTTTAAAATTATATGTCGCAAATTTTGCAGAAACTAAAATTCGCAACTGACGGCTTCTCCGGTATAACACGTGGCGAAATATCGTTTTTATGACAATTTTAAAAACGAACGATATATTGTTATTCTTTTCACTTTAGATTCTCTTGAAATTTCATAATCTTTCGGTTTATTTCTATCAAAATTCTTCCTTCCTCAGGTCGCATTATTTTTTGTCGAAAAAGTTGTAATAGGAAATTAAATAGCACCATTAATCATTTTGAAAGTGGATTTTCGTCATTTCGGCTTCAAATGATAGAATGATGATGATGACCTTCATAATTATCATTATTAACCAGCATTAGTCTTGATTGCTCATCATAACACAGCGCTACCAATAAAACATGGTTCATTATGGTAATCTCTAAATGCGTTGGGTCATAATATCAAGCTTCATCCCCAGTTTGTTCCAAATCTTCTAACACGTCAGGCTTTAAATGAATGATTCATAGTGTTTTTTCTGCTTAAAGATCAGGAAATGCAGTAACGAATCAGCACGCTAAACTAGTAGAACGAACTAGAACATTCTTAGCGTTATTAGCCTACTGTTAGTTTCATATAGTTTTGCATACCGTGTTCTAAAATAGCACTTACTTTTTGTTAACTTTGATGTCATTTTAAACTACCGTAGCTTTCTTCAAAACTGCAATTCTTGGTTCAACATTTGTAAATGTCTATTTTCGAAATGTTACTACGAGGAAATGAGATATCAGTCATTAGCCTTTTGCGCATCCTTTAAAAATACTCGCAATTTTGAAATCTTCAAAATACTCACCCTACCATTTAATCGTAAAAAGTTCTGATGAAAATGCACTTTTATCTTCGAACTTTGATACGTCTGATTTCTCCCCGGGGTTACGGTATTTTTTTTTTTATAATTTAAGCTTAAACGTACGTTTACGCAGGTCTGAGCACAATTGTAGTCGTCTGAAAATCGTGGATTTGGGTCAAATTTAAGTTAGATATATTTTTGCTGGAATAATTCGTTCCAAATCAGGAAGAAAATTATTCTCCAATAATTCATGTTTTTTGGGAATAATTTCTGGAAGGTTTGGAAATAAAATGTTCCCAACCAAAATTTCTACATACCTGCGCATCGTCTCCAGGCGGTATCAGTCGACTCTCCAGAATTCTTTCCAGGCTGGCCGCAATCTTAAATTCAACTACTGAAGGGCATTTCCAGGCGAAGATAGATGTCTTTCAATGGGTAATTCCTTCTAGTATCGTTAATTGGCGAGAAAGTCGATATATTCATGCAGAAATAAGAATTCGAATGTGAAGCGAAATAGAGTGAGCCGTGTAGAAGAGAAATGAGACAAATCGCGTAATTTTTCAATATCGATGCGTTCTCTCCCAATCAACGATAATTAGAATGTATTTGAGAAAGTCCTTTTCCGATAATATCTTTCAGTGACACTCACCTTCGTAGTAGGGAAGTTTGATCTAAAATTGGTTTTTCATCGACTCTCATTAGATGTTTACATTTTATTATGAAGTTTTTCGGTGTTTGATTTTTTCACTTTATCAAGAGCTTATCAGACAATTTCATTTCTTCCAGAAGCTTTTGAGTGCAAGAGTCCTTATGGCGAATTTTAAGACATCTTTTGAAATATCACCACTTAGAATTCAAACTTAATTTTAACTTTGTGAAGTTCAAAATTAGCATCGACGTTAAGTTAGTTGAACTTACCTGGAAATAACCGCAGCTCAATGAGCCGACGTCCATGTTGCAGCCAATCGGCTTGCATCCAGACTCATGCAGACAGATGCAGTGAATGCATGTGTCCGCGAAGCTGACGTACGCTAAAGTTACTCGCGTTATTTTAGTAAACCGCGTTGTATCTTAATTACGGCGCTATAATTTAATTATAGCTTGAAAAAAATTGAATTAACTTTGCAACTCTTTCTGCATAAAATTCTATTTTCTTAAATTTGTTGTCCGAATGAAGTTTCGGAGCATACATTTTTCGATACCGTAAACCTAGACGTCTCGACTTTCATGCGTAATTTTTTATTCTTTGTTCTCAAAATAAACTACGCTAAATTATGTTCCGGTTTTTTGAGAGACCATTTTCAATTTAGAAATTTTAAATTCCACCCCCGAAAAAGGCAACATATTCAGATATTCAGGAAATTAAAAGTCGAACCCCCCGACTTTTAGGCTACTTGATAATTCGTTGCCGAATTTGTTCACTTTTTATCGTATTTTGCTAATTTTTTCGACTTTTTAAGTTACAAAGATTCGGAGGCTATTATTCATAAGTACAATGCAGGATAAATAGAATTTGTATCGAACAGCCGGGGGTAATGAATTTATTTTTTGCGATAAAAAACCGGGGTGTCGACTTCTCGGAAAATGTTTGGCAAAGGGCACATTTACAGCTATTTTTCACCAAAAAATGTCATGAATGTAAAGATTAACAAAAAACGAACCCCTTGAAATACAATATATGAAAGGTTGGTGTTCGGGGACATTGTTTGCCAACAAAAATTGTCTTTAAAACATAAAAAAAAAAAAATTGGCAAAAAATACTAGAATTTTGATTTTAAAAAATTCGAAAAAGTCAATTTATCGGTTTTGAAATTGGCCTACCGAGGGCGGAAAGGAGAAGAATCTTGTAGAGCATTTCTCGTGTCTGGCGAAACGAAACCCAGCAAAACTAAGCTCTTTCAAGTCAAGGTTTTTCCTTTTATTCGAAAATTATTCACTGATAACGGGAGTCCTTGCTTGATTCTTACGTATACTGAATTTCCATTCGTTATCATTTACAAAAACCTAATGAATGCAGCATTTAACATTTGATAAGCTGCACTCAACTTTATTGGTAAACGTAGATAAAATTCTCTGGTCTATGTTTAAGAGTAGGCCAAAAAATCTGCTGAAAGTATAAAACTAAAAATTTCGATAAGGTGATCGGAAGTGCTTTAGAGGATATTGTTGCGTAGTCAAGGATAGGACATGAAAAATGGTTTGGGTATTTTTTACCGTTGATTTGATAATAATCAGGGAATATAGATCAGGTACGCTTAATGGTGGAGACGGAATAATCAGAACACGTTTTTTGATTTTGACAAGTGGTCGAAAAAATGAAATTAAGAGGATGCGGAGGCCTTGATAAAATGATAAAGAAAAAGCCTTTTTGATAAAAAATTATGAAAGACGTCAATACGAATGTTTACAGACGGTTTTTTGGTATGCAACTTGGTGGAGAGGGATTTGATAGTTTTATTGAGTATCGTAATTTAAAATCGAATGGAATACAATGGGTTATTCTGCAAAATATTCGATTAATGCACTAAATTTTACATTTGGAATAGTTTGAAATTTTTTGCAACTATTTCAAATTTCGAAATTTTAATTGATGCGACATTTTTGGCACTGATAAAATCACGAGTGTGGATTAGATCGACTTCTGTGCAAAAATTTCACGGAGGGTTGCAATTTTTGGACCAGAAATTTCTGGAGATAGCGCCCCAAAAATCTAATTTTTACTCATTATCAGTAAAATCGCATAGGAATCTTTGAATATTGTTCCCGAAAAGTTAGCACTACACTACATCGCGATAAATCAGAAATTCGGGATCGTATATGATGAAATATATGTGATCAAAAATATCTGAAATATTTCACAACTTATTATTGACCAAATTTGGCATCAAATCAATAATAAATTGGTGTACCTTGGACCCAAGTCACGTTTCGGCTACTAACCTCATGGCAGTTTTCATTGAGTTAGGTTTCGAGATAATATTCATAGCATATTATAATCACTAAAAAGATGTAATTTTAGCACGCTTAAAATTATTTTTATTAACGTATTAATCGTTAAAGTCCAATTTTAGGCTCTTAGACATTCTTATAATTATTTTGAATGCACCGATCACAACTATATCTCACAATTTTAGCACTTATAACACTATTTTAGTGCATTACTAATCAAAACGTTTGTTTTAGCTAGGAATTTTTTCGAAGAATATGATTTCATCCACGAAAATAACCAATTAGGCCATAATTTTGGCATTTTTAGTGCGCTTAACCTGAAGAAACGTCTCATTAAAATCAGCCTGTTTTTTTAAAGTTCTTAGTTTCTTTGTACTATTAAAGCGCTTTCTGGGTTCGCGATTTAGTGATATTTTTATCGATATAAAGCCTAAGATTCCGACTATCGTTCGTTTTTATCCCAATTTTTCAATATATGACTCAAGAAATTCTCATCATTCGACTAAAAGTCACTTATATTCTCAAATTTCTAAACATTATCATTACTTCATTAATGGGATTACTTTCCATTGCTTGTGTACTCTTTATTTACTATAGTAATACAGTGATTTTTTGATAAGTTATCAGTAGATTGGTTATGATAAAAATGGAAAGGAGATTGTTATTGTTATCAGTGTACCAGTTCCTTTCTTAATCCGATATAGCCTTTGGAAAGCTCATAACTGAGTTTCAAGATAAGCTAACTCGAACGATTAAATCTTGTATCTCTGAATAATACTATGTCTCGGATACCGTATTCCTGATAGAATAAGTCAATCATATCTAAGGCCATGGGACTTATAGAACCTTTAGTCAACGCTTTTTCCTGATATCTGAATCAGGTATCAGCCGTTTTTCATCTTATGTTAGTCAATACAGGATCTTATCTAGCGGATTAAGTTTTTACGCCGAAATCTTCAATTGTATGTGAAGTATAGAGCTTTTGAATTTTTTAAATTCGCCTTTTCAAAAATTTGAATGCCATATTTTAAGGTATATTCATAGAAAATAATATCAAAGAAGCTTCAGAATTCTTTCTAAATTCATAAGATTTTTATTCTTATCTAGAAAAGGCTATTCGAAAACCGCACGACGTCAAGATCTCAAGGTATGCGAAATAGTGTGTGTATGTATGTATGATTAGGGTAGGGTATTGACTGATAGGATTTCTTTTCCCCCACACTATTTCGCATGTTGTGAGATTTTGAATGTCGCGAGGTGTTTACAACGTTGCTTCTTGAAAATTAGTAACGCTAATATCCGCAAAATATTATAGAATTGCTCATTTTCCCGCTTCATTATATGTTATGCATTACTACCGGCTACTGCATTTCCAGCTTGTCATTTTTATGACGAGCTTACAACATATGATTCATGGAATAAGCTTTTGCAGGAAGAAAATATTGCAAATACATGATAGTAGGAAAATTACTGTAGGTTGAAATTGCGAAAAAACGCGTGTGTAACGGAAGTTGAATAATGGAGACATGTCGCGTATTTTCAAGCGTCTATTTTTTGTACGAATGTAACGGAAATTTCCGACAGTTTGAGGCGGGGTCTAGTAGTGGGGCGTATAGCTATTATATTAACCTGCAAATTTGCATTGCAAGATTTCAGAATTTCAGGAACTTTCCTAAAACCTTCCTTATTCAACTAGTTTTTTTCTGTACTATACGAAATAATATGGTTTCTTAGTGTTTGTCTGATATCCAATTTCGACTCTAAATATGTGCAATTTTTCGTTGTTTTTGCATTTTAATCCAGTTTATGTCGTTATTTTATTAAATCTACTACTGGCCATGCGATTAAAACTATAATCGACCTATTATATTTCAATCTAATCTAAAACGTAAATATATTTATTTACTACGAAATCGAAAGACCCTATCCAGACCGACATATATTTGCAACTAATTGGCGTAAATTACTACTTATTCGATTTATATTCAATTTTCGCGTTACTCATAGTTTTTTTTGCCATATAGAATTAATATTTTACGTGGGGGTTTTCTCGCAAATGTGTGGAAATTTTATTTATAACTGTCATAATTTGTCGGTTCCAGGGAGTTTTTGCCAGTTTGAAACTTGGCCGGGACGCTTCCACGAAATTGACGGCTATTTCTAGTTTTATCTCCTTGGATTTTGAACGTGATTATGAAATTCTAACCCCTCACTTATAAACCGAATTTCTGGTCATATAGAGGATAAATATATGATTTAGTGACATGCTATATAAGGTTAATCCCCTATTTGCTCAAATTACGCAAATATTTATTTATAAGTTAGAAAGCGTGCTATAAGAGGCTTAACGGCTCGAATATATACTGTAATGTATAGGCGATTATTTATATGTTGAGTTATTAACATTGTTAAGCGACGTTAAGACCCCTTGCAGATTTTGGTGACAACGTGCTAATTCTAAACATAAAAATGCGTCGTAATCCATATCAAGATTCACTTTTCTGAACTATTTAAAACAAACTTGATGGGCACACGAAGTTCCCGTAAAATTTAATTTCCATTTACACAGGGCGCGTTTTTGCTTGGTTAACTTTTGCAAGTACAAAATCCCAAAATTCAAAAAATTTTCAAAATTCTTACTTCCGATTTTTAAGAAATTATTCAGGACATTTTTAGGCGGAATATTAGGGGCTAATTTTAAACGAAGCGAATTTTGGGATTATTCGGCCTTAAGCTTATTAGCTTATGATGTATCATCAATAACTCAACATATGATGAGGAATAGTCCCGAAAAATGGATTGGATATAAGAAGCTAAAAATTTAGAATGCTCTCAAAAAAGTCGGTAGCTACTTTTGATCATTAGCGTAGGATATTTTTGAAATAGTTTTCTTTTCCAACTTTCGTTATTTTTCCAGATGAATTTTTCATTAGAAATACGCTAGCAGGTTTACCACTTTTTTACAATAGCATAAGTGTTGTTTAATATATACAAAGCAGCGTAGTTTTCCAAATTTTCATATCATATGCTAATTGTGGACATATCACATGCTTCTGTAAATACACAACACACTGATAAGGTCATTCAGTCTGATATTATTTCACTGATAAGGCTAACGCTAATCAGGCTAATTTATTCGGCAGAAATGAACATTCATTCCCCGACTTTTTAACCAGCTTGTGTTATCCCAAATATGTCACATCATTTTGAATATATTGCGAAATCTGTATATCTTAATTTTCGATCATTCCAAATTTGTCAAAATATAAATGACTAAAATCTTGAATCATTTAAATTGAATCTATTGTCAGATTTATTAATATGATGTGAACTCATGCTTACTTTTTAAACAGTCGCAGAAACCGGAAGTTCCGAGAAAAATTCGGACCCCCACCGGATTTTTGAAGCTTGAAAAACGCTTTTCTGGCCGCGCTCGGATATGGTTTTTGTTTGGATTCCAAGATCAAATTAATGCAAAATTTTCGTGGTTTCGGTATAAAATGACAAAGTTCGCCCGAATTTTTGAAAATATTTAACATGTAGATTATCGCGATCAACTCCTTATCACCAAAATAAGGGGCCCAAATTGCCTGAATTTGCAGATCATTCATTTTACTTGCACGCCAAATAAAGAAACTATTTGCCTTCACTCGGATAATTTAGAAGTTTTAAAGAAAATTATGAACTCAAAACATGATAATTGATATTGAAAAGAGCATTTTTAGAAATTTGCTAAAACGCCTTTTATAGCACCAATAATCTAATTTAAACAAGTTTTAATCAGCACACATTCCAAAAGTGTGCTTTTTATGGGCAAAGATAATGAAATTTGATCCCGTGAAACTAAAACATTTTTAAAAATTGGCGTATTTATAGGTGTTATTATAAATTTACATCGAGTTAAAGCATTCTCACCTTTTACGCACTGGTTCGCTGGCATTTTGATTTAAAAGTGCGTTAATTCATGGGCCTGAATTTCATTCTTTGGTTTTAACCCATAGGGCTCTAGACATGAGAGAACTAGAAATGTGCATTCCTAAAAGGCCCAAATGTAGCGATTTTCGCAGGTGTATTTACATGATAGTTTATTGAGGAAAATCCTACTTTATGTAAAAAAAAATACTAGGGCATCAGACGCGCGTATTTTAAATCATTTAAAGTACATGTGGTAAATCAAAACTTAAAGAACATTTTTTAATATATAAAATATACTTTTGACAAACAATTTTTTACAATGATCCATTATTACTTTTCCATAAATCCTATGATAAAATATTCTTTATTTCAAAAAGCATATCAAGATGATATTTATAATATGCTCTACCATTTGATACAAAGTTTTAAAACCAGACGTTTAGAATAATTCGAAAGTCTCGTCACTTTATGAAATAGTATGTAAAAGTGAGCGAGCATATCCCCTACATCTATCTATCCTCCCCTATATCCCTATGTACTATTTCGCAGAGTTGCGAGAATCCCCAAATTCCTGGTCTTAGAATATGAAATTCAAAAAGCCGATTTTTATCATTTTATTTTCGTATTTGTTCGGGGAGTTGTCTATAAAAAAGAAACGCTCGGCTTTTTTTTAAAATGTAATTCTAAGATATATCTACGCGTAAAAATTCATACAAATTTTGTCGCCCCGTCCCGAGGTCGGCTAATTTTGAGAGAGTATTTTCGAAAAAACGTTGCACTTTCTTCGGAAAATAGAGGGCAAAAAATCGCTGTTAGCAAATACAAAATCGAAAAAGTAGACGATGATGATGGTTTTTACGTGAAAATTTCATGTAGTAGAAAAATTCCATGAGTCAGATTTTATAATCTATGATTTTATTTCTGAGTTTTAGATTGGATCTCTGGGAAATCGAAAATAGAGAGAGAAAGAAACGGTTTTGGGAGCCTTTTGTATTCCACACCCATTTTTGAAGCGATGGTAAAGGAGAGAGGTTGGGGGAAAGAAAAATGGGCGTGGAGTACGAAAGGTCGATTTTAGGCCAGTTCCTCCCTTTCGCGTACTATTTCTAGTATTCTAACACTATACGGACTCCCCAATATTCGATTTGATATTTTCTAAATATTCATTTTTATTCAATTTTATGCTACTAGTCTATTTTTATTATTCGAGAAATTACTTCATAGCTTCGTAATCATTCCAAATCACATGTTTAGCGTTATCTATTTCGTAAATTGATATCATTTCTGCAGAAACCAACATATGTGACTTTTGGCTTGAAACTTGAAATTTAAGAATTATTCGAAGCGGTTTTCGGGGCTCATGATTAATCATATGGTTTAGAAATCAGTTATCACTTTCGGAAGTGAGCTCACGCCTTTGACTATTTGATTTCTCTGATTCATGTACTTTGCCTTTGAAATTTTGCAAAGAAATAATGCCACAAATATTGACAGAATTACTCACGCAAAAAGTGCGCTTTTGTTCCGAACTCTGGACCACACAATGCGCGCTGAGTGATTTTCAAACATCGGCGTAATCATACGAAATTTTGCATCATTAGCCACAATTTCGTGCCTTTTCTCGCATAACTTGAATCTATGCGATAGAATTTGCCTTCCGGAATATTTTGATATAGCTTACAGCTAAGATCGGTAGATCTGATTCTATCTAATAGGAACATTTGTAAAAGTTTCATTTATTTGCTTGGAAATCTGAAGATCTCTATGACAAATTTATTATCTTGCATATTTAGGTCTAATCTATGATTCTAATATTTAAGTTCTGCACGTTCTCAGACATATATTTTATCCCGTATAGTTAAGATGAGTGTATTGTCGCAGCTCTATTAAGGCTCTCATCATAATTCCCCCATATGTCATCATAGTTGTTGATCAAAGTTTCAAATCCCAGAATTAAGTTCTTAAAATTGAATAAAGATAGTGGGATTTGCATATTTTCTCATATACGCTTTGATGTATCAAAGTTGAAATTCTATATTTTTAGAAGTTTAGGCAATTATTTGATTGAAAGCAAAAAACCAAAGACTTAGAACGGGGAAGTGTTTCATAAGCTGATTTTTGGTTCAAAAAGCCAGTTAATAATAGTACACCATAGTACTTCGAAGTAGTACACAAAAATTCATATAAAAAAACATGATCATAGGAATTTTCTTAGCTGAAGGAGTTTGATTTCCACCATTCCACTACCAAATGCCTACCCTATACTCTATAAGTAAGCTATTACCGTTTAAATTGACCCAAAATATATGCATATTCATTGAATTATTGTGGCACTACTTTTATTAATTGTCTTCAAAAGTTAAAGAAATTTTTTTTATAAAAAAAAAAGATGAAACAAGCTAGAATAATTCATATTCTAAAATGTTGAAGTTGAACTTCAAGATATGTTAGACCACTCCCTATGTCGTCAGATTTAAAAATAAATATATTCTTGCTCAAATTTAGTATAGCCTTTAAGCTATCGAAAGCGAAAACGTGGCGCGTCCTATTCTAATGCCGATTTCAATTTTCACCTGCTTTCTCGAACTTTTAGGATAAATGACTTTGCCAACTCACCACCCCGCTTCTTTGCCTACTCTAGTGATCTTTGCGACTAATTTTGTAGATGCTCTATTTATTTTTAGCGTCAAAGTACAATTTTCACGAATATACGTTGCATACTATTCATTTGTAGATAAATTTGAATTTTTAAAGGAGCTATGAATTAGAGAAGCGATATTTTACGCTATTTTTCTTGCGCCATGTAGAACTTTCTAGCCCTCGAGCTATAAGAAATATGCATACGATAATTATTCGGCCCATTATCTTTTCCAGAATTCTAGCTTATAATAGTCAGCACTTACTAAACTAATACTTTATAATGTGAATATACAATTTGAATTTTGCATATTTTAGCTGCTATTCCACCATTCATGCAGTGGCTATTTTAATCGGTATAATTTCGAGGCTTAAAACTCATTTAATAGCCAACAACGTAATCTCACGTTAAACAATTCACTTTGTACAAGAGCTCCTAGAAAAAGACGCCAGGACACCGTTTTTCTAAGAAATAGTATGAGGAAGCAAGAGAAAAAAGGAAAAAAACCGGTGTCTTTTTCTATGAGTCTGTACGAGTAATTTCAACATTTATAATTCATATACCATGTACGCGCTCAAAATATATGGTGTAGTACTACGCAAAATATTTAAATATACAATTAATTGATATCTTAAGTCACAGGGAATCCCCTTATTGTACTTTTAAGTTTAATATATTTATCCGAAGTTTAATTGAAGCATAATTTTGTTTCCTTATCCAGAAAGACAAACAAACTAGATTTGATGATCGGTCGAAAACCAATTTTTAGTCTAAAATGAGGGTGTTGTGATGTTACCGTAATAGTCGAAGGAAATTAATATGAAAGGTTAAAACGTCAATTCGGGAAAAAACTCTAGCTTGAAACAACAACTTTTTGAGTTTTTCGGTCTTATGTGTTTTTTTTTCCAACGATACATTTCCTCAATTGCGAGCCATGACGTAGGAGAAAGATAGCTTTTTTTTCTAATTTCAGAGAATATATATGAATGTTTGAAAATAATATAAAAAAGTGCTTTAAGTAATCTTACTGCTAAAACTCCCAATAATTCTTGAAAATTTAGGTAATCTATTGTCTCTGGTTGATATCATATCGGAAATCCGAAAAGCCACTTTAACATTGTTTTTGTCAAAAATGCGTATTTCGCAAAATATCAAAGTCATCCTATTTCCGCTTTAGGTAATCGCAACTTGCGCAATTTTATAAGTTTCACTCCCACTAAATTTATGTTATTGGTCATTTAAGTTAGGTGCTTTTTCGAATTAAAGTTCTTTTCCGGTGTGCAAGGTTATCGGCCATAGATTAAATTTTGAAACAAAAAATCGTCCTGGGGGTCTTTGATGAAAATGTTCGTCATACGCGCTAGCCCTTAACATTTCACTCCTCCCCGATGATGATCATTTAATAGCGCCACGCGCGCGAGTCGCTAGCTAAAACAGCCCTCAAAACCGAGCGCGAATTTTCATCTTCTGCAGAAAGAAATTACGCAAAATTGCAATGAATAGTTATAAAATTCGCGTCAAAGCGCTAGTTTTCATCTATAAAAGTCGACTCGACGCCCAATTTTGCGTGGGCCAAAAACGCGTACAAAATTTGTATTTCTTAACGGAAAACCATCTGCAAAACGTTTGTACCTTTTCATTCTTAGCCATGTATAGCGACCTGAACTTTGGGAAACAGCTGGAATATTGGAAGCGAGCGATTTTTTGCCTGGCAAAAAGCGTTCTTTATGCATTTTCTCTTTATATGTAAAATAAAAAGGTTCACTATTTTACCGCTCGGCTATTTAGCTATCATATCCCTTTCATTTATCATTCTCTTTGCATGACTCATTCATAAACTTTTTCTTTTGCTCCGACATGACGAAAATTTAATTTTACTACGATATATTATAAGTTAACGAGTAATTTAATTCAACCGTTATAGAAAATTTCGTCAAGTCTCGTTAAAGTTTAATTCTAGTCCATTTTTGCTAAACTCATTTCCGGATTTGTGGGCCGCGTTTTTCCGTTAGAAATTTGCCACCAAAGTTCCAACGCTCATTTTCGAGTTACAGTAGTTAATTTTGAAACACGTAACATTTATGTTCGTATGTTAACGCGTTACTACGAAATACTTAGAAATGATTGTACTTAGCTAATTTCTGAGAATGTTAATTCATTCACTAAATACGATAACTCCCTCACATTTTACATAAACTAATTGCCTATACATTTGATATATTAAGGGATATACTTTAAAATTGATTGACATATTACCTCTACTATATATGATAATTTTAGTGTGATTTTAATATTTTATTTCGGGTTTCATACTATGAAGACCTATATCGCAACTTTCGAAAGATCTAATTCTGAAAGAATTTATGGATTCTTTTAAATTGAAAAATCACGGTTTTGCGAAAGATCAACGAATATTCTTTCAGAGAACAATCTAGAAACCAAACTTTGGGAAAATAATACTGCTAATCCACATGTTGAAAATTTTATCAAAATAACTTTGTTAAAGCAGTCGGTTAGACACTAATTTATAGTTTTACTAACAAAGGTTTCAGATCTTATGTATCATATCCCCAGCCGGTTTTTTGGATTATCCTTTATCATGCGAAGTCTTAAAGATAATTTTTATGAGAACTGAACGATGCATGGCTTAGAAGGTGCTGATTAATTTTAATTGACAGTATTCCAGACATGTTTTGATACGTGATATGCATGAAATATAAGAATCGCTTGCAAACTTGCATTTTTTAGTATTTAATAGATAGCACTATCTTTCGCTGGATGAAAGACAGAGCTTCCCACATTTCAGTTACTAATCTTAAATCTCCAACGAATTGCTCACTTTTTAATCATTAGTCGACTGGGTATAGGCTAGAATTTCCATATATAGCCAGCTTTGAAATGGCTTAATACCTTTGTTATTATTATGAGCATCCATGCTTGAAATGCAAGTTAATCATGTAAAATTTGATTCATAATTTAATAACTTGAGCAGAAAAAGTTAATATTATTTTGCAAAACTTGACTTGGAAAATTTAGGAAAAACCACATTTCGAACTCGCGATTTTTCGCCGGAATATGACATTTCGCATAATTATTTCCGCAGGTGATTAAGAATAAAAGACTAAATTTAGATTTCTAATTTCTTGAAAGGCTGCGATGAAACGAAATATAATATTTGAGCAAGTTTTTGAGTTATGCTTTTTGTTCTATTCATCATAGAATCATTTTTCGCTATTTTTGAATTGTTTAAATTTCATTTGTTTAACCTATTTTCAGTAATTTATGTGCCAAGTCATATCATTTTCAAAACAAACTTCACATTTTGCTAGAGATTTAATCTTAGATGCTCGCAGGACTCATATATAGTACCCCCTCGACATATTGTTATGATTTATCTATTCGTGTTTCCTACGCTTGACTTAGCTAGCCTGCTGAAATCATCCAACTGCTCGTAAACCTTTGTTGCGTGGGGGTAATTATCGCCGCTATTGCATCATATCCGACATATTAGATATTAGAGATAATGTTGATATTACATCAGGATCTCTAGCAAATTAGGGTTTTCCATAACTTTTCTGAATAAACGGATGAAATCAGAATAGATATGAAATGCGGAATAGTTTTTTTCCAACTCAATGAGTGACGAAAATGCACCTAATCACTACTAATTACCACATGATGGAATCAGGAAAATCAAAGAATTCGTTTTCTTTTTCGGTTATCAAATGTTCACATGAACCTTGACAATCTTTAACGTTTGCTAATTATTTCTTCGCCGAATTTCATTTTCCTTTGCCAATTTACTTTCTAGTGTAGCAGATATCGCTAGAGCTATATTTAGACCGTACATTCTAAAAATACCGCCATGTTTGTTGAATTTTGAAGTTTCACCGACTAATGTTCAGGCATTTCATCATACCTGCTGAACATTTGTGGGCACGAACAGATGAAAACAAGTCAAATGTCACCAATTTTCCCCTTCGCGCAAAGGAGTCAATTTAACTCTGCCTCCCCTGGACCATTTCTCTGTTCAAAGAAAACGGTTCAAAGTTTGCGAAAAACCCTCCGAAAAATACGCTCTCGAAGCATGGTTAACAGACTGAATAATTCGCCTTTTTTCTGCAGATCTCATGTAAAATATCATTAATTTTTCAGCTCATTGTATTGCATTTTTCTCGAAGAAAATGTGTACTTTGAACTAATTTGCACAAACCAGAAATGCGCTTTTCTAATCCGAGTTTTATAACTCGAATAATTAGCTAAACACCCTCATATCGCTTCCTGTTATCATATGTTTTCAAGTAGAATTCGATGCA
Organism: Diploscapter coronatus; assembly: GCA_964036155.1. Classification (NCBI taxonomy): domain Eukaryota; kingdom Metazoa; phylum Nematoda; class Chromadorea; order Rhabditida; family Rhabditidae; genus Diploscapter; species Diploscapter coronatus. Next base: position 984,941 of record OZ038422.1, on the reverse strand, counting down.
TAGACTGATAATTCTCCTATCTTTTCTTGTACGGAATAGATTCTAGCTTTATTGTCTCTCTCTAAGTTGGAGAATGAAGAAACAACGCAGACAGCGACGTCGCGTACCCACCTTGAGAGATGAGACAAAAAATCGCAGACACTTGCCAATTTCCTTGACTCTTTGTAAACAAGACGGGAGTTTTCATCGCTTCGACAACTTCTTTTTCTTTCAAATTTCCTTTAACCATGCGATTTCGCAGGAAAAATTGCAACCGGTAGGCCATTTTCGTCGTACTTTTAATCCCTACTTGGCACGGGGAGGGGGATTCTACGCACTAAATAGTCCAATTCTATTTACTACGATGAATTTCCCTGTGTGGTTTCAAGAAAGCCGGAAATGACTGGTGCGAATTTTGGCAATCCGTTCAACTGTTCAAAATTCTCGGTATTAGTCGCGTTGTTAAAACTCGCTCACGTTTTTCGTAAGCGCTCAAAATTTTGTCGAAATTTGCAGCCAATTCTTATGGATGTTAGTCAATTTGTATTTCGACAAAAACAATGTTTGAAAAAGGCGTATTTGACTGAAAAACGCACTGCAAATTTGCAAACAGATTTAAAGATTTACAGTATTTTTCTTCGAAGAATTTAAATGCTTTTTTTTTTTTTTTTTTTGAAAATTGGGATTTTTGAATATTTTAATATTATGAATGAAAGAGTTTAAATGGAACACATGGAATAATACCATTCAAATAATACTCAAACACTAGAGCTTAATCCTCAAAAATTAAGCTCTTCCCAGAAAGAGGCAGCTGATAAGGATCTTGATAATGGAGACTTGCGATCTTATCATTTATCATTCATGAATTTCTGAACATAATAATAATAATAATATAGTTGTGGAGAGAATTCTCCTATTTTATTTCCGAAAATATGATTCACAGCCCACGGATTTTGGTGCACTTTTGTTGAAAATTTAGAATGTCTGATTTTTTCTCGAATTTGCTTGAGATTAGTATTTTGGGATTGCATTATTGTGCGAGCGTCTATAGTAAATTTCAGTTTCTTTTCTGCCCATTTTGTGATCGGACATTTGCGGAGTCGAATTTCTATAGTTTGGCTAAAAATCAAATATCATAAACACAGGTAATGTTTAAGTCTTGCGTCAAATGCTTATTTACTCGCTGCCCGAAATTTATCGAAATTATTAGTCAGAAAAAACTGGCCCTGATGACCTGAGACGTAAAATATGTCATGTTCCAGACTGTTTTTGCGGATATGATCATCATTTTTGCACGTATGAACATTATCGTTGAGGTATTTTAGAATATTTGCTATTTTAGGTCAGAAAAGGCAATGTTTCTTTGTATGATGGAGAGGGTAGTCGTAAAAGTCGGCATAATAATTTTTAAACATACGCCTGTTTTGAGACGATCCAGGTTCGGTCATATAATTACTTAGTAATTTTTGCTTCGGACGTATTTTGAGTTGGTTCCGAAATTCGTCAAAAACGACACCAACATCGTGCTATCATCATAGTCTATTTGATACGATTATTTAAGTCATTTAAGTCTTCGAAATTTAGTGGATTTAAGTTTCATGATACTCTTATTTCATGTTATCTAAAATCCGCCTGCGTTCATTATTTAATTAATCCATCTTCATTGCACGCATTCAATTTAAAAATGACGGAAAACATCTGTATGTTTACATAATATACGCAGCCTTAATGAGCGTGTTTTTTCTGCAGATTGTATTTTATTACCAGAAAGATTAAACTTTCAACTTTGATCGCTATATTTTGTCGCTTCTTCGAAAACCAAGCCCCGCCTCTTTTCATAATCAACAATTCCTCGAATGCGTAGTTCCTTTATTAGTAATTTAATGTGATAAGACGGGGAAATTTTCATATTTATTACCTCACCTACTTTTTGTTTACTTCTCTTGATTGTAAAAATCGCCATATTTTGGTTCCGATTTCTGCACCTCTAGTGACGTTAACTTTTATAATCATTTGAAAAAGTTCCTAAAAAGCGCGTAGTAACCAATAATACGATTATATATTACAGATGTTTAAGAGACATTCCATGAATAATTGTAACAAGGGTCCGGACAATGGCAAAAGTGTCTCGGATCCGAACCAAATTTATATGGTGGATACATCCATGGACCCTATTCACAAAAATGGGGAGATCAGGTCCCGCCCCCAAAAGTGGGCGGGGCTAGGTGGGGGTCAAAGTTGAGCATTTTCACGATTTAACACCCCTCAGGGGGTACAAATAAAACTTTTTTGCTATAAAAGATTTTCAAAAAATTTAAAAAGGATGAACATGGCCATGTAATGTACTTTCTAAAAATATTATAGTTTAGGGAATCAACCACTTGCTGGATGCGGAAGGGGGTCCCAAAGTCAAAAGTATCAAAAATGACGGTTTCAAAAACATGCATATTTTGCATAAAATCGCTCCTACTGAAACATTATGTGGGTATTTAGCAAAATTTTATTTCATATTCGGATTCTCCAGGTAATTCTGCATCTTATACGCCAAAAATAAATGCCAAAAAGGGGTGACACCTATAACATTACTATCGCACCAAAGTTGAGGACCCAAATATCGAAATTTCAATTTTGAGGGTTAGACCCCATAACACATATACCAATCGATAGAGCTCATCAAACTGAACAACTTTTGTCAAGACACCACATGGTTATCTATTATGGTATGGGAGTGGTACCTCAAAAACCAAAATTTAATGTCAATTTCCAAGAAAATGATACGAGAATATTTCCATAGGTAGTCTACCAACACTTGAGCTCAAATTGAAGCTAGAGACATCTACTATTTATTCCCACCCAATTTGGAGTTGAACGATATCAAACATGGTATTGTCCCAAATGGTAGCGACCCATATGGTCAAGTTACCATTTGGTAAATAAGACCCATCATGTTATATATCAAATGAAAACCCTCATTGAACTGAGAAATATGCTGAAAATCACTCGAAAAACAGATTAATCTAGCGCCTTTTATGGTCATTTGAAGTTATCCCATTTTGATCATTTTCGGCAGATGGTTATAGCCAATTACAATGGTGGTATAATGAAACCACTTGCTGAAACTGATAGAAATGGACTCGAATATTACTCTTCAGTCAATTTCGAGTCGATTGATACCCATTTTGGTATAGTACTACTAGGGTACCATATGGGTGGTATACCATGGACCCATATGATAACATGATAAAGTGATAGCACGGTACTCTACGAAGCAAAAATGAAGCATTGCCCTTCAACTACTATATTCCGAAAAGATTTTTCGAATTAATTTATTTTACAAAAGTTATGAATTTTTGAAAATTCTCGTCATTTTCGCGGGTCTGACCCATTCAAACCTCCATATCATGCGTACCATAATAGATAACCATGAGGTGTCTTCACAAAAGTTGCTCAGTTTGATGAGCTCTATCGAATGGTATACATGTCGTGGGATCTAATCCTCAAAATTGAAATTTCGATATTTGGGTCGCCAACTTTGGTGCGATAGTAATGTTATAGGTGTCCCCCTTATTTGGACCTAATTTTTGGTGTATAAGATGCAGAATCACCAGGAGAATCTGAATATGAAATCAAATTTTACCAACAAATAACAAAATTTTCGAGTTATGGTCGATTTTGTGCAAAATATGCATGTTTTTGAAACTGCCATTTTTGACACTTTTGACTTTGGAACCCCCTCCAGCCCCAAACATATGGTTGACTCCCTAATGTCTATATATTTTTAGAATGTACATTACATGGCCATGTTCATATTTTTAAAATGTTTTTCGAAAATCTTTCATAGCAAAAGTTTTCTTTGTACCCCCTGAGGGGTGCCAAATCGTGAAAATGCTCAACTTTGACCCCCACCTAGCTCCGCCCACTTTTGGGGGCGGGACCTAACTTTCCGATTTTTGTGATTAGGGTCCATGGGTGTATCCACCATACAAGTTTGATTCGGATCCGAGACACTTTTGCAGTTGTCCGGACCCCCTTTGACAGTTGTTCCGTTTATTCATGGAATGTCTCTTAAGGAAATGATCATATTTTTCCCATAAATTTTATTGCCTTGGATCAATCGTTCTTGACATCATCCTTTACTCAGGTCTCTGATTTCATAGTAACGTGACCCGTAAAAGGGTGGAATTTTTTGTAAGGGACTGAACAAAACTAATGTGAAAATTTGATCAATTATTTCGTATTCCAAACAAGGAAACGTCGTATTTGGCAAATGAGAGAAGGGGGAAGAGAATCTATGTTCGGGGTTATTTTGCTGTCGTTTTGATGTCTAAATTCATTCACTAAACAGTCATCCTGAAAGTGCATCACATAGAAAACACCATTTTATTGAAAATTGCATAGTGAGACGTAATTCTTCATTTTCTTTCCCATATGCACTATTTCTCCTTTCATTGTGATGCAATTTAGAGATTTCCCGAATTTGAATTGAGGGGGTTTCTTTTATTCATTAAACTCAGCTGATTCGGCGTGAATTTGATGCACGCTTGATGAAATTTCGTTTGCTATGTTATTGCTGCTAATATTTGCTCATCTTATGACGAGGCGCAAAAATAACCTCTGACAAGACTTCTCCGGCTTTTATTAGATTAGTCCTAAGGTTGGACCACACAGGCTATTTAAAAATAGATCCATTTGAGGTCGATTGAAGTTATTTTGAAGTTTATCGAGTTAATTTGAAGCTAATTAAAGCTCAATTAATTTCAAACCATAAAAAGATGTGTTTTGTGTTTTTTTTTCTCTAATTTAGTGATATTACCTCAAATTTGTGTTTATTCAATTTGGCCAACGCTCAATTTGCATTTCATTGAGCTAATTTGAGATATACAATGGTCAATTTTACGTTTCTCACCTCGTCTATTTAAAAGTCGTCAAATTAAACTGTCATTCAGAAATAGAATAGTTTTTTACATCAAATTTTCTGTGTCATAATCTCCGACTCACTTTTATTCTATACTTTACCATATCGAGATTTAAACAAATTTCGTCGTTTTTCAGATTTCATCGAACTTTGACGCGAGAATAAGACTATTCTCGGCTTTTATTCTCTGAAAATTGAGATAGATTAAAATTTGAATAGTAGTATACGAAATCTCAACGTCAGACAGGCATTATCTTGAATAGGAGAACTCGTATATTTTGATCTATGAAAATTTCCAGACAAGTATTCTTGAATGGTACAAAAATCATCTTTAAAGGTACAAGACATCAAAATTGCATATCTTATCTTATTTTATATTATAAATTTAAAACTCATCATCTTTTGATATTATAAATACCAGTTATTAAATGTGCCCCCAAGACTTTTTCATAGTTTATTCAACATAATGACTATTCAAAAGGGCGTAGCCTTTCCAACATATTCTCTCATATGGTCATTTTTCAAGCGATTTAAGAAAGTATTTTGGTTTCGTTTAACTCTGAAAAAATACCATATTCCACGAGCATTAACAACGGTCATTATTTCGACTAAATGGGAACATACGCGATTCGGTTAGAAATATCGTAGGAACAAGAGAAGTGAGATAATAAGTTATGCCGTTTCGCGAATAACATGCAGGACGATTTTTAGAAATGTAGAGTAACAATTTTAGCGCTTCATCATAAAACTTTTCTTTTATTAAATGCTTTTTAGTTTTCAAAATTTCGCCACCGAAAATAGTTACTTTTCACAGCTTTCTTTTTAATTCCATGTTAAACTTCGAACTTTTCTAAATCCCCTTTTTAACTTTAAAATAAAAAAAAAACCCCAACTCCATTTCACTACGATGTCGCATTGTCGCTAAACTAATGAGTGGTAAGAGTGTTATTTGTATTGCATTGTTCCCCCCTCCCCTAACTCCTTCTTTTTTTACCTTATCTATTTTGGTCTAAACGCGACTCGGCTCGGCCTTTCCAGGTATTTTTTAGCACTTTACCTTCCCCCATTTTATCTTCTACTATTTTTACTCTCTCATTAGCTCGGGGACCCATCTTTTAGGGGTATTTTTGGTAAATCTGATATGTTTCAGGGCCTCTTTCTTTCGTGTGATCACCCTAAGACGTAGCTTTCGTCAATATTCTTATTTGAGCCTTCTAAAAATTAGAATATTTTCATGACTTTTTAATGAGTTCATTAAGATTTAATTTTGCCAAGTTCATTTTTATTTCCAAGTTCCAAAATTCGGGATATCACGCTTTCGCGTTAACTTGATATATTTAACGCTCGCTACCCTAACTCCGAGTTTTTCATGTTTTTCCGAACCCTCGCGCTTTTTGTCAAACGTTTGCTTTTTCCTAATGAAGCGCGCATGAATTTTTTTCTACCTCAAGCGTGTATAACTTTATCTGAATAGTTCTCCAAGCTGGATGACCTTCTAACGTATGAGTATGATTTTTATGGCCTAAGTTATAAATGGAGCGTTCCAAGTGACATTAATTTTTATAGAGCTAACGTCGCCTACTCTACTGTCTTTCAACGCTTCCCGTGCTATTTTCGCGATTTTAAGGGTCTTCTCAGATCAGCTCGTAAGTGTACTGAAATGTATAATTTGATTCGTCCATATGCATGCGTATTTTGATCGTTTTGAACAAGGGAATACTTCGAAATATTTAATCATTCAGTCGTGTGTCATTTAAATATAGTAACTTCTAAAATTGAATTTTGAAACCGCACAATTTAACTTTAAATTCGGACTTCATTAGCTTCAAATTTAAATTTACAATCTCCCACTATAAATAGGCAACCTGGAAAACTCGAGCCCCCAAACCATGCGAAATAGTGTAAGAAAAGAATCATTTTCCCTACCATCCCTCGCTATTTCTAATGGCTTGAAGTTTTCAAATAGTTCTAGAAAATATCCGTTTATTATCTAATCCTTCACTCTGGTTTGATTTGTAGCGCGCTTGCATTTAAATTTTTCGAACTACACAAGTCGTTCCTGCTTGTTTTTGCGGTATTTTGACGAATGCGCAAAACATTCATAAATTTAAAAATCAAAATTCGTTATGTTATCTATAAACATTCTTCAAACTCAAATGTTTCCTGAATAACATTTAATCTTTGCTTTAAAATCTATTACTCATTTAGATAGCTTACCCTAACTATATAAAGTGATTATGAGATTTTCGGAATTATGTTTTGCCGAAATTTCAATTAAAATCTCGCTCTGATACATACTTTCTTATATTCGATTTTACGTAATTTTCTCTGTAGCGATATCGTGATTTTTATTGTAACTTCAAACCTCCATAGCGTTCTTTTCTCAATCATTTTCATATCGAGTTTTCTATTCAATTTGTCGTCTTTTCGCGTGCTCTATTTAGCTGTATTGATTTTTATTAAGGTTTAATGTTTTCAGAATCACCCTATCTGGGATTCGAATACTTTGTTGCTCATCGAGACAAGTCGCTAATCGGACTCCGTAACGTCTCTGGTTTCGAAGATCACAATCATCACTAGCTGGTTCGAGATTTTCTACTCACCAATGCGATTTACTCCAACAAAAGTATACACAATTAAAATGACTTTAAAAATTATTTAAAATTTAGGCGTCGATCCTAAGCCTACTCCTATTTGTCATTTTCTCGCAAATCAACGCCAGAATAGTCGAGAAACAGGAGAAATCAGAGGTAGAGTTATTGGATTTAAAAAATTAAAAAATCACTTCTTGTTTTTTAATGTTAGCCCTCCAAATTCTTGTTGCTTTTTGAAAATTTAGAAATTTGTCAAATTCTCGAGAATCGTGCAAAAATTTTATGAATTAGGTGTCCGAAAAAATCTTTTTGAAATTCTTAAAATTGTAGAGCACGTTCATGTTAGTTGGTTACGACAAAATATGTAAATTGTTATCAGTGTGGTTTTTGCCCGTTTAGGGCAACAAATTTTGTAGCCGGCTTATGTGACACCTTTTGACACACGTAGGGGGTTAAGTTCTTCAAATTTTTAAATCTCACTCGATTCTCAAGAATATCCCTAAAATTTCGCAGTTAAAAGATATCCCGTCGAATTCTAAATTCGTTATTTAAAAAGCCCCCATTATTCTCAATACCGGGGGTCTGCAGCGGGAATCGACAGAGAATAAGGAAAAGATGAAAAATCAGATTATCCCTAGATTAGGCAGGGTTAAGCAAGCACGTCAGAGGAATTGCAGGGTCAAAATCGAAACTATACGTAATTTTGCGGGGTTTCTATTCATATACGGTTTTTTGATCAGATGAAATGCTGCGTTTTTAGCTACAATACTATCTTTAGAAATGAGTTTATTTTAGGATAACTTGGTATTTTTAACATATTAATTTCACGCAAAAATAAGCCATTTCTAAGAAAATAATTATTTCGCGTAGAATATAGAGTCTGGAAACCGGCCGGAATGTTTTCGTTTCTTTAGAACGTTCCGGACGAAAGCCAGATGTTCCTTGAACAAAACATATGATAGAACTAGGATTACTTCAAGTGCAGTTTATAGTGAGGGGTGAATGGGCTGTTCAGCGGGTTTGATAGTGCAATGGTAGTGCGTTGAACTTTTGCAGAATGGATTTTTGTAAAAATTCGCAAACTCATTTTCCTTGCATTTTCAAAATGATCATTTAACGAACGCTTGACCGAGCGACAAGGGTCCACTGAGTTTACTCAGTTCCCTTTTTGCCAGGTTTAAAAAGTGAGTTCACTAATGGCCTAATGAGTGTGTTCATCATCTTTTCTTTAAACCGAATGAAACCTAAGACAAAATTAAGAATGAAAAACTAATATAACCATTGAACTATTAAAGAATTCATAGTGAAAAATTGAAAATTTGTAATATTTCAAATGATGATGATTATAAAATCAAATTTAGATGAAATACTTTGAATTAAAATAATGCGAATAAAGTCTATATTTTCAGTTCGAAGCCTTGAAATCTGAAGATTTGCTGAATCAAGTTAGGCAGAGTAGTTACGATGGAAATAACGACGTCCTAGCGTCAAATAGTAACGCCTACCCATTAAACAGGAATAGAAGACATAGTGGAGGCAGGCCTAGGTAAAAATTGGCATAATTTCTAACTCTTACCCTTTTTATAATCATACAAATTAAATATTTTACTTGGCCATGCACAGAACTTCTAATTAACGTTTTCTCAATTTTTATAAATTACACGAGGACGTTAAATCTAATCTTTTGCACGTTGGCAAATACTTACGAAAATCTATAACGCTGATGAAAACCACAGTATCCTAAAGATTATCTGAATTTTCAGGAATATCCAATTGCCGAAGCCAGAAAATTTGGATGTTGACAGCTACGGAAATGTAGATCAATACCCCGAAGGCTTGAATAAATTGATAGCACGTTAGTTTTTCCTGACTTGTTACATTAGAACTAATATTTCGATTCTTTTAATAACACATGTTTTGACTATCGGATTAGAATGAATCAGAATAGTGCTTCCTTTGAAGCTAATCTAATAGAAATTCTTCCGTTATGCTAATCCTATACAAAGGCAACTTGGAAGCCCCAAGCCATGCGAATTAGGGTGAGGAATGGTAGGAAAAAAGACTCTTTTCTACCCTATTTCACATGGTTTGGGGGCTTGGGATTTTCAAATAGATACAGTAGGGTAATTTTGCCGACTTTCAGAAAACACCGCCGGTGACGTTTGTGCGGCTAATAATACGAAGAATTCCATGAAGGGATATGTGTTTTACGTCGAATGCCCCAAATCTAGCACTACGCCTGATGAACCACCGAAGTGCATAAAGTGAGCGTTAAACTAGCATATGTATGCAGAATAGGGTCCTGTGGTTGGCCCAAGTCAAATTTTAATACATAAACCTTCGCCTCAAATGATCTCACCTAAATTAACTTACATCAAGTAATCACCCAATTCTATAATCAATATTGATTTCACCCACTCTCAAATCTTTCAACATCTCTCACAAACTTCAACTCCACACACGCGTCAATTCGTGCACATATCATATATGTGAACTTTTTATTAGCATGTTAATTTCAGATCGAGCGATTTCTGTAACGGCGTAGCGGATTGTCCTGGCGGTACCGATGAAGCCCCAGATCGATGTCTTTGGCATAGATTGGTAAGCTTATGCTAACTTTGGAAATTTAACGCGCTTGATCGTTCATTATTAATTAAATAATAATAGCTTTATAGCACTATGCCAAATTTCATGTCTCCACGCTAAGACGATGGATAAGTTTGGTCACTTGGAAATGTGTCAATGTCGCAACTTGACGAAATAGTGTGTAAGGATGAGAAAAGTGTAGGGAAACACTCTTGCTTTTGCCTACTATCTCGTTAAGTTGCGCGACGTTGCGACATTTTCAAATTGTCGTTAAACTTGGCATAAAAAATTGTAGCTGGCCATGGTCTCATTACACGCGAATTTTCCAAAGCTTTAACCTCCGAAAATTTGAATTCTTGCTCTCTTACGTTTAAATTAAGAATTTTCGAGACATTACACTACTACACTTGAATAAAATTTGCATTATACTCCGCGAATACAAATTTCTCGGAAAAATGCGACCCTCTGTTAATTGAAACATAATAGAAGTTCGCTTTAGATGAATACATTTAGATTTTCGAGTTTATTTCAAATTCTCGTGATTCCAAAATCCATTGTATTTTAACAAGCAGACAAAAAGCGTAGTATTTGCAAATTTTTGTAGCTGAAAATTGCGTAATTCGCTAGATAAAATTTACACCGAAAATATTTGAGACTTTGGACGAAACTGCCCGTTTTCAAACTACACAAAATAATAAAATGTACAAATGAATATGAAACTCTTTGGAAACAACGCGATTTACCAAAATTGACAGATTAAATAAAGAACGACTTTCAGGAACAAGAGCAAATGCAAGCTCTACGTTCCGAGATCTACGAGATAATGCGCAGTCGAGAAAGGCGAAAACAAAAGTCTCATCATTACGTGAGGAAAAACTATAGTCGTGAGGATGACGATGAAAACGATGACGCCGTCGTCAGGCATAAGAAGAAGAAGCATCGTCGTTCGCTCAGAAGGATTCTGAATCTCGGCGACGACAACACTAGTTCGTTGGATTCAGAATATCGACGATGATTATTTTAATGTAAAAAGTGAATATGGATTCTGAGAACACTTTTGACGTGGTAGAAATTCGTAAACGACTCACAATTTTGCGAAAACATTTCATTGGATTTAAATAATGCTCAGAACGAAGTTTTTCTCTCGATGAAAGTGCTATTCTTATTATTGATCGAGATTGCATATACTAATTAAAACATGATATATTTAAAATATATGTAATTATGTGTAAGTCTTGCTATTATCATTCTTTATTATCCGAACTTCCTCACGTATCTATATAATTTTAAAAAATATTTGAATTAGTCAAATAAGGAAACTGCTATTTGATAAGATGGCAAGACATATCTTTTTCGCACACTATTTTATCTATAGGTCTTGTCATCTAATCATATAGTAATTACCGTCAAATGGTTACACATTTACTCTGTTCATTCATTTCTTGTTTGTGCCATTAGAAATTGCGTAGATTTTATTTGAAATATATGTCTATTCTTTCAAGCACCCATCCGGTATTATCGACATATAGCCTATCGATGTCATTCATATTTTCTGAAATTCGATTTATTTTCTTGTTAAGTTTTGAAAATCGACCTCAGGATTCGCTTATATACTGATCTCGTGTATATACATATCATCAATTTCAAAATATATATTTGAAATTAACGATAATATATATTGAGTATTCTGATCTATATATCTGAATATTTCTGTAAATTTTGTCCAAAATAATCACAGAACTACGGGGTATCTATCAATTTTCGTTCGATTGATGAAGTATTTGCATTTAATAGACTCTGCTAGTATTATACATAATATCTTGGCTTCTATACGCTAATTTATTTATATACGTATATTGAAAAGAGACATGGTCTGAACCCCTTTTCAGGTGATTATCCCACGATGATCATTTGTCACACAAAACTCGCATATGATCTCATTTACCCACCATACAAACTTCCAAATATCCCAATTTATCAAATAGTTTAATGTGTGACTTTTTGAATATATCATATATCAAATTATACACATATTAGTTTTAAATAATTATCATGATAGCATATTATCTTTTTAAAGTGCTGTAAAATTGTGTCCCTGCGATTCTCTAGTCACAAAAATGCTCACTTCGCCAATTTTTCATTGGATTTCAATTTTATTTATTCGAATTTTGATAGGTTATATGTCACGGCCTGTCAACACACATCATATATTGGTGCATTGTCACTGTCAAATTGAACTTTCGCCTAAGGGTTTCTTTTATCGATCACTGTTTCAAAATTCTGTCACCCATTTCTTATAACTACAGGTCTTCTATAAGAAATGGGTTCCAAAATTTTGCAAAAAATATCCGGTACGAAATCTTTAGGCGAATACACAAAATTGCAAGGAGAAAAATAGTGTGTGTGTGTGTGTATTAGAGAAGCTAGAACATTCAGCTCTATGCACCGCTTGACAGACCGTGACGTGTGAAATTGTCATTGTTTTTCTTGGAAAAGTACCACAACGGTGAATAAAATGTTTAAGTGCTATCTTTTTAATGACAAATTTAAAGAATCAACTTTAAAAATGTTTCAAGAAAAAAAAAACTAAACCTAATGATCCTTCCGCTTCGGATCAAATTTTTGATCCACAAGATTTTTTTGCACGCCTTAAAATTCTCAAGCTTTTCTTTTCGCCTATCGTATTCTAAATACAATAGCTAAATATGTCAGAATGAAAAATTCAGGAAAACAAGATGAATGAAAAGAATATTCTAAACTCGAGATTTCACCGTTTTCACAGGAGACTTCATTATGATTTCAAGCCATAGTAACGAAAAAATCACTCGGACTTAAAAACTTTTAAGGAACAATTTTCAAATGTCATATGTTTTGGATTTACGCATACGCATTTGTAGATGATCACTTCGTATTTCCTTGTTTTCTAATTTTTGAATCATAATTTTAGATAACAAATGCTCCTATGGAGCGGAGAATTTTTGGGGATTTCGATACTTCTGTTATTTTCTATCGATAGATCTGAATCAACACTATGCAATTGCGAAGGTTCAACCGTGGCTCCAGAGGGCGAAGAGTTATGTAATTACGAGGTAAGTGTGTATTTATAAATAAACTGGTATTTTTTTTTGAAGTGATGGGTTTTCGAATATTTGGAAACCGCGAGACATTAGCGCGAAATAGTATAGGGGATTAGGGTAGGACATGGGGGATGATAGGCTTTCTTTTCCCCCACACTATTTCTCGTTGTCTCGTGGTCTCGCCGGTTTCCAAGTTGTCCGAAAAACCGCAAAACATCATGATACAATACAAGGAAGATAGTGTAGGGGGACGGTAGTGTGGAACGTAATTTTTGTATAAAATTCTGCAATATTTCATGTCGCGATGTTACGCGATTTCCAAGCTACGAATAAATTAATGTATTCATAAGAAACATTTTCAATGGCAACTACTAAATGGCGGAGTTCTATGGTTAGATATAAATAAAAGGATGAAATTTGAAAGAAATAGTATGGAAAAGGCACACATCTCGCCATATAGTAATTACCATTGTCAATTTCTATTAATTTTGTATTTAATTTTAGGAAAGCTCCGGGTCAGGGTCGGGAGATGGTGAACTGATTGTAACCGGCTGTCAGTGCGTCGAAACTGACCAAGTCATAGCGATAGATTCGAAGACTCAGGTACGGCAACTGCTATTTGACGAGATGACAAGACCTATATCTTTTCCGCACACTATTTCTTTCTACTTTTCTCCCTTCCCCTATCTCTAACTATAGTGTCTGTCATCCCGTCATATAGTAATTGTCCTCAGGTGCAATATTGTTAAAAGTTTAACGTTAATGTTGAATTTAACTCTCGTGTGATAATGTTAGAATGCGCCAGCATTTTGAGCCTAGGATAAAAATCTAAATGAACTTGATTAAGGACGCGTACTGTGTTGAAGATCAAGCTGAGGACGAAGAAAATGTCACGACGACGACCAAACCGCCAGGTAAAGGGGATATATTTTTTGTAAAATTTAAAGGGGATGTACTCGAAAACTACGGGGTGACTTCAAAGATTAAACGTAGTGCACTTTAGCCACATGCACGGACGCCGATAATGACACTATCTGCGATAACGAAGAATTCGCGAAAGAGTTGAGATGCTATAATTCGACCATGAGCGATAAAAATATGAAATATTCGAAGGTTTCAATCATTCTCAAAATTTAAAGAAGACCAAATTTAGATAGCCCTATACGTTGGTTCGTTAATAGTAATAATTTCCATCTTAGCCACTATTATTATGAATATTGTACATAAGTATGGTCTTTTTAATTTAAATAATTGCAATATTTCGAGTTTCAGAAACTGGGGCCACCACAGAATCATCCATTTATATGAGGAAATTTTCATCATTTTGCTATTCATCTGCATGAGTTACATGAACTTTAACTATACCGATAAGCAGGCACTTTTTGTTATATAAATCGACGAAAAATAAAGAAAACGCAATTTTCAGAGTACGTGTAAAATCATCGCGATTTTGAACCATTTCTTCATGTGTTTGGTTGCGGCTGCGTTTCTTTTCGAGGCTTTCTTTGCGAGCTCGTAATTTTTACCTAATATATATTTTTAATTTAAAACTATTTCTAAACGAATTAATCGTATCTTTCAAGCATAGGGTCCCTGTATTTACAGACAGGGGTGGGACCTAAGTAAAAATTACTATTCAATTTACCGTGACGGTAACTTTTACTTAGGTCCCACCCCAGCTCTTTTTCTTATTTCTCCTCCTTTCCTACACTCCCTACCCTTCCTATTCGCCTGTAAATATAGGGAGCCAGATATAGCATTCAAGTATTTAGGAATAGCGTCTTTTAAACACTCCTATTATTTATCACTTTTGAAATGCATTGTTATTTCAGGATGGTTTCGGGTTCGGCCACCAAAAATGGCACGATCCCAGCGTTTTTGAACTATATTTTGCCGATTATCGTCGCGCTCGTACCGACTTTGGCATCTTACTATTTCCTGAAGGAGTATTACGGGAAATCCATGATGCAGTAAGTTTGAAAGCTCGCAGTAGTTACCATCCTCCTTTCTGAGAAATGGTACGGAGGAAAGATAAAAGAGGGTGGTAATTACAAGGGGCTGAGTTTGAAAATCTTATTATTTTAGTTGAGTGATTACAATCTAACACCATTAACACAAATATTAAAAATTTGATGAAGTATGGATTTTTTCGAAACTTTTTATAATGCTCCAATCTGTAACCGATGTTAAGAAATTAAATGTAATTTTCTGAAGCTTACTTAATTCCTATGTTAATAAATACTCTCAGTGCGTATATCAGAATTCTTATGAAGCTGATAAAATATCTAATCTTTTGAAACCGTATTTTGTATTCCACATCCACACCCGTTTTTTGAGAAGATAGTAGGGAAGGAAGGTAGGGTAAAAGAAAAAAGCGGGTGTGGGTGTGGAATACAAGAGGTCTTTTGAAACACCTAAAATTACAGCTGCTTCGCCACCTCCACTAACGACATGCTGTGGGGCTTCGTGATGCCTGTCTGGCTGTTGATATTCTTCGCTTCACTCAAAGCTCAGCTCGCATGTCTTGGATGCGACCTCACCAAAGAGACCCAAGACAAGAACCAGTGCCATTGGGCCAAGTACTCATTTTCTAGTTTTTTTCTTGAGAAAGCGCTCACTTTTACAAGCATTGAATACTTTTCTCTGAAATGTGATGATCTCGAGTAATTCTGAAATTTTCAGGCACTCCGCAAAAATGCTCTCCCCATACAGCTTCTTCCTGTTCAGCATCTGGCTTCTGATACTCTTCGCTGGGGAACATCAGGTTGGGAGCATTTCTATAGTTTCGGGAACAAAATTCGGGAACATTTCAGAAAATGTACCTTTTCTTTGTCGCTGGCATTATGGCTGGGATTTTCGGACCCTTCACATTCATCGTTCATACTTATTGTCATATGAACGTCGGTTTTTTATTGAATTTTTGAAAAATCAATTTATCTCCAGACCTGCAAGAAATGGGGCGGTCGCCCTTCGGGGTCGATTTATTACATTTGCGCCCCGGCGAAAACCGTCGAGGTCGTGAAGTACAGAGATGAGGATCCGGAAAAGGTAGGCGTTGATTTAGAATTAGGCAGAATTCGTGTAAGATCCAAAAATATGAAGTGGGTTGGTGATAACAAGACTATGCTCACCTAAATCGTATCTAGGGACTAGTTTGATCGAAAAATCTCTTTTCAGAAGAAGGGAAAAGAACCAGAGGAAGATAAACCTGAAGAGCCCAAGAAAGATGAGGTAAGGAGGTCGAATCTGATAAAAAAAAATCAAGAAAAAATAAAATTAAGGGGCCAAAAAACGGACAAAATAATTACGAACCGTCAGAGCAAAATCAGAAATCATCGGAACCAACGAGACAGCACCCGAGAGACTATTTACCGAAAGAGAATTCACCGAAGAACAGAGTTCATCCCGGGTCGGAGGTAATTTTGAAACTTATTAATTCTACTTATTGTTAGTCGAGCTGTACGTCCAATGTTTCGTATACTTTAGATGTTTGGAAACATTACTTGAGTAATTTCTTATAATTTGTTCCTTGGAATTTTTTTAAAATGAAAACAAAATACACATTGTTTTATCATTTTCCTCAGTTTGTTTTAAAACTTTGTTTTAAATTTTTCATAAAATATTTCAAAAAATATTGATGACTTGTGAGGAGGTAGATACTGCATACTCTTGATAAGTCGATTTTGTGCGCGCCTCGTCTTTCTTTCTTTTTCTCTTCCTTGTTACCTCTTCAGGACGCATACCATTTTTCCAGGTGGTTGAGCCTAGGAGAGGAGAGCTGCAAAGAGTGTACAGTATCTACCTTCTCGCGTTCCGCAATATAAATTAATTTCAATAAGATTATTGTAAAAGGTAAAGGAACATGCAATATTTTAGCCCACTGTAGTTCCCCACCCTTTTCTCATCATCATCTTTTTTGGAAAGTAGCATAGGAAAAGAAAAAGGGTGGGAATTACAAGGGGCCCAATACTTTGTTATATCTGCGAGCTTGCCCTAGTATTTCTTAAAATTGATACAAATTTTGAAATGTTTAAATTTCTAAATTCAGATGTCGAATCACGCCGAGTCGACCAAGTTCTACAACTGGTTAACCGATTCTGGAGCGAGGGGAACCAGCAATGACTATTTATTCAGACCACATGCGATCTAAGTTAACATTAACGCTACTTTTATCATTAACAAATTTTTGCGTTCGTATTTTCCTCAATAATGTTAGCGTTATAAATTCAAAATATTTGGTTGTGAATAAAGATATATGTTAATTCCTACTTCTGAGGGAATATTGATATCCTATAAATTGTTGTAATTCCCTTAAAATCATTCTATATGATATCATAAGCGACAAAGCCGGGACAATAAATCTCGGACCTCTGTAATAGTGGTGAAAAGTGAGCACGCAGTATATCAGTATATCTCCATTAGCCACATTGCCAAAAATCACAGGACAATTACGCGTGGCCCTCCTTACATAGGCAATTGTGCGACCAATGAAATGAAATAGAATCTCCGCCAACAGCCTGTTCATATATGACATCCATAAAGCGCATTCATTGTTCAACGATTAATAATTTTTAATTCGTAGTCTTCTGTGTATATGACATAACTATAAATGCGCACTTACATGATTTTATGTAATTTAGCATCGGTATTTTTACCTTTAATAATAATAGCGAACTTTCTAAACCAAAGTAAATGATAACATTTTTGAAAAATTAGAATTGTACACAATAGCTGCAGAAAACTGGCTGGTGCATACGATGTATCATTCTTCTTTCAAATTGCACAAAATTTGATGTTTTTACAATCCAATTATGGCATCGAATTAAAGATAACTTGAAGTAGTTGTTGTCTAATCAGCAAAATAATCAATGGCACTTTACATGTTTTTAGCATTCGAACAAGATACTGGCTCAAACCAATTTCACTTCAAGAGCGACAGTCGAATCATCAAGGCCGCGTAATTATCCTGCAATTTTTAGCAATGTGGCTAATGGAAATATACTGATATACTGCGTGTCCACCCTTCACGACTATTACAGAGGTTCGAGATTTATTGTCCTGGCTTCATCGCTTCTGATATCATATAGAATGATTTTAAGGGAATTACAACAATTTCTAGGACATTAATTATTCCCCAGGAATAGTAATGTTGACTTTATTTTGACAAGGTTACATCAAATATGTTAAGCCTTTCATCGGAAATTTTCAATACCTACAAAATTCATCAAATATAAAAAATATTCAAAATTATTTATCAACATTTTGAAATTAAGATGGTAAGAGGTGGTAAGAATTTGAATATTTTTCGATTTTCTAAAGGGAGAAAAATTCTGTTCTGAAGTCATGAAAACCCTAGGAAATATTCTTTTTATACTCTCCAATTATTCTTTTTCTATTATTTTTATTAATGAGCCTACTACCTACTACTTCTATTCGTTTCCTATTTATTCTCATTTTTTTTAGAATAAAGTTCTATGCTCGTTGATGCTTCTTCGTTAAAATAGCATTCGCGCTCTTTAGTGGGTCAGAAATAAGCCCTGACTTAATTCGCTAAGTATAATCCAAGCGTGATTTCTGTGTCACCGACTGCACAGCTTCTATTGTCATTTCTTATCAATTTAGTGCTTGTTTTTGTAGCGTCGTATTCTGTAGCGCGTAGTGCACCATAAGACCATTAACGTATCAATCTGTTAAATGACGTATTTTAACACTTCTACTGCTAGTCAAATAAAAACTGAAGCCCTATGTACAAATTAGAAGGCGCTTTTTATCCATATTTTGACTTTTAAAGAGCGCACTTTTGTTTTCAAAGTTCTTATCAATGTTATGAGTGAAAAACAAGAGATATTTATAAATACAATGATCATTTATTATTTATAAGTCGAACGATTATAGTTGACTATAAGATGAGAGGATGTTTCATCCATATAAAAAAAATCTTAAACAAGTCAAGTACGTTTCAAATTTAACGAAATTTTCTTGGAATGTTATGAACGTTGCCTCTGTTGAAACTATTTTTAGAATGGATAAATTCCACTTAAATTTTAATTAATTCAATTTATTCCCTTAAAATTTGATCCCACCTGATTCCCCCTCCAACTGTTTTATTTATGATCAGCGAAATTCGTGTCTTTGGAGCCATAAAAGGCGTGATTATAGTGGCTGACTACTGATAAGGTTCTCTCGTAAAAGCAGCTCTTTATCATTCATTCAAAAAGGCTCTTATAGGTTGAACCGGAAGGTTCATTTTTGAGATCATGACATTTTGGCTGCTATGCCAGAAATTTGAAAATTTAAGTCATGACTACTACTTTTAGTTATGTCTCTTATAATTTAGACCATATCGTAATTTGTGAATTTTTTTTTTTAAATCATGACTTATAAATCTAAGTCGCGATAATTACGTTAACCATGAATATTCGATTTCAGACTCTAACTTACAAATTTTCAGAATTAAAAAATGGCCGGGAAGCACATGCCTTCTCTACGAATGATCATCGTAGCTTTGATCACATCGCTGGGTGGATCTTTCCATTTTGGATTCCAAGTAGTTCTGACTAACTCGGCTGAAGACGCATTTCTGAATTTTCTAAACATAACCCTCGGGAGTCACTATAAAAATGGTCTAAGTGAGAGTACTTTGGAGGTAAGTGATACACTCAATTACTATTTGATCTTTAAATCTGAAAAGTGCAGAGTTATGCATATGATTATTTTCCGTGGTTAGAAAAGGGAGAAATGGACTTAAATCGCTTTTTCTTCCCACTATATTTTAACCTTCGAAATTTTGGATACTAAAATATCTAAACTATGATAAGAAAAGATACTTAAAATGTGACCATTTAATTTCAGAATATCTGGTCCTTTGTGGTAGCAGTGTTATTTCTGGGAGCGGTGTTAGGATCCTTAATGATCAGACCTTTGGCCGACAAAATCGGAAGAAAACGCGGACTCTACGTGTCTATCGGGGGTCAAATGATTTCCGGTGGACTTTCTATGACGGCAAAATTTGTAGGTTGAAGATTTAAATATTATATGATCCCCAATTAAATATTAGCCAGTGATATCATATTGAGATTATGCATAGTTAATTTCATGAAATATATTTTTAAAATTGATTTGATTTAGATACCATCATTCATTCTGTACGTCATATCAAGAATCACCATGGGCTTTTTCGTCAGTATAAGTCTCTACCTTTCGGCCCTCTACCTTTCCGAATCTAGGTGTGATTTAAACTTAATCCTATTATTCAAGCCTCAACTTAAATTGTGACGTGAGACCTATAATTGAAGTCAGAAGGTTGAAATTTTCAACACCCTCTTGGAGAGGAGTTTCAATTGAAGATCCTACAGTAAAGACACTTTAAGCGTAGCATAATCGTATTACCATTCGGAATCATTTTCCTTGCTTTCTCAGCTAAATTTAATAGGCTCGCTGTCCTATTAAGGTGATTAGAGTCAACTACTAACTTATTTTCCGCAGAATCCAAAAAAATTAGCGATTTGTGCAAAACGTAATCGCCTTAATGATGCTTTATGTATCCATTTTTTGCTAATAACTGTTAGAAAATCATGTTTTATAAGCTGGAAAAGCAAACTTGAAAAGTAATAATAAAATTACATCATAGCACATAGGAATGATATGGGAGAAATTTTTCATACCTAACCATATATTATAAGGCATTTATCGGTATAGCAACCGCTACTAGTTTTCCAAAAAAAAACGTCGTTAAAAATTGTTTAAATGAGTAAATTTTTAGCCCTAAGGAATGCCGAGGCGCGATAGGGATGATCACCGGTGTCTGCGTCCAACTCGGCACGGTCTTCGGTTCAATCGTAGCCATGCCGGAACTTCTCGGTACCGTGCAACTCTGGTACACAATGTTTGCAAGTCTTTAAAATCAGGTGAACGTTTAGGGACATGATTTACCTAGTCGAAATCTGCATGATGGTCGTCTTCTATGTTATGTTACCCTTCTTGCCGGAGTCTCCAAGGTAAAAATTTTCGGCTTCCTGTATTCTACACCCACTTATTTTCCCCTATATTCCTTCCCTATTCTCCCCTCAAAAAGTGGGTGTGGGTGTGGAATACAGAAAGTCAAAAATTTCGAGTGATTTTGAAGAAATGCCGATTTTTTTTTTTTAGATTTTTGATTCAAAAAGGGAAGTTGGCAGAGGCTACGCAAGCGATACAGTATTTCCAGAAGTGCAGCGAAGACAAAGCGAACATTATCATGACGGAGATTCAGGACGTTAGTTAGCTAATTAATTCGGGAATAAGCTGAACTAAGTCATAAAATAATAAGATAAATGTTCAAATTTCTGAAGTGCATATGATTTGAGTACTTACTTGCTAGCGATACAATAAATAACCACATTTGGTGAAATTGATTGAATTTGAAAATTCTTGGAATATAAATTATTTTAGGAGCAAGAAAAGGCTACCAGGAAATACACGGTTTGGGACTGTTTGAAGAAGCGTTCCCTGAGAAAGAATGTCTTCATCGGATTAGTAGTGGTCTTCGCCATGTCATTTTCTGGGATTGCAGGTATTTTTGCTAGTTTTAAACTAATTTTCGAAAATAGCTAGTTTTTAGTGATTAACGCTTTCGCTTTCCAAATCCTTTGTAGTACTGGGTTGACGGTATTGGAAGCATCGTTTGCTAACGTTGGCATAGCGCTAGTTAGTGTGGTAAGTTTCCCTAAGTTCTTACTATTTTTGCCAATTTGCCAACGATTATGCTAATTTCAGCTAGCTAGCGGCCTAGCGTCTGTTATAGTCGATAGATTTGGAAGAAGGCCGCTATTATTGATATCCTTCGTCGCAATTCTGATTTGCAATTTCTTCGTATTCGGGCTCATGTACACGTTTGACATGTACCAGGTAAGAGTATAGCAGAATAAGCAACTTGGAAGAGTAGTAACGCACTAAATATAGTAGCGTAGGAATAGTGTATGATGAGCAATAATATTGTTATTATTTTTACTTACGTTATTTTAAGTGCAACTTCATTACTATTGTATCGCTCAAATGAAGTAACAGTTCGTGTGTTAACGAGCGCCTTGTGAGAAATGCGTGTGTATTGCGCGTCACGACTATACACAAGTGGGTGGCAGAGTACCAGAAAGAGCCAGCGGGGGACAATGGAAAGAGTGATACGCAATTTCCTGTGTCTCTCTCGCTTTTTCTCAATATTTTTCGACACAAACTTTCGCTTAATTTGACCGATACAATAATGCTAGTACGGGCTATAACTTATTGTCAAAATTCCCAGAATATTGACTACTTTCAGTATCGTGTGCTGGGCTATTTACTAATCCTGGTGATTTGCCTGTTCATCATTTCGTTCGCGATCGGGCCCGGACCGCTGTGCTTCTTCATCAATGCGGAATTGGTCGGGCAGGCCGCTAGAAGCGCTTCTCAATCCTGTGCTAGTTTCATGCAGATGTTTTGGTGTGTTTTAATTTAATTGATAGATAAGTTTCGCACAGGAATTATGAGTTTTCATGAAGCATATTTTTCCAAAGTTTTTTGGTTAATTTAATATTAATTATTATTTGGCTTAATTGGAGTTCAACTATTCTTGCATTGTGACTAAATTGCCTAACTTTATTGATATATAACTTTTGGAAAACATTGATTTTCAGTAGATTCTTACTGGTCACTAGCTTCATGCCCATGAAAAATCAGTTGGGCGAATCATGGTCGTACCTGATTTTATTCATCGTGCCGGTATTCGTGTCGATAATCTACCTATACTTCAATCTACCTGAAACGAAGAATAAAAATGCTGCAGAGGTATGAAAAGTACCTACAATCCTGATAATTTATTGGGAATTTTAGGTAGAAGAAGCTATGGCAAAACTACCATCTATCTACGCGATTTTCAAGTCCAAGAAAACCGAAGAAACAAGTTCAATTGATGAAAAATCAACCGATTTTGATAATTACATCTAAAAACCTGGCATACTTTCGAGTCTCAGGCTTTAAACACATAGGATGTTGATTGGGTACTAAAATACGGTTATTTAGAAATTTAATTTTTAATCATCTTTTATACAATGGTTTATTATGCAAAATCATGGTTACATGACATACTAAATTGTACAAAAAGTCATTATTATGATTAGCTGTTTGTATATGTATATTCAGCATAAGACATATATGCAGAGCTTTAATATGTTTTTGAATTGTTCTACTGATAGGATAAAGCCAACTAGAACAGTTTAACATGGATAGATTTACATATTTTAAAGTGTGGCTAAGACAACTTATACCGGAAAAATATGCGTGAAGTTGGTTATAGAAAAAAACCGGACGGAACAAAAACTGACAAAATTGCCCCCGATTTTTGGGAGAAAAAGATGAATTCTGGGAGCTTTTATAAGAAGAAAGAAAAGGATAATACTTATAAAAAATAAAGTATATGGGAAAGATAAATGGTGCAAAATGTGATTAGAATATTTCGTGATTATGAAAACGTGATAAAAATGTTATGAAAAGAAAATAAAACACCTATCGCAAAATATCTCTAAGAAACGACGTTACAGCTTCATTCGCAAGAAAAATCTCAATGTATATTTAGGATACAGAGATATAAAGCCAAACAAAGACGAGAAACACATGCAAAAATTTTGAAGTTTCTTTAAAATTGTCAAATTTTGGAGTAAACTTCAAAATCTAAATAGAAGAGAAACACCAATACAATCGAATACAATCAATAACCCAATCAGTCAAAATTATGAAAAGTCGAAAGAGAAAAAATCAATCAATAAATGGTGCTCTGGGGTCGCGTTTTAGCGGCGGTGCGGTAGTTTTTGACAGTTTGTTGAATATCAATGTCATCTCTCTTCTTACAATACTTCGCGCCCCATAATAGATTGCCGAGACGGAAGCTGAATATATTATTATATTATTGATTGGGAGAGAACGCGTCGATATTCAAAAACTAAGTTATTCGTCCCGTTTCTCTTCGACGCGACCCACTATTTCGCTCCTCCAAATTCGATTTCTAATTGTTGCATGAACATCGATTTTGCTCCCCAATCAGCGATAATTAAAGAACCAAACTAGTGAGACAGAGAGTCAATGTCCATATAGTTTAGCATTTTGAGTTGGATTTTCATGACTATTTTATACAATTTATTGGCCAAAATGATTGATTTTAGGTGATGTTTCAAAATCTTTCATATATCTCCAATATTTTTCTAACTTTAATGCTAGTGTGCTCAAGGTTCTTATTAATTAAAAAATTAAATATGAACATCGTACTGCTGCTCAGTGCTCGATATTTTACGCGGGCACTGATTTTTAGCTACTTATTAATCTTGGAAAAGCGCTGAAATTTTACCGCTCAGTACTCGGCAGTCCACGAGTGTGCAAATCCAGACAGTAGGTTGTTGAGCGTGGAATAAGAGGGCGATCGGAGGCCAGCGGTAGGTGTGACCGCGTAGGGCGACTGGTAGGGGCTGTACTGCTTGGCGACAGAGACGGGTTGGGGCTGGAAAAATTGTTGTTTTGTTTAAATAATATATGCTTAACATATTATCATATAGAGGCACGCAAAGTATGGACGATTATTGAATAATTTCGAGGTTTTAAGTGAAATATGCTTCGGAATTGTGGACATGATGCATAACCATTGATATCCTGTTTATTAGATTATATAGGAGCACACGATATAGTCAAATTATACAAAGGTGTAAGATTGTGTTAATTTTAATTGTGTATTTAGTAACATTCACGTTTATTAAATGTGTACATATTTGGTTAGACAAAAAGATAGAAAATTCCGAAAGAAGCATACATAAAATATTGAACTTTGAAAATGTCTCCAGATTAATTGGAGAGTGCAAGTGTAGTAGATATAAAAATCAATCTGAAGTTTTAGAATCTTAATCTTAAGCTAGAAGAAAATCGAATCTATTTCAAATGCTTGGCACTAACTATGCTAATAAGAGAACAGTTGTGTAATGAGCAATTATTAGATATCTGAAAAGTGTCAATATAAAAGGAGATTATGTCAATATGGTCACCGGAAAATTAGATGAGAAAAGATAGTACATAAAATATGAACACCTGAGCATAATTAACGTTGAATTATGTTCAAGTAAAGAAATTTGAAAATGAAAATGACAGTTGCTATAAAGAAAGCATACTTCAATGTTAATGAATAGGATAAGATAGATGATAGAAAATCGCATATCATATCATAGAACAAGTTATTCTTTTGATAAGATGAAAATAGTCTCAAAATAACGAATCTATCGCCCCACAAAATAGTTCAGAGTCAGTATGATAGATTCATTACCGTTTCAAGAGCAAGAAGTAGTGAACCATTAGAAAGTCTAGGCTAGTTAGAATAAAGGAAGAAACTGGTGCGGATCGTTTAGGATCATGTGCGAATCAGTATAGGGAAGTTCAGAAAAATAGTAAGGATAGACTAAACTAGTCGGTAATAGGAAAATGCGGATCAAGTCCGAATTAATAGTAAGGATAGAAGTGGGTATAGACGTTGGTGCGACCCATCGAGGGCGAGCGGGTGAGTGCCGAATAGGAGGAGCACCTGAGCAACTCCATCTGCCTCATCGCCTGATCCAACTTGGACGACAGCTGACGGTACTCGCCGCGCAACTGAACCATTCAAAGATAGGACCGCAGTGATATTGCCAATGGCCGATGACTTGAGACATTATAAACGACGCGCAAATTCGAATATGCAAGGTGTGTATTGCATATACACAAATATTCGTCAAAGTCAATACTCGGAATCGACGAAGGGTCGTCCATTCGTTTGCAAACAACGCGCTAATTTCCATGCATAAAATTTTCGTCATTTTATTTGGTCTCAAATAATCGGCCATTGGTAATAGTTCCAAGGTAATTTTTGAATCAGTTGAGAATCTTCTAATTCCAAAATCACCGGAATATCAAAGAACGCAGAAATATAACAAAATGATAGGTTGAAGTATAGGGAGTATGCGAAAAACTCATTGCTCGATGAAAATCTCAATAAAAGTAAACAACTTTCTGGAATATTTCGAAAATTTGGTTGGGAATAGGCCGGTAATTGCCCTTGAAGATGCTAATGAAATAGGTCAATTTGGCGCATTTTGATAAATTTCGATGAATAAGTTCCGAAATGGTTACTTTTGAGATATTCAAATAAAAACAGGGGGAGCTTGGATTCGTCGTGACGTCGCGACAAATTCAGATAGCCAAACTAGGCGAAATTTCAAAGCATTTTTGAAAACGCTTATCATTTTGTCATCTAAGGTTCTTTTCTGCGGTCCCTCCTCTCAACCTACCCTGTCCTTGTTGATGAGCTCCCGGGACAGCGATCGCTCGAGATGGTTGATGCGACCCTGCAATTGAAATGACTCGTATCACAGTTGTAGACGAACAACGCGTGCAGGGCTCATGTGTGTGTGTTTTCGGTTAGTCGAGTTAGGCCTAGGTGGGATTTTCAGGCTTCATTTTCATCCGCTTACCTCTCACACCTCAAAATTATCCAGGATACCCCCTTTCAACTTATTACAAAAAGGGTATGTCAATGGCTCAGAAATTATTTCCAAGCCAAAGTAACCGGATGAAAATGATCATTTGCATATACACTGATAACGTCATTTATCATTTTGATATCGATTATCAGCGATTTTTCTGTGATTTTCGTGTGTGTGTGTAGACTAGGACTAGCTACGAGGACCAAAACACACCACAAGCCAACAAAAATTGGAAGTCAAAAAGCGTCAACTCAAGTGTTGAGAGTTTTTCTCAGTTTGATGATGATGTTTGCAAGATCGAAAATCAATAATTTGAAGTATTAACGTCCATTGCTTAAACTATTACATGTTAGCTATTCTAATAGGTGGTAAAATATACATAGAGGGTTCTAATCTAATTTGAAATAGAATCGAAATTTCAATGGACAATAATAAAAAATTCAAAATATTGATTTCGGTCTCGTAAGGATCAAATTTGATAGAATGATGGCGTTTCTCTATGAAAAATAGGCTTATCATCATTCCCTCAAATTTAATAGTTCTATTATATTACTTGTGCTGAATAGACTTATGATGTTTAGAGAATTAAAGGCAATTTTGTGCATGGTGTGTGTATCGATAAGTCTATTCATTTTGGTGAAACGTTTGCGTGGTGGCCTTACCTCATACATGCTTCTCACCATGGTCGGACTAACATCGCGCTTGTATCTCTCATACGAAGCGGTATTGTAGGGCTGAATTCAGGGCTGTAAATGTTTAGACACACGCACGCAGGTATACACGCATAACGGGATAGTGTATATTTTCGAGAGAGCATGCTCTTTTTTCTCTCTTGAAAATACACACTATCTCGTTATGCGGGTATACCCGCACGTGTCTAAACATTTACACCTCTGGCTGAATTTCGAAATTTTTCGAACTTAAGATTTTCGTAACTTAAAATAATTTTCAATTGCACAAAAACGTTCGTACTCGTCTAAACCACCGTTTCTGACTGAATAGGTACATTTTGGAATACTTTGAAAATCCTAGACTTGGATGAGCCCAGAATAGAATTTTAGAGCCTTAGGTGAGAAGCCTTTTTGAGGATTGAGTTGTGTTAGAAAGCGAATATAAGCGTAGGGGTAGCTAACTCGGTGAAAAGCTTACTCTTTGTCTATTTGTGAAAGCAATGTAAGCCACTCTTTCTAACTCTTTCGAGTGGTAGAATGCAACAGTGAAAAGTAGGGGACAGATTTGAGAAAGACAGTGATAAAAGATAGAAATAAAAGTGATCTCTTAAACTCGGCGAAATTCGGAGATCTTTAGACCGGAAATAGTGAAAATCTGTCAAACGCTACGACGTGGATCAATAAGCAAAGATTTATCCTAGAATTCGGTTGGATTGACACTTGAAGTTCAATCTTTTAGTGGATGAGATTCGTAAATAAATTGCAACTTTTCCAAGTATTTACCGAAAAAAACATAAAGTTTGGTCACTGGGGGCCGAGGTGAAAAATTTCAAGTGTCGACCTCCGAAAAAAGTGAGATCCCTGCGGAGGTTCGTTGACTTAAAACTCACCGAGTATCCATTGATTGCCGATCGCGAGCTAGATCGGTAACGCTCGTACGTCGACGGCATCTGAAAAGGTACTACTAAATAAGCACCGAGCGATTTTGCGCATTCGTTTTAATTGTACTACTGCGAAGAAATCAGGCTTTGAACTCAACCATTTTGCCATGCTAAAGCTGGGGGTAAAGATTGGGGGGTTTTTGGTGATGTAATTTGAGTCATATGAGAGGTCAGAATGTCAAGAAAACACGTGAAAAGAAAGCGACTTATCAAAAGATATCCGCAAATTAACTGGGCTCCCTAACATAGCGTGAGATTAGTGGAATTAGCATAGGTGACGAATTGGACCTACCTCGTATTCGTAAGGCGTATGCATGTCCCTGACGTAGCTGTCCACGCGCGACAATCTACCAGCACCCAGGTACAAATCAACGTTCGAGCGTGATCTGGAAGGGGGTAAACGATTTTTCCCTACGCCACTTTTGTAGGCCCTTACCCGCTGCGTGAAAGAGAATCGTACAGGGAAGTTCGTGATCCAGCTCGGGCGAGTTCATGGTTCTTAGAATCCGAGTACTCCAGGAAGTTGATGAACGACGTATTCCTGCTCGGCGGGCGGCTAAAATGGGGTGTCTTTTTGACGAGTTTTTCAAATACACAATTTGGGTTTGAAATCATTTTTCCAACTAATTTGACTCTTGCAACTAAACGGGTAGGTAGGTTCACGAGAAATTATTGCAAATGCTCTATTCTATGCGCCGTTTTGGCTTGCCTGTATGATCTGGTGGGCGGCGTCGAGTACTCGCGAGTGCGAATCGGGGCCATGAACTGAGAGGTGTATCTGCAAACGGGAAAATCATCCATGCCTGATTTGAAATAATTTCAAATTTTGCTTCCCAAAGACGTTGAGAAAGAGTGCATGGATGAACTTATAATCTATGAATAGTCTAGCGGACTGAACTGATAATGTGCTCTTGAGAATGAATGTGCGAAGTTACGTGACCGGATAGAGGATGAGAATGTCGATTTAACCAAATAGGGAAACGTGTTATGGCTCACTGCTGCTGCTGCAGAAGTGCCTGGTGTTGGTACCTGTAGTAGTTGGACGAGCTGCGGTGCGACTTCATCGCCATCTTGCGCTCACGAGTGCGTGAGCGGGATCGCTCAATCAGCCGGTTGGTGGCATACAGAGCAGATGAGAAAGCGCCTAAAGTATCAAATATAGTCAAGTGCAATGGTGTTTTACATCATTGTCATTATCGTCATAAAACCGTACCGGTGCTAACAATATCGTCAAAGTGGCTGGTGTAGATGTTGCTGGGGCGGTAATTGGTTGACGACGAGTATTCGGTTCTGAAAACGAATTGGCTATGCTAAATCTTTTAAATTTCAAATTTCAAATACTTGTACTGGCTGGATCTGTTGACGAATGGGCTGATCGGAGTGTAAGTGGACTTGTCGGCAGGGGACCAGGACGAGAAAGAAGTAGCAGTGGGCATACGAGCCGGGGGCATTTGCTTGTAGGAGACATCCTGAAATTATTGACGTTCAATTTAGAAGAGAAGATTATTTCGTGAGAACCTCATCATAGGTGACGTGATCTCTGGCAGGTCGCTCTCTTGGTGCACGTTCTGGAGATGGGGACTGGACGCGTCTGCGGGTCGGCGGCGGGCTGGGAGAGGCCTTTCTCTCAGCGGGAGCAGACTCGTCGACCTCAGCCTTTGGAGCCTCCTCGCTTTCGGGTTCGAATTTCTTGACCTCGACTGGCTCCTCGGTGGCCTCCGGCTCCTCAGCGGGTGGGGCTTCTTCGGTTTTCTCCTCTGGCGCTGGCTCGTCAGCAGCTGCCTGTAACAACGGCTTGAATTTCGTATTCACCACGTCCACTTGTCCGTGGAACTCTCCTAATGCCGCCCAACTGTAACTCCAATTCCCTATCTTATTTTCCCAACCCCGTAAAACCACCACCTACTCTCTATGTTGAGACAGTGAACCTAGCCCAGTCATAATGGCAATATTAATAGTTGCTTGGTGAAAAGTCAAAAATCCATCAAGTTTTTTTACATCACAATTCCCCATCAAACGCCAAAAACCAAAAATGATAGATATCGCATACTTCAGGCTCAGCAGCTGGTTCGGGTTCTGGAGTCTTGGTAGCAACGGACTCGGCCTTTGGAGTTGCGGGAGTCTCCTCCTCGAAGTTGAACTCGCTCTTCGATTTTGGGGTTCCAGTAGCGGCCGGCGTGGCTTTCGGTGTTCCGGTGGCAACGCTTCCATTGGCTATGCTCTTGGGAGTGGGCGGAACAGACGACTTGGCGGCCGATCTCGGGGTTGGTGGCACAGAGGACTTGGCAGCCGATGTAGCTAAAAACGCTTGTCCTCCTTCATTCAAGAAAAATAATAATCTTACTAGATTTCGCCGGAGATGGTGGAACCTCTTCTGCGGCCGGTTCTGGCTCTGGGGCTGCTTCCTCTTCTGCCGGAGCGTCGAGCTCATTGGGAGTGCGCGGACGCTTGCCCTCTATAATCATACTATAGTTGTTGCGAACAAAATTAGCATTAACTCGGGATTCGAAATGTAAACTGATCCCAGCATTTTAACTCCAAAGTTTATTTATGTCGTTCTTAATAACTATTCTACCTGGAGGAGCCTGGAGTTCGAAGTTGTCCTCCTTGGCCTCTTCTTC
Organism: Diploscapter coronatus; assembly: GCA_964036155.1. Classification (NCBI taxonomy): domain Eukaryota; kingdom Metazoa; phylum Nematoda; class Chromadorea; order Rhabditida; family Rhabditidae; genus Diploscapter; species Diploscapter coronatus. The sequence continues at coordinate 954,052 of OZ038422.1, read as the reverse complement.
TTCTGCTGGTGGTGCCTCTTCAGCCTGTAACCATATTCAGTAAATTTTTAAACTCAAAGTCAACCTTAATCATATTTTTAAGACGCTAATGCTCAGGAGGACTTAACCCAGAGTTTCCAATTAATAAGTGCGATACCTGGGATTTCTCGGGCTCCTCGGCCTGCGACTTCTCGGCTTCTTCGGGAACTTCCTCCTGTGGAAGATCCTCTGCCGGCGGCTCGGTCTGCTCCTTCTCCGATTGAGGTGCCTCTGACGCTGCACCCTCGGAAACCGGAGGTGCTTCCGATCCTGCAGCCTCAGATTTGGGAGCCTCAGATCCGGCGGCCTCGGATTTTGGCGCCTCGTCGTCCTCAGCGGCGGCAGCGCCCTCGGAAGGTGGTGCACCTGTAAATGTTGCATTTATTGAATTATTCGCATTTCGCGCAATATTCTTGTATACACGTAGTCTAGCTGTAGTCACTATCCATCAACAATAACTTATTTGCTCACCTTCGCTAGGTGGAGCCCCCTCGGATGGGGGTGCGCCTTCGGATGGCGCAGCTTCAGAAACTGGAGCTTCGCTGAAATTTTAAAAGTATATTTTGGGCTTCCTTATAGTGGCTTCTTGAACCTGTGTGCCTCCGACTTAGGGGCCTCCGAGACGGCTTCGGACTTTGGCTCACCAGCCTCGCTGACCGGCTCTGGCTCGGCTTCGGACTTGGGAGGCTCCGATCCGGCGGCCTCAGAAGCGGGGGCGGCTTCACTCACAGCCTATAAAATTAATTGATCGTGTATTTTGGTTGGGTATTCTGAACCTCGGATTTCGGTTCTCCTGCTTCAGAAACAGGAGCGGCATCCTCCTCCTCAGCAGGTGGAGCCTCTTCGGCTTGAGACTTCTCCTGGAAAAAATTGCTCTCCAAAATAGCCTGTTTACTGTGACTCCAGTTGTCTTTCTACGAAGATGATTGGTCTATGTTACTGAAGCTAGTTATAAGCGCATGCCATCTATCTAATGTCTAGAAGCGCTGAAATGTGCAGTGAATCTACGAAACGTGAACTAATCGATAACTAATCACTATTCGAACGAAGCGAAAATGATACAGCGCATGCTCTCATAACCAATCTCGACCTAAAAGTGCTACTACTGTCATTAGAAAGCTACTGAACGAATGGCTAGCGTTAATGGGCAAAAATAGATTTGATAAAAATGGGAATTTGTCTGAACCTGAATACTGTCGTCCGCCTGCGCAAGGCCAGCGGATGATGCCTCCCCAGATGGGGGCTGCACCATCACGGACACGATATTCGACGGATATTCAGTCTCATCCTCCTCATATATCGTATCGCCAAACTTAAATTTGCATCAAAGTATTCCCAAAAGCATGCAAAACGAGAATGTAATTCGGGAATGTTAGTCGATGATAATGTGGATCGAAAATGGTATGATTAGAGAAGCGGGAGAATGCTCTGCGGCTGGGAAGGGGTGAACGTCATGTGGTACCTGAGCCTCTTCGTTGGTCGGTAGATCCTCGATGCCGTCCATGCTCGTTGTCATAGGATCGATATTTTCCGTACCGGTGATATCGGGCACCTAGATTTGATTCGGCTTGTTTTGGGAAAAGATACGCGGATCGGGGTATTATGCTCGAATGCTGCCACGATAAGAAACCCTGTGAAGCGTGCATGATAAAATATCGATTAATGATAAGGAAATTGCTGACAAGATTTGAGAAAGCGAACACCTACGTTTTCGAGTTTGCTTTGTTTAATCTACGGCATCATTTTCCGAGTGCTTTCTCTGCAGGAAAGCATGGGGAAAAGCGCTGCAAATCTTACGCTCGCCTTACACCCCCACGATCCGATTTCTACTATTGACAGATGCAAAAACTCTAGTGCAAACGGAGGGTATTTTGCGATGAGTATGTGATGGATCAAGATATTGAGAACGTGCGTTCTCAGACGTAAGTACGGACCAACGTTGGATTGGCATTCAGAACGTTGTCTAGTTCATGTGTGGATCGGTGAAAATTGCTCAACCCATGAGTGGATGAAGAAAAATCGATAAAATTTTAGAAACGCCGAAATTTTCGAATCGATAAAATCTCGGAGAATGAGCTGACGAGTTCAAGGGTAGGATAAGAAGGATTCGCTGTTTTGTCGAGTTCTGTCGATTCTCTAGGCATTTTTCTCGCGAATTTTATCGCTCTCTTCATTTTTCGCCTGCGGCGCTCAGCTCGGCATTACTACAAGACACAATGGTGAGGATTTGGCAAAACTCCCCGAATCTCTAGGTTTTCCGTGGTCCCTCAAAATCCCTGGCTTTCTCTTGGATCTTCTTCTCCAACGCTGTCTCTCCACCTTCTGTTTCTCTCGACGACCCCTGCATGTGTTCCGTTGCTTGACGTGAAAGCAACTGATGCCGAGTGAGGACCTGTGTGTTTCTTTCACCCAAAATTTCTCGTCTCCCGCCGTTTCTGCCTTCTCAACCTTGGATTTTCCGCTGTCTCTACTTTCTCCTGCGTCTCTCGGCCCGTGTGCCACTGAGTCTTCTACACGGGTTCATCCCCAAGTCGGTGTAAAGCCAGAGAGGCGCAAAAAATTGTGTCGCAACAAATGGCAAATGGCAAAGGGAGGAGAAGCAATGTGAAATTGAGAAGGCTAGGAGGGAGGATCGAAAAGAAAATCGATAATAAAGATAAGGAGAGGATATCGACTGAAGAAAATGGCAAGGGATTTCAGGATTTCTTATCATAATACTGTATATTGGATGTGTTTCAAGGTAGAATGGGTCAAGTTTGCGGTTTTGAATGATTTTGCCACAGAAGATGATAGGCTTTCAATTCAATAAATCAATAATGGCGGGGTCAGTCTCCGCCCCTTTTGCAATCCCTGCACGCGGTTCTCTTCTTCCTTACCTGGTCTTCAGTTCTGTCCTCCTCAATCGGAGCTGCACTTTTCTCCTCTTCGCCGTCAGCTGTCTCTGAACAAAAAGACGATCATCGTTGAGAAGTGAAAAACGATGAAAGGTGGGCAAGTCAGACAGAAGGCAAGAAGAGGGAGTTTGGCATGGCATACACAGAAGTTTTCAGGTACATGATGGAAATTAGAGGGATCATGGCAAAAGTTTTGATGGATCGATAAATTTTAGATCTTTCGACTCGGGCAATTTTTTTGTAGAAATGACTTTTGCGCAATCAAAATATGATTCAACAAATCACGTATCAGATCTGATGTCGCAAGAAAATACTGATTTGAACATTTGAACATAACTAGCAGAAATAAAAAAGTTTAATAGAGTTTTAATATTGTATCGCTCAAACGAAGTGACAGTTCGTGTGTTAAAGAGCGCCGCTGCGAGAAATGCGTGTGTATTGCGCGTCACGACTATGCGCAAGAGGGTAGCAAAATGCCAGAAAGAGTCAGCGGAGGACAATGGAAAAAGTGAGTGGGTACGCAAGTTCCTCTGCCTCCCTCGCCTTTTCTCCCTATTTTTCAACACACGATCTCTATCACTTCATTTGACCAGAACAACAATTCCAACCTGCAGGTGCAGCGTCGCTGGTCTCGATGACCTCGACCTTGACCTCGGCCTCAACACCGTCGCCAGCTTCAGACATTCTGCAACAAAATCCTGGTTTCCCGCAAAAACCTTCCCAATTTTCAAGCAAGCAACCTTCGATGAGCTTTCGCTGACGGACCCCGCGGCTACCACCGGCTCAGAATGCCTAAAATCAATATTTTCAGAAAAAATCAATAAATATCGATTTGTCCGCGAAACGAATAAAATTGATGCAAACGCATGCGCGAGAAATTGCGAATCGATGATGATCATAAAATGTGCAGAAAGATGGGGATGAAAGCGCGATAAAGATAAGCGATAAACGATGTGATAAGCGCGAAGGAGAAGAGGGGATTTTCGGGCTGATCGGCTCAATGCCCAATGTGCTGCCACTGGCCAAATTTCAGCTGTAAAGCTAGCAAGAAGAAGAAGACTAAGCTTGCTGCTGCCAGTTGAAATTAGCACAAAATTGAGAAAGCATGAAGATCTGAAAGAGTCTAAGCGTTGAATTTCAAAAGTTTCGGCCGAAGATCGAAAAATAGAAAGGAACTATTCAATCAAGGCCGATTTTGATAAATTGGCGCGCATCGATCAAGAAACTACGATGAAAAAATTGGTTCAGAATGAATCAGACCTAGGGAGGACGATCGTCAGAAAGTCATTGCGCGATCTACCCCCCGTATATTGTCTTCGTTTGACGAAAATGCCCCGAATCTGGAATGAAAATAATGAGATTTGAAACATATCGAATGATTGCTTATAGTATGAAGTACAAGGTCAACACTTATATCAATGTAGGCGTAATTTGAGTATTCGAAAGTCAAGCCCCGAGTCTATCGAAATGATATAAAATCGTGAAAAGATATATCTTAATTTAAAACCTATCAGAAAAATCTACAAATTTCGATTATTCTAACTCGCAAGTGCACGTTTGTTGGATCGTGATTTCACGGACAGCGAAAACTTCGGCGGATTTCTCTTTGACAAGACAAATCCTCGGCTCATGGGCCGAAAAGTGTGGGGCTGCAAGACGACGTATCGAATTCCCCCCGTTAGAGAAGAAAGGTAAGCTTTTGCAAGACGAAGGACACAATCACGCAACTGTGCCAAAGGTAAGTCTGAAAAGACTTCCCAGAAAAATTCTCGAATTTTTTCGTCTAAATTTGAAAACAATATAGCCAAAAATTGTACAACTAAACATGACGCGCTACACTATATACGTTTTAATATTTTCCATAGAATAAGGATTTTTATGCGTGCAATTTACAATGGGGAAATTTTCGACAACTCGAAGATTTTAGAATTTTTAGAAAAAATATCGATTTTCGGAATCATGCAAAACTTCCTTCTAGTTATGCTCTTTAACTCCATGCGTTCCTTGTCATGTGATATGATAACGATAATAATAGTTCAAGGTTAGGGGACAGATACTCGAATATCCAGTTACTTGAATAAAAATGCTAAGCGAGGGCGCAAGATCGAGAAAATGCAGGATATTCAAAAATCACTTGGAATCTAAAATTTTGCAGAGAATAAATAGTTGTTCTCGAATTATAGTAATTTGAGAATTAAGGAAAAATCAATCAAATCGAGAGTTACCAAAGACAGAAGACTTCAGACGAAGAAATTCAAAACTGTCCGAAGTAAGTCGGTTGCAAAAAAAACCAATCATCTTAGGATCTGAGCAAAAAAGTCGAAGGAATTTTGGACTTTTCCTTGTCATTGACGATTTTTCTCCTCTTCTCTCATTTCCAAATTATATTTCGCCTCATCATGTCCCGATTTTTTCGGCTTTTTCTCTACTTTGAGCTAATCGCCCACTTTTCTGAATCTCTTTTGCCTCGCATTTTCCCCAACTCTCTTCCCAAGCCCTCCTCCGCACACCGGTGCCGTTGTGCCTCGGGGATCCGTATTTAAGAAATAAAGTCTGACATATGCCAGACGGTTTTTCTCTCCCTATGCTTTTGCATAGGACGAGGGATTTTTTCTACGGCACATCGCGGCACCCTCAAGCTGCCGAAGGCCCACGTCTTATTTTTGACTTGTGTTGTAAGAGTCTGCCTCTCTCGGAGTTCCATACTATTTCGCCGAAGATTTTTCTCTAACTCTATTGATTTCAAAGACTATCTCGTAATTTTCTTCATCTTTCGAAAAGATAGAAACAAGAAAACGGGGATTTTTGCCGAAGCGAAGTGATAAAGTGATAATAAATCAGCGCCGCTTCTTTTCATGGCTGGAATCATAACAAAAACCACCATGCACATATCATAGTAAAATATCGCATTTCATAAAAATCTGCCGATTCAATCTTCTAACATCGGAGATTTTATTCGAATTTAAAAAAGTAGAAAATTCTAACAATTGGAGATTTATTTTAAAAAATGTTTAATTAAGCGGTCACATAAGCGGTATCCAGCAAAAAACAAGAAAAGTTCTAACGTTTATGGATGTATTTACGAAGAGCTAAAGCGGTCACAAAGATGACATCCCCCACTCAACGCCTTCCGAAGCCCAATGAAAACTGACTTTTCGCCGTTCGCTTCCAATAATTCGAATTGTCTTCAACAGAGGGGCTTCTGAAAACAAAAATCGATAAAAATGGCTGACTTTTAGAAAATCTTACCGTTTTCCAAAACCAAGTGAAAACTGCTGACTAGGAGCCCGCTTGCCGAATCCCAGTGAGAACTGTTTGGAGCCTCTTTTGGCCATGTAGGGCTGAAAACAAAATTAAACTTTTACGGCTCTCTGTAGTTATCACTCACTTGCCTCCGCCTCTCATTTGTAGTTGGTCATTCAGCATCTAGAGTGGTCATTCTATAAACTGAGTGACAACTGCAAATAAGAGACGGAGGCAGGTGAGTGATAACTACAAGGGACCCTCTTTATCATGAAACGGTTATCGTACTGAATCTTCCATTATCAGATAGATTTTGGTCTTTACGAAGAAGAACTTGAAACATAGGGTTTTTGATTATGAAATTTCGACTCGGATCAGTTAGTGCTTGAAGATGATTTTCACTTTGATAGAACAAAGTTTGAAGCTCTTTTTTAATTAATATGTTTGACAATAGATGAGTCAATGCACGAACGTACTTTTCATCTTATTGAAAATTTGCGTGAAATATTATTATTCAACTCAGGCAATTTGGAAAGGCAAGCAAGACATACGAAATAGCATAGGGTAGGGTAGGAGAAAGGTCTTGTATGTGTTCTTTTCCAATACTATTTCGTCGTCTTGTTTTTCCAGGTTGCCTCCAACTCACCGGTTCAGCGATACGCATATCTTCGAACTCTTGGTCGACGGGAAGCAGGAAGCTGAAAAGTCGATATTTCAAGAAAAACACTTTAAAAATAATATGCAGGACCGGTATGTGGTGGCTTAGCGCGGTACCTCGGTTGGGTTCATTGCGAGTGGCTATTTATGCAAAACTCATGTTTCGCAGTCAGGATTCGGGCCTGACCCCTCACCTCTCCGGGGTGCACTGCTCTACCGCTACACACCATGTGAGCATGATCGCTTAGTTGGGGAGTTGGCCTACATCTCCAGCTAATAAAAATTAACCTACTCATATTCAGAGTTGAGGCAAAGAGACGAATGAACTAGCGACAGAATGAACAAGCAGAAAATCGTCCAGGTCAAGCACTGCATGGTATTTATTTGGATGACCGTTGGGGGAGCCCTGAAAATTGAATTTTCGGAAAAAAAAAAATCGATAAACCTTACGTTTTCAAACCACGAAAATTACGAAATGAAAAATCAAGGTCCGAAAAATAATCGAAAATTGAGAAAAGCAACTCGACCATGAAAAAGTTGGAAGTGAATGAAAGTGGTTGTAAAGATAGCGGATAAATACAAGAAAGTCGCATTGAAACTAATTAATGCGGAATTAAATTTGAGAATTTTTTCTATCAACCCAGAGAATGGGGATCCCTATTTGCTATTCTCCTACTACATCACATTACGAACATTATGACTTCGAAGCGCATTATGAAGAAAATGCTCTGAAGAAGGAATGAATAAGATTTTTCACGGATTCATTGAAAGATCACCACAAAAATTCGGCAGGAATAAAAAGACGAGGCTCAAAATTTGAAAGACTTCTCGCGAGTCGTTATATCAAAATGTGGCCAGATCCTTAAATCTCAATTTTCTGGCTTGCCTTTTTCCGATAGCTTACCTAAGACAAAGATGAATGGTAAAATTGACAGGTTTGGGGCCGGAAAAAACGAAAACACGACATTTTTCTGGTACGAAAATTCTATTTTCATACTGAGGGATAGGGTTTGAAAGGTGGTTGATGATTCAGAAATCGGAAAATTTAGTGCATACCAATTTCGTTATAAGCAATTACATCAGAGCTTGAAAATCAGGGGCAGCAGCGCGTCTCGTATTCATCATTTTTGCCCGGAGATTTCAAAATGGCAGATTTCGAGGGGTCATCCAAAATTAACGCCGCCAACACAAAGGGAATTAGGTTGGCGAATTACGTAGAATATCTAAAAAGGTGAACGCAAAATGGATGGAATTATGCATGTCAGGATTTTGGGCTATACGAATGATGTCAGAAGACTTGTCAAAAAGCAGATATATTGTTCTGGTCAAATGAAGTGATAGAGATCGTGTGTTGAAAAATAGGGAGAAAAGGCGAGGGAGGCAGAGGAACTTGCGTACCCACTCACTTTTTCCATTGTCCTCCGCTGACTCTTTCTGGCATTTTGCTACCCTCTTGCGCATAGTCGTGACGCGCAATACACACGCATTTCTCGCAGCGGCGCTCTTTAACACACGAACTGTCACTTCGTTTGAGTGATACAATATCATAGAGCCTACATCTGGAAGTCGGAAACACGTGTCCAAAATATCGTGATTGAAATGGGTTTATTCAGAATCATCATTTTATATTTGAAACAAAAGAAAACAAAGCATCTACAGAATTTCAAGTTCATAAACACTCAGTCATGTTAATTAAAGAACGCAGGCCACGCATTCTTTATTCCCAAAAGCGTGTATCGCGAAGAAAGTATTCCAGGCGGCGTGGCATCCTTCTCGCTTCCCCTTCTAAAAAAGAAAACAAAATCTTTACCTGTATTGAAGTATAGACACAGAATAATATATTTTGTGCCGCGTGAAAAAGACAGGCTGTCAGAAATGAAGACTAAAAGGGCGCCTAACATTGAAGTATGGTAATAGGCATCTGACACGCTGCTGCAAGCCCTCGTTAATGAACATGACTGAGTGACAAATACGAAAATGGATCAATGAAATCGCTCCAATATGGGCTCCGATCGAATGCGATAGTTTGGGATCCGGTGCCAAAACATGAACACGTACTTGACGAGGTAGTAGAATAACGCCAGGGTAAACACAGTCAAGAAGACGAGCAACACTAGTCGCATAATGAAAATGTGATCAATCGGGACTTTATTCCCCTCAGCAACTTGGATTTCGCCATGGGTCTCTAAATTAGCGTATTTCGTTTTAGTTGAGTCCTGTCCAGTCCCAGAAGATTCTAGGGAGGAATTGAGTGTTATGTGCGGAAGGGGAATTACAAGCAGTTGAGTTCGAAAACATTTATGAGTGACATTTGGGGGTTTACATAGAGATCGAGAGGGTGAGATATTTAGGAATAAATATGCAATTCCTTACAAATCTCCGTACTCTATATGAATCACTCCCTAGCTGGTTTCCACTTGGACACAGTAGCCAAGTAGCCATTAGACCGAAATATTGTGGGGAAATTCACCTTCTCAGATCTTCACCTATCCTAACTCCACACTATTTAGTATGGTAGCTTTTTTGCAAATGTTATTATATTGATGTTAAATGACTATTACCGGCTTCTAAGGGCCATAACACTAGGCATGTAGTCAGAATAAGCCCTAATACGATCGGGGCAATGCCGAGCTCTCTGAAATTTATAACTTAAACAGAAATTTAAATCTCAACTAACATTCCCTTAGCGCGGTTAGCCGCTCTACTGAGCAGGTACAACACCGCCCAAATCGTGATGATAATCACAACTCCTGAAATGGTCAAATTTAACAAAGTTATGGTAGGATTTAGCGTTGAAATAATTCCAACAATGTGTAGATAAATTTTTAAAGGACTTACCAGGTCCGAGGTTGAAGACTCGGATGCTCATAATGCAACAACATACGTTGAGGGAAACGAAGTATTCTTTGAGTTTTAATAGTAGAATTAATTTAATTAAAATAGAGAATACGATTTAGAGTAGACCTTTAGTGTGAAAACTAAATTGTCAGAGATGATTGAGGGTCATTTTTGTTGATTTATACGGCCATACTAATCGTCGTCATGGCAACCGATTTGGATGTGTTGTATGAAGGGCACGGAAAAGAATGCACCCTGCCGGTTGTTTTCTCGGGTGCTAGCGAATGCACTATTTTCGTCCATGCGAATTGACTTGAGCCCTTAATCGAATCTTTTGAAGGACTTATTTCATTCCAGATTTTGTGGGACAAAAACAGCAGAGCAACCATGCTCTGCCCTGTCCGATAGAAAGAACCAAGATTTTGTGCACGGTAGATAAAGGAGGCTTGGCCCTTTATCAGGGGCCAAGAAATATAATAGAAAAAGAGGTAGAATGATAAGAAAAAAATTGCTGAGTCAGGCAAATGAGAAAATTTTCTAGCCAGCGAAAACATCGAAAGATCAACACCAAAAGTTCAAAATCGATTACACAAATTGGTGCGATCACACACATGTTGTTCAGTTATGAAACAGCAGACATCGAACATATTTTGAAAAACTGGAGAAAAAGAGCATCGGTACAAATTTTCGAGAGCTACTTGAATTGATAAAATGTATCTATAAAATTTATATTAATATTCTACGTTGTTGTCTATCAATAAAACATAAATTTGTCTTGAAGAGTATACGTTTGAATGGACACATATTATTTTTTTATTTCAACATACTGAATCATGCTCTGGACATGTATGAATGGAAGAAGTTTTTGATTGTGCATATTTTGCAAAAATAGTTTATAATCTAGGTATAGTTCGTATATTTAGGTGGGTATACATAGTACAGATTATCAATTTTATTCAGCAGGTCCTCCTACAAACTCGCTGCAAAGTTGAACTTTCGATCTCCGTATGTGTTTTCATCGCAGCTAGTCATTCTCTGAGCCCTGCCTCCTCCATCGATAAATTCCCCTTTGCACACAACGTGCCCGCGGGCCCAAAGACGTGCGTATTTAGAATAAGAGCGAGAAGCACTTCCTTGAGGCAGCTACTTCTGCAAAACAGCTATTCATTCAACTCGAATCTGACGAACATGTCAGTTGTCATCGATATCTAACTTGATTTTTAAAGATCACATATTTTGAATTAGACGAAAGATTATAATCTTCCCTGAACACAAGTTTCTTTTCTAGAACTGAAAGGATCGTTTTTTCATCCTAAATTCTTTATGTAAATCTGGTTTGTTTCGTTTCTTTCCATATGTTATAAACTGAGACATGAATGCCAGAAAAGATGTATTCAATACTTGTCGTGTTTAAAAATATGCTTCCAGCAAAATCTCGATTTGTCTGTATTGCCAGAGTTCTACTGCTATTGACATAGTCCTCCCATCAAGTTTTCTGCTGACTTTTTTTTTTTTGCAAAAGCGCGTGCTTCAATCCCAAATTTTCGCATTTGAGCGCGAATAGCGCCAACTGGAACATGAGGAAATAAGCTAGGCAAGAAAAAAACAATGCAAAAAGGGAAGAATGAGAGTCCGAACGAGAGGCAAGGCAGCCCATCGATTAACCAACTGGGCCACGGACGCAGAGCAAGGAGAGGGTCACGGAAAACAACTCCCACTTTCTAATAGATGTATTCTTTTTGCAATATATTTGCATGTTTTCAAATTATACCTGTATAATAGTTGATGTTTAACAATAGATATATAAGATGATATATTTTGATCTTTCGGAATAGAAATCAAGTGTACATTTAATTCTTCGACACGTGTTGAATTAGATTGATCTAATTTTTAACCTCTGAATATTTAGTTTGGTATTAGATATTAGATACGCCAAACTCCATTAGGAATAAGTGTGTCGAGCATAGAATATATCGATCCACGACATTTCGTTAAGCCTTCCTTCATACATTTTTGACGAAATGAAACTGCATCATCAACATTAGAAAAACATTTTTGGGATTTCGAAAGAGTGATGCAATTTCCACATATATAGCTTAAATTTTATATCTATGACTATTCTTTTCCAAGTATTGATTTACTTCGTGTTATTTTTAAATTTTTATCCAAAATTCATTTATTATTATTTGAGAATTTTAGTCTTCACCTTAAAACAATATATGTACTTGATGTACTTGAGAGAAACTCTATTTTATTTTGTGCCTTGATGAATTCCGACCTCTTATTTATCAACTGATGATAACGAATTTGCACACGTTCGTTATCAATCTTGTCACATTTTTCTATTTTCGTCGAAGACTATCCGGATCCGTTTTACAAGCCTATGTTTCAACGTAGGATGAAATATTATTATGGTGGTCTGAAATTTTTCAGGCAAAAAAGACGAGCCATGTGCTTCCGGCGTCTGGGTGGAGAAAATGTTCATCGTTCTACTTAAGAGAACAATCATGAATGAGAGGTGAGAGTTCAGTGATGCGGAGCGGCCGCGATGCGGCAACAGCTTCGCATCACTCTTCGCATCACTCTTGCCAACTCTTATCAATTGTTTTACATATCTTTATGAGATCAAACTAAATATGATATTTCAAAATTTCTGAAAAGGAAATTTTGTTTTGAGGAAGTGTCGTTAGATCAGAATTAGTCATTTCATGGTGAATTCCCCTTTTAACTTAGATATATTCGCGTTGATAATTTACTGCATGGTCTTCCAAAATTCGCGGATGTGATCTTCATTGTGAGATAGTAGCTTCTTAAACCAATCAATTTAAACACTGTACTTCCTTTAAACTTTTATCATCTGACTTGACTTATCTTAAGCTTATCTCTGGCCTATTGTCTGATTGATGCGGTCAATGATAGGTAATCAGCATTATTACATTTTTTATTTTATTTTTTGCTTTCCTTTCAAAAAATTGAACCGCCTATTTTCCTCTCTTAACAAGTTATCATCTTTTTGCTTATAACTCAAACTTTAACCTTAAAATATCTTCGCCTTTTCTGACTTCTTTGAATCTCTCAGATTTTCAGTTTCCTCTTTCTTCTTAACCCCCTCGCTACGTTCAGAGTTTGACGCGAAAAACACAACAACTGACGCTAAAATTCTTTATATAACAGCCGGAATTCAAGCCCTACCCTTAAGCATAAGTTAAAGAGTTTTAGAAGCTCCAGAAGGAAATAGTTGAGGAGGAGAAATAGTTTGGTGGGGAAGGAGTTTGGAGATTAGTTAGATGGCAAAAATCTGGAGAAATATTAAATGAAAACTGAAAGCCTGAAATGTCGAAAGAGATTGAAAAGTGAAGGGAATTTTGTTTTCCGACCAATCGTTTATCAGGGCCTATCATTTTTTATCTTCTTATCCCTCGTTTTCTTTGAACCCTCCATTCTCTAGCTCGGTAAAAAAGCCGATCAGTTCGTGAAATTCTACCATATGCTGGGGGCTAGAAAAATCTTGATCTAGAATTGTAATCTTTTATCTTTTGGAACAATTTTCAATTTTACCTATTACTGGGTGCATAAAAATCTGGATTCTGAAATGTTATTCTGGAATTGTTAAAATTGCTCTCGAATGTAATTTGTACTGGCCTATCAAAGGCTAGTTTAAAGATTTCAAGTACAGTAATTCTTTGCCAGATTTACGTCGGTTTTTGTTTTCCTACAATAACGTGTTTACCCAAACCATTTAAAGAAGGTTAATGCATACGCGACAATTGTTTTTATCCGTGATATACTCGAGGTTTCATGATAATTATCGACACGCCCCGCGCGACCGCAACGCATCAAGTTTCCTTGTGTTATTTTTGCCTATCAAAACCGTCCAAATGATACGCGCGTTTACAATGGGAAAATCGAATCTCTCTCATAACTTTTAATGTTTTTTCGCCTTCAGTCTGTCTTATTTGCGAAAATTCTTTGTCATTTGCAGGTTCTCTCACTCACAAATGGAATGTTTTGTTCCATTTCATTCAATTTCAGAAAGTTTTATGATTGGTTTCAGATATCAATTTTCAATTTTCTTTCAGGAAAATCAGTTTATTATTTTCTCTATTAAACAAACTTCGTTAGAACAATACTATACTAGCTTTCTATGTAAAAAACAATTTTTTTCCTATTCTATGCTAATTTTTCTGTAGGAACTTTTCTTAGTTCAATACTTTGGAAATGTCTTCCTTTTAAAAGCCGTTCAATGATGCTTCATCTATGATTATGGCATATTACCTTCAGTACAAAATGAGTGCATTTTTGTTTCAAGAGAAGTAGTAAGAGAGACAGGGAAAGATAACGCCTGACCCTTTGTCTGCTTCTCTAGCGCCTTTCTTTCCTAATAATCTTTTCCTCCATCCTTTCACTTCTCTCGAACTTTGTCAAGACCTCTACCCATCTATCCTGGCCTTATCATTTTCATATCAAATCATTGACAAGAATTTTCAACCCTCATTTTTGAAAACACTCACCTATCACCGTTTTCTTTATTGTTTTAATAGGAAATTTTCAAAGATTAATTGAAAATTTTCCATTTTGGTTTTTTTTGCGTTCTCAACGATAAGCTAACAAAATCTATCAAGCCAAAATATCCTTTCTTAAACGTTTGCAAAAATTTTCATGATTCATGAAAATCTCAATGCTCTTGTTTGGAAGATATAAAATTAAAAATTGCATTAATAAAAAACTTCTTTCTTTCTTCCAAAAACTGACCATCCAGATCACCCCTATTGTTTTGAGAAACTTTGCAAGTCGTCAACTTTTTCAAAACGAAAACAAAGGACCTTGCGATTTTCCGATCTATCGTGATTTTCACACTGAATCAGACTTAGGAAGTACTTTCGCCAGACGAAAAAAGTACAGAAGGCAGGTTGCAAGGAGTCTCGGACGATCGTTTTCCCTAAGTCTGTACCGAATCGTTCAGTGCTCTTTTTATGAAAGCGAGAGAAAGAATAGAGATAATAGAAAATGAAGAGATACAAAGAAGTTAGAGGGAAGAGAGATAGTTGGAAATGGGAGAGAAAGAAAGCGACAAAAATATCTGCTGATCGGAAGATTTAGCTCCTCCTCTCGCCTCTCGTAAGAGAAACCTTATGCACTTCACATGTACCATTTCGCACCTTCACGTGTAGTCCCATACACCAACCGGCAGCGTTTCTGCATGAAAATGTCTGATTCTTTCTCTTCTCTTTTTCACTTATTTCTCCTCTCCTCTAACATCACTTTTTCACTCACTTTACAATGCTATTTTCTCTCCCTAACTTCTTTCTTCACTCTTCCTTTCTAGCACTATTTCTCCACTTATCACTCGATTGATATCAGTCTCGTACCCCCACTCATTTTGCAGCCCTGCTACTTTTTCGCCTCCTGGATTCTTGAAGCCCTCTCATTTTTGCAGGGTATTTAGTTTTCCCTCTCGGAAAAATCCATTCGTTCTTTTTTGTGTGGAAAATTCGCAAAAATATCGAACGATCCTGGCTTATGCGTTTTTTTCCAAAATTGCGTAAAAACTGATGATCATTCTGACTTTGTGCGTTCTTCCATTGCATCAGCGAAGAAATTGGCTATTATTTTTCATTTTTTGCTATTTTTATTCGTTTTGTTATCACTGATGGTTGATCTTTCTAATGCTCTCTTTTGATGCGTTCATTAATACTTGCTAGGTGTTTACAAGTCAACTTGTTTTTCAACATCTTCGAAAATATTGACGTCAATATTTTTCTTTTAAAAGCTTCTGGTAACTTCTCTCACTGGTAATTTTATTAGTATTTATCACTCGCTCTATAAAATTTTAGGCTAGTTTAAAATTATGAAAGTTAGCAAATCCAAGTTAACGTTTCAGAAAAAATTAATTGATAAAATTCATAAAACAGGATAATTTATCCAAATCAACACTTATCGCTGTTCGTTCTTTGCGCTTTTTCTCCGGAACCTGACAAATCAAACAACTCGCTTTTCTTCGTGCAAAAACACGCAAATACGACTGACGCCCGGACCACTTTTTCACATTTTTCCGACCCGAGGGCCCACATTTTCCCGTTGAGTTGTAAAGTCCATCTCCCCAACATCTTACTGGAAGGGACTTCCTTTGAACTTCATTACCGCTCAGTTCATCGATATCTTATCCTTTTTTTTTTATCGAAAATCCTAAATTTTTGAATTTATTTCAACACTTATCGATTTTTACGTCTAAAATCGAGTTACTGTTGATTTTTCCCCGATTTTATCGATCTTTGCAAATTTTCAGAGTGGCTCCGTTTCAAGGCTCGTCCACCGTCATGGGCCGCGTCGACGAATGGGAGACCTGCGCTGCACATTCAGGTATGGAAGACGGAAAATCGGAGGGAGGAAAAAAAATCATTTTCGTTTTTCGGGAAAAAATCCGATAAAATTGAGTTCTTCAAAAGCTTGGAAAATCAAGAAAAAAAAACAACAAAATTTTCTGTTTTCGAAGATAAAGATTTGCGATTTTCAGCGCCAGCGGGCTTTCTCTCGTGTCGTCGAGCGGCCTCTTTTCCCTACTTCGGCGGTGACCACGAGATCGCGCCCACTAGCGCGCTCAAGGTGAGAACACGGAAATTCAAAGAAATAGAAATAGAAATGAAATCAAGAAAAGAAAGATCCTTTGTTTCCGTTTTCTATCATGTAGGTAAGAAAAAAATAATAGAAAACACATCCAAGAAAGCAGATCTGTTTTTCTTAGATCTCTCATTCTCTTACATGTTGTAAATGAACAAAATGGAAATTTCAGAAATCTAAAAAAAATAATAATAATAATAATAAAGGTCGATTTGTTCAGATCCGTTCTCAGTCGGAGTCGGAGGGTCTGAATCGGGCCCGCCTGTGCGGGTACAGCATCGAGTCGCTCAGAAGCCTGCTCAAGGACGCCATCATCGAGAAAGGTGCGATTTTTCGGCTCACTGTAGTTACCACCACCCTCTCTTCTGAGAAATAGCATAGAGAAGAGAAAAAGAGGGTGATGACTACAGGGCACCCGATTTTTCTGTTTTAAAATTTTTTGTTAAATTGCCGATAACTATTGCAAGTGATGTTTTCTCTTATTCTTTCAGAAATCTAAATTTAAGACTTATTGGGAAATAGCTGATTTTTTTGAAGTCGGAAAATAGAAATTATTAACAAAACCCTCATTTCTCTGACTTTTTATTCGTATTTTTGAGTTGGAAAAGTGAAAATTATTATTGAAAAAGTTTATTTTTTCTGTCCCTTAAGATGATTTTTGGATTTCAGTCGCAAAAATCGTAATTTTTCTGTCTTTGCATAACTAAATCGATTTTTCTGCAAGTCTTGCGTGCCTTTCTGCAAAAGTTGAACCAAAACTCGTAAACAGGAATGAAAATGAAACACAGGCAAAGAAGGAAGTGAAAGTGACTATAAACTTTTATGGAGTTACGGTAGTTTCTGCCAAAACGTTTTGGTGCAAGACAGATAAAAAAGCAGAGAATGAGCAGCATTTTTGAAGATGTAAAATTTTAGACAATTATTTCCAAGCCGAACAATCACACAAATGGTTGAAATATTTCGCCACTAGATGCCTGGAAAATTTTGAAACGTATTTCATAAAAGTACCATTTTCTACTATTTACTTCATATATCGTTGATTGGAGAGCAAAGTAGATAGATTCGTGCAGTAGCAATTAGAAATCAAATGTGAAGGAGCGAAATAGTGAGTTGCGTCGAAGAGAAACGAAACGAATAGCGCAATTTTTGAATATCGACGCGTTCTCTCCCAATCAATAATACATCTGGTATTTACACTAAACTATTATTCGACAAATTCAAATTAAAGCATTCTTCCTTGTGAAACTTATTATTTTAGAAAATAAATCAATAAAAATATTGATTTGTTGTAATTTCAGAAGAGCGCAGTGACTGCGAGTCCAACGGCACATCGTCGAGCTGCGATTCGGAAGACGAGGACCGCTTTGATGCTTCTGGCTGCAACGACAGTCTGACTGATTCCATCAGGGCTAATGAGATTGTGGTAGGGTGGATTTTTGACATCTCTATTTTCACTACTCATTAAATGTTTTAGAACTATCTATGGAAAATTGAAATTTTTGTACAGAAGTTTGGGATTTTTGCTGCGACTTTTTAGAATTTTTTAAGTGGAATTGCAAAGAGGTTTATCGATTTTCCGTGCACTCTTTCACTTTTTTGCAGCTGATAAAGCTGATAGTAAATATGAGAGAAAATGATAATTTGATAAACAAGTTTGCGTTTTAAATGATAAGAGGAAAAGTGCGTGTTCTTTCGGAAGAATAATATTGGTTTTGTTGACTTTTGGCTGGCGCCAGTATAGAGACAGAAGTTAATTTCGAACTAAAACAAACGTGAGACAAGAGAATTGCTGAAATTTGTGGGGAATGGGATAAAGAACATGCGCATTTCTGAATGATAAAAAATCTACAATGAGTTGAAATTTTTCAGGTTAATTTTGGTTTAATACTGCGATTAAAATAGGAAAAAGTCTTGTTTCAAGAAAATTTTAGGATTGTATATAAAAAAAAATTGCAAAATGAATATCATATGGTAATTTTGAGGTAAAATAGATAGCAATAAAAATCGACTATTCAAAAAATCAATAATTATCGATTTTTCCAGATCTCGCCCCCTCGGAAGAAAGTATCATTTGCCGATGACGCGGGCCAGGAGCTGGTGTCCGTGCGAATGATCAATGCGGACGAGCCGTTCGTCGTCAGTCAGGAGATTCTCCAGAGATACGGGGGTAGGATTAGAAAATCTAGGGGGTGCCAGCAACTTTAGAAAACGTTAATCTTGGATCATTTTATCGTAGAAAAGATGAAAATTTTTAATGGACCATCCATTAAGTTTTCAAAAACCTTAACCAAATGATAATCAGAATTTTAGAGAAATTTGCGATTTTTCAGGCGGCAAAAAATCGACCAACAAACCCAAACGGCCCAGTAGGGAGTGGCTCGTCAGATTCAAGCAACCCGCCTGCGATTACGCGCATTTCAAGGATCAACTGGAAAAGGTGGGGGAGTTTATTTTTTTTTTTTTTTAACTTTTTCGTAAATTTTCAAATTTCTTATATTTTGTAAAATTTTGAATTTTCGATTTTCTTTTTCAAAAAACCTCGAGAAAGCCCAATTAGATCGTGCAATAAAAACATTTTATGGAGCAAACCCACTTTTCTTCTGCAAATATAACCTTGAGCTAGGCAAAAAGTGAAAAATTAAAACAAGAAAAATCTTCAGACTATTTTTACGCTGAAACGTTCCAAATATTTTCGTATTTTCATATCTTTGGTCCTATATTTTCAAATACTACTTCTCCAAATTATCTTTCTTGAGATGCTATTTCTTCTTTCTTTCACTCGCTGGAGAAGATTTATCGCCCTGTTTACAATAAATTGACCGCGAGAGTCTCTCACAATTTGAACTATTGAAAGTGGGAGAATGAAAATACTTGAAAAAATTTGATGAATTTTTAAAAATAAAAAAACGAAATTTTAGGCCAAGGTCTCGCTGGAAAACGCATTCATCAAAGCTGACACGGGAAGGGTGCTCGGAACTGTGAAGGTAAAACAGTTCTCGAATTTTAAATCGTTATGCTTCAAGATAAAAGCTAGGAAAAATCTCTTAAGTACTTACCAATTCCCGATCTATCTAGTATTTCAAATAACATTAAGATATGTTTCAAAGATGCTCTTATGAGATAATAAACAATATTCTCAATGTATCGCCCGGCAAAAAACGTTAGAAAATCAACTCGCCGACAAAATTTCAATCTTCGAAAACTTAGAATTTATTTTCAGGTCGTGAATCTCGCCTTCGAGAAGCGCGTCTTTGTGCGCTACACGACCAACGGGTGGCAGTCGTATTTGGACGTTAACGCAAAGCACCAGGTAAAAAATTACAAAAAAAAACCATAAATTTCTTTGAGAAAATCTAATTTTAAAAATCATGCTTTTATTTCAGCCGAGCACAAGTCGCGTTCAGGACACGTTCACGTTCGAGCTGGATTTGCCTAAAGAGCATGAGAGGGTATTTTTAAAATTAAATTCCTATTTTATAAAAATGTATGCTAATTTTCTACAGATAAATGATTAAATTTTCAAATTCAAAAAATATTGATTTTTTTGTCAGTCCGCCTCTATGGAATTCTGCATCTGCTACGTCGCGAACGGCGAGGAGCATTGGGACTCGAGCGAGGGCAAGAACTATCGCCTCGAGGTGGTCGACCCGGGCAGGCTGAGTGGCTCAGTCGGCAGCAGTGGTTCCGAATTCTACCAACAACCCACTCATTGGAGGTGACGTTTTTGCTGCTAGCCAGGCTTTAAAATTTTGGGCACAGTCCTGTTAACACATGGCAGCGGGAAGGAAAGGGACAGCTACTAAATGGCGGAGCGGTATAGTTAGAGACAGACGAGAGGATGAAATTTGAAAGATATTGAGAAAAGACACTGCCATTTAGTAATTGCCAATTGAGTGCTCTAGTTTGCATCGCCCTTCATCAAATTTTCTTCAAAATCATTTCATTTTCAAAATTTTTGAAACCTAAATAATTTCGGAAAATATCAATTACCTTCCTGGAATTAAGTGTTCTAGTTTGTAGCTACAGCCAAGACGACGCGTACCGCATGGAGATGTCCGATTGGGGAAAATTTGCTGCTTGGAAATCGCTCTCGACTGATGGGCCTTACTGGTGAAGTCGAGACCACCACCACGAGGAAAGACTCGACAAGGTGCTCCGAAAGTGCTCTCTGAGGTACCCCTCCTAAAGGTCTATGCCTAAAACTAATCAAAAATACTTCTAGAAGCGCTCCTAAAGATATTTTTTAAATGCCTCCTAGTGTGATCTAAAATGAATCCAAAAGTGCTCCTAAACCTCTTAGACAGGCTGAGATACGGAGCACGTTTTTTTTCAAAAAATGATAACACAAGTCTGAAAACGAAGTTTCTCTCACTTTTTATTTTCTTTATCCTTTATTTGGGCTGAAACTTCAAACTTGATTAAATTTACTTTTGAAAAATTGAGCGTTTGGAGCTAAGGGCTGAATGTTGTAAAATTAACAAAACCTTTGCCTTCCTTGAAATATTAGTGATATATGTCCTTATCATAGTGCCACGTTCTGTGATAATCAAGACGTATAGTTTTCATATTTATAAGTGGGATTTAGGAGGCTTTGAATTTTAGATACTTGTAATATTGAAATTAATTCTCAACGGTGCTTCTATGAATATAAGAGGCCTTCTATTTTATCTAGGAGTTCTTGTATTTTTCATAAAAGTATCTTTTGTTTTTCTCTAACGAAGTGCACATGCTTAAAATTTTGAGATTGTTACTTAACATTTAGCAATTTCATGTTTTATTCTTTTTGATAAGTTCGTATTTTTCCATTTTGAACAAATTTTAAGATTTTTTAATGTTGGAGTTTCTCTCCTCGGCCTACGCATCTATAATGTTAACGGGTAAACTCGTAGCTCCTAGGAATGGGTCGATTTTGCTGATTGGAAATACCATGATGAAATGGTCGAGGGGAGTAAGATGTCGAATTTACTCGTTTCACAAAAATATCTCACCCCTCGACTTGTTCAAGCAGTAACTCTAGACGTAGAGGTTAGTGACTAGATTTTTTGATGATAATTTGAGATTTTATTTTCTTGTTGAAAGGATAGAGTACAATCATATTTATTAGCTCTAAGAATTTTTTAAACGCACCCGATTTTTTGTATTTTGAAATACCCGCAGGTCGCTAATTGCTCATTTTTAAAATTCATATTGGTAGCTCACAATTTTCCTCCTCTCGTGTTGTAAAATTTTGTGTAATTTAGAGGAAAGGGGTGCATTCTCTAATTTTTGGGTTGGAAGTTCGAAAATACGTCCTTTTGAATTTTATAATGTGCACACTTCTCAGCCTTTCATTGAATTCATGACAAACGTCCGATTTTTCAAACATTTCTAATTTTACAGCCATGATATAATTTCTTTGTATAAATGACATTAACTCGAGCACAGGTACACTTTCGGTATTATCCTGGTCTGAAATCGTCGGAAATGGGAAATATTGAGTTATGTAAAACATGCTCCATTTATAAATTACCATTTAACATTTAGAAATAGAGCGTGTTTTACAGATTGGATATTTTTTATTTTTTGATACATCGTAAATTGAGAGACCGGAAAACTGCAATACTTATATTTAATTGATAAAAATTGACTTCTGGGTCGAAATTCGTTGATTTACGATATTTTATTCGATTTTGATTGAGAACGTTGTGATCACACTGATTTTATAAACAAATAAATAATTTATATTTGAACAAGCGTTTTATTCTAGTTCGTATCATCAGTCGCGATATATTTACACATTTTAGCACGATAAATATGACAATTCTTTTATAAATGCGAATTTCTAAGTGCATACTTGAAAATCAAAGCCCTAAAAACCAAGGAGAAAAGCTAATAATATTAGTCTTTACAAAGAAAGAATATCACGTTTTCGAAAATCATACTGTAGTTTGGATCCCACCTCCGGAGGACTGTAAATGCTCCGGACTTGTGTCGGCTGATCCGATGTTAGCAGGTGGGCGGTTCTGAAAAATGACACAAAATTTGACAGTACTAAAATTGACAATTAATAAAAGTAGTACTGCAAGAGGGAATGAAAAAATTTCTCAAATCCTAAACACAATTTTTGTCGCTTGTTGCCGTACTACTTGTTCTAATTGTCCTAAAAATTAACGCATCTTACCTTATCGCTATATCTGGCTTTTTGCGTTAGGCCGTCGAATCGCTTGTACGTGAAATCGACGAATTCACCACGCTGACCGGGCGCGTTTTCTGGCTTGACGGCGGGCGTTTCCATGATCGCTAAAGATTAACGTGATTGTGTTAGAAAAGGCGCAAATTTTTAGACAACATTCTAATCTTTTAACAAGCGCTATTTTCTTGGAAAAAGCCCTTAATTTTAGAAAAGCGTTAATATTTGTATTTAGATCTTACGCCAAGCCGGATTCGAATCTGGGAATTCGTCAAAGTGCTGCGTGTCATCGATACTTCGAATCTCGATTTTTATGGGGGCGGGTCGCTCTCTGAAAAAACAACATTTTAAAAATTAACGATTGCTTAAAAATTGGCGTAATCGTAAAAATTCGAATAATATTTCAAATTACCGAATATGATTCCAGTCGATCCGTTTGAAGAAGGGACACTGTTTGATTTCTTCCAGACCATTGTTCTGACCCATCCTCCTATCAGCTTCGCAGCAGAATCTCTTGATAGTCTGAAAAAACGATAAAATGTCGAGCTATTAAAAATTCCAATAAATTCAAATTACCGCCTTAGCATCCACGGAAATGGGCTGTTCGGGAGGGAAAATCAGGGTTTGCTGCCAGTTGACAACTTTCCGATAGGTCTCTTGGGGCGTTTCTGAGCAGAATGGGGGGTAGCCTTAAAATTATGATTTTAAAAATAAAAAATATTAAAGATATTATTATTTTATTCCTAAGATTTCAGATGAAAAACGAAATGCTATGAAAATCGCTTTTTTTAATTAACAAAAATGCCCAACCTATCAACATTTCGTACATGATGACACCCAGACTCCACCAGTCGCAGGACTTGGTGTAGCCGTTCGGCTGAAACACCTCAGGAGCTATGTAGTCCGGTGTGCCCACGGTTGAGTAGGCCTGAATTTTTTTTTAAGTTTGTATTTTCTGAATTAACTTTTTTCTGCAATTTGTTCAATTTCTTACAAAAGCCCTCCTGTATTTCTTCCAGGTCTCGGCTTTTCGCTTCGATTCAAATGGCTTTGAAACAAAGTCAGGGGGAAGTTGGGAAGGCCAGTTTCTGAAAAAAAAATTCACTTTAAAAGGTATAAAATATTGTATCGGTCAAACGAAGTGACAGTTCGTGTGTTAAAAAGCGTCTTGCGAGAAATACGCGTCACGACTAGCGCAAAGAGGGAGGCTAGAGTCCTGAGAAAAAGTCAGTGGGGGACAATGGAAAGAGAGACGCAATTTCCTGTGCCTTTCTCGTTTTTTCTCGCTATTTTTCAACAGACGAACTTTCATTTAGTTTGATCGAGACGATAGAAAAATACCGGTAATGCTCAGTTCGATGAACCTTCTTGAGCCCGGTGCAAAGACCGAAGTCCGACAGTTTTATGTGGCCCTGAAATTGTTCAAAATACAAAAAGAACAGGCCTTAAAATGTTTGATACTCCCAATGTTAAACATGACAACAAGAAAGGAGAAATAGAAATAGCATGAGCAGACGCGGTGGCCGACAACGAGAAGAAAAGGAAAAGTGAGAAAAACTCGTGCCTTTCTTCTCGATCATGTTTAACATCGGAAGTATCAAAAACTTTAGGATCTAAAAAGGAAACTCAAGAAAAATAAAGGGGATACCCTCGCATCCAAGAGCAAATTATCCGGTTTGATATCGCGATGAATGAAATCCAAATTGTGGATGAACTGAACGAAAAAATAAAAGATGAAATAAAGAAATAAAATTGAAAAAAGATAAAAAATAATAAAATCAAAATGTTACCTGAATAGCCAGTGCAGCCTCGGCAATGTAGAATTGGGTAGCTTCTTCGGAAAGTGTATCCTTTTTGATTAGAAGGGTCATCATGTCGCCTAAACTTTACAATTTGATCAAATATATGCTCAAAAATAGAAACGCAAAACTGCTTTCTTTTCAGTTGTATTCTCCTCACAAGACTGATAAAAACATAGGTTTCAAAAAACCCCAAATATCGATATCGTTACCTTTCGATATTAAATCATAGTGAATGTTCGATAGAATATAAAACAAGTATAAAAAATTATAGGTTTTAAAAAAACAACTCGGACCTCCCGGCAGGAACTCCATGACGAGATACAGATTGATGAGATCCTGGAAGGAGTAGTACATTTTGACGACCCACTCGCAATCAGCTGTGGATAGAATGTCCCTCTCCGCACGGACGTGAGCCGTCTGAAACCATCGATTCAGGTATTATTGATTGGAGAGAACGCGTCGCTATTCAAAAATTGCTCTATTCCCATCTCGTTTCTCTTCTATGCGATTCACTATTTCGCTACAAATTCGGTTTCCATTTGCGGAATGAATATCGACTTTGTTCTCCAATCAACGAGATGAAATACATATGAAATGAAATTATGCGGGTATTTTTGTCAGGCATGAAATAAATCAAATATACCTGTTCTTTCTCTAACATTTCCGCTTTCCGCAGAATCTTCATCGCGTATATGTGGCCGGTGTCGTGTTTTTGGACCAGGCGAACCTGGAAATTACAAACAAAACTTGTTTTTTTAATTAGTGATTTAAGGAAAAAATTCTACCTCCCCGAAAGCGCCCCGTCCGATAACCTTTAAACTTTCGAAATCAGCCACGGTTAGCCTGGTCCTTTTCAGTCTGAAAATTTCGTTCTTAAAATTTCAGGAAAAATTGGCATACCTCAAAAAGTCGGTTTCCTTAGCGTGCTGATCCCGTCGTAGCTCTTCCTTTTCCTTCTCCGAAAGCCCTAAACTACGATAATTAGTCAGTTAAGAGGAGATAATTGAGTTGAGATAATTACAGTTAATTACCTTTGGCGGTTATTTCCTCTTCGAGTCTCTTGGCTCGGTTCTCGCGCTCGACGCATTGCCGCACGGAGTTCGCGTAGTACGATTCAATCGCTATTCGGGAGCGGTTTGCCTTAATTAGGGTAATTAAATAGTTCATCAGGCGCTCTACATTATGAAATTATATATAAGAGGAAATTAGAGAGTAATTAACGGAATAACTAGGGCAATTATCTAGTTGTGAAAGAAATCAGCTGATTGGTAGTCGTAATTTTGAAACAAAACTTGAAAAACTAACTTTGTCCCGCATGAACTGCGTGATTTCCGGCTGCGATACGTCGCCCATGATTCGTAGTTTTTCAAAATCTCCTAATTTTGAAAGAAAAATGAAAAGCGATCACGAAAAATCACGACGACTATCGATTTTCGCTTATTCCACCATTCGTTCCTTTGTTAAGAGAAAATTGCAAAGTGGCCGCACGGTTTTTATTAGCATTCGCGCCAACGCCGTTTTCAATTTGAGGATAGATAGATAGGCGCTTTTCGGCGCTAAATTTATTAATTTTTTCCTTTTCAGGAAATGGATAAAATCAAATTCGTCTCGGATTTGGAACTTGCTATTTTCCTGTTCAGAAGGTTCTCGGAGAAGTTCGAAACTAGACAACTCGTGAAAATCGCTCATTTGCCTACAGTGTCAAGGCTCGAACAGGTATTTATCGATTGAGCGAGAACGCGTCGATATTCAAAAGTTACGCTACTCGTCTCTCGTTTCTCTTCGACGCAACTCACTATTTCGCTCTTCCAAATTCGATTTCTAGTTACGCTTATGCATGGATATCGACCTTGCTCTCCCCAATCAACGATATATGCTGCTATTTTCACTGTTGAGCCTGGAAAAAATAACTTGTTTTTCAGATTATCCAGCAAAAGCCCGACTGGAGAATCTGTGAAAACGAGCTACAGGATCTGACTTCGAATCATTTTTTGACCGATGAACTTCGTGGTGCTTTTGATAATTTTGAATTCATCGTGGCAGGAGATAGGGAAAATGAGTGGATCGAAGAGAAATTCGAGCTAAAAATTTCGAAAACCGAAGAAAATATCGTGGAAAATTTTGAGGATTTTGTAAGTTTCAAGAATTCGCTTTAAGAACTTCATGGTTCTCTTGAAATTTAACGTATGACTGCCTAGCCTAGAAAATCTAATCCCCTCCATTATATTCCTAGATTAACAAATCAGATAGCCCTTTCTCACAATAGTAGGCGTTCCTTCATTCACACTTCGTAACTCAAACGCTTTGTGAATAAATCTTCGAATATAAGACTATGTTATTGATGCCCCCTTAGATAAGCTGTCATGAACATGCTAGCCTTGCAACCTGTCTCAGTACCCCTTCAGCTACCGTAATCCAATATTCTAATTTTAGAAGGAGCATATCGATCTGATTGGATGCATTTTATCCCTGGCTATTGATCAGAAGGTTCGAAGCATTAACATAACGTTAAAATACATGCCAAATTTTCAACGTTGTAAACCGCACGACATTCAAGACCTCACGACGTGCGAAATAGTGTGTGGAGAAAAGAAATCCTATCAGCCCAATACCCTACCCCAACCATACACATTATTTCGCGATGTCTTGAGGTGTTGTGATGTCGTGTGGTTTCCGAATAGCCTGTTAAATTTAGAATTCCTGGGGTGCTTCAAGATTATTCACAATTTTATGCCCTCAGATTTTACCGACGCTAAAGAAATTAGCCGCTGACGGGAGATTGACGATTTTTCAAGTAGGCAAACTTGTCAAAGTTTAAAAATTAGCGTATTTTAGACCCTGCTTTCTTATGTAATGAAGTCCAATATCGCTGATAATTACGATTCGACTAACGAAGTGCTAAATGAGCATATTCATTTTCTGAGACAATTCGATAGAGCTATTGATAAAATTCAAGAACAAATTGGGAATACGGAAGGATGTAGCAAGTAGGATTATCTTCGTTTACAGTAATCTTGATCTTTCTATCCTTTTCTTACATGAACCCATCTGCCAGTCTATGTCAGGCAAGAGTAGCCTTATTTGAGAGTCTTTCTTTTCTTAAAGCAGACATTTTCGGATATTCATTCTTAGAAAATAATTTGAATATTCATTTTTAGACAACTTATTTTATAAGATCACATTTTTCAAAGACCCTTTTCTTATGAGATTCATTTTTAGAAGATCCCTCCTCCAATCAGTGAATATCGCAGCTCAATTCCTTCTATCAACCGACAAGTTCTCCTTTTGTTCCAAAATTCGAACAGCCCAGAACTTTCTGAAGACTCACATTGAAGAAGTTCACAGGAACTTCAAAATCTTCAACAATATTTCTTCGAGGGTCTGCAAGGTAGGATAATTAAATTTCAAGGGATTACTCTCCATTATTTATTGTTGATGCCCAAATCTGGTAGGCCAAAAATGAGGTGGAAGAAAGAAGCGATTTTAGCCCGTCTCGTTCTCCTTTTCGCGTGCTATTTCTCGATTTTCTACCTACTAAAAATAATTGCACCACTTTGCACGCCTCCCAGATTTGGGCATCAACAATATGAGATGACGTTGCCTCTACTTCTGGGCTCTGACGCCGGTGCGAAACCTTTCCTTCTTGTCCGCTTTCGTCCTCGCCACGCTCTCCCCTCTTCTCACACTATTCTCGTTTCGCGGTTCGCACCAGTGTCTCTACTCTTTCCGCTAGGCAACGCTCATCCTATAAAAAAACATCAAGATATTTTGGAACTTTGAAATTACAGAAGCCGATTTTCATAAGTGAGGCGCAGCTAATTTGCTATCATTTCCTGGATAGATTGACTGCCTTGGACACCATTGAAGTGAAACAAAATTCGGTTTCGCCCAACTTCAAGTTTCTAGATTCGTTTAAATTTGTAGAGGTTTAAAATTCAGAACTCCCAGAGCTAGACCTACACTGAATTTCTTCACATCGCCTGAAACTCCAGAAGATCAGCAGGTCTGTAAATGTTTAGACACGCGCGTGTATACGCATAACGAGATAGTCTTTTCGAGAAAGAAAAGAGCATGCTCTCTCAAAAAGACTTTCGTTATACGTGTACACGCGTCTGAGCATTTAAAGTCCTAAGGATCAGGCAAATATTGACGAAAATCAGGAAAACTCTGACGAGCCAATGGAACTAGCTAATTTCGTGAATAACTCAACTCCCACTCCGATCAGGATTAGCCGTTTGCCTAAAATGAGCATTCATGAAGAGCTTTTGGATGAGGAGAAGGAAAATATCGGCCCGGATTCGAAGAATGGAAAATCACAAGATGATAATAGCAAGGTAATAAAATCATTTTTGACTGTAGTAATTTTTAAACGTATAAAATATCTTGTTTCTCATTAACTGCAACTGAATCATAGAATTGCTTGGCAGTTTGTAGATAGCGTAACGCGAAATGACGAATGGCTCCTTTTTCTGCACAAACCCCCTATCAATTTCTATTGCGTTCAGTCATTTTTACGTTTCGTCTCATTTCGCGTTATGTCATTCCGTCATTTACAGGTCGCCAAATTATTTTTATATAGCTTCTGACATGATTTTCTTTTTCTTAAACATTTCTAACTTTCAGGATGGGCTGAGCAATACTCCTAAAATCAAGCCGAAGGTCTTCGGAATCAGAACCGACTCTCAGAGCAATGCATCGAATAATGCAAAGCCTAAAAAGATTGAGAAACCGCAAAGAACTGCCAAGAGAAAGTTGAATATCGGATCTCAGCAGAAACCTATCACCAGCTTTTTCTCTAAACCTTAATTTTTTAAGCTTTATAAGTAGTTTGCAAATTTAATAAGTGTGTCTGATAATAATTATAATGTGATCTAGAATCATAATAATTGTCATAGCTTAATAATTTGTTTTATTATTTTTAAAATTAATTTTGATGCTTTCACTAAACGATAATTTAATTCGTGATCATTGCATTTAAATAATTTGTATTGTATTTATTGGTAAATAAATGTTTCATTTTGTTGTACAGGCAGAATTCCTCACCCATAAAATTAGCATTCCCCAACATCTCATTCTCGTTGATCTCAGTCTCATCTCATCACCACTCTTCGCACTACGAATAAACACGATAGTCAAAATCAACGGTGTTGTTTTGTGAAAGTGAGTGATCAGGAATTCAAGTGAAACGGAGTTTCCGCATCATCGCCTTGCATTCAGCCACTGTTGAGAGTACGATCGCTACTAGGAAAGGGACCAAAAATCCTACTATTTCTATATTTTGTCAATTTCATTCATTCGTAATTTAATTTTTAATTGATTTATTTTTAAGTAAATGTTTGATTTAGATTTAGTTTTTTAGCCCGGGGATTTTTTCTTCGTCTTAGCGATTTGTCGCTTTCATTAGCAAGCAAGCCAAGTGGCGCCCCGATAATGTTGTTTCAGGGTGATTGATTCCATCAATTTGGCCCTCAATAGCGTTGTCTTCGTCTCTAAGTTTGTCTTTTATCCTTATCTTGGATTCTCTTCTTTGTTTGACATCTTTTCCCTCTCTTCATTTCCATTTTATTTCCATATCTTTGTTGCTGAATTAACTATTATCTCTAACTCTTCCTTTGCTTCTTTTCCTTATCTTTCTTCATCGTCTTTCAAATTTGTCTTTCATCTTCCTAATCTCTTAACTTTCTTCTCTATTTCTCTCACATATCTTCCAATATCTTTGATCCCGGGGCGATTAATTGGTTAATCGAGGGCTCAATTTGATCGTAGGGCATAGAAAACGAGATATAAGGGAACTTCTAGAGATCACAAAGACAAGATATGCGATAAAATTCACTCAACAAAGTGAGTAAAACAGTTGCTCGAACGATAATATATAGTGGAAAAGGCAATATAACAAGGCCGGAGAGCGTATATTATCTTAAGCTCTAGGAGATAGGGGTCATATCAAAAGTCAATTGTTTAGTGACAACCCGACAGAACTGATATGCACAAACATTGCATAGCGGTGTATTGTTGTTGGTGTCCGAAATCTGGAAAGTCGAAAATATGATGCGCAACATCATAACCACTTTTGTTCTTCCCATGCTTTATCATGTGACGAGTGCTTATAGACATTCGTCAGCGAGTTCTTTGTCGACACCCTTGGCCATGGCTGAAAATTGAACTAATGAAATTTTTGATATATTTCAGAGAAGTTCAAATTTATGCCTAGAAATCTTATTTTTGATGCGCTGGCCTTATTTTCGTTAGATTAAAGATCACAACTTTCTCAAAGTGTTTAAAACTACAGTAAGAAGACCCCTCATATCTCTTGGCTCTCAAAAATTTGTCTTCCATCACTCTCCAACCCAGCAAATTGCCTCTTGGCAGTTGTTAATTTCCTTCAAAGTGAAAAGTGGATTGGGTTGGACATGCGCCTCACCGACAATCGGAGCGATGTCAATGTTATCATTAGAGCACGAATACAGGGACAACAACTGTTAAATAATGAAGACATTCATCTTTTCATCGCAGAATTATGATCTTCTAGTTCCTAAAGAGTTGTAATGAATTACCTTGATCCATATCTTTTCAAAAAGCTAATTGCTTGAACATTCCTTTGAAAACACAAATTGCACAATTGATTCTGTCTTCAAATAGCTCGATCAGGATATAAAAAAAAAAAAAAAAAACTCCTATCATTGATGAGAAAATTCATAATATCATTGATTAGACCATCTATAACTCAAAATCAGTCAAATCAAACATTGGTCAAAGATTATCTCAAATTGTTTAAATAGGCCTAAACTCAGCTAACTAGCCTTAAGATAGCTCTTTAGCGCCCTAAATTTTCTTAAATCCACCTATACGTCTCTCTCATCTATGCTTTATCTTTTCTCTCAAAGTGATCAGTCGGCCCCCTCTCTTTGACTTCTTCACTAATGGATGCTCAATGAAGATTGATGTGGATGCATTTCCTACAGAATCACTCAAATCACTGAAGAAGAGGCAAATTGGTACACCGGTCGGTTGATTTTAAGAGACTGGCAAAAATAACATATCAATCAAAGACAAACTAAGGCCTGGAATTTGTCTGGAAGAGTATTTATTTATCGTTTTCTTTAGGTCATCATAAACTAAGAGTACAATTTTCTTGAATTCAATATACATATCTTCTGAGCGGCTATTTGGAAACCTCAAGCCATGCGAAATAGGGTGAGGGGGATGGTAGGGAAAGTGATTCTTTTCTCACACTATTTCGCATGGTTCGAGGTTCGCAAGTTGTCTTCCTAGGTTAAAGTCATTGAGCTTCCAACGCCATTAAAATTTATTCGTATTTTTTAAAAATATTAATTCTTTGTTGGTTGGTAGGCTACGGGTGAATTAACTTCAATATTATTCGACTAGATTTGAATTTTCTTGTAACATATATCAATTTTCTTCCGCTTATCTGATTCATCTAATTTCCTGTATCTGCCAGCTCAAATATAACAGATCGGTGTATATACGCCTGTGGGAAAATCGAACTAAACGACACTAGCATATCGTTTAATCATGACTATGATCGATCATTTGACAATTACCTAAGAACATTTTAATTTATGGCTAGATTACTGTAACCTTTAAACTTAATGCATATTTATTTTTAAATAGTTTTGTAGTTACATACATATATATCATTTTCTGAGTATATATTTACTTTTTAACACGTTTGATAATTGTGGCGATGAAAAGTTAAATCAAAAAGAAAACGCTGACACAAATTTGTTACACTCATTTCTACGTTTATTTTGTTGATTGACGGACATTATTTGGCTGATAGGATTGAGCTGAGGAAATAATTAGAGCCCCATTGGACCTGGTGTAGCATGTGTTGTTGAAATTTTCCGGTTAAAATATCATGAAGAATTTTCGAGTTCAGAAAGAACGCGACATTTTCAGGAGGCCCAAAATAAGCGGTTCATTTACGCATGACTTTATAGAACTTTGGAATTTTTTAACTTGCAGAATTTCAGTCAACTTTTCCCGATACTTAAGCTTCAGTTTCGATACACCATAACGAATCCATAGTATTTTACTTAAATTAATCCCTGTCATTTGAATTTTCGAACACATCATAATTTTATTGTGGAAAAGCGAATTTTGAACTATTTCTGCTAGCAATTTGCGTCAATAACTTACCAATTATATTAATATCCAGTGTGCAGTAAAAGCCATAATTATCGTGGGTTGTAGGGGTAATGGAAGTTCTAAAAATAGGTATAGATATTTTTGTTTTCGTATCATCATATTTTCCCAGACTACTTGAATCAGAACCTTTTACATTCGAGCTGCGTATAGCCCTGGGATTTACCGTAGTTTAATCTACAAGTTTCCCCTTTGAATTTTGCCGAAAATTAAACGAAAATTACGTATTTCATGCTAATTTGGCAATGTTTTATGAAAAAAGGCTGAGAGCATAGAGCTTTATGCTAATTTTCATGTCATATGGTAATGAGGTCTTTTCAAGCCGATAAAGACCCAAATTAATAGACAATATCCGGGTGTGTAAGATTAGGATTTAGTCTTGAAGGAAAAGGAAATTCATTGGATTTTTTAAAGATATCTTTAGGGTTTTTGAAGTTTATTTAGAAAAGAATAACACGGTTAGCGGACCATTCGAGTTTACCTTTGACAATGAACGGTCATTAATTTTGTCAGCTTCTAAACAAATCCAAGCTAAAGTTGAAAGTGACCACCCATATTGTCAGGCTTTCGAGGAAAAAAGAAATGATGAATTTATTGAATTTGAGCGATTTTTTTTTGCAAATAAACAATCAAGGGAAAATCGACACATTTTATTAAAAAAAAATATAACATCAGAATGAAAATTCGAATTTCTCTGAAGCACACATAAAATTTTTTTTTTTTTTTTTAATTTAGAGCATTTCAGTTATTTCAGAGATCGAAACGGAATATCCAATCAAATTTCAATTAAAATACGACATTTTTAAAACCTACAATAAAAATATTCTTATTAGCTCATCTTCAAATACCGGCTCTTTACAATTTCTCACAGTAAAATTAAGCCACTCTCTTTGATTCCTACAAAGTGGATAACCCTTGTAAATCACCGTACTTATATAATAATGATCTCTTTTCATTTATCCGCGTTTTCTTCTCTCTTTAAATCCAATAACCTCTATCATATCCAATCTTTATATCTCTCAAACACAGTTATATTTTCCTCAGTTTAATCCTATTTCCTGTCAATCCCCCTACAATGCTTTTAGCGTTATATCAAAGGAACGCCGATTTAGGGTTAATATGAACTCCATGTCCTAAGGTTATACGCGCGTTTTCATGTTCAGTGAATGTTGTCACTTACACCTGAATTCTCACCTATTAGTTTTTACCTAAACTCTACTCCATGCCCTTCCCATGTGTATAAAGATAGGAAACTCTGTCTAATATTACTGTAGGTAACACTTGTTTCTCACCTCTAGTCCTATGATAAAACATTTGGAGAAGGTAAGGACGCAGAGAAGTTTTAGAAAAGGCGTAATGTTTCCCATTTTAGGACGAATTTCGCACCGAGGAGTGACTTGAGCGAATTCTGGAACTTCAAAAGACGGCGACAAAGTGAGAGATTCACAGAATTACAGGATTTCCGGGTATCAGACGGACAAAGTTGGCGAGGATTTTGGAATTTTGAGATTTTATCATTGGTGAATTGTGATACGTTTCTAAAATTTGCCTATGAGTTATTCAAGCGTTTGAATTTCAATGTTTTTTTTTTATTTCTAGCATATGAGAATCAATACAATTTTTAACATTTTCTGTAAATTATTTTCATCATTTTGTGATTTCTATTTAAGTTTCAATAAATCACTCTATCAATAATCTTCTAATAAGATTCGAATGTTGCTCTGCGCATTGTTCGACTAGTAAAATTATGCAAATAATTTACACAATTTAAATATACTTATTTATATCCACCAACTTGACTACTCATCGAATTGACATTAGGACATTAACTCACCGTATACTCTCTATTCCTCTTTCATTATAAGAGCGATGCGCCGAAAATTTAGGCGGAAAGGGGGCGTGGTCAAAGAATAAAAAGATGCAAAGAAAGGCGGAAATAGTGATTGTCTCTGAAGAGAATCTAGAGATGTGATGGAGAAGGAAAGAAAGAACTTTGTCTTAGTCATTAACTATCAGCTATTCGCTTTCGTTAATTAACACACCACTACCGATATACCATCAATTCGGGAAGAATTTTGGTGTACTAGTTTTCCATTTTTAGTTTAAACTCTGAATTCGTAGTTTAATTCCTACAATAAATCATCCTTACTATCTCGTTAATTAGTTAATGATCAACAACATTCGAATTTTTAGTGATTCTAATTGTAAGTTACCCTTACCCTCTCGTACCTTTTATTCGCGTTTTTTTCTTTCCTTTGCTATTTTCCAGAAAACGGGGGCAAAAGGTACGAGAGGCCAGATTTAATTGTAACCGTTGCATTCTCTTTTTCCTAATTATCCCAATTTAATTAGAGTTAATTATTAATTATCTAAGAATCGCTATTTTATAGCCCATAAAATTCCAATTTCATCTATCAATTTTCTAGCGCATCTGCAAAGATACCGTAATCTTTATATCCTTATTGACGCGCTTAATGCTCAATCTTATATCTTAACGCGCTTGATGATGATTTGACGATTGTTTGCTAAGCAATTTAGCGGGGAAGCGCGCGGCCCAAATCTGGTAGCAAGGAAATAGCGCTTAATTTTGAGAGACTAAAAGATATTCCATCTAAAGACAATTGAAATTTAAGAGGCAGCAGGAAGCTAGGCGAAATCTGGCATAATATAAGATCATTATTCGTTATCCGGTGTGCGGTGAAATCTAGATTTCCGCACATTTTAGGGTGTTAATTATCAAGCGTTAGCCGCGTTTTTAACGGACCATATTATTTTCCATCCATTATATATGAAATTTCATAGGTACACCAATTACAGTACGCTTAATTATGTATATGAAATATTTTGCACTTTGATCGCTTAAAAACTTTTTTATTAACTAAATTATCTTCTCGTGTATGTGATAATTATGCCTAGCAAATGTCAAAGGAAGTGGAATTTTTCTGGGCGACAAAAATGAGTTTTATACGAAAATTTTCAATTTTTGCTCATATAGCTTATAGTTCCATTAAATTTATTAATTCTGCATATCATCAGGTCAAAATTATCGCACAATTACACTACTTTTGAGCTATTTGAGCTGGAAATTTCCCGGGTTTGACGCAAATGCGCAAATTTCGAAAAGGTCGACTTTATGGAGGTGGGTAGTGAAAATTGCAAAATTTCTAGAACCACGAGCTATTTTGTAGAAAATAATGCATCATTTTTGAGTTACCAGAGTTTCAAATCGTCATATAATTTGATCTAAACAGTATCTAGTTCAGAAATTATTTTTGGGGGTATAAAAGGAATGCTTCGAAGCAAATTTTCACTCATCCATTTAAAGGCACATATTATTCTGAGAGAAGACTTTTGTAACTTATAGGGTCTGTTTGAAATGGCAACTTGGAAACCTCAAGTCCTCAAGCCATATGAAACAGTGAGAAAAGTCGTTTTCCCTACAATCCCTCACTGTTTCGGGTGGCTTAAGGTTTTCAAATAGCCGTTTGAATATTTGAATGTTTGGCTACGACATGAAAAAGGCATCACTTTAAACTGTTTTTCCTAAACTTCTAGCATCCCGTAACGCATGCCAATCATTCTCAGACTACGATGGAATTGTATTGAATTGGCCCGCGAAAGTTTATTTCATCAAATCAAGTTAAACTCTAAATTAATTCATTAGCGGCCCTCACGTGTGCGCTTAATTTACAACATTTCGGTATTTACTCTGGTGTCATTAAGCACATCGAATAATCATATACGCAGAGAATTTAAAATTACCACAGTCATTTTTCAAGGTCTATCTTTAATCATAGGACTAGAGATTTTTGATTGCCAAAAGTGTGTGCCAAATTAAAATGATATAGGCCTAGGCGAAAAGGAAATTGGCTCTTTCTTCAAATTAAGAAATTGTTAGGGCCTTCCCAATTTTGGACGGGGCGCTTAATTCATTGTTTCGTTTTCTCTATCCTTTCTTTATGTAAAATACTATTTCTCGGGGCTTTTATGGCGCATCATTTTCCGCGCTAATGACACATAGTGGGTAATGATGATAATTCCTAGGCACTTCAAATTACTTCGTTTTGTAATTTTCGCAGCCAGCGTGTGGTTACGCTCGGGTCAGACTAAAAGTAGTCGTTTTAGGAACTGCGATGATAAGCCCTGAAAAGCCCAGAAAGCCCTCGATGTTCAGCGTCGAGTCTATTCTCGATCAGGTGAGTTTGGAGAACTTTTGTGAGCTTCCAAACATTTGTCGAAGTTTCGGGAACTTTTCTGGCAGTTTTAGAAACCTAGACTTCAAGTCGTAATTTCAGAACCACGCCATACCAAAGCCCACCGCTCTATCTCCAATCCTACAATCGCCAGAGATCATGAATAATCTCATCGTACGCATAGAAAACGATATTTCGACCTTACCACTAAACATTCTAATTTAGCCCCAACTGAATGCTTCTCTACTGCAAACCCCCACTCTTCAATCACAGCTGATAAGCCCTTATCAGTTCAACTTTACCAATCCCTTCGACCCCACGGTGCTGTTCCTGAATCAGGCCGGGTAAGTTCAAAATTTCGTCCTATCTTTAAAAGATGTAGTAAATATTGCCCAGAAGCAAAAACTCAGAATTTTGAAAATTGCTCAATTTTCCAGCCTCCCGCACCTCCCGATTTCGGATAGCTCACCAGAGTCCTCTGGATCGTCGCCAAACCAAATTGCCAACTTAACCTGGCCTACGTCGAATTCGTCTGATACAAGGAGTGAATCACCCTGTATGAACTTAAAGTTGACCTTCATTTGCAATTTGAGTTTTCAGTATCCGAAGAAGCGAAAATGCGCATCGGTCTTTCGAAATGCATGTTAAGGAAGCACAAGAACAACAGGAAGCCTCGAACTCCATTTTCGTCGCAACAACTCTTGGCACTGGAGCACAAGTTTAGACAGGTTTGACAATTTTTGAAACATGCAATCTGAGGTTCCGAATTTTTGTTTCAGAAACAGTACCTGAGTATCGCCGAGCGGGCTGAATTTTCCGCATCCCTGAAGCTCACCGAAACACAGTGCAAGATTTGGTTCCAGGTACCGTCTCTCTTATTATTTAAGAAAAATTTCTCGTATACAATACCTCAAATTAAATCTATACTTGATACCACGAGAAAATTTGCCCAAAATCCCTCGGCTGTTGCACGCAACAACAGTCTGTCCTCGGGGCGGGCCACTAGTCCTGTGTGGCTAGGATAGGCCGACTGCCCCATTACGGATGGAGGATAGCCGACCCCACCTAACGGGAATGAAGCTAGTTAATTTATAAATTAAACCCACACGTGATACGCAATATTTCAAGTCTTACAAAACGAAATTATATTGTTTAAACTTCACGAAAACTTAATTCATAATCTCCAAATGCGATAAAAAAATTTGAAATTTCATTTCCTTCTTAGGAGAAGCTAAACATTGCTTAAATTATTTCTAATTCGTCTCAAATATTCAAATAATCCGATGTCTGAAATCCATCGTCTCTTCTCACAAGAAAATGCGAACATTTTTACGACCTCCTCAAAGTATCTCCTAATCGCTCAATAAATCTGCGTAAATAGATCTTAACTAGGGAGACACGCGAATGTCTATTTTCCCATATTATTTCTTGGTATTCTTCATCTTTTCCTGCATATTATATCACTATATCTAAAAGATATGCCTATCTAATTATAGTCCATACAGGCATGCGCACTTCCCCTTTTTGACGTACGGTAATATTTACTTTTTGATAGATGAAGGGTGTGAAGAAAGATCGATATCTAATACGGTAATTTTCCGAATCTTTGTAAATAAATACCAAGCTTTTTGTTGGATCATGAAAAACATGATGATATCTAATTATAAGAAAATTTATACAAAAATGGGTTGAAAGTTTGAAAAGTTATATTAGTTTTAGTTTTTTTTTTGTAAAAAGCAATTTTCTTTCTCTATGCAATGGCGTTTTATTGCTATTAATTTTTCAGCGGCAATCGCGCTGCTGCATGCCGCTATTTAACACATCTCAATCTAAGATTCCAAAGCCAGCTGGCTAATATAAATCGCATACGGTAATAGATTCTGCTGCTCTATTTTCGTCTTTTCTTCTCTTTTTTCGCAATATTTCTCGGCACATATTCGGATTTCGCGACGCTTTAAAACCAGCTTCCTGACGCGCGGGATTTTATAATATCTCGGTCATAAATTGAAATGGATTATTAAATAAGATAAGTGGAAAATGATTGACCTAAGAGAAGAATGATGCAATCAAGTACTGTAGAAGAGAGTCACATAAACATTGTGTAGGGGGGTTTTAAATTTAGAGAGAACATTTTGAGTTACTAGAAATCTTGTCAATGGTGTTCAATTACGAATAGCTTTCATTGAAACTGATTTGGAAAATTTGAAAACATACCATGAAATATTGATATGTTTGCTTCGAAAGATCAAACGAACTTTTCATAAATACCAAATAGCCCTTGGAAATTTTGAAACATTTGTAAGCTAGTTTTCAGTTAGTCTTTTCACAAAATACAAAATGCCTCATCAACCCGTCAAAATATGCTAATTACGCAATTTCGCTAATAATTCGGATAAATCCGGTCGGGCGTAAAATTTCGTCCCCTTTGACACATTTTTCCACTGGTTGATTGACTGAGAATGTGCACATCAAAAATCGAGAAATAATATGGGAATTTTCAAGGAAAAGAAAAAGACGTAGAGAAATAGTGTGGCATTTTGAGAGAACGTAAAGAGAAATTTTTACCATCTGCACAATACATAAAGACTGTCAATGACCGACGATGGTGAAAGCCTGATTTATTGGCAGATTAGCGATTTCTCACAAATCTCCTTCTAATTTAGGAAAGAGAGTTGTGTAATTACTGTAGTCAGGGTAGCTTAAAATAGTCTAGGCTAAACTTATCAGAATGAAATTGATTTTTCTTCAGATAGAGTGGGTTTAAGAAAATATGTAAATCAAATTTAATTTGATCCATTGCTAAAATCCTTTCTATCATCTATAAAAAGAAAGAAAGATAGGATAAGTTTTAAGAGGCTTGAAACCCAAAACTTTGAAGAATGACCTAATTCTTTCGAGCTTTCCATCTAGTCTGTAAATTGATATAATACCAACATCGAGTAAGTTATGTTTCGAGAAAATTCAAATGGAATTTCGAAAATGCGAAATTTAATCCGTGTATATCTCTATCAGTATCAATAGACAAATATGAATTAGCTTTGTCAATATATCTTTATCATATTATCATTTATTCTCATCTTTCCTTCAAACATATTGCCTGAATTTCTCTTTGTCACAATTCTAAGCTAATGAGTTGATAAATGGTTCTATCATTAGTGGGGTAAGTGATTGGGGGTCTTCCTGCCCAAAAATGGCACCCCGCAGAGCGCACCGCCCGCGTCTCGTACCTTCTGACTCTACCCATCTAGCCTATCCTTAATCGTTGAAATATAGCATACACACAGAGGAAAGAAAATTTTTGAAAGATAACGACAATGAGAAGAGGAAACGAAGGTGAAATTCCCCTCTCCTTGTTTCAGAGAAAATCAAAGAAAGTTAGCGGTAAAATGAAGAAAAATGTTGATTTGATCGTTTTCGGGCAGGATTTCGAAATTTCGAGGGAATATTTTAGGGGAGAAAACACATTTTGGGGACAAATTTTGTCAAATGCGATTAATTTATGCTCAAGACAATAATATAGACGATCATATTACTTTACCTTGCATTATTTGGAAACGTGTCAAACAGCTGTATTTAACAGTCACTTTATTTAAACAAATTCTTGGATTATTCATTCTTTTGAAGCATACATTTTCAAATTTCACTTCCTCGATATTACACTCCTCATCCAAAACTCGTAACTCGAATATGAATGACCCTTGGTTCTGCTCTGCTGCAAATTAATCGTCAAGACGAAAATTGGTGATAGTTTTGCTAGATGTGCTCCTTCTAATAATCGACGATGTAATTATTCGAATTATTCTGGATATCATAAGCATATAGTGCTCTTCTTCCTCTTTAGTCCGAAGTCAAATTGTTTCGCTTCTCTTTCCTTTCTTCTCCTATACTCTAACTTTCTGAAGACTGGAGTCCAGACCACCAGAGGTGAGGGTGAAATAGTGCAGGAGCATGCGAAAAAGATGCCAAGCAGAGAAAGAAAGTGAGAAAGGAATTGCTCTTTGTTAGTTTATGCTCACAATAACTTAATTTCATAGACGACCGACGGTCCCGTCAAATAATTAGTTTGCAAGCGATTATCCCGAGCGAATTATTCGAATTATATGAATAATTACAGGCAAGAAAAATTGCACAAAAAGAGGAAATTCACTAGAGAACAAACAAAATTTCGTAATAATAAAGTAGGAAAATTTTGAGCAGAAATTGCAAACAAGGCTGTAAATGTTTAAACACGCGCGTGTCTAAACATTTACAGCCTTGATTATAAATGTAGCTCAGAGCTCGCTGAATAGGACGATACAAACAGTGAAATTCTAAGCGAAATATAAAAGATTACCTTATATGTCAAAATAAGCTCTTGATTTTCGGATTAAAAAATGCTATCTCAATTTCAGAACCGTCGAGCGAAGAACAAGCGGATGCAGGAGGCCGAAGTCGAGAGGGTTAAATTCGCCCAGGCCAGTGCCCTCGCGGCGGCTGCGGTGGCTAACGCTCAGGCCACCGGCCAGGATCCAGCGAAAGCTGCGATGATGGCCCTCAGATACCCCGCTCAATGGTGACAAAGACCGATATCGTAGTCTAGTGGCTAACGAAGCAGCCCTGTATTTTTACTAAGATTGCTTCAAGTTTATCTTTCGAAAATTTTGCATACGAACAATAAAATGAAGATTGAGATTTTAATCTCCGAAAGATAGACTTTTACCGAAACTCCGACATTCCATGCATCTCAACGTTGTGGCTCTATGCTTAACAGTTTTATGACGTCTATTTCTCTGATCTATACGAGTCGATTTTTCTTACTTTATCTGCAAAATTCAAGCACATTTTGGATCTCTTTATTTCTCAATCTTGTCCCATAACATTTCATCGGAAATACCTTTTAATTCATTGAATTTTTGTTGTTAAAAATAGTTTTTTTCACTGTAGAACCTTTCAGAAATTTATTTTTTTTTTAATTCTAAAGCAGATCAATTATGATCGGATTCTCAGACATAATTTTATTTGGTTGGTTTACGATTTCCCGTTCCGCTCATTTTTCGCCAATTCACAAGATCATTACCCAATTTTTCATTCATTCTTACATTACTATTTCCTCTTCGTCTCTAACTTTTCTATGTTCAAAGATAGCGAAAAACACAGAGTGTTCAATTTGATAATAGCCGATTTTCCAAGCCATTATTCATTCGAATTTTACGACCCACTTCCCGCAAATCTTCCATTTATTTGTTAATTCCCATTAAAGAAATGTGGACTGATGAAGTTTGAATTGTAATTTAATTTTTGAATGAAATCTAGTCATTTTAAGCAGTGTTGCATTTTTTTTCTCTAAAATTTGACATTGTAAAAAAACTTGTGATTAATAAACGAATTTTCAAATTAAAAATGAGTTTAAAGCTTCAGCATGATCAGACCTGGGGAGCACTTTCGTCAGACGAAAATAAACTACAGTGGTAGATCGTAAGGGTTGTTTCTGACGATCTCGTCCTCCCTAGGTCTGAGCATGATAGATTTTAAACAATTCTCCACAATCAACAGATAGGAAAGTTAGGGTTGTACGCGAAGTTAAAATCTCACCTTGTATAACATGCGCAACATCATAACCACTTTTGTCCTTCCCATGCTTTATCATGTGATGGGTGTTTATAAACATCGGTTAGCGAGTTCTTTGTCAACAGCCCTGGTTTGGACAGTGCTTTGAAAAATGTCAAATTATTCCATAGGTTTCAACATCTCAGAAGGCCATTACATGCGACGATTCAAAGAACAATCGCATAATGGCATATTTAGTAAATTAAATAAGTTTCAATTTAGATCATGCCATCATTCTTGAACTATCGAATTAACTCGTATCACACAACTATAGCTACTATTGTTGATGATTGAAATCTGGTAGGCCGAAAATGAGGTGGAAGAAAGAAGCGATTTTAGGGTCAGTCTCTCTTCTTTTAGCGTGCTATTTCTCGATTTTCTGACCGCTAAAAACAACTGCACCACTTTGCACGCGCATCCCAGATTTCAGGATCAACAATAAATGATAAGAGTCAATTGACCTGTAAATGATCCTTTCTTAATGTGTTTGAATAAGTTATATTCCGAACAGCTGCTTCTTACCTATCCATTTTACCTAACCCAATACCCAAGTCAATCAGGCTTTCTTTGTTCTCACCGAGTTTATGGACCCCAACAAAGAGTCAGATGAATGCTGAAATACAAAAGATTACAGTTTTATCGATGATTTACGATACGCGACTGATAATCAGAGCTACTCTTTAGATAAGCAAACGTTTGAACGTTTTCCACCGCAAATATCCTCCTTTATGTGGGGCGTGAATTGTTCCAATCAGCGTTTGAATTACTATCCTTAATAATGGAACGAGAGATGATGACAATTTTTGCGGTGAAAAACGTCCCAGCGTCTGTAGATAGGTTGAAAAAT
This sequence comes from Diploscapter coronatus, assembly GCA_964036155.1. Lineage (NCBI taxonomy): Eukaryota > Metazoa > Nematoda > Chromadorea > Rhabditida > Rhabditidae > Diploscapter > Diploscapter coronatus. Next base: position 911,021 of record OZ038422.1, on the reverse strand, counting down.
ATCGGCATTTTCTTGGAATTTAATGAAAAAACTTAGATATGCCTGATCTCATTAGTGCTTTTAAGCGTAAATTTTGATATTTTCAACTGCACTCATAAAGTACTACCAGGAAGTTCATATATTTTATAAGCGTTATCTTGAAACGTACATTTCAACTTTCACCTATCAAAATTTTTTACAATTTAGAGCAAATTTGCACTTTTCCTTAAAATTTGAACTTTTCCCCTATTTCTTCGAAATTTCTCACTCTAGCCCCACATATTTCTCGTTACCTGGCGTGTTTACCTTCGTTCAGGCAGAAGCCTCTGCGAGCCATAGGTAAAGAAGGAGAAATAATAAAAGAAATTGAGGGGGGAAAGAAGCAGACGAAGCTAGAGAGCATCGAATTTCGAGAGGAGTCTAGACAGAGAAAGGAAAAATGTCGGTTCAGGTTCAATAGGCTCATATCTCATTTAACCGATTCTTTAGGAACGAAATTAGGATTAACCATTAATGCTATTTTTGTAGCGTTCGTATTTTTATAACGCTATAGAAATGACACATTACGTTAGTTAAACTAGATATTTCTACCTATTTTTCTTCTAACTACGTAATTTGTCAAGGAAATTGTAGCTTTTACGCGCTAGGAAAAAAGTGCAGAATTAGTGCGCGAAGTCTCGGCCGAGATCACATTATTTTTGCAGGCAGCAGCCTACACGAAAAATCGATTCGAGTCTGATCCTTCGAATGAACGACAACAGCAAGTTAGTGAGTCAGAGTCAGAGAAAGGGTTCCTGTTTTCTTCTCCGAAAAATCCAACTTTCTATTTTCGAATTTTTTCTTCTCCATCTTTTCCTATACTATCTTCCCCCCTCTAGCTCATTTTATTCACCCGTTCCCATACTATTTCCATTTTGATTCCCCTCAGGCTATTTGTATTCGTTGACGTATTTTCCTTCTTTGGTTTGAACCGTTCCCTCACTTTTTCGTTTTCTGATACTTTTTCCCTCTCCCACTTTTACATCATCTTTTCTTTCTCTCCCTCTTTCTTTTTCATCCCTCTTTTCAACGATCTCTCATCGAAGTAAAATGAAAAGAATCGTCTTCGAATTTCACTTACACGTCGAGTACTTCTTGTACATTTCCGATTTCGAACACTTTCCTCGACTTGAAGCACATCATTTTTCTTGACTCAAATATCGAATGACGTATGAAGTCTGGGTTTAGTTTTATGTGTATTAACATAAGATGAGATATTTCCAATTTAGGTGCAAGATGACGTCACTAGCCCACCACATTTCGTCGAAATTACTTCCTCATGGGGGAAGAAAACAGCGTCTAATCGAGTACTCGACAAATCGGGAGGAACTCGGTAAATTTTGCAAATTTTCCCCCTCTTATGCTAATTACCTACATATACTGAAATTTATTTCGCCATTTTTGATATGTAAAATTTGCCAACTTATCCAATAATCACATTTTCTAATGCCATCTTATTACAACTATTGGCAAATATCCATGGTATGTTTCAATAGATCTGATAACTGAAAATTCAAAATAAGCAATATTCCAACCGAACAACAATTCGAAAATAATCTATCCAACAAATTTTTAAAGCGCTTCAACAAAATTCTTCTCTAATTTTTTATATCTTAACTCGTTCAGTTATTCTATGAAGTGGTTATAATTTGCAACGTATTCTAGTCCAACTACATAACAATCGGTATCTATCAGAACCAGTCCCGTTCCATTCTTCACAAAAGTGTTGTTACTGATGTTTTTCTCAAAGAGAGACGCTCATATTTTTGCGCAAAGAAAGCGAGAATTTCTCTGTGTGCTTTTGTATTTGTCGTCCATTCTGTAGTTATAGTTATTCGGTCTCATTTTGTACTACACGTGCTAGTGCGAGTTCCGTAACTCCAAATATTGTTGATACCGAAATCTCGGGGCTTGAAAATGTCGAAAACGAGGTGAGAAAGTAGCGATTTTAGAGCCAGTCTTTCTCCTTTTTGCGTGTTATTTGTCGATTTTCTAATTACTATAACTGTGTGCATCACTTTGCATATCTCCCAGATTTCGGCATCAACAATAATATCTGCGAGAAAGGCCTATATTTGATCTCTTCTGGATGTTTAAGACTGAATCTTTATTATCTTATAATTCGAAATATTAAGATTTCCCTAAAATTTAATTTTAAACTGATATACTGCAACTTCAGTCATATTTTCAATAAATACCATATTTGATCTTTCTTTGGATTATTAAATTAAACCTTGTAATTTTATATATTGAAATTTAAAAACTCGCATAAAATATCGTCTTATGATAGCATAAAAGATATTATTCTGTTCAAGAATAATTCCTATAGAATGTGAGAAGGTAGATATTGCACTCTTTGCAACTCCCCTCTCCTAGGCTCAACACCTCCAAAAACAGTATGTGCTTTGAAGAGACGAAAGTGATAACAAAGAGAAAGAGAAAGGGAAATAGCGTGGGGAAAGAGGGGGCATGACTCGTGCGAAAGCGATTGCAAAGAGTATGCGCAGTATCTACCTCCTTACATGGTCATAATATTTCATTTCGAATTATTGCAAGTTTCTTCAGGTGAACCTTCGCTATCATTGACGAATACGTTAACGGTCGAACCGTCAAACTCAAATTCGAATAACAATAATTCAACAATGGCGAAGGATAGTAACCTATCACAAAATCCGCCGATTATCGTCATTTCCGAAGATGATTGGATAAAGGTAATGCAATTTTTAGTTTTTTTTTTGCCTATTTTAGCATATGATGCAATTTATTTGGAATGATATTAGGTTACCTGAAAACAGCTTTTTCCTATTGAAAAAAATGGCAGAGAACAAGTTCTAGCGCTTGAAAAATAATAAGGAAAATGATATTTTCTAAAGTTTCTTATGTTTTTCTTGCAAGATTTCTAAATGATCCTTTAATTTTTGCCTGGGAAATGAGACAAGTTTCGATTTTCAAGAATTTGCGGAATTTCTGCAAACCCGATTCAATATGTTTACTTACTGACGACGGCTCTCTAGCCGAAAAAATTGATGGCACTTGAAAGAAAAAGTGAAATTTCTCGAAAGAGTTAGAGAAGTTAGCGTTGAATTATGAGATTGAAAGTGAATAATTGAAATGATTAAGATGTTTTAAAAATTTACATAATTTAGACCTCAATATTCTCTGATTCACTACAAGAAAAGCTGAAAAATCGATCAGGTACCGAAAAATCGAATGGAAATTTGAAAAAGGTTCGACGTTTCAGATTTGTTTAAATAGGAGAAAAGTTCAGGTAACCCAAGTAGTTCGAAAACTGTCACCCTTCCGGAGTCCAAGCTCTGAGAATAAATCGTCCGATCAAATTGAGAAAGATATCGTAAAAGAAATCCAGGAAAAATCCAAGAAGAAGAACAATATTCTGCATAATACGGTTAATTATTTTCATTTTTCTTAATTTATGGAGAAATTTTCAGAAGCAAAAAGTCGACCGAATGACCAAAGTCGCGAAACGCCACAAAGACGAGCAGCAATTGATTGAGTCCGACGATGAGTATTAAATTCGAATCTCAAGTTCCAAGTTTAAAAGTTCTTCCAGGACTTTTTTTAGAGAAACGTGTATTTCTAGACTCAAATTTTTAGACATTCCATAGAATTAGACTTGTAAATACCAATGATTCGCATATAATTTATTCTCCAAACAATAAATTTATTCAAGTTGTACGAGTTACCGGTTTCAATAAGATTAGGGTTTTTCGTCAAAATCATTCTTCTTCAGTGATCTCTGAGGGACGTTGAATTGATAGCAACGGGATTTGACTTGGTGAGTCTGGATTTAGGCTTGGTGATGGGATGTCTTGAGCAGGAAGCCTTCTAAGTTTGTTTGGAAGGGGTTGTGAAGACCCTTCTGGAACTTGGAGCCTCTCAGGATCAACTGATGGCAAAGAACAGGGGCTCTCTTCGGTTATCTGAAAGAAAGCCCGATTTTTCTAGATCTACAGTCTATTGTATTCCGCACCCACTTTTTTTCTTTTCCCCCACCTCCCTTCCCTACTATCTTCTCAAAAAAGTAGGTATAGAATATAAAAGGCCTAGACCGACATATTTTAAGACCAACTTTCAAGTATCAAATTCATTAAGGACTCACATTTAATTCCTCCATGAATTTATCGTCAGGCAAGGAGTCTTGAGAAGGCGATTTTAAATCAGAAGAAGTACCGACCTCGCTTTTAACCGCTTCCAATCGCACCAGCTGGTGGATTCCCTGAATTTTTTTTTTTTTATAAAAAAAAAAAGTCCTGGGAAATGGGCGTTGCAACGTTTGCTGGGAAAATCAAGGAAACATCAACCTTTCGCTTCGAACTATGCTTCGTCAGAAGGGAATCCTCATCACTGACTTCAGCAATCACAGATAACGGCGCTAATCGGCCAACTAAAAATCGGGGATTCAAAAATTCGAAAAGTACCCAATTGATAAAAGTAGTTTCTAAAAATTTAACAAAGTAGGCCACAATTAAAGTATTTACAGAGTAATCCATAATTATAGCGGCACCTTTTCATTTTGTGTTGCTGAATTTTGACCAAATGATCTATTTTCATTCACATTTTTGATTGATTCTGAGAAAATGAATATTTTAGTCTAGGCATCAGCAGTTTTTGTATGAAAAACTTACAAACTTTCTTTCAAAAGATTTTAAAATTTGTCGAATTGGTGTCGCTATAATTTATAGATAACCCTGGATAATTTTTGTTTACTGATTTTGTATTAATTCTCATAAAAATGACCTTTCGCATTCCACGCCCGCTTTTTGGGGAGAGAGTAGGAGAGGGAGGTAGGGGAAAAGAAAAAAGTAGGTGTGGAATATAAGGGGTCGATAAAATGAGATCAAACCTAAACTTGGAGTGGAAGCTGCACCTTGAGCTGATCCAAGAGTAGTTAGGGCTGGAGAAGCTAGAGAAGCGTCCAAAATGTTCCAAGGTGGAGGAGCGCTGAAGTCGTTTTTTTTCAAAAAATCCGGAAAAGAACGCTTGAACCTCAAACTCATCTCGTTCGGAGTCAGATTTTCGCTTACAGAAGGAGTATTTCCGAATTCCCTCTTAGAGCTGAAAGAATTAACTTTGGAATCAGCGGAAGTTCAATGAAGGGAACCTCTGCGTCAGTTTGCTGAGGGAAGAATCAGATCGAACTAGCTGCTTGTTCTTCAGAGATGAGCGAAACGCCATCAGGGCTCCCAAGGCTGGAGGAAGAGGCTTGGGAGTCTCTCCGGGAGTTAGGAGCACTAAAATTCAGAGTTTTCCAGTAAATCCTGATTTTGCCCCACCAGAAAATCGATATTCACTGCTAGGCCTGTCGACTGAAACGCTTTCCTGGGACTCGGAAGCAAATCGATTCCGAAACCTGACTGAAGTCTGAGGCTCGAATTGGTAGGCTGAAAAAAATATTTTTAGGTGAGTGGAAAACGAAAATTTTACAGAGCAATCTCTTAGGCTTCTCGAAATCTTCGTCTTTCGACTGATCCAGGAAAATTTTTGCCTCGACGGTTGGGGGAGCTTCAACTTCGCACGTTTGTTGTGGCTCAGAATACATCTGATCGATCAAGGTTAGTGCCCACATGTATTTATTTTCGACTCTTTCCTGAAAAACGAGCATATTTTATGCAATAACAAATAACGACTTACCTGAAGGATAGCGTAAACCATCGAAAATAACGCTAAGCCGATGAAGTAAAGTCCGAATAGCACTGAATTTATAAGACTTACTTCAGAGAATCATATATTTCAGGATAAATTCAATAAAACGATTCGGGAGAATACTTACTGAAATATAAATTGCAAAAAAAATTCAAAAACTCACGACATGCATATTTCGGATGCTGGGGTATAATATCGCCAAATCTAAAATTGTGAAACTTATTTTAAGGAAACCTGAAAACTGACCCAATCGTGCTCAGTGATACGAAGAAGAAATAGAATGATGTAAAATAGTCCCATTGCTCCCAAAATGAGACTGGAAGAAAAAATATTCAAAAGATAAAATAACGAAAAATACCGATAATAGAGCAAAGTATCATGAATAGAATCACAAAGAGTAGAACTAAAGTCAGAGGTATGGTGGAAAATATAACGTCGGGTTCTGGTTCTTCCTGGAGCAAGTAGTTTTTGGATTTTTTCTAAAAAATTCTACTGACTTCAATCCTTTCCCCTGTTAATATATCCATGGTTGAAACGGATTCTATAGTATTAGTCCTACGCATTTTCCAAGACCTAACCCAACATCGCTTGAAATGGCGCATTTTTCTGAGTTTTGATAGATTTTTAATGAAAGTCCATCAATTTTTACCTCTTAAAATTGTTCCATGCCTTCTGAAAGTAGATCAAGATGCCTTCACCGATGATTTTCAGGGCCAATAACATCAAAGGGATGCCTATCGTACCATAGACTATGGTTATCAGCCGACCATATGTGGTTTTACAGGTCAAATTTCCATAACCTAAGAGAAATATAAATTTCAAAAATGGAATAAAATCGCCCTTCTTAAAGGTAATGTATTGCAATTTGCAAATCAAGATATGGTATGTTTCAGAGAAAAATCAATGATAACTCCGATATTCCAATATCGATTTCGACGAATAAATTTTAGCCTATGATTTAAAAGAATAAAATGTTCTATTCTTATCCTGGTTTTCCTAGAAACTTGTACTTTTTCGAGCCTCTACGCCCTCTCAATTAGAAATCTCTAGATTATCAGTCAATAAAGGACAAAAATCGAACTCTTTATCCACTACCACGAGGGTATACTCGCGTTTTTTCGTTCTACGCTTGGTCAGCAGAGGCGAGAGTATGGACAACGGGGAGATTGTGAGAAGCTCAAGAAATTCAGTTTCTAGGAATCATTTTTACCGATTGTAGTAAATATTGTCGCTGCATAGAATACCGCGTTCCAATAATTCCATTTCCAAGGTGCATTAACATCGTTTGCTAATTCATTGTGAAACATTCTCAATGTTTCAGTGATAACCTTATCGCATTTTTCTCGATGATATTCTTTCTAAATGTAAAACTTTTCTTTTTTCAACTTTTGAAGAATACCGAATAAGAACAATTGTGTTCAACTATTTGTTTCGATAAAATCGTCGCATATTTTGAGGCCGCTAATTTGGTTATCTAAATTTTTAAAATTAATTTATTTTTAAAAATCGAACTTTAAAAGTTATCTTTCATTTTTCAGCTTATTTTTGGTGAGCTACTTCACAATTTTATATTTAAAAGTAGTCTAAAAAATATATATTTTTTAAAATTATCTTTGAAAACTTATTTCCCTTTTCTTTCAGTTTCAGGCTCTTCTTTTTCTTTTTCATATGGTCTATTTTCACAATCTTGCACACGTTTTTCCTCTCTCCTTACTCCCATCAAACCCTGTGAATCAATACTACGAGCTGTTTCTCTTCTCTCTCATCGTCTAATATTAGCAAGGGGGAAGGGAGAGGGAGTTTCCTATACCCTTTCGCCCGCCCTCCTGCCAATCCCTCATAGCTCAGTTGGTTAGAGCGTCGTGCTAATAACGCGAAGGTCCTAGGTTCGAGACCTAGTGGGGGAATGATTTATTTTGCACCTTAATTATTGTGCACAAGCGATGATTTTGGGCACTTTTCGATAGATGAATTTTGATATGAAAGACTCGATTGTCTAATATTATCACGGGGAAAGAGGGAGGGAGCTTCATCTACCCCTTCCCCTACCCTCTCACCAATCCCTCATAGCTCAGTTGGTTAGAGCGTCGTGCTAATAACGCGAAGGTCCTAGGTTCGAGACCTAGTGGGGGAACGACTTCTTTTTGCCTTTTTTAACGAATCATTTGTGCACAAGAAATAATTTTTGACAAATTTTGGATCAGACTTTGGACTTTTCCACCGCAACTGCGGTGCGGCGGCCAAATTTCAACAAAAGTCCCAAGTCTGTTTTAGATAGATGAGTTTTGATATGCAAGGTTCGACCGTAAACATGCCACTTTCAGGCCAGATCAGGGCTGTCCAGAAACAAAATTGATAGCAACAGAAACGGTCCATATATGGAAAATATAAGCTAAAAGTTATTTTTTTTTTTTAAATCTTACATAATCTTCAACAATATACAGAAAATTCGGCATATAAGAGAAAAAAATCCGGATTTGATTTCCGTGGTTCGAGATGTTCAGGTCGTTTCTGTCCATTTCTATCCACAAAAAACAGCAAATGACAAAAACGAGCAGAAACGACTGAATATCTAGAATCACGAAAACGACCGAATTTTCTGTATATTATTGAATGTTATGTAGATTTTTAAAAATTATTTTTAACTTATATTTTCCATATACGGGCCGTTTCTGTTTCTATCAATTTTGTTTCGGGACAGCCCTGGGCCTGATGACGAGTTTCTCAATTCTCGTCTAGTGATAAGAAATAACGGTTTGAAACATGGTAGAGATAACTCATGATGTTATGCTTATACCAGGCCTGAAAGTGACATGTCTGTTTGATCTTCTATATTAGCAAGGAGAAAAGGAGGGGGAGTTTCCTGTACCCTTTCTCTGACCCCCTCACCAATCCCTCATAGCTCAGTTGGTTAGAGCGTCGTGCTAATAACGCGAAGGTCCTAGGTTCGAGACCTAGTGGGGGAACGACTTCTTTTTGCCTATTTACTTTGTGTACAGGAAATTATTTTTGGTAAATTTTTATACGAAAGGTTCGAACTGATGGGTGTCATGAATTTAACGGCTACTATTCATGAAAAATCATCAGCCGTGATTAGAGTCTCCAAGTGTTATTGGCTAGGAGAGAACGCGTCGATATTCAAAAGTTACACACTATTCGTCTCGTTTCTCTTCGACGCGACTCTCTATTTCGCTCCTCCAAATTCGATTTCTAATTGCTGTGCATGTGAATATCGACTTTGCTCTCCAATCAGCGATATTACGGGTAAAACTGAATGTATAATGTGTTTGCGTAAATAGTTTTGAATATTCTTAGCTACATCAGAGGAATTATATCCCTCTCCTAGTGCCTTACAAACTAGGTGATATTAGTATCATCAGCAGTTTTTAAAATTAATTATCTCGAGTATTTTTTATAATTGAATCGAATCTTTATCTTATAATATTTGTAATGATTATCTCTAGGGACAGCAGACCGCAGTTTCATCCTGATTTGGTCATCTGTCGATGGTGAAATTCATATATAAGGCTATGTAATGAATACATCACTTTAAAAATTGAGTTTTCACCAAATTTTAGTCTCACTAAAACTTACGTGCCTCCTGTAATTGAGACTCCTCTTGCTTTTCGTTTGGCAGTTCGACAATCATGAAGAGATAGCCTCCAAGAAGACCGTACCCAAGAATGATCCATGTCATCAGCAGATATTTTAGTCCTAAAACCAGCCTATGAAACATGCAAATCACGTTTACCAACCTAAATAATAATAGAAGTACTTGGAGATCCTGAGAAAATAGGCGCACCACGTCTCTTTCTGTTCCCTTCTGAAGAATATTTTGTGCCTCCGGATCCGGGAAACTCTTGGACGCTCCCTTCCTATAGGAACCTTCCAGCGAGAAGAAGGTTCCTATAGCGAAGGTTTCGGGCGATTTCAAGAGTTTCCTGGATCTGAGCACTGCATTTTATAAAAATGAACGATTTTTTACTTGATTTCTTCTCTGACGCTATGGTCAGTGATAAAATCAGCAGTGCATGCCGGAGATAATGGGGGTCGATCTGAGATCGGAGAAGGTTTTGAAGTGAATAATGTTGAATGTCGGTCGGTAGTTTGTTGTCTGAAGATCAAAATTTAAATCGCTATACAGGCTCCGAATTTTGACAATTCGCTGATCACTAAAAAGACTAGAGAGCAGACCTACGGAGAACGATCGTCAGAAAGCCCTTGCGCCCTACCCCCTATGGCTTATTTTCGTCTGACGAAAGTGCTCTCTGGGTCTGCTAGAAAGTAATGAATTTTGAAAATTCTGTGATTGAAAACCCGCCTATTCGAGTAATGTTCTCACCTACTAGTAGATAATCGCCTGCCCAAAATCGGAGACAGATTCTCTGAAACCGCCTCTAGATCATTAGTGGATACAAGTACGGAGTTCCGATACTTCTGTTGAGCATACTTTTGCAGAACCTAGATTTAGCCGTAAATTCAAATATTGTCGCTGCCCTAAAATCCGGACCTTCACAGCGTCTTTAGTCTGCTCTTCATCAAGAACCGTGCGATTTCGCCGTACCGCATTCCTACGCATTTTAAAGAAGATGAAAATTCATAAGGGACGATCTTTGTGTCCTGAAAAATCAATATTCTTGAAAATTCGAAGACAAAAATCGTGCACGTGGAGAATTAGTAAGGATTTTTGAATGAAAGAGTCAAAGTGAGTTTGGTAATGAGACTGGTTAACTGTTGCTTTTGCAAGACAATGAGCAGTGCCAATATTTCTCGGTAAACAGATAATATAAACGATGATTGACAAATAGAAGAAAAAAATCGCTTTCAAAAATCAATAAAAAATAAAATTATTATTGAAGGAAAATCGATATTTCACGATTCCAAAAATGATCTGGAAATAAAGAGGAAAGCTTAACGCGCCCGAGGGACGTGTTCCTATAATTCTGAAATCAAACAAAGACTAGTCGACCGTCATCTAGTCGAGTGGATGAGTAGTTTGAATTTGATTCTTGCAAAAATTGAAAGAAATATATGCTTGAATCCATGAATCCACGATTTTTATGAATCATCGCAGTTTCACCTTCAGGCAATCAATTTTATGTTTATGCTAATATGTTGCAAATTTCATTCGTGACAGAATCATATAAGCAATTGCGTAAATTGGTGATATAACGACATTTAATTATTTTAGCTACTTTGAACGTAATCAATCGATATCATTTATTTGTTTCTCGAAATTGCGTATCCAAATCTCTTCGAATCGGAACAAGGTCATCATGCGTGTTCGACTAATTTATCAACATTGAGTTATTCCATTAGAATTTTTGGAAGTCCAGTTATTTTTGTCATCCTATTTCAAGTTAGAGCATTTCATGACCTAATTTAGTAACGATTTACTCATTATATCCATAATATAGTAGAGATGAAAATTGCGAAAATCTTTAATTCTTTGAGCGACTTTTGACTTTATATTATAGGACTGATCACTGTAAGATGCCAAAAATACGTAGAAAAATTTGCGAAATTCCGTAAATCTGACTTTATCCAGGCAAAAGATCGCGAATAAATGTGATCATCCAATTGGCTCGTTTTTGGTTTCAAATTAAAAATCTCTAATTGTTCAAACTTTCTCTAATTTGATAAAAGAATATAAAATTTGAAAAAAATTCAATATAATCGAAAATTTCATGCTCAATTTTAAGTTAAGCATCTATCATTCCAGCCTACTTTTCCAATGATTATTTATTAGCACCATTTTCCTATTTATGACAAAGCATTTTTTAGATTGGGTGTGTATTCAAATATCTTTGACTGATTCATTCTGATTCCTCTTCCAACTGACGAGCGAGAATGGGTGTATCTCTCAGAAATTCTATTCTAATTTCTCTTCACTCTCTCGCGAAATCCGTACTATTTTCCCGAAATGTCCTTGCGCTGCTAACTTTCCGTTTAATGGGTCTGGTTACAGTGATAGGGAAATATCGTTGAATTTCAAGAGATCCAAAGATGCGATTGAGAAATAGTAGGCTGGCTGAGAAGACCACGCCTAGTGATTCTGATTCATTTATTCCATTTTCTCTAACCTGGAGGAGATATTGTTGAATTTTGAGAGGGAAGAAGAAATCAGACAAATAAGATGGGCGCTGTCACTCTTCAGTCGCCTTCCCGGTAGCCGATAGGGCAAAACACCCCCTCTTCTCCCCCATTTTCAACCATCTAGCCTTTTTCGGAGGCAATTAACATTTCGCGATTATTTTGATTTTATCGTTTCGAACAACTTTTCTCAGTTTTTGCTTGTTTACTGCGAGGCAGTGGCGTTATTTCTTTGCAATTTGTCCAAATTGTCCAAATTTATTGAAATTCGTTTTGAAATTACCGAGAATCATTTTGAAATTGATACTCTGGCTTGTATGAATCCACATTCGTCACTAAATCAGTGTAAAATCACTATTCATCTAGTTCGATATCTTTCTTCTGATAAAGGATAGATTTTCAGTTTTCTTATCGAATTATCGGTAATATTTTCAGAACCTCGAACGATGTCCGAATCGAGCGAATATCGCAGCTCCATCTCTTCGCGCCCGGCCTTCAACCGGCAGGTCAATACCACGACCACCAACTATTCGACTCCAGGTAAGAAAAATATTAAATTTCGTCAATTTGATCATTTTTAATTTAAGTACCTTTCGATGCCATCACTGAGTAATTTCTCTTTATGCTATATCATTAGATTTGCTGAAACTTACATATGCAAATCGTATACAAATTGACGCAGTTTGTTTCTATCAAATCATTTTAAGATGAGTTTCGAATAAATACCAACTGATTAATGCATAATACTAGTTTCTAATAATCCTATATTAGATTTTATGCAAGTTTTCGTCTTTTGTTAAACCATGATATACGTTCAGGCTCCGGCAACCGCGTGCTGAAAATCGTGACCGAAATGTCGTCTTCGTCTGTTGCTAGCGGTCTTTCGCCCTATGGAGGAAGTACTGCATCTGCAATCAGAGACGCGAGGGAGCGCGAGAAGAAGGAAATGTCCGATCTCAACGACAAACTCGCATCCTACATCGAGAAGGTCACCTATCAATTAGACCATAAAAATGTTGATGGGATTAAAAACAGTTTTTGCATTATTTTGATTTCAAGCCCAAGGAGGAGTCAAAATTTATTAAAAACGAAATGACATTTGGAAAAACCATCAAACGTATTGTCAACGATCGATAGCTTGAGATGAAGTAAATGACACACAAATTTGAATTTTTAAGAAATTATAACAATTTTTAGGTTCGCTTTCTCGAAGCTCAGAACCGCAAGCTCGAGGCGGATTTGAAGATGCTCCAAGGGCGTGCCGGCAAGGACACCAGCTCTATCAAGATCATCTACGAAACCGAGCTGACCACCGCTAAGAAGGTCCCGTCCGATTTAAATCCCTAGGAAGGAAGGGGTAAATCATGCATTTTTAGGTCGTGTCCGACACCGGACGTGATAAGGAGGGTTTGGAGCGCGAGCTGAGAAAGCTCCAGGAGGAGTTGAATGAGATTCGAAGAAAGTATGATTTTCCGACGTTTTAAAATATTCCATATAAACTAGTAACTCAAATCATATGCTGTTATCATTGATGCCCAAATCTGGGAGGCGTGCAAAGTAGTGCACGATTATTTTTAGTGATTGAAAAATCGAGAAAGAACGCGCGAAAAAGAGAAAGAGACTGGCGCTAAAATCGCTTCCCCCTCTCATTTTGATCTTCCAAATTTGGACACCAACAACACAGATTCTATCGTGGAAAGTATCTTAAAAATAGAATGATATATTTTTAAAAACGTCTCATCAAATATTTCATATTCAAATTTGCAATGTAGTAGATAAAATTTGATTTAAAAAAAAATTAAGGTTCGAAGAAGCGACCCGCGGCCGCGCGGACGATCGCCTGAAGATCGACGAGTTGCTCGTCAAACTTTCGAACCTCGAGGCCGAAATCAACCTCCTCAAAAGACGCATCGCTCTTCTCGAAGAGGAAATCACTCGTCTGAAAAAGGAGAACATGAGACTCCAAGCGGAGTTGCAGAGATGCAAAACTGTAACGGAAAAAACTTGAAACGTGAAGATTAAGACCAAGGATTTAGGAATTGGATCAGGAGACCCTGAACAGAATCGACTACCAGAACCAGGTGACCACCCTGTTGGAGGAAATCGACTTCATCAAGAGAGTCCATGATCAGGTTGGAACGAAATGCCTAAATATGGGTTTCGAAAGAAATCATGGGAGACTTAGTTGATAGTTGGCGCGGTTCGCGGGCTCATAGCTTGTGAGCGTTTTATGTCTGAGCCATACTATTTTCCACCAAAAAGCCACCAACTATGAACTAAGCCATCATAGGATAAGTGTGGAAGAGAAAAAAGACGCTTCCTTATTATTATTATCGATATTAATTTTTAAGTTTAGGAGATCAAAGAACTCCAAGCCTTAGCAGCGAGAGACACTACGAACGAGAACCGAGAGTATTTCAAGAACGAGCTTGCCAACGCCATCAGAGACATCCGTAACGAATACGACCAGATGATGAATGCTAATAGGTACAAGTTGAAAAAATGCTAATTTTGACGGTTTATTTTCAGGAATGATCTGGAATCCTGGTACAAGATGAGAGTCCAAGAGATCCAGACGACCTCGGCCAGACAGAACATGGAACAGGGCTACGCCAAGGACGAGATGAAGAGACTCAAGACCCAGCTTACGGACTTGAGAGGAAAGTTGGCAGATTTGGAAGGAAGGGTTAGTTAGTTCAGAGAATATACGACGATGAATGGCTTGATTCGAAAAATCATGAACTAGACTTGATGTATTTTGAGGCATAATTTTCAAATCCACGCATTCCAGAACGCGATGCTGGAGAAGCAGATCCAAGAGCTGAACTACCAGCTGGAAGACGATCAGCGCTCCTACGAGGCGGCGCTCAACGACAAGGACGCGCAGATCCGCAAACTCCGCGAGGAGTGTCAGGCACTCATGGTCGAGTTGCAGATGCTGCTGGACACCAAACAGGTAAATCCGATGATAGTTTTTAAACTAAAAATACCTTTTATGCTAGTTTCTGACCAAAATTTCCATTTTTCGACATTTCTTTATTTTCCCCGTACTTCTATTATTAACCAAGCTATCTTAACTGATACAGAAATTAGCATATTTTTCTTGAGTTTTCCTCACTTTCTATAACTCAGTCTTTCTTGTATATATAATGAAGTTATACTAAAGTTACATTGAACATTTTCATAATTAAATTAGGATCAAATGCTTTGAAGCATAACAAGTTTTTATTTTGTAAAACGATCGACTACAAACTTAGCACCGTATTGAAAATGCCAATTCTTAGTGTTCGATCGATTTTGATGAAACATATCAACTCATTTTCTGATAAAAAAGACCGTAAAAACTTTGAATAAATTTTTTGAAAGCTATAACAAAATTTTAGACCTTGGACGCGGAAATCGCGATCTATCGAAAGATGCTCGAGGGCGAAGGAAATGGCCCAGGACTCCGTCAACTCGTCGAGCAGGTCGTCAGGACCACTGGAATCAACGAAGTCGCCGATACGGGTTGGTAAAAGCGATTATTTGATGGGTTCGCATAAAGCGCCAAGCACAAGGAAAATTGATTTTGACTGTAATATTATACATTTTGAAAGATAACAACTAGCAGCACGTAATTCAGTCTGGATATTCGCGTGAGTGATATTTTTGTTGGTAGGATGGAGGGAGTTTGGCGCAATATCGATTTTGATATTTTCTGGAAAATATGGCAAAGTTATTGCGGTTATATTTGCTGGTGATAAGAGAACGTTTTCTCAAAACTATTGCTATATATTGCATCGACGAAAAAAGTCTGCAGCAAATGAAGAAGAATGTGCGAGCGGTGCGTTTTGATGAGAGGCATTATTGATGACTCGATGAGAATTGACAATTGCCCGTAGTTAACCGTCAGAGTAAGCAGCGATAAATAAGGGCGTGGTGAATTCTTATAGCTATTTTCTGCCACAACAATTTTTGACATATATGTATTGAAATTTGAACATCTCGAATTGAGAAAAGATCCCATATAAAGAGTCATTTTGAACCTCATTGCTAAGGAAACTGGACCACTTTGCCAAATCTTCTTTACTAGAATTTTTCAAATACGGAGAATTAGTCATTAATAGCAAACTTTTGACCGGCGATATTTCAGAGACGATGCGCGTCGTCAAAGGAGAAACCTCGAGCCGAGTGTCTTACACCCGTTCCGCCAAGGGCAACGTCTCCATCCACGAG
This sequence comes from Diploscapter coronatus, assembly GCA_964036155.1. Taxonomy (NCBI): domain Eukaryota; kingdom Metazoa; phylum Nematoda; class Chromadorea; order Rhabditida; family Rhabditidae; genus Diploscapter; species Diploscapter coronatus. The sequence goes on along the minus strand of OZ038422.1, from coordinate 895,031 downwards.
ACCTCGCCCGAGGGCAAATTCATCATCCTCGAAAACACCCACCGAAGCAAGGAAGAGCCTATCGGTAGTTTCATCGTGGAACATCAATAAATATTGATTTTATCGGTTTTAAGGCGACTGGAAACTCAAGCGAAAGATCGACGGAAAACGAGAAATCGTCTACACCTTCCCGCACGACTTCGTCCTCAGATCCGGAAAGAGCGTTAAGGTAGGCGCAGAAGCAAAAGCAAAAAGTAAAATAAAGGGCTATTTGGAAACCATGAGCGCCCTAAAGCCATTACGAAATAGTGTATGGTTAGGAGAGGATATTGGAAGACACGGGTTTCTTTCCCACACTATTTCACATGGTTTGAGGGTTTGTGGTTTCCAACGTTGCCAAATAAAGTTGAAAAACAACGAAAAGCATTGCCTGGTTTAGATCTTCGCTCGTGGCTCCGGACCTCACCTGCCACCCGAAAGTCTGGTCTTCGATCACGACGACTCTTTCGGCGTCGGCGCCAACGTCCAGACCATCCTCTACAACAAGGAAGGAGAGGTGGGAACATTTTTTGGAAGCTTTATTCTCTGGGATTTTTCTTGGAAGCATTTTCTGAGAACAATATATTCTTCGAAAACTTTTATTTCAGGAACGCGCCACCCACATCCAACGCTCCTCTCAGACTGCTTCATAATTTCCGAAATCTCGCATATTCGCCCTGCGGTTTACTTGATTTCACGAAACCAGCCATTCCCTGCCGAATTCTTGCACAATAATCACATCAATTATTCTCAATATCATATCCATTACAAGTATAATGCTTTCTTTAAATTGTTGAGGTTATCATTTTTCGAAATGAATAAAGTTATTTTATAGTAAAACTCGATATTTTTCATATTTCTGTTGAACCAAACCGAGACTTTTGTAGGACTGAAATCTAAGAAAATGGCACTTTTTATCCTCAAAAGGCTAACTTTACCAAAACCGACCCTCGATCCCCAAATCTCACAATGAAACTTCTCACCAAACATGCACAGAAAACCCAATATTTTAGTTAGGTCCGACCTTCTCGACTTCGGACCTAATAAATGATCATTTTTGGGAGGGTCTGTTGAATAGAAACTGATATTTGTGTTGAGCGGGCTTGACTTTTGTTCGGCAGAAAATTAGCTACAGAGAATTTTTGTCGAGCAGAAAATTTGATAGAGAGAAAAATGACGATTTCTATCAAAATAGCATAAATTTATTCCTACTTTTTATAGTTTAGAGCATGGCATCATGATGCATTTCGAAATACGCCTGACATTTTTCCTTGTGCATTATTGTTGGGTCTTTGTCTCTGATAGCATATCATTTTTTGAGGATTGGCAAGTTCAAACAGTCGTTTCTGTCTTCCACTTTGTATGTGATTTTCATCGCTGATAAGGGATAACGCCTTATCATCAGAAAGAAAGAATTATTAGAAAAGACTGGTGAGACGATTTTGCGTGCGGCTCAATTTGATTTTAGACTCTATCATTGGCCCATAAAATTCAAGAAATTTATTGATTTCTAGTGATATTTTATATCGATTTTTAAAATATTTATACTTTTACGGAATTACTTGAAACCCCATTTTTCCCCTGAAAAAATGAGTTATAGTCCGTAATTGACGTATTCCTTTGAAATTCGAGCCCTCACATTTTTTCATTTGTTCCTTATTTTAGGCCTCCACTTTTTTGTTTCTTTACTCCTACATTCTCTAACCTTATGTGCCAAAACCCAAATAATCTCCTAAATTTGTTCATTCAATGATGGAGAATAGAGGAGGAAAAATGTGTTGGGATATTTTTAAAATTTTGGAAGTAGTGGGTTGAAGATGATTGTTCCTTCATTTTTCGCGCGGGACCATGGCTCGTTTCAGACATTCTACTTCGCTATATAAAGAGCTGGAAGGAATGCAACGCACGCCGTCGTTTTCGATCGACGTCGTCGTTTCAGAGGACAAGAAAACTGTCGTAAGGTTTTAGAGCGTACTTTGGTTATTTCCGCTGTTTAGAATTCGCCCATATTATCAGTACATCAACTTTTCAACATTCATATTGATACTTTGAAAATTTAGAACACATCTTTTAGGTCTACATTGTGAAAATCGAAAACGGGCAGAATATTCAACGAAGATTCGAGGATTATGAGAGGTTCTATAATAAGGTATGAATCAAGTAAAATATTTAGGCTATTCAATAGGTTTATGGATTTTCAAGACATGAGCGGGGCTGTACGCCCATTTAATTTCTTATATAGTGTAACCAATGCGGTATCCCAGCCGGCTTTGTGTGGATTATATTTTATCACAGGATGAGAGAGTGTAGAACTCATCAGCTGAATTGAGACGTACACCCCTGCTTATGAGTTCCCTTGTTAAGTTAGAGCATCATATTTCTGGGAAGGGCATTCTTTGGTTATCCAATTAGATTTCTATCTTCAGAATTGGGAGAAGGCTTTGTTAAATAAGTGCGTTATTTCTAAGCAGAATAATTGTTTAAACTTTCAAATTTTCCTTGACTTAGATCCGAGACCTGCTGCCTTCTCATGTCGCCACTCCCCCACGAAGGCGAATCTTGCAGAACGACATCCGACTTCAAGAAAAACGGAAATTGTGGATCGCTCAAATGACGCAGACCTTGTTCGAGAATAATCCTAATGAGTGAAGTCTTGAATTTACATGCCAAGAAAAACAAACTATTTTCTCGAAAGTTATTGGGAAACCGGCTAATTTTGAAGCAGTGAAATTTGATAGATCATAATTTATTTAACCCAAAAACAAAACCAGCCAGCCATCGTTGGAAATATCGGAAATTGAAATATATGAAATTTTAAAACATATCTCTAAATTTATATCGAGTTAACCAAGAGCAGACTAATCCCAATATAATTAACAGCGTGAAAGTTGAATTCTGAAACTTATGCATAAATTGCATGTTTCAGAGAAGACGTCCGTGATTTTTATTCTCTCGATAACATAGAGGACCAGGATGATAATCATGTCAATCTGGGTGGAACTGAGCGAAAGGGGTAAATATGTGTTGTTGATGCCGAAATTTGAAAGATCAAAATGAGAGGGGAGAAGCGATTTAGGACCAGTCTCTTTCTCCTTCTCGCATGCTATTTCTCGATTTTCTAACCACTAAAATTAACTGCACCACTTTGCACGTCTCCCAGATTTGGGCATCAACAATATTGATTCAATTCAAATCAATTCCATGTTAAGAACAAAAGTACACAACATTGTGACGTAAATTGACTGCTTTGATAAGCCAGAATAGTCGTTTCATAATTTAAAATGCACGTTTTTCGAAAGTCAATGTCCATTTTAGGGCTCTTCCCACTGATTTCGAGTTTCTAACTGCGATTGGGAAGGGAAGTTTCGGACGAGTTTTCCAAGTTCGTCATAAAGCGACGAAGAAAATCTATGCCATGAAAATCTTATCTAAAGAACATATTAGGAGAAAAAACGAGGTTTTAAAATGAACAATCAAGAGTTAGTAGATTTTTTCTAGGTCAAACATGTAATGGCGGAGAAAAATGTGCTCACGAAAAACTTTCAACACCCATTTTTAGTTTCGCTGCATTACTCGTTTCAAACAAAAGAAAAGCTATATTTTGTTCTAGACCATTTTAATGGGGGAGAGGTAATAATTTGATTATTTTTTCTATAAAATAAAACTGAGCAATTTCAGCTATTTTCCCATCTCCAAAAAGAAAAACATTTCTCTGAAAATCGAACTCGATTTTACGCGGCAAACATTGCTAGCGCGATAGGCTATCTTCATGAAAACAATATCATTTATCGGTATTTGTAATATTCGAATTTTTATAAATTCATATTTTAGAGATCTAAAGCCAGAAAATCTGTTGCTAGATGAGAAGGGGTACTTGATATTGACCGATTTTGGACTTTGTAAGGAAGGCATACAAAATGGAATGACCACAACTACATTTTGTGGTACGCCGGAGTAAGTTTTGACAATTTTGACGACTTTGAAACCACGCAACCTTACGACATGCATACAATAGTGCGGGAAAAGAAGACTTACCGCCCAAAAAATCCTATCCTCTTTCGCATGACATGAGACCATGCGTGTCATGCGGTTTTCCGATTCCAGATAGTCGACAGTTTTTAAGAATACCGATAAGCTCATAAACTAATATTATGATCGGACAAATCATTCAGTTATGCTAAAATCTAAAACATATCACAATCGTTTAGATATCTAGCGCCTGAAATCGTGATGAAGAAGCCCTATGATCGTACCGTAGATTGGTGGTGCTTGGGATCGGTTATGTATGAAATGCTTTTCGGTTTGGTAAGCTGCAAATTGTTCAAACTCGAAAAGTTCCCTCCACATTTCAGCCCCCGTTTTATTCGAAGGATCACACGGATATGTACGATCGAATCGTGAATCAGCCTTTGAGAATAAAACACGGAATTTCTGCGGCAGCTGCGGACATTTTGACGGGGGTAGGAATTTCTAAAATGTCGAATGTTGAAAAATTGTCAAAAAGCGGCAATTTTGAATATGACATTTTTAGCTTCTTCAAAAGGATAGAGCCAAGCGACTTGGTGCGAAAAACGATATCAAGGATATTTCCGACCATCCGTTTTTCATGCCGATAGACTGGCACAGATTGAAACAGCGGGAAATCAAGGTATGCTAAAAACTATTATGTTGCTTTTTAGGGTTAAAGAAATTTCAGGCCCCATTCGTGCCGAAAATAAAAAATTCGACAGACGTTTCGAATATTTCCAAAGAGTTTGTGGAGATTCAAATCAATGAGGGTAAGATTGAGATCTGTGCTGAAATTTTTATGAATTTATTTACGTTTATTGAGTTTAATTCGTATTTAATAATCTTTTTTTTTTTTTATAAATAAGCAAAGACTTTTTAGCGTCCCTCGCTCCGCCGGTGAACATTCCGGCCTCACACAGGGATCAGGACTTTGTCAATTTCACGTACGTCGATAAACACGATATTAAAATGGGTTAGAGGTAGAAATTTGTATTGTTGGTAAAGATTTTTATTGAATAATAAAAATTTGAAATATGACATTGTTTTATCTCTACCGGAGTAAAGTAGCGAAGCGTCTTCTTGTAGGTGCATGATATGCCAAATAGCGATATGTGATTTTCTCGTCTCTAGCGAGACGAATCATGCCTAAATTTGTGGTTTTTGAGAGAAATCATCACAATTTGTCATTTTAAGGAGAAATTTATTCGTGCAAGATTTTGGGCAAAATACCCATAACTTTATCAGTTTTCGAATGAAAGCAGTTTTTATGTAAAAATTTACAAAATCATTAGGCTTTTGCTTTTAAATCTTACGTATTTTATCCTTCAATAATAGATAAAGCTCTCGCATCACTAGTATTGCTACTACCCTAAAATTCAGCCTTTTAAAAATTGTTAAACTAAAAATCTTACATCCAGAGTCCCAGAACGCATAATAATAGCTTGTCATGGAGCTGGATCATATCTCTTAGAAATAAAATATTGAAATAGAAGAATAATAGGTTCTATTGGAGGAATAGTAAAGTGATTCACATTGAAGATGCAGCTTTATTGGGAATTTTTCGATAAAAATATATCATTGTTTAAGTATAGTCCATCGGGGTTGAATATACTGAAAGTCTGTAAATAGAAGAGGGCTGTATATATTTACACTAATTAGAGTACGCTCATTAAGCCGAGGTGTATCGAGGGAATTCAAGGATAAAGGGGAACGGAGATAATTGGTAAATCGATAGGCTTGGAAAATGATATAAATATGATGATAAGACATAAATTTGTATGCGTTTTAAAAATTGGATATAAAATTCGGAATTGAATAGAATGGTTTGACGTTCCCATTCCCATAAATAAATAAGCGAATGAAAGTATGGATATATGACAAATTGAAGAATAATAGAGCGCTAAATGTTTAATTAAATTAAAGGACATTTGGACGAATTTCGAAAATCAATATTATTTTAAGAAGAGAATTGCAAAAATGAGGCATTCAAGCAAATGTCGTCGTAATCCTCAGTTCTCCTTGGGATTTGTCGAGGAAGTAGCCATGCAAAACACACAAGAGCAGAGCCAGAAAGCCGATGGCACGGCTTTGCAAAAAATGACATAGTCCAAGCAAGGAATTCTGCCTCCTGCGCCAAAATAATCCCATATTTCACATTTGCCAGAGATTTCAGTGGTGGGGGTAAGCGGTAAGTGGAAAATACAATTATTTCTGAATCGATATTTAAAGAAAAAAGACGAATTTTGAAAGATGCCTCTGAAATACAGAAAATAAAAAGTCTAGATAATTCAATTATATCCTCGAATCGGTACTTAAAAATCTGAACTTTAAGAATTTTATGAGCAGATTTGGTTTAGAATTTAAGTAAATCTAGACTAGTTAAATAATTTTTTTCTCAAAGTTAAACTACAAACTTGCTTTTGCCAATAATCAAGTCAAGAATGGAAAATACGTGAGAAAACACTGGATCAAAACTGAGTTCAAATGAATGTGAAAAAGCGGCTAATCAGGTTATTTCAATTGAGGCAAATTTGCCGGGAGCTTTTTTACCCAGCGAGATTTATATTTTTACAGCTCATTCATTTTGCCTAACGCGACATTTGGTTCGAGTTGGGAGCAGACGTGGAGAAATAAACGAAAGAACGAGATATATTTGCGTTACCATGAATGTGAGCTTATTCCAATTTTAGGAAAAATATGTATATGGGCCTCAAGAAAATGCAAAAGAAAATTTCAGAATTAGTGCGTTCCTTCTGGTGTCTAACTATAATCAAAATTAAAAAAAAAAAATCCCAATTCAGATAAGTATCTCGTTAAAAACACTCTCGAATCTTACTCTATTAGCAATTATATTCGGAAACTATGTAGGCTTTAAGAAAATAGAAAAGAAGTTGTAGAAATTTCAACATTAATGCCAATTTCATAGACGTTTTGATTGCACTAAAATTCGAAAGTAATCTCATAAAAATATTCTGTCAAAAATTACCCATCAATGAATTCTCGAGCCTCAAAAATCTATTCAGCTAAATTTTTATTCAAAAATAGAATTTTTTCAAAAAAATATCTTGTCGAAAATTATCCATTAATAAAATTCTTAGCTTCAAACCTGTATAAATTGATAAATTCGTCTAAAGAGATTAAGCGACAAATTCTAGCCAACAAAAGGGAGACGAAGAAATGCGGCCGTGAAAAGATAGGCTATGAAAAGCCGAGAGCTCTAAGACAAGATATCCCATATCTCTCCTTATATGCAGATTCTACAAACAAATGCACATGTTAGAGAAAATAGCACATAATTTTACGAGAGTTGAAAGATATTGGAGAAAGAAAATAGACTAAGGTATATAGCGCAGATGGAGATTGGAATGCTAAGAAAATACCAGGCTCGATTAAGAGGCGCAAATTGTAAGATACGGGAAAATAGCGTGGGAAATGATTATTTGAAAAGATTAATAAAGTAAGAAAAATATTATGGAGATTGAAGAGAGTCAAATGCGAGAAGTGGAATAGGGTTTAGCAAGAAAGCCTTATATTCAAACAACGCTTAGAACTTATCTTATCAGATATATATTACAAAATCCTGCAATTTTTAAACTATTCCAAATCTGATGTCTACTTCTCATATTTTTAGTGATATTTCGTCATCATCACATTATTCAATATTTTGTAAGTGTTTAATCGCATTTGGAGTTTTCAAACATGAAAATAGATTTTTAGGATGTGTGAATAAGCTTAGTTTAATATTGTTGGTTCCCAAATCTTGGAAGTGCAAAGTTATTTTTGCTGGTTAAAAATGGAGAAATAGCATGCAAAAAGGAAAGAGAGACAGTCCTAAAATCTCTTCTTTTCCCCTAGCCTCCCAGATTTCGGCATCAACAATACAGTGTTTTGATCTACAGATGGTTGAAACTTTTTCGTCTTTCAGGCATTTTTCGGGAGATTTATGCTTCAACACGTGGTATATAATGATGAAGATAAAAACTAGCTGGAATATTCAAAATCTTCATCTTTTAGAGATAAATCTTATGCATTATTCATTATGGTATCGTATTTTATTGGGTTTTTATCGAAAAAAAACTGCTCATTGATGAATAAATAATTCGAATTTCGGCCCGGAGCGAGTTTTATTTATTCGCAGCTTTCTCATTTTTTGCTATTGGATTGACATGCAATCCAAAGCACAATAGCGGTCTAATCTGATTCTTTCGAAATTCGCTTATTTTGAGAGATATCCAAGTCTTAGATAACGTCAAAAATAGTTTAAACCTATATTTTAATTTTTCAAAGCCCAAACTATTTACAATATTCTATTGTAAAATTTTTCGAGTCAGAACAAATCAATGATATCTAAAAATATGGAATTTTAAAATCTTTTGTTTGTTTGTTCTTAATTTATCAAAGTCAAATGTTTTATAGTTTTCAATCCTACCGATGCTATTTTCTAGAGTATTAGAAAAAAAAATCAAATATATATCTCTTAAGTATTTTAAAACGTAATTTTCATAAATTTCATACGATTTACCATCCTCTCCAGGTACAACTTTCCAAGGCTTACCCCACGAAATATGGCCATAAAAAGTGGGTTTTCTCTAGTTTTTATGAGTTCTGCATCTTTTCCACGTCCGCTTTTTATAAGCTCCCTAGTTTTTCTACGTCTCTCTAATTCCCTCTCATTCAAACAAGTATCAGTCTTTAATGACCCCAGATCTAGCTTCGATATCTCGCTTTTATCCCCTTTGTCTATCCCTCTCCAAATATAAAATTCATGACTTATGTCCAGAGAACTCGGCTCGGCCCAAGTCCATTTCTGAGCTCCCTCGGAAAACTTCGGTTTTATCTCGATATTATCCTCAAATTTCAAACATATAATATATAGCCACAGAAAATCTCTCATTTGCTAGATATGAAATTCGAATTCTTTCCCCCTCTCAAATTGTCATATTCCCTCACTTGTCCTCTAAAGATTCTAATTCTTTTTCCATACTATTTCCAGGATTCATTAATCTTTGCCCCAGAGCGCATCCGGTTACTTGTCACTAGCAGGACAGTTTGCGTGAGGGCCATTTGCTCCCAAAATCGTTCCCCGAATTTTGCCCCCAATGTTGAAAGATACTCCAAAGACCGGCTGGCATTCCAAATCTTCTACCCAATTTGACATGATCTTCAAATTATTTGAAAACACCAGTGTTTATTTTGCCGCAGAGTTTACGTATGTCTTTGTCTTTGGTAGTTCACTATTTTCATTCATTTTTCTCAATCCTGTCTGCTTTAAAAAAACATTATTCTTTTCTAAACGTTGTTCTTTTTTCTCTAAATTTTGTTATGTCTCTGGATTTCTATGACTTCTTGGAACCTCTGAAATTTCAAGACTATTCTTCCTAACATCCGAGTTTCTTAACGCCTCTAGGGCTATGTCCCAAGAGGAACGTCTCTTTAAGGAAAAGGAGGATGTCTTTTCGTCTCCAACTTTTCAGGGATATTTCACTTTTAACCACTTGCTTAAATTCGCGCAACGCCGTAAAATGAAGAATCTTTGTGTTGAACCAAACATTCCTTCGTCAAATTTTAGGTTATTCTTTCTTTCGTTTCTCCCATCCTATGGTGAAGTATATTGGGAAGAAAACAGCCTGAAATACTTCGCATTTAGTTTCAACAATTGCGTGGTTCAGTTAGGAACAAGGCTCTTGGGTTATGCTCGATATTTCTTCCTTCTTTTCAAATATCAGACAAGTTGGTCATTTTTCATAAATTCACAACATTCTCGAGGTTGAGACCGACTTTTAGATACTAGTTTTACGATAAGTAGAGTTTTAGTGGATCTGGAAATCTTCCAAAAAACTCCATTCACCAAATCCAATTGTCAGTTGTCTTTTCTGATTATAGAATTAGCGTAGTGTTCTTGAACACAAGGCTTCTCGAACCTAATGTTAAAGCATAGGCGTCTAAACCTGCCGAAATCTCGCATTTCATGTACGAATTTCTAGCCCCGGTTTTGATCTAAATGCGCATGCTGATGTGCATGGCGTTTTGCCATGAATTCATAATTCTCGGAGTATCTTTGTTTCAACCGCTATATTTCTCTCACTAATTTACTTCCATTTTAGCGGTCACTATATGCTATTGGTACTATTTTTAATATTTTAATAATTGAGAGTTCTGAACTTCCTTCTGATCATCTGAACCTAGATTTGCAAAGTTTGTATATCAAATGTTCGCCTAACCTATATAGCAATTTTCGGACGTAAACGAACGTTTTGCGACCATTTTATATCCAATTTATGTCCGATATTTTCAACCTAAACGTCCCAAAAATCAGCCTCGCGGCCGGTTTCAGGGCGGTTTTACGACCTCAGAGGGGTAGGGGGTAGACTTCGTGATTTTATATTGGACTGAAAATGAAACGAAGGGGGAGAGGAAAGATTGGCTAGGTTCTCTCATACAATGGTCGAATCGCATGATATTGTCACTTTCATTCTATCAGTTGCTGTAATTGCTTTGATAAGGCAAATTATAGTTTGATTGATAATTATTTCATTGATTGCGCGCATACTTTTCGCAATTTTTGATATACATATACTTTTTTGCTAGTTCTATTAGAATTTCTACATTTTAAGAGTTATTTGTTAATTTCATGTCTCTATGCTCGGAAAGGCTACTTGTAAAAGCCCGTGCGCTTGTCAAATCTACATGACTGTATACAAGAATAGGAGTAGGGAAAGGTAGACTATGTTTGATTTCAAAATGATGAGCAGCATGCGTACAGGGTATTTCTAGAAAAAAAGACGTTAGTTTAACCTACCGAGCTCCGAACCTCATCCCTATTTTGTTCGTGTACGGTTCTTACAAATGTGCGGCTTTTATAAGAGCCTTCGGAAATGCTCATGCGTTTATGAATATTTGCGTTTTCTCAGTTCTCTGACCAGAAGACCAACCTATTGAACCTGCGAAATCGAGAAATCCCATGGCTCTCATATAATAGCACCCCTCTTTTAGTTCACGATTTAAAGCGCTACTCAAGCATATAGCATCTAATCTTATCCCATACATGCTAACTATATTGTTCCTTATTACATTCAAATTTTGTTTATTTTCAAACTTTATACTATAATATATATTAGAGGGTAATTTATGTAAATTTTGATACCTTTATTCGAATTTAGTCAAATTTTCAGATTTTACAATATCATTTTTTCTAATTAGTAGTCCAATTTTCGAATTTCCTATCGAAATAGATGAGGATGCAATTTCCTTTTCTCAATTCACACAGCGTTAATGAGTGTTCCGATAGCTATTTTTTGCCATTAGACTAGCTCTGACCTTCTAAAATCGAAAAAGAAAGGAACACTTTTTGGTCGGTCACCTTGAAAGTTCAAAGTAACTTCATTTTGAATTTCGGTTTTCTTGAAACATTTCTTTGAATATTACTTTTTCTTTTTGAAAATATGGAAATTTCTTAACTTTGAACCCTTACTCATCATTCTATTCAAGATTTATTACCTTCATTTGATCTTGCTAATTTTCACACAAGTGAGGCATTTTTTAAATGAAATTAGACAAAATTCCTGACTCATCATCATAACACTTTTGGAAAATCATAAACTATCGCGAAATATTGAACTCGAGGCATGCCGATAAATTATCGATCCCTTACTAATTGTCTTATGCACTCAACCATTAAAGTCTCGAAATCAAAGAACTTGACAAAGATATTTAGATATGGATTGTGCAGCGATATGTTTATTAACGGTAGCGGTTCACTATAAACCCGATCCAAGTACAACGGTACGAATTTTGGCTCCTTGTAGTTGCCATCCTCATTTTTCTTTTCTCCATACTATTTCTCAGAAAAGAAGGTGATAATTACAGTGAGCCTGAATTTTAAAATTATGCTAATTTAAAGATTTTTTTGTTTTTAGAATTGTACCTACTGTGTTGAAGCTAGGTCCTCTTATTCGAATTGTTTCTCCGATATTATTGAATGTGCCTACCGTGACCCGGATTCATTGATAATTTGCTTGAATGTCTATGAAAAGGAAGGGTTGGTTTTCAATTTTCTTATTTAAAAAACGAATATTTTGTTTCAGTGAGAATACGGAGATAATAAAGCATACAAAACGATGTGTATCATATGAACATCATTATATCCAGGACGAATATATTAGAAAGGTAAATATAGATGTTTTCACTTTTTCTTTAAATTTACTCTCCATTATCCACGAGATGAACCTTGCATATGCCACTCTGCGTCTATAACCTGCGAGTCCTAACTATTTGACTTTGCTCCATCTTATCTTTCCCTATGCGTTACGCTCGCAGGTTATAGACGCAGAGTGGCATATTCAGACTTCATCTCGGGGACAATGGGGAGTATATCAATTGATTGATTTGCTTGCAGTTAGGAGAATCAGGCACCTGTCAATTCGAGCATGTTCAACAGTGCGAATGCGATATTTGTAGGACACGGACGACAACTCCTGAAATCACCACTACGATAGCTCCGGAGCCCACCACTCCGAGGAAAAGGTTAAACTTAAAAAGATTTTAGAGTATTCAATATTCTCTGAATATGTAAAAATTGCCATAGGTTCTTTCTACACATTATTTCTGGCCAATAATAGTGAAAGTTACATTAAAGTTAAAAATAGCCTAAAAACTAATAAAGACCATTCACTATTAGTAGGAAAATTCTCTAAGGATTATTTCTTTTTCGTAGTTTTAGTCGTCGAAAATTCGGAGCTCGAAAGGACGAACTAGAAGAAATGGCTCGGCCCAAGGTACACGTCGGCTGGAACGATACGACGATGCCAAAAGCCCACAACTCCCGGCAATCTGCGTTCAAAGAGGAAGAAGGTCTTTCAAATTCGCCCATTTCATTCAATTCCATGATTGTCTGGACACTATCATTGATACTCATCAATTTTTTGTGGTAATGATTTGAGAAATTACGGTTGAATTCAGGGCTGTAAATGTTTAGACGCGCGCGCGAGCGTCTAAACATTTACAGCCCTGGTTGAATTGTGTTTTTAGAGAGCCTCTTTCCGAATTTTCCTATTTTTCATAATTCATAATTGCGTATTTATTCCTTGACGTTACGTGTATCTGCATCATAGATTGGATCAAAGCTATATACTCATAATTGTTCGTGAGTCTACGGATATTATATGTTGATCTTCAAAGTTTCTAGGTCAAAGTACTAAGATATACGATTTTTGGAGGTCGATTATTTTTGTTGGGAGTGCTGTTTGTAAATAAAGGCGTTCATAACTAGAACTTTTCAATCAATTCGTTCATGGTGCTTAACAAATTGCTCCATGTTATGTCATTGTGTTATTTGGTTGAAATGGTGAACGAAGCAGAATTTTGGCACATTTTCGAAATAGCGCATGAAAGTTGGATGTGTCAGGATATTTGACATGTCACGCAGAGATAGCTCTTGGAAGTTAGAGAATTAAAGAATTAGAAAATAGTTCCTGTCAGGACTCAAGCCTCAAGCCTAGAAGTAACATATGTAAGCGAATTTTTTCGCCTGTCTATAACTTTTCACGCTATTTTGCCGATTTTTCTATCTCTATATTTCTCATTTTCAAATGATATTTCACGAGTTAACAGTTGTCTTTTAGGCGAGAATTTTCAAGCTCGTTGTTTCAGGCGCAAAGGTAAAGTTGGAATGTTAGAAAATTGAGAAATAGGGTAGGAAAAGAGGCAGAAGTAACGAAAATGGCACGGCGAAAGATGAAAATATCATTCGTATTTTTCTCTGTGAACTCTGAAATTTTCATAATCACTCAACGAGAGAGTATTCTCATTCGTATTCTTTTCACATCTTTCGTCGTCTAACTGTCTCTAGATTTTACGCGCTCTCTATCTCGCCAATATCTCATCCTCTTTGCCGTTACACTTCGGCAGAAGCTTCAACCTATTGTCTGTCTTCTCTTCATTCTCTTAGTTAATCCCGCTACTTCTCTTACCTGACGTGCTCCAGCTCATTTCTCTAACGCTCATAGTTTCCACGTTATTTCCCTCGTCCTCTAATTCTTTCGAACATTCTTTTGAGTGTAGAGTTATGTCGGAGAGCTCACTCCTTTTGAGATTACTTTTGGTTTTACTTGTCTCTCGACGTTGCGGGTCTGTTTGAAAAATGAATGATGTCTTTTCGCTGAGGACCAAAATAGTTGACGATTTTTGGAACAATTTATTTTTCGACATGCTTTTCTTCATTTTTCATATTTTTCGGATAATTGAATAATTGATATAATTGCTCTAGAAAATGCTCGATTTTAGTGCGCATGAATGATGTCGAAAATCAATTCGCTTATTTCCGGCTCAAATTGGATTTGACAATTTTCGCGCTTCGGCAAAAGTCGTGCGCGAGGCGCAGTAGTTTTTAGTTTTTATCTGCCTGTGTTCCGAGGGAGGACAATTTTCCGCCTGGAAATGTGGCAAAAGCGGCTCCGACAATTAGCCTCGAAAGAGCACACATTCAAAAATACGCAGGCCACTTTTCCTGGTTTTGTAAGCCTATGTCTCAGCATTGCATCTAGAAAATCTCCTTATTTGTTTAAATACTGCACAATTCTGCAAGAAGACGAAGAAGTAAGAAGAGAGCTCCAGCTTTTCAGCCTTCTTCCCTCAAGCTCTCCTCTCCCCCGCAAAGCTGCAAACGCCCTATTTCCCCTATCGCTTTTTATGGCTAGAGTGTTCGCGCATATTTTAGAGATTCTTGAAGGTAACTAAGTTCCAGGGTTGTAAATATTTAGACACGCGTGTCTAAACATTTACAACCCTGGTTGAATTATCCGTTAACTTTGGGAGCTTGTAGCTTGAAGAATGGTCAGATGAAATTTCCCCAAGCCTCACGCCTAATTATGTATGGCATTTTGTCCCGAGGTTTCAATGTTTACAAAGCTGATAATTTCTCACAAATCCCCAGTTTATCTCGAAATATTTACCTCCACGTAGCTGGAATTTTAGGTAAAGCTGAGATCCCCCTAGATCTAGAGAGCCTTCTTCTTCGTTTCCCCCAATTAGTTAGTTCCCCCGTCGTCCCGCGAGGTCTCTCTCTCTCTGAAGGGAGCGAACGAAAAAGATGCATCCTGCCGCAGTCTATAGAAAATGAAAATATTTGGGAAATAGAGACACTCGCCGAGGGGGGAGAATTTATTTATCTCCAACAAATTCCGAATGAGATAGAGGAGAGGAGCCTCTATTTTTCGAGCAGAAAAAGAAAGCTTCATTTAAGAGCAGCAGCGGTGAATATTTTCTCGATTAAATACCCTCGCGCGCGCGCGCGCACAATTATTTCATTTCGAGAAAATTCAAACAGTTCGCGGCTTTTTAATATCGGCTTATATTTGGGTGCGAAAAGCGTATCTAGTCAACAAAATCTGCGGAAATCCCATTTTTATCCCGAGGATTCAAAACATTTCCTATTTTAAGATAACGATGAAAATTCGTCTTTAGACTCGTATTATCGTCAGAAACTCTTTGCGATCCATCCTCAATATATATGATACGTTATTTGTAAGAATAGAGTTCTTTACCAAATGAGGTGGTACTCCATTTAGCTTATCATACAGTAGGATCGGGTATCAGCTAAAATTCGTCGCTTACAAAGAACGGGTCATATATTAGAAACTTCTACCTCTACCTTTAATCTACTATCTACTATTGGCTAAGAATCTCGTTTATGCGAGAGATGGTTGTCATAATTATGATTTCGCTTTTGCATTTTTGACCCCTAATATTATCTTCATCTGACGAAAGTGCTCTCTAGGTCTGTTTCAATTGTAACGCTATCAAATGTATGTTCCTTAATGTTGTTCTAAAATTGATATAGGTTTCATAGACGCATTCATATATTTGTTATATCTATCGCACACTCCTCTCATGTTGCATATTTAATTTCGCTGCACACACACTCATTTAGGAATGAATGTAAATATCCTAGTGGCTTTTTAGGATCTATTTTTAAGCGCACTACGCGAGAAATATCCGAGCAAAAAATGGACTTCCCTTAAAAGAGGCGCCGCGCGTTGAATATTTTTATGAGTCAAAAAGCCGAAGTGAGGCAGTCCCATTGAATTGTTGTTTTTCGACCAGCGATAATACTGAAGCGCAAAAATGTGCGCGCCGAGCGTTCTGAAAGTCCCATAAAATTTGAGGGGAGAAAAGCCCATATCTCCGCATATCTTTCCGACTTCATTCAAATATCTCAGATTCTCAGATTTTTCATATATCCGAAAAAGCCATCTCATATCAGTATTCCTTCATCATGTTGTCGGCATTTTCGGGCGTTTATGAAATTTTTAGGTTATTGTTTCAAATTTTAGATTTCAGATCAACTTTTGCAAGCTACACGCGCAGAATCAATTCGAGAAAACGCATTTTCGAAAATTCCTCTATTTTTAATTTCGACTTCTAAGTTCGAACCTGAGATCTAAAAATTCGAAAATTTGGACAAGATGCCTACAAAACGCAGCAATGGAGTGGAGTTGGAGTAAGAAATATTTATATTCTTTTTTCTTAGATTTGGAAAACAAACATCCGAAAAATATTCAATAATTTATTAGTTTTATGCGCGTGAGGAGATTTCTTTGTTCTTACTTTCCTGGAATGAATGAGAGCATTTTTGCATGAATGAGTTGTTCTCATTTTCGAGTGTCCATGCGGGTTTTCTTCATCTAGAAAAAGCACGTGCAAAAATGCAGAACACTACATTTTATCGGGAGATTTATTATTCACTAAGCACACGCGATGCCAACGTGAAATGGCGTTGAAAGATGAACAATTGCTGATTTTTTATGTGATTCAGCACAAATTTTGATATCAAAAATGCAATTTCGTATAATTTACGGTAATGATTGACTATGCTTTGTCATGTGACGTATGTAGAGTAGTTGGATCATAAAGACTTGTCAAAATATGAGCTGACAGATTAGTGATAAGGAGATATGATAAGAATCATAGATCGATGTATTAGAAAGCGCAGCTATAGAAGCGTGATTGATTTAACGTTGATAGCGCAAGACAATTTATCACCGAGTTTGACGTTATTATTATGTATACGAGATTTCATATTATCTTCTGTCAAACATAAGAAAATTTGTGATTCTATATCAGTGAAGCGTAATCAAGCCTAGGAGAGTACTTTCGTCAGACGAAAATAAACTATAGGGGGTAGGTCGCGAGATGCTTATGACGATCGTTCTCTCTAGATCTGAGCATAATGAATCGTTTTTTGATTTCTATTGCTTTGAAACAAGATTTTTTAAGGAAAATTAGTTTTTGAGAATATATTTTTTGTGAATATTAATTTTAATATCGTTGGTTGGGGAGAAAGTCGATATATTGGCGTTCTGGAATTAGAAATTGAATTTGAGAGGAGCGAAATAGTGAGTCGCGTAAAAGAAACAACGAGGGACGAGTAGCGTAATCTTTGAGTATCGACGCGTTCTCTCCCAGTCAATAATACTATGTCACTAATTATGAAATTTTGGGATCAATTTTGCGTTCTATTGATTCGAAATACATCTTTATTTTCTTTCGCCAGGTTGCATTCCTCTTCTGTTCCATCATCTCATTTTATTGGCTCTTGCTCAAAATGATAGATCGTTTTTGCTGATGGAACGAACGGCCATCAATCATCAAATTTACCATGATCATTAGACTATGCTTTAGTTTTAAATTTTATAAATTTCAAAGGAATCTGCCTTTCAAATGTTTACTTGATCAGTTAGTTCATGCATTTTCTCTTGTGTCGGATATTCATTATGATAGGTTTCATGTTCAGGGCTTGGGAAATTTCGAACCGTGCAGCTAACCGCATGAAACAAGATAGCATGCCTAATCGAGAGAAAAGATCGTACCTTCTTTCCGTCTCTCGATAAGACATACTGTCTCTTTTCATGTGGCTGACCGCGCGATTCGAAATTTGTCGAGTCTGTTCATGTTAATAGCTTCTTCAAGTTTGTTGGATTAATGTGGTGCCTTTTTCGCAAGGTGCAGATATTATTTCATTGATAACAAATCCCCAGGGCTTATCAATTTTCAAGGATAACAATCACTGACGTCATTTTGCTCGAATCCCCACGTGTTCTGCCGATAATTACCGTAGTTTGTCAGCGAGTTTGTGTGCCGGTTCTCAAAAACGCGCGCGTGTGTCACACTGCATGCAGAAGCGAACAAAGCCACACGGGGACGACAATTGCAGAAAAGCAGAAGCGAAAACGACAGAGGAGGCAAAATGCACGACATTCTCGCAAACCGACCCCCCATCCTCATGACGTGAATCAGTAGTTAGTGGCAAAAAGTCTGGGTGAATAGGGATAAAAACACAACTCAGGAGGAGAGAAAAAACCTGGAAGAGAAAAAGAGAGTTGGAAAACGGAGAGAAAGAATATAAAAAAGAGGAAGGAAGAATGACTCCTGTCTCATCCAGCCGAGAGGTAACTTGAAGCTCGCCGAAGCGCACGCGAGCGCGAGAAATAGTCGATGAATCAACGCACAAAAAGCATAGGGGAAAAGACAAAAAATTAGACGGAAATAGAGAAGGAAATAATCGAGGAAGAGAAGAAGAGAATTGACGAGTTTCGGTCGAACAGAAGTTCAATGCCACTGAGGATTTGAGGCACAAGGGTGACAGAAGTTTGAGACAAAAGACGAAGTTGACAGGACGAGGAAAAAGTCAAACACACGCGGATATTTTGCAGGTATTGATTGAATTCTTGAAGGGATTGACAGCGTTCTAGAAATTTAAAATAGTTTTGACTTTTTCTAAAAAGATTATGAATTTTCTAGAAGGATTAGGAGACTTATCCTACATTAATATGAAATACGACAAGATCAAGCAGCGTTGTAAACACCGCACGCGACATTCAAGACCTCACGACATACGAAATAGCGTGGGAAAAGAAGTGCTATCAGCCAACACCCTACCCCAATCATATACACTATTTCGCATGCCTTGAGGTGTTGATGTTGTGCGGCTTCCGAATAATTCAAGATTATATAGTAATTTCTGATACGCGATTGCATTCTTCTAATATATTTACAAGAACATCTAATGTTTGCAGAATGCATTTAGCATAAGAAGTGAAAAGAAGGCGTATAATCTGCAAATATGAAGAGGCCACATGGAAAGTGTGAGTGATCACATTAGTCAAATCAACGTTACTTTTCAGTTTTCTCTAGAATTTTTACTTGTATTTAGAAGTTTCATGAAATGCATGCATATGGTGTGAAAACGGGTGCAGACACCCTCTCTTGATGCAGCATTTTTCATTCATTTATCACGAAGAAGAAGCCCTATCACTCTCGATCACTGATATTGATAAGGCGGGGAGAAAGTCGTATGTTATAGCTAGAATTAAACTAATTGCTGTTAGACAATTGTCTTATATTCTAGTCTTCTTCTATTGTTCTTTCCGAATATGTGACTTCGATAATTTAGGTTGATCGCATATTTGAAAAATGTCATTTTCTCTAGATTTTAAGCCAAATTTTAGTTTGAATGATTTTTTGCGCCTAAAATGGCTGGTCTGTTTTCCTCATCTTCACATGTTTTTGTCGTGCAAATAGGTGAAAAAGCGCGTAGTTTTTCGTCCGCCCGCCAACCGTTCCTGTTTCGGCTTTTTCCGTTACACGAGAGATTAGAGCGACCGCGTTCTGTCCCGATTCGAACAATGGAATGACGATTTGCCTTCGAGCTCTACCTCAATTTCAAAAGAATTGTAGACACTTCCTTATTTGTGCATATTGTGCATGGAGGTCGCACACTTTTTCGAAAATCATTTCACACTTTTTAAAATAAAATATATGCGTTTTTTAAACATCCGTTAAAATAATTTAGTTCCAGAGAGTGCCACAACCTGGTTGAACCTGACAAGTCATCAAACATGCTAAAGACGGAAAATGGAGAATCCACTGCGAACGGATCATCAGCCACGAGTCTCTACAGTCAAAGTCATCACAAGTGGGAACAATTTGGGAGCACTTGGGAATAAAACGGACACTTTAGGAACGCCACCGGAATGAGCTTCCTGGTCACGGCGCTGTTCATCGTGGGTGAAACCGCAGGAGGTGGACTCATTGCGCTGCCGAGTGCTATGGTAGCTCCAGGTATAGGATATTTTTAATTTGAATAAATAACTCGGAAACTAAAGAATCAATTCATTTTAAAGCCATTATCCGACGAATAAAGTTTCGAAACTTATAAAAGAATTACAGGATTCTATTACGGCACAATGCTAATAGTGATCGGCGCAATCATATGCATGTACACGGGCGTTCTGCTGTCAGAAAACTGGACTATCTTGCAACTTCGATACTCAGAGTACCGGGTGCACTGCCGAAAACCGTATCCAGCCATGGGCCTAAAGGCGATTGGACCGAGATTTTCGTACGTTCCATGCAAAATTCGTGATATTCCAAAATTCTTCACGTTTTCAGTGCACTGGTTTCTTTCACATTGCAGCTTACCCAATTTGGCACGGCGGTAAATTTTCGGAACAAAATCTATTAAAACAAAAAAGTTTTCTTTGTACCTCCCGTAAGGTGTCGTGAAATAGTTCACATTTCACTTTTGAATTTCCATACGATCTCTAGGCTTTAACGCCCAAATTTACCAGATGAGATTCATTATGAGCAATCTGTCTAACATTTCCCCACGTATTCATTAACACTCATATAAATAGCCCTTCTTAGTATTTTCACTCTATCCTCCCCTTTCACAGAGCTCCCACATGTGACTCAGCCGAGTTCACCCTTTCCCGACCAAAATCTATTATGTAATCTCCTAAAATAAAGAAATAAGTTAAAATATATCGAGTTTTCATATTTCTTTGCAGGTAGTCTTTATTCTGTTGGGTGCGAAGAATTGCTCGTTTTTACTGGCGGCAGTATCAGGTACTTCAAAATTAGAATCGTTTTAAAGTGGCAACTTTGAAACCATAAACCTCAAGCCTTCAATTCGTGCGAAATAGTACGGAGAAAAGAAACCCCACCTTCCAATACCCTCTCTTAACCATATACTAGTCCGCAATGGCTTGAGGGCTTGTGGCTTTCCAAATAGCCTTTAAAGTATGGGAATTTCAGTCGAAATCAATTTCTGCGCGATGATTTTTATCGTATCGCTGCTCATTTTGCCAGCGACTATGTTGAAGTCACCGAAGGATTTCTGGTACATTTTCAACTTTTGTGAAAATGATCATATCTGGACATTAGGGGCGCGATCGTCATGGCGATGATAACGACGAGTATGGCCGTGGGGTTCATCATCTTCGGAGCCCTGAACGATAAGGACCTCTGTCAGCCGATCGCAAACTATCCGGAGTGGAATCCGACAAAGTACGATATAAAAAACATATTTGTTTCCAGATGTTGGGAGAAAATCGTTCCCGGAAATAAATCGACATCTTTTTAGATCCTTCATGTGCTTTGGAACGATTATGTTCTCGCTTGGAGGTCATGGGGCTTTCCCAAAGTAATTTAAAAAATCGATTTTCGTCTTCTATAAAATAAAAAAAAAAATAATTCAGCATCCAGCACGACATGAAAGAGCCGCACAGATTCAAGCTCTCTGTGATTCTGGCTTATACGAGTAAATTTGAAAATAATTAGCAAACCAGAAAGGAAACAATTTCAGTTATCGCAGTAATGTATATCCCAGTTTCGTTGATTGGATACTACGTTTATGGCGACGCTCTGACAGATTCTGTGATACCCAGTTTGCAGGTGATTATCTCATTCACTTGCCCCAATTATCTTATTTTAAATGTATTCAAAATTATCCAGAATCCTTTCATCCAATCCGCAGTCAACATTCTTATTACGCTCCACGTTGTGCTGGCTCTAATCATCGTTTTCAACCCTCTGAACCAAGAAATCGAGGAGTTCTTTAAACTGTCGCATGGTATAATTAAGTCTGGCAATTACTATCTATTCATAGTTGACCATTTCTAGATTTTGGCCCATCTCGAGTCATCTCAAGATCAATTATCATGGCGGTAGTGGCGTTCACTGCCGCGAGCGTTCCTAATTTCGGAGTTCTCTTGGATTTGGTTGGATGTAAGAAATCGACGAAAAACTGCCTGATAGATTCCAATTTTAGCGTCGACGATTACTCTAATGGCTCTCGTTTACCCGGTGATATTCAACCTTTTCCTGGCCGCTAGCTACAATCTTCACAAAGATCAGACGCTCAAAACCGATCGACCTCTGACGCTTCTCGAGTAAATTCCGAACCGATCTTCTTAGACGATTTTGAAATTTCAGATTGTTCATCTACACTCCAAAATCGAAATTGATCATGAACGTCTTCATATTGCGTAAGCTATTTGATCGAATTAGTTGAAATAATTATCCTAATTAAGTTATCGCTACAATCGGCGGATTCTATGCTTCTTACACTGCTGCTGTAGCCATGACTCAAACTGAATTCCGAGAGCCCTGCTATATCGAAATGATTAGGAGTTGGACACGAGAAGGAGAGGATCCATTCATTCCACATCATGGGTAATTAAATATTTAACTACTTCAGCTAGGGACCTAATCATTTCAATTATAGGCACTCGAAATATGCGTGCTGTGGACCGTTCAAGAATATCACAAGATACGAAAATTCGGCAGAATACTGCGTGGACCCATTAATGAAAGCTAGCTTTGGAGGTGGACATTAATTAGATAGAAAATATGGTAATTATGTTAATTATCCTAATCGAATCAAAACGCTATGACCTCTATAACTGATGATACCGTGTCAAAAAAGTTATTGGAATTCTTTATAATCAACCCGGTGAAAGTTGGATTATGCCGGTAAACTTTGAGAATTTCTTCAGTCTCTTGTCATTAATGAATACACAAATGTTTTGCCTTACCACAGAGCACAGGTAGCTTGTTTTTCTCTCATTTTTCACGAATTTCTTGAATTTTTTGCAGGGCTGTAAATGTTTAGACACGCGTGTGCACGCATAATGAGATAGTGTATCTTTTCGAAAGCGAGAGAAAAGGGCATGTCCTCCCTATGCTCTCTCGAAAAGACACTATTTCGTTATGCATGTACACGCGCGCGTGTCTAAACATTAATATCCCTGATTTTGCTAGCCTAAAATGAGATCGACTTTAACACATCTTCTTTGTATAATAACATTGTTTCACTTATATCATACCACACATTTGGGATAACTTATTGGTAAATCGTCGGTGTTATGATCACCTTAGGAAAATAGTCAATTTGTTAGAGTTCGGAAAAGTCCATATATTGATTTTACCTATCCATATCTCATATACAAAGCTAGGCGTTTACAATTGAAAATACGTTAACTCGGTTCAATGTATCGTAGCGAGATCATAGAGAAGCATTATCTAAAGAGTTCTATTATTGTTTTCCCTTTTTGAAATTCTAAGTCAATAGTTTCGTAACATGGGTATTTATCACGTTTTTGTTAGCGAACGAGTGTTTTTCATTAAAAAAGGTCGTTAAAATTGAGAATTTTAAAGAGATATCGAAATTTATGCAATTTTAGCGACGGTATATTCGAGTTTGAAATCATGATTTTGATCAGATGATTGTGAATTTTATGTCGAATTGCATATAGCAGGACAGTTGTAGTGTTCCAAAATGTTGATATTATGCCTTTCTAACATTGAAATGATTCGTTTGGTTGATGAGGAATAAATGGTTTCGAGAATATTGTATCTCTTCAGAGGTGGTTCAAAAGTTAGAGAACTATCTGAAAGAAAACGAATGTTGAGAGAAGTCGACAGCAAACAAACAAAACTCATGACTCTTTCAAACGAGCCAGCCAGACGATTTGATTTTAGCTAGACCTCTACTACTGAACTTATTTTTCAAAAGCCATCAATAAATTGCACTTTCTGAAAGAAATCACTATTTTCGCGTGTAATCTGCTTATTTTCCTCTGTTTTCGATCGAAGTTTTGGTGTGTTCATCAATTGATTTCATCTCATGCTGAGCAACCGTCCAGTGATGCAAATTCGTTCAAAACTTTTATTGATTATTTGAAACTTTCGATATTCTACATTTCAGAATGCACAAGTCAAATTCGGGCAATAGTTTCTTGGTTAATATGGCGGTAGGCGGAGTTTCCGCAAGTATTTCGAAAACAGTCGTAGCCCCTTTAGAAAGGGTCAAGCTTTTGTTGCAGGTAAAAACATATATCTTCTAAAAATTTTGGAAAAAAAACTCAGGTCCAATATTCCCACAAAGATATAGCCTCCGATAAAAGGTACAAAGGCATTGTGAGCACGCTGATCCGAATTCCCAAAGAACAGGGCTTTTTATCCTTGTGGAGGGGAAATTTCACCAATGTCGCTAGGTACTTTCCGGGTCAGGTAGTCCTATTTATTTATTCAAATAGATGCTAGTTGTTTTTCATAATAGCTTATTTTAGGCCTTGAATTTCGCGTTTAATGATATGTACAAAGGGATCTTGAAGAGGAATAGTACGGGCTATTCGGATGTAAGATATTAAAATAGGACAACTTTGAAACCATAAATCTCAAGTCCTCAAGTCATGTGAAATGGTATGGGAAAAGAAACCCGTACTTCCAATACCCTCCCCTAGCCATGCACTATTTAGCAATGGCCTGAGGGCTTATGGTTTCCGAACAGCCTTAAAAGTGCAATAGCTAGGTATGCTAATTTTAGTCTTTCTGGGTTACAGCGTCACTGTCTTTGCTAGCTGGAGGAATGGCAGGAGCTAGCTCCTTATCGATAGTTTATCCGTTGGATTGTATTAGGACTAGGCTATCAGTGGATATTGGCAACGACAAGAATACGAGAGCTTATAAAGTCAGTATTTTACGTCTCTTTAAAAATTCGTACCTTTAAGGGGTTCATAGACTGCGTCGGGAAAGTGATGAAGAATGATGGACTGAGGGGATTTTATAAAGGATACGTGATTTCGATACCGGTACTTTAACCTTGGTTTTCTTTAACGTTGAAATATTTTCCGACCTATTTCTTCTACCGAGCTTCGTACTTTGGATTGAACGACTTAATTAGGCAGAGGCTGAAGAAAGATGGAAACCACATTGGACTGTTGACTTCGTTCGCTATTGCAGAGGTTAGTCCGGGTGTTCGTTCTTTTTTCGAGTTTTTCTTCAGGGTGTTTCAATATGTGCCAATTATATGGTTTATCCCATGGATACCATTCGAAGACGTATGATGATCAGTAAAATGAGCACTTTCACGGTGATAAAGGGGATACTCAAAAACGAAGGAGTACATGGACTCTATAAAGGAGCAGCCGCGAATGCTTTAAGGTATCGAACAAATGCTTTGATGGCTATTTAGAAACCATAAGCCCGCAGGCCATTGCTAAATAGTGTATGGTTAGGGGAGGGTATGGGGAGGCACGGGTTTCTTTTCCCCATACTATTTCGCATGGGTTAAGGGCTTATAGTTTTCAAGCTGTCATTTTGTTGATATAATTCAGTTCTTATGTGATTATAGGACGATGGGTGGTGCTCTGGTGATGGTGTTTTACGAAGAAATCCAAAGGCATTTCAAGCACTGATAAGCATTGTGTTACATCATTGGCAATAAAATGATTGAAGCCCATGATTTTATGTGCAGAAAAACATGAAAAATTCATCAAGTCAGCAGAATTTCAAGGTTTCCATATGGAAAGCATCTATATTTCAAGAACAAATCCGATCAAACTAATGCATATCAAAATCATCAGTGAGATGAAAATGCATTTGCAAAATGGCATGATTCATGTCATGTATGCGCGCTTTCTCATTGTCTCTTTCTTTGTAGTGCTAGCCATTCCCTTCCTTCCTCGCTTCCTATGTGTATGTGTGTGTGAATATTAAACCGGTGTGTACAGGGCGCGCTCGCGCAAGGGGGCTTACGTTATGGAACGGAGACAGTGCGCAACGCTCGCGCGCGCGCTAAAGAAGAAAAGAAATGGAGAATGCTAGTTTCCTCCCCCCTCAACAATGCTATTTCACCATCGCAAAAACACTAGTGCGCTTCTCTGACCTGCATTATTTTCCCCATTTCGCTCTCTACAGCATCTCATTTTCACATAGCCACTCGTTTCTCATCCGAAGAGTGGGTATGAGTGTACAAGTGAAAGGAAGAGAATCAGAGGTCTGGGAATGAGAAATAGTCGGAAAAAAGCGGAGAGCGAAAAGATTTGACAGAGGAGAGAGTGGGCAAAGTCAAGAGGGCGAAGGGGGAAAGGGCCCTGTATTGCGCGTATGCACCAGAACAGACACCCTACGTTCCAATCCTACGCCATATAATATTATTATAGTTATTGTATATCATGTTTATCATATATCATTTCGTGTCACATCTTTTGCCGTAAAACTTTCGAATTTCAAGTTTTATACTGTCGAATTTCAGACATTTTCAACCAAGTCATCCTAAATTATTCACTATTTATGTAATTCATCATATTTATTCTATACCTTAAGTTATTTCTAAATAAATAAATATATTTGAAACATGTCGTTATTCGGAAAGATGAAGAATCTGTTCAAAGCGGGTGCGACGGGCACTCAATCACTGAGACCCGGCCGTAAGCAGCTACCTGGCAATATTCAGGTAACCCATTTCTCTATTTGGCTATTTGCAAACCTCAGGCCCTGAATCCATGCGAAATAGGGCGAAGGAAAACGATTCTTTCCCATACTATTTCGCATAGCTTGAGGTTTCCAAGTTGCCTTCTATTTACATATTCACAATATGTTTTTCTTAAGGTTGGCGTTGAACCATCAGATTTCTGGGAAGTCATAGGTGAATTGGGAGATGGCGCGTTCGGAAAGGTCGAGAAAGTCGTCAACATCCAAAATCGACAAAAATTCGCGGCTTCAAAAGCGATCCAAGTCCAGGATGGAGAGGATCTCGAGGATTTTCTCGTGGAAATCGAGATTCTTTTGTCGTGTCGACATGAAAATATCGTTTCGCTGTACGATTGCTTCTTTAAGGACAGCAAGTTGACGGTACGTCACTTTTAAAGAAACCGAAACAAAAAACAAAGCATGTGAAATTTAGATGATGCTCGAATTCTGTGCAGGCGGTGCAGTGGACGCGATAATGATCGAGCTGGAGAAGCCTCTGACCGAGAAGCAAATTGCGTACATTGCCAAGCACACGGTCGACGCACTGAAGTACCTTCACGAAACGCAAAATGTCATACATCGCGATTTGAAAGCGGGAAATATTTTGCTGACTCTGGATGGAATCGTCAAATTAGCCGATTTTGGTGTATCGGCAAAATTGAGGGACAAATCCGAAAAGCGAGACACGTTTATCGGAACTCCTTATTGGTTAGTTAAGCCACCTTAAAAACTTAACTTATCTAGCAGGCGTACCAAATCGAAATCTCGAAATTGAAACTGAGATTTTCATGAAATATATCCTATTTGGTCTAGGATGGCACCCGAAGTGATCACTTGTGAAACATTCAAGGACCAGCCATACGATTCAAAGGCGGATATTTGGTCGCTGGGAATTACGCTCATCGAAATGGCTCAGATGGAGCCACCACATTCGAATGTAAGCCAAAATCTTTTCCTAAAAATAACAAAAAACGAACAATAAATTAGGTCTCCGCGATGAGAGTTCTCATCAAAGTCCAAAAATCCGAACCGCCAACGTTGGATAATCCCAGCTCATGGTCGATCTACTTCTCGAATTTCCTCGAACAGTGTCTCATCAAAAATCCGCATGATCGAAGGATGGCAAGAGATCTGGAAAGTCATCCGTTCATCAAGGAGGCCACGGATAGGAAGCCTGTGTTGATGTTATTGGCTGAGGTGAACGCCGAGATCAAAGAGGAAGTTATCATCGATGCTGATCGGGCTTCATGCGATGAAAGTATACCCGATTCGGAGGAGAAAGGTGATTTTCTTGGTTATTCGGAAACCGCACGATATCAGCAGCCCGAGACATAGTATGTATAGTTAGGGTAGGGTATTGGCTGATAGTGATCTCTTTCCCATACACTATTTCGCATGCCGTGCGATTTACAGCGTTGCCTTTTTATGGGATGAGTTATAATAATTTTAGTACCAATCTCGAGTTCGTCAAGCTCCACAGAGCCTTCCAGACCCTTACCGCCGCCTCCGCAAATCGAAGAGCCTCCTCAAACACCGAAGAAGAAAGCACCAGCTCCTTTGCCACCAGTTCCTTTGTCTAATGGACATAGTGCTGAGATTAGGTAAGCAATTCAAAAGCTCCTGAAAGAAAGTAAGACATCTCAGTCAATCAACTTCTGGAAAATGGCCGACTCAACCAGAACCTTCCAACATCAGTCTTGATACCAGAGGAGCCACGACGAACAAAATTAGCCAGATTGAGATTAGCTGTGAGGAAGCCAGAGATTCGAGGAAGTCACCATTACTATCGCCAAAGAGTGGAAGACATTCATCGGTAATAATAATATAAAATAATTGGACAATTATTTGCGGAAATAATTCAGAGTGGCAATTCGACTGAGGCCATCAGTCCGAATAGAAAGGAAGCGATGAATATCTTGGATGACTTGAATACTGCTTTGGAAGGGGAAAGATATGATGACATCAATGGAAGGGGAATACCGTCAGGTACTTTAACTTTATAAAATACGATTCACGCTCTGTCAAGTGCGGTGCATAAGGATGAATTTTCTAGCTTCTCTAATACGCACACACACACACACACACACACACACACACTATTTCTCTCCTTGTAGTTTTGTGTTTTCGCCTAAGGATTTCGCACCGGATATTTTTCGTAAAGTTCTGGAACATCCCTTTCTTATAGAGGGAACCTGTGGCTATAAGAAATGGGTTCCAGAGTTTTGAAACAGTGCTCGCGCTAAGAAATCCCTAAGCGAAAATTCCGTTTGACAGCGACAATTCATCAGTTTACGCTGTGTGTTGACAGGTTGTGGATGTTATTTGAAACATGAATTCATGAATCTTAGAACCCCAAATGATTGCCCCCGGTACAGTGTCGAAGCGACAACCGCAAGCCAAGATCATCACTACAACAACGGTCGTCAACGTGTTCGATGAGCCCAAGGAAAATGGCAGTCACGAGAGCCACGACCATGTCTCCAAAGGAAAAGCTCCTCAACCACCAAAGACTCCCGAGGTCCAATACAAAGGCGAGTTCCGTGCCCCTGATAGGAACGCCGAAGCGGCACAATACAATCATCGAGAAAGGCAAAAAGTCAGTCGCAGGGTGGAAACGTCAGAGAGAAGGGAGAGGAAGAGCGAGCATGCCTCGACGCCAACGCCAACGCTCACACCAACGCCTGAGATCGCCTCGATGGAGCTCCAAGGAGGAGCGAAGGAGTTCAGCTACTTCAACTTTGGAAACACCGCTGTTGGGGCGCAGGAAAATATCCCACCTCAGGAGCCGCCCATCGACTACGAAGAAACGTCGTCGACGAAGAAAGCCGCTGAAGCGCAGAAGGCAGCCGAGGAGAAGCAAAGGAGCATCGGATTAAGGAAACATCCGAATCGGCAAACAGTCACGAAGAAGACGAGGAGCTATGTGATTGATGGCGTACAAATGACGTCTACGACAGTCCACGTTCTGGGAGTTCGAGAGGACAAGGCCTTAAGGTAAAGCGTTTTCGGCTATTTGGAAATCGCGAGACATAGGAGAAATAGTATCGGGCTAGGGTAGGATATGGGAGATGATAGGGCTTTCTTTTTCTACGCTATTTTTCAATGTCCCGTAGTCTCGAGGTTTCCAAGGTGCTTTTTTCTTGAAAATGGTGATGATCAACGATGATTTCAGGAAACAAGAGCTCCAAGAGCTTCGAAGGCTGCAACGAGATGAGGCCCATCAGAAGCTTGAGCTCCAACATCAGGGGCAAATGCTGGTCGATCAACAGACGAAGAAGTTCCAGCAAGAACAAGCTGTATGGGTGTTTACCTGGTTTTCAAAGAGGCATTTTGAAATTTAGGAACTCCAGCGACGATGCGCTCTGGAGATGGAGGCTCTTGAGAAGAAGCAGCGACGACAAATCGAAGACGCTGAACGAGCCCAGGAAGAGGAGATGAGAGCGGAGCATAAAAGGCTCAAGATTGATCAGGTATGAAACACCCATGAACATTTTTCCAAATCGAAAGTTTCAGGAACGCGAACTAAAGGGCTTCCGAGAACGAGTCAAACAAGAAGCGAAATTGGCGCTGCATGAAATGGCAATGATGGATCCGGGAGGATCGAAGGACAAGAAGAAAGCCGAAATGAGATTCAGAAGAGACCAAATTGAGAAGGATAGTCAGATCAAGGTACGTTTCAACATTTGTGTAGAAAACAGGGCTGAAAATAAGCATGTTTTTCCTTAGGAGTACGACTTTCTTCAACAGCAAGGGAAGCATCTGGATGAAGCTATCTATCGACTGGCTCAAGCTCATAAGGAACGAATTGCCAAGTTGGAGAGGAATTGCCTTGCGGAGAAGCACGTCCTGATGAGAGCTCGAGAAAACATGGTCTGGGAGATGGAGGATAGGCAAATGGCGGCAAAGTACGCTCAAATTATGGTCTGGATAACATTTTCCGATTTTAGATACGCCCTGCATCGCCAGCTCTTCAAGAAAGAGTACTTCTTGCTGCGAACACAAATGCTGGCCAGACACAATAAGGAGATTGAGCAAGCCCAGAGGATTCATCAAGCTGAGGAAGAAGACCTGATTCGAACGCTGAATTTGGACAGGAAGAAGTTGCCGAAGATATTGCGACTAGAGGCTAAGACCAGAAGTAACATGTTCAAGGAAAGTTTGAGGATCAGTGCGCAGGTAATATCTTTATACTTTTACAAGGGCAACGATATAAACACTGCACGACATGCGAAATAGTGTGGGAGAAAAGAAGCCCTATCAGCCAATACCCTACCCTAACCATATACGCTATTTCACATGTCTTGAGATCATGCGATTTTCAAATAGTCTTTACTACAAGAGTAAGTATACGAATTATTCCAGGGCTTATCCGCAACTGAAATGAACGAGAGGATTCGGCAGTTTGACGAACAAGAGAACCAACGGATCAAGGCAGCTCTGGATGAGCATGAAGCTAAATGTGCAAAGAAGATTCAAGTTATGAAGGAGAAGCACCTAGCTGCGGTATTCATTCAAAATAACTTTTGAAAATATTAAAGGGAATTCTCAGGTGAAAGAACTGGAAGACATGCAGAACGAGAAGAGGAAGCAGCTCCTGGAGAAGGAGTCCCTGACGATGAGCGAGCACGAGAAAAAGTACTACGAAATGAGGGAGCAGTGGAAAGCCGACTTGGTGCCAAGGAAAGCGGTATGACTAGACATCTCGATGATTCACAAAATTCGTAAATTTCAAAGCCAAACTATACAAGTTTATTTCAGCGCCTCGAAACCCAATTCACCGAGGAACTCAACAAACAGGACGCCTTCTACGGCATGTCCCTCTCTCAAGCTAACCAACCCGCTCAACTATTTGCGCCTACAACTCGGTTTTAAATACTTTTCCCTAAATTTTCTATAATTTATAATTGTATCATCTAAAGTTCATGTGCCTTCCACCCGATTTACACTTGCTTTGAGGAAAAGTGCACTCTGGCAGAAAAGTGCATCATGAGGGCGGGAGCGCATGAACTCAATTATTCACTCACGCAATGCGAAATAGACGATTGTATCATTCATTCCAAATCTTTCTCAAAATATTTCGAAATTTCATATTTTATATATCGACATTCACCGTGTATCTCATCGAATGCGCCTTATAATGCACGAACGTTTACATATACAAATCATTTGGTTCTTTACATATGTCGAGGCTATAATACATGAGGTCTGTGATGTTGTAGTCCTTTTCCCATATATTCTATTTATACAAAGATTTATCTACATCATATCTTTTATCACATGAGCCTTAAGTCGAAGATATGGGGGCCTATTTTACCTGTTCAATGTGTGTTTCAATGCCTTATAATTGCTATGCAACACATGAATAAATTCCTTTATATATGCTGGAGAACGAATTTCCCGCAACGCTCTTGATCCAGAGAACGCGTTTGAATGCAGGTCAAGTGTCACTTGTTGTATGGAGTGTGGCGAGGAGGAAGTAGTGACTAATACTGCATTACTGATTCCGGTCTCGTTTTAAGCGTTGATTTAGCAATTTTTATCAATTCTTATGAGTAATTTATAGGGTCTTCGATGATAAAGCGACCTTGAGAAGCCTCGTGATTTTAATATTCATTATTTTGGCTATTTTTTACGAATATGGAACTACATGAATGCCCCGTCAATATTTATCACAATGGAAAAGCTCAAACTCCACTATCTCTAGGCAAGATTTTGCTTTTGTAAACATTTTTCTTGATGACTCATCAGCGTTACATAGGCTTAGTGAAATAGAGATGTTCCTTTTCTTTCAAATCGATGGTAATAGTAATATCGATTTTTTAGTCAATCTCGTAGAAAACTCCGGTAAACTCGGCCAGTTACCCTTGGACATTGTTAACGAAAATGGACAAATTACCACTATTCAATATCAACCTACTTCGTAAGTTCGAAAGTTAGAAAGGCAAGGTTCAAATTACAAATTACAGAGACGCTTTCCCTCACCCAACATTCCATAATAACCTATTCTCTTCAAAATTTATTTCTGTGAGTCATTTTCACCTGTATTTGAGAAAGGTCGAATTTTAGCAGGCTCAAAACTGTCACTTCATTTCGATACCAAAGGACCAATCCATAACTCCTCATACCCTAAGTTTATGCAGTCCGGATTCGATATCTGGGCTTTTGTCATTTGACAAGAATCTATTCTATGTTGGAGCCTCGAATAATCAAACAGGAGGATTCGTGCTATATCCGCAGACGTATCAAAGCTGTGGTATATAAAAATGTTCAATTTACTTAAAATTTCTTTTTAAACATTTTAGCCTTCGAAAACGACGACTATCGGGTGAAGCGAACCGCTCCAAATGAGGCAAGAAGACCGGGAAACTCCGCACCGGAATACTACAGCAAGTACATCGACAGAAAGATCCGATATGTGGAGTTGGCTTTGATTGCTGATAATTCAATCGTGAGCTTAGATTAGGAAAATTCGCTAATTTCATAACCTTCAGTATAAAAAGTACGACTCGGACGAGGAAAAAGTCAAGAACAGACTTCTCAGCATAACGAACAATATTAACGCGGTATTTGGTTTATTTAAATAAAAAACATATTTAATTTTAGTTGTATTACCCCTTGAACATACGAATATCATTGGTGTACACAGAGATTTGGAATGACAAGGACCATATCGAAATTGAGAAAACAGGCAACGAAGCATTGGATCATTTTCTCGACTACCGGAAGAAGCTCTTCAAAGAACACCCGCATGATAACGCACATTTCTTGACGTACGTGAAAATTTGTTTTTTTTTAATTAGGATTTGTTCAGGAACCACCGATTTGAAGAAGGTGTGGTTGGCAAGGCCTTCAAAGGTACGATGTGCTCCTACGACTATTCGGGAGGCATCAATGTGGTGAGGATATTGGGCAATTAGCTCAGGTATAATTGCGAAAGACTATTAGGATCATGCTGACAACGCTGCCGCTGTCGCTTCAACGATCGCTCATGAAATGGGGCACAATTTCGGAATGGAGCACGACGACTCCGAGGTCTGCGCGTGCACGAGTAGTACCGGAGCGTGCATCATGGCTGCCTCGTCGGGGTATTTGAAATTTATAGCCAGCCAATTCGAACCAAAAATTCTCGAATTAGATACATCCCACACACGATTTGGTCCGAGTGCAGCCTGCAGTACCTGACGAAAGGGTTCTCCAGAGGCGTCGATATCTGTCTGATGAACCAACCGAATATCACGAGCACTGAGGCGAAGTGTGGAAATGGCATTGTAGAAACAGGAGAGGTGAGCGAGTATTTTGGGAATGTTGGAAATAAAATGTTCACACACACACGTTCAGGAATGCGACTGCGGTTCCGCGCTCTGTAATAATGAGTGCTGCGACGAGAAGACTTGCCAATTGAAGGGCGAAGCGAAATGCGCGTCTGGGGACTGTTGTGATCTGAATACGTGCCAGGTGATAAGGCGCGCATATATCATTCGAATAAGATTTCAATTTAGCCTAAACCACGTGCGACGACATGTCGACAACCAATTGGTATCTGTGATCTCCCAGAGTTTTGCAACGGAGAAACCAACGATTGTCCTGCGGACTTCTTCATCCAAAATGGACTACCGTGTCCGGATATACCTAACGCGCACTGCTATGATGGCGTCTGTGGAAGCAAGGACCAACAATGCCAAATGATCTGGGGCCCAGATTCGAAGGACGAAGTCAAGTGAGAACCAATTATAGGGGAGCGTTCATACTCCGCTCACCTCTCACGTGAGCGCGGACGGAGTATGAGCACGCCCTAAGAAATTTTTAAAAACTAAGATATTGTAGGGAGTGTTATGACCAAAATCTGCATAGCGCCTTCCACGGGAACTGTGGCTATGAGCCATTTACGAAGAACTATACTGCTTGTACTCAAAGGTACGCATTCGATATTTTCGAAATTGAGCAAATTCGTCATTTAGTAATAAGATGTGCGGACGACTACATTGCAATACCAATGCTGAGAGGCCGATTTTTGGTGATTCCTCGTCGATTCAACATGCCTACACCTATATAAATGTTGGTCGAGAAAAGCACCAATGCCACGTTATCACTTCTCTATACGTCGGTGGTAGCAAAAACAAGAAGGACCCCGGAATGGTGCCGGATGGGGCTGTCTGTGGTAAAGATAAGGTATAATCGATCGTTGGTGACAAATTTCATATCAACAAAAAACGTACTAGATCTGCATAAATACGAATTGTCAAGGCATCACTGATCTCTTGAAGATTACTGCCAAATGTAAGGACGGGTGTCACGATCGAGGTGGGCTAATTTTCCGGATCATTTATCAAGTTGGTATTTCAGGCATCTGTAACAATGTGGGTAACTGTCACTGCGAAAATGGGTTCGCTGGTCAGGCGTGTGAGGCCCCGGGTTACGGTGGTTCGGTGAACAGCAATCCTGCCAATCTCTCGAGAGGCTTGACGCCATCTTTGGCCTTTCTCATCATTTGTGCTCTACTTGGAGCGCTTCTTGCAGCAGTCTGTATCTATTATAAAGTCAAGAAGAATCGCAACTTGGTCGCTGAGTAGGTGGCAGAGTTCTTTCAAAGTTAAACGTTCTACATTCAGATTTTGGAAACGTATGCGTAGAAGTTTGAATCTTCATGGAGAACTTGTACCCATTCGAAAAGCTCCGCCACCGCCTGGCGTGAAACGAGGAAGAAGGTTTGATCGTCAGATTTTCCGAAACATGAACCATTTCAGAGAGCAAGATTTCTCGGTGATCTGGAACCCAGCTAACGATGGTGGGGCAATTACTGTCAAACCCAATTTCTATGCCACTTCGAAGACGCTTCCTCCGCCTCCCCCAATCCCAACAGCGTCCAGTGGAAAACAACAACACTCAGAAACGTATACTTTTACCGCACCAGCTTCACCACTAATTTCACCCTATCATAGCGATTCTTCGGGGTCGGGGCCGTTCTCGAGGTGCTTAACGTTTTGAAGCGACTTGACTCTTATGATCAATTTCAGGAATTCGACGCTCAACAAGTCCGATCGACCCAAAGTACCACCGCCTTCGGTACCACAAAGGCCCAGAGACTCTGTGATACAGAAGTTGTATGATGAACACGGAGATGAGATAGGAGTGGACGAAAGGATACGGTGCGCGATCGAATTTGCGTATTTTGTGATTTCGGATATTTAGAAGGGCTCATAAGGACAAACCCCTACCACCAACACCGATCCAGGAGGACGACGAACTCAGTGCGGCAACCCTGAGCCGAGGATCCGGAACTCTATCGAGACCTAACGCAAAGCCCCCACCACCCCCTAAGCCTTCGCTTAAACCTGCCTTGAAAAAGTAATCTAGACGATGTTTTTGTATTCTATGATGTGATATACGCTGAATTTGGCAATCTGAAAACCGCATAACACACACACATGACCTCATGAAATGTGAAATAAGGGTAGGTTTTTGGTGGTAGGCCGTATTTCCCCCACACTGTTATGCATGTGTCGTGAGTTGATGCGTGTCATACGGTTTCCAAGTTGCCTTGGTTTTCATTTATTTTGTAAATAGGATGCCTCAAATGGCATATTCTTCAAGAAACTTTATCTATATTTCCCGAGTGAGGTGCTAGGTCTCCCCGAAACGCAAGTCCAGCTTATAGTTTTGGTATATTGATTGAATTGATTGAAATTGTGAACCATTATAGGAACCCTATGTTTTTGCTATCTTTCGAATGACAAAACTTGATCTTTCATTATTAAACAAAATGGTCCCAAATCAATTTAGCCCTGAATGATACAGTAAGAAAAAATGCTTGCCCTATATTCCCGTCTTTGTGATACTTAGATCTGATAATTTTCACATTGAATCAAATTTTGATATTAAGGCTTGATAATAATAAAGTTATTTCCGCTTTATAATCTCATTAAAATAAACCTGCTGATAACGAATGAATGCATATGCATGTGTTTGAGATTTTATACGATCAATAAAATCGGACAGAAAGGTGAGAATTTGAAGCTAAAGCGTGCTTGAAAGAGTAAATATTCCCGTAAAGAGCGATATCGATTGGGCTGTAGAAAATTCAGCTATAAAATCCGGAGCACATAATGCCTAGGTAGGTTTTCTTTGAATTCCAATAAAAACATACTTTGAAAATTCAGTTTACTAGAAGATTTTCGAAATCAGGAAATAGTAGGAAGCGGTACGTTCACTTTGATTTTCTCAGCGATAGATACTATTGATGATCGAGCTTATTCCATCAAAAGAATTACTGTGTTAACGCCGTATGTTAATTTTTGTTCTTCCAATTTTGATATCGCCATTTTCAAAAGGAAACGGTACAATTTGGCAAAACGTGAGGCTGAAATTATGGCAAAATTGGATCACTCCTCGATAGTCAAGTATCAAAGGACCTGGAGTGAAGAACCGCCCAATGAAATTTGCAAAAAGGTTCACAAATGCTCATTTTCTCCTCTTCAGAAATAAGACCTCTTGCACTAGTTACTCTTACCCTTTTGTAAAAGTAACCCCCGTGTTCTAAAAAATAGCATGGGGAAGAGAATAAAAGAGGGTAAGTTCTGCAAAAGGGTAAGAGTAACTTGAGTGCAATTAGTACAGGACGCCAGACATATAGGACATTTTAGGAGTATAAACGCGTTTGGTCAGTCTGGAAGGAGAAAGCGAAGGCGAAGAATCTGCCGGACACCAGCACTGGAATTCAATCTGCTAGGGGATATAAGTTTATGGATATCGTAGATCCCGCTGCTATTAGTTATCGGTATATTCAAATGGAGGTGAATGTTTTTCCTATTCTTGGGGATTTATCTAAATCTAAACAATTCGTGTTCTTGAGCAACTCGTATTTGACGAGATGACGAGACCAGGGCTGTCTGAAGCTCGAGAATAAACTGAACTTTAGCTTAACCTGAACTGTGAAAAATGTTCGCGATCGAACTGAACTGAACTTGAATTTTCGACAGTCCTGATTAAGACATAACGATTTGGTTCTCTTCAGCTGTGCCAAGACTATAATTTGGATATATGGTTGAAGCGATGGATCGAGTTCGGCAATTCACAATGGGTCAAACCGACTGATGACCGATCACTTCATAGAATGAAATGCTGGTTCAGAACGATTGTGGAAGCCGTTAATTATTTTCACTCTCAGGGGATTGTACATAATGACTTGAGGGTATGGGATAATACTGCCAAGGACCGATAAGTTGAAACAAAATAAACGATGCGCACAAATTCGACATATGTGAAGTGTGCATTGCGTATACACAAATAGTCGTCAAAGAGTCATTTCTTGAATCAATGAAATGTTACCTATTCGTTTGCAGACAACGCGCTAATTTCCATGCATCAAAATTCTTCGTTTTTATTCTGTCTCAAGTTATCGGTCATTGGCAATAATTCGTACGCTTTTTGTCAAGGAATAAAAATTTCAGCCCGAAAATGTCTACTTCTCGAAATATAACGACGATATTTTGAAAATAGGAGGATTTAGTCGAGCCATCAGTTTGAATGACAAGAAGAAGTCTAATTTTGAAGTCCTGATCAATGATGGTGATTTGTATAAAGGGCCTGAATTGGTAATTCTTTTATCGTCACAATTTAAATTACATTGAATTTTATTAGATAAGTGACGATAAAATATCTCAAAAGAGCGACGTCTACGCATTGGGATTGATATTCTGCGAATTAGTCAGCGTATTCGAATCTGAACTATCCAAAGTCAAAGCTTTCGAAGTACTAAGGGATCAGAAAGTACCCAGTGAACTACAAAGTAAAACGGACGAAGTGAGATCTATTTCACTAACTGGAATTTCATATTCAATTTTAGGCAAACTTTATTCTCTCAATGATGAAGGCTGACCCAGAAGAAAGGCCAAATTGTAACGAGATTTTGAATATGAGTTATATGAAATTTTAGGTTAAATAAATATGTTGAAAAAAAAAAAAGTTCAAATTAATCCCCGATTTTCTGTTTGACTATCATTGTTCTTTCAGTGTTTTCTGTCGTCTTTCCATCTTCTTAAATCCATTTTTTCTCTTGCACAGAGATACGATGTATCGACAAACATTTTCGAGCAGGATATAACAAAATCTCTCACCGGGCTGATGAAATTTCAAGAATTTGGCCCTCTCTTGATTGGAAAATATCTATCTACTACTATATCGATTTCATCGGGTATAAAATCCCATATTTCATATGAAATGATTTCGATCTGACGTAGTTTTCTGCCGATCTAATCAAACATCTCAAATTACTCTGCCTATTGATTTTGTGCACTTTTCTTGCATGATTTGCAATATAAGCCTCATGTCATCTATAAAATCAACAAAATCGAGCAAATTTCTGGCTCAGTCGACTAAAGATTCCTCATCAAATAGTCTGGCAGTCATTTTCTGCAGATTTTTAATTGTACATTTTTGAAAACTATCATCCTATCAACATTGTTTCCTATCATGTTCGTTTTTTCCGATACGCCAAAACCTATGTGATAATTTTGTAATTTGATCTAATTTAGATAACCGACCATAATCGGACAAAACTGATTTTTCCTGAAAGAAACATGACTTGTGCGGAATGTAACTTGGTAAATCATTAGAACTAATCGGAAATTCAACATTTTTTCTCAGGGTTTAGATAGATTTTTAAGATTTTGGGTCAAATCGTATTGGGAAAAAGCGCTTGATGAGGCGCGCCGAATTGCATAGATACTATCGAACAATAAAATAAAATGACATGCAAATACGAGGGACAGAATTCACTCCTTTCATTCTCTCTCGCGAAACTAATTTCAATCAAAATTCCATTCAATTCACGACTCTATTGCAAGTATATGCGCATATTGTTATGATGTACCTGGCTCATGAATGTTGTCGTCTCAAATTTATTCGAATTTTACGACTTCTTTTATTTTCATGCGTAATCAGGTGCTTGAACATGCGATTTTTCGCTTCAAGAACACACGAAAAATTTGCTTGTTTTTGAAAGATGAAAGAGTAAGCCAATTTGCGCGAAAAGATGCAGAAAATCGAGAAGGTAGTGCGACGAAATGAGAGATTCGAGAGAAAGTTTACCAGAAGGATTTCCGAAAAGTGAACGATGAGTTGGTGTATTGTCTCGTTTTTGTGCGCTCTTTCTCTCGATTTTGATTCTCCCTCTCTCTCTCTCTTCCTCTCTCTAATTTTCTGCTCTCTAATGCGAGAATTGTGTTGCAAATAGCATTAAGTACATGCGCTAGTCCGCCTAAATCAATCAATGATATACTTTCAAACAAGTTTATCATTTTATCATTCGAACCTCAAAAGGCTGTACTTCTCTTCAGAAATTCGAAATATGCGCACATCCTGTCGAATTATTGACCATCGCATTTCTCATGAATGCCAGTCAGAAACAACAATAGCGCCTCTTTCATATGTTTCTTTGCTTATCAGCAATTATTTTCTGGCGTCAAAACGTAAAACGCAGCTTTTATTTATTGGCGCGAAGTATCGGCTGTAAAAGCCTCAAACTCGGCTTTTTCATTCATGAATCTGATCATGTCTAATTTTAGAATCATGGGTCTTGCGGGGGAGGCAGACTAATAAGCACAGCTTTTGAAGTACGCACTGATAATATTGTTTGAATTGATCAAGTGAGCGGGTGAAATAATCAATAAGCCTATACAATACTCATATTTTCGCGAGATGACTCATTTTATTTTACATACTCCCAAACAAGTTTTCATCATAGTGCAGTTCTCGCGCAACCCTGCATTTTTACGTATTTTGCAAGATTTATTTGTTATTTTAGTCGCTTCGAGGTTGCCAACAGCACTATTTTCTGCTACAGGAGAAAGAGTACATCCTACGCCAGTTCAAGTCCAAAAATATGCCGGTGATTCGGGAGTATGATGATAGGTAATCAATTTGGATCCTGATACTTTTTGAAGTTTGGTAATTTCAGCGCTCATCAACCTAGTCCAGGATCGATTGGTGTATCACAGATAAGCATTCCGTTAGCATGGAATCGTGAGCAGCATTTCAAGAGCAAAGGAGGTGGAGTTGAAGTTGACTATTTGGAAGCTTCAAGCCATGCGAAATGAGTTGAAGGATGGTAGGAAAAGCGATTCTTTTCTCACACACTATTTCGCATGACTTGAGGTTTCCAAGTTGCCGTGGGGTTTTGCAATGATTGATCGAAAGCCACTTGTATATAAATTAAAGTTCAGATGGCCGTACATATTCAATGTTCGTCGTGCTTCAAACCAGGAGCAAAGTTGTGGACACAAAATTAATCACGAACATCAATCGGGCCACTACCGACGTGGTATTTAATGAGAGCTTCATCTTCGAAAACGAAACCGAAGACTTCTGCATTGAAATGTCGATTTATGCGGCCAGAACCGACTCGGGCACTTCTTCGGATAACGGCGGAAGCCTTAGAGCAAAGATTTCAAGGTCTCTCGGAAGGAAGTTCGGCAGCTCAGTGGTATGTGTGTAATTTACTTGTGTATTTTTGGGGTTATTTGGAAACCGCGAAACAGTATCGGACTTAGGGTAGGGTATGGGGGAATGATAGGCTTTCTTTTCCACACATTATTTCTCAATGTTTTGAGCTTTCCAAGTTGCCATTTTTGACAAACATAAATACAATTTAGAAGAACCAACTAGCAACTGCCACCGAAAACAAGCTGCCTATGAGACCTGACGCCGTGACTGGAAGCACTCATTTCAACCTACTGGCTCATGCCTATTTAACCCTATCTGATGCTGGAGACCGACCAAGAATTCACGACTTGAAAATATCGACTTTCGCGGATTTGTCGGGTACCTTATTTCAAATATACTCAATATCTTAGACATTTTTCAGGACCACCTCTTTATGGTCACATAATCTGTCGACTCGTCGTCCAACCCTCTTCAGTGATTTATCCAATAGCTGAGGGAGTCATTTCGGTGGAGCACGTCGAGAAAGACATCTCGATTAGGAACGTCAGGGCGAGATTACAGGTAAAATTTTATTCCAATTTGTCTTGAAGGATAGATCGACTTTCCTCAGGCCGGGTCCCTTCAATGCTATGTAAGCAAGGAAATCCGACAACTACCTATGGAGGAGATACTTTTGATGGTCCCAATAACTTCGGCTAGTCAAGAATGTGAAAATTTAAATGAAATGGAAAATTTCAGAAGTCCAAAATTTCTTCTACGACAAATCCATATACTCTGCTTCTAACAACAGCTGGAGACGTCGACGTGGAAGCGTCAAGAGTGTACATTCGCGTTGACAACGAAACGGTTTGTGAGGCTTGGAAACGAGCTATCAGGAAACAAATCAACGATTGCGGTATTTTATGCTAATTGTATGAAATATGCTAGCGTTTGAAATATTTAGTCTCGTGGGGTCATTTCGCCTACTCTCAATCGCAGCTGGTCTATGATGGCCCGAAAGATCCTGTGATGGAGACTTTCGGACGAGCTCAGGGACATAGTCTCTACGATAAGGTGGACATCAAAGGTTGAATTGGGCAAATAAGTTCGAAGAATTCTGAAAATACGTTAATTTTAGGCACTTATTCAAGAGCTTCCCCACTACCACCATTACATCATGGCACCCCTACGGGCTCTTATTCCATTCGGTTTGAATTTGTGAGCTCTCTTTTAGATGTCATTAGATAATTTTAGGACTGCCCCAGTTAGGAGACCCAAGCAACGTGCAAACGTCTTGGACTTATTCCCGACTGTAGGACATAAATAATTTAGCATGAGGAATGCAGTTTCGTGAATATTTTTATTTTAAAAATACTCAGTGACGAGTAGCATAATATGGGATTGATCATTTCTAACGATTGGTTTGAAATGTGATACATAGAATTTTTGTAGACATTGAATGCATATATTTGGGTCATATCTAAACATTGAGTGCCATGAGCCTTTACTTACCTTCGCATCACATATGGGTTTGACAAATTATTTTGCAACTTGTTGATATTAATTTGTTGAAGTTATGCGCAATAAATTCTAACATTTTATGCGGAAGATGTGGTTGGTTCTCACAATTGAATGAATTGATTGATAACGATTTGTCATTTTTGTTCATTAGACGTTGAGAAATCAAACAGTAATCGTCACGAAATCAACGAATTTGACCGCGGAAACACTTTAGACTACGCCCTCGCCCCAGCAGCAGCAGCAGCAATTAGATGAAAATCACGTTACTAAAGTGTCGGTTCCAGATTACACACCAACAGTCACATATCAGGGTGCGAAAGAACATCAAAACTACACGTCAGAAGAGCTATACTCAGGAAAAACGTTTAGGCTCTCCTAACCCGTCCAAATACAGAAAATTTCAACATTCGCCTGGACAAAGACCGACAGCACCCGTCGCTCCGATGGTTAGAAATCAGGCACCAATTCAGAATACCTATCAGGGATTACTTCATACCAACTCATACAGTGCAATGCCGGTATAGACCATAATAATTTTAATTTGAGGCTCACTGTAGTTACCACACTTTTTCGGGAAAATAGTACGGAGAAAAGCAAAAAAGAGGGTGGTAGCTACAAAGGAACCGTAATTTTATGTCGAATAAATGCGTTTCAGGAGAAGAAATCGTGGTCGAAGGCAATTAGTTCAAAGTTTGGAATAAGACAATTCAGCGCAACT
Source organism: Diploscapter coronatus (assembly GCA_964036155.1). NCBI lineage: Eukaryota > Metazoa > Nematoda > Chromadorea > Rhabditida > Rhabditidae > Diploscapter > Diploscapter coronatus. The sequence continues at coordinate 851,755 of OZ038422.1, read as the reverse complement.
TCAAACAACACCAACAACCTTATGACTAGACTTTAGCTCTCAGCATAATTTATCGTTTTATTTACATTTGTATGGAAAACAAAATAAAGCTTCCGAGATCGAATTTCAAAAGTGTGCATAGAACGAAAAATATCCATAGGAAAAGTTGCTATGAAGTGAATAGTTGCATCCTCAGTCTCAGTCCAAATACCATTTGTACAGTTCTTCATCGCCGTAGATATCCAGCGTCTGATCAGGCTCTTCGTGTTTCAATACCATTTCGTCAGGGTCCATTCCTTTTTTCAATGGAATTAGTAAAAATAGTTCGTCCAAATTAGAAGATGATAGAAAATCAATAGAAAGAATGCGCTAGGGTTTAGCTGCACCCAAAGCAAAGCGAGGGGAGGGAGGTTTAATGAAAAAGGAAGATGGAGACTTTATATATGAGAAACGAGAATCATATCATTCGCTGATGATGATAGAAGGAGAGAGATATAGAGAGAGAGAGAGGAAAAAATTAAGGACGCAGATTGTTCAATTCAATGCATTAACGTCCATCCTCATATAGAATTAGTCAAAATGAGACTATTTGATCAATATCACACAGAAAAGTACGAATTTCGCAGCGCCTTCTCAAAACAACAATGAACAATTTCAAGCGAGTTTAAACACCTATTCCTCAGCCACATGACAGACGAATTTTCAGTCAAACCTTCCTCACGTGAACGTTCAATGAACACTGACTAACTACAAAATTGGGCAACGATTTGTAAGAAACTGAAAAGTGACGACAAAGTTAGAAATTATTAGAAATTCGTAGTTTTTCGCGAATTTGTAGATAAGAGTTGAGAGTGCATACAGATCTAGGGAGTACGATCGTCAAAAAGCTCTTGCGGCCTAGCCCTATAGTTTATTTTCGTCTGACGAAAGTGCTCCTTGGGTCTGATCCATATGTTCTGTGTTATGTCAGAGCCATATGATTTATGACCAATGAAATGAGCAATAAGTCGACAGATCTAAGATTGATTTGTGTTAAAGATAAAGTTATTCCTGCTATAGTTGAGTCACATTTTGCAAGTATATGTTAATTTTTTCATTGATATATTTTCACCACATACATCACGTGTCCATGAAAGTTTAGAATTTTCGCCAGCTTTTCATTGACGCTATAAAAACTTATCACGACGTTTGAGTTAAGCGGCTCTTCACGAGATCATTAAAATGTTGTCGAAATAGTGATAACAAATTGAAAAGTGATTATTAAACAATAATTCTCGAGCAAATACCCTTTGGACCGGTCGTATTTTTATTTGGCTTTCTCGGACATTTTTTGTATCAATTTTTCTGAATTTTTGCAATTTCAGCGGGCATCATGCGCGGGCTAATTACGCTATCTCTCCTACCAGCATGTCTCTGGGCGTTTTCTTGTATGGATCAATCAGGCAAACCAGTAGATTGGTTCGAATTTTTCGCTTAAATGAAAATATCTTGGAAATTATACAGGTTTGCCGTCTACAAAATGCCAATAGTCAAGGACAACTCAATTCCTGGGGTTGCTGATGGCGTAGGATGGTATTATCTGGACGTTAACAAGAAAAGCTCTCTCCAACCATCGGCAAAAACGCTTGATGATAAAGATCAAGTACGGGCATTTTCGAATGAAGATTGCAAAAAGTAATTTGCATTTTAGGCGATTGCATATACACTCCAGCAATATTATGACAAGAAATCGGACAAGACCATTTTCCATGCGATGTATAATGATGAGCCATATGGAACTGTATCGGTGTCGGGTGATACCAACAATCTCTTCTACGAACTCTTCTCGAACCGAATCAATCCCAAGTTTCGGCCGAGCGAAACTGACTTCGGACATACGAAAGGTAATAAATATTTCAACAAATAATGTAGGCAATCAATAAAAGTAATACCACAAAAACCTAACGAATATGCATATTTTGGGCCGATTTGGAAAGTAATAGCTTACCTATAAGCTATAGAGAGTAGGGACTTAGTAATAGAATGCTGAATATCGAACCTTTCAGCTCAGAAAATTCACATGGTGATATTTCTTGATCAATTTTTGTGCTACTTGTATTAATTGCCAATAATGTGATATTTAAAAATAGGCACTCTTTTCTTCGACAAAACATCCGGCATCTGGTTAGTCCATTCGGTGCCGAAGTTCCCGCCTCCCGACGGCTACGCGTATCCGGCGAGTGGTCACGACTACGGCCAGACGATGCTCTGCATGACCTTCAAATACTCGGAGCTCAACAAAATCGGAACCCAACTCTATTTCAACAGACCCAACATCTATTCGTCATTCCTGCCCACTGATATGGCTAGTGGAAATCCCGATTTGGCAAAGGTATATACCAATATTGGGGGATTTCAGAAACAGACGTTCTCAAAACTCGACCCGCAGAAAAATAGTGTGCATTTTTTTAACAGAGATAAGTAAGACTAGTCTTTTTCTCTTTCGATATGATACGTTATTTTTTCTGCGGGTTTTTGCAGGTCGAGTTTTGAGAACGTCTGCTCAGCGAATGTTAATGATTTAGGCTATCGCCGGACAATACGCAACTGGTCAACCATCATCAAGCATCATTGATTTGACGACGTCGGCGGGGACGGTTTTCAAGTCATTTGCCAAGTCCAAGGACTTCAATGCGGATTTGTATGATGGTATAGTGGCACCAACTCTGAAGGCCGATATGTTGGTTGAGTCATGGAGAAGAGGGAGCGCTATTCCTCTAGCTTGCAGTAAAACCTACCATGCGAATGATGCTCTGTCCATTAAGGTTTGAACAGTTGGAATAATTGCATCTAATTAAAAATACTATGATTTAGGTCGGAACAACCCAAGAATTCAGCTACACGAAGGATCATTCAAAGATGGCTAGATCGACTGACACTACAAAGCCTTTCTTGTGCATAGGAGATATCAATCGCATGACCTCTCAATACGTCCGAGGAGGTGGAACTCTGTGCACGAATTCGAACTTCCTCTGGCAGGCCTTCAATGTGATCATGACCGAGAATAATTGTAGTTGAATAACTAATTTATATATGTGAATAAATTGTATGAATCATAGTGGTCTCGAATAGTGAACTTTGAATAGGTTTAAACGGATGTTCATGAAACTTGCAACACACATCAGCAAAATCAAATAGGCGTCGAACTTTCCAACCGCATATCCAAGATCTTTGACGTCAATTCTGCAAAATCAGGAAGTTTTTTGAACCTCTCGAAAAGGAGATGACCGGATAAAGACGAACCACAGGTGTGCAACCAATTGATCGGATATATAAAACGGGAAAGATAGAGCCTCCATGAACTCGGTGAATTTTGCGCGTTTTATATCATTCGTTTATTTCAGGGTAGATTATGAACGGGGCAATTCTTCTGAGCCTCATTCCAGCAGCGGTCCTTGCGACATTTTCCTGTAAGAATCAAGCAGGAAACAATGTGGATTGGTAAGTGTTATTCCTCAAAACAAGCTATATTGTTAATGGTTGATGGTTTGAGAGGGAATAAATGGTGCATAGATACGAATGCGAAAAGTGTGCATTGTGTATTTACAAGTCATTTGAATTATTCCTTGAAAATGGTGTAATAGAGTAAAGTTTGTGCTGCAAACAACTCGCTAATTCCATCACGTTCAACTAATCGGTCATTGACAATAAGTGATTCCTTTAGGTTCGCCGTCTACAAAATGCCAATCGTTCCTGGCGACACCTCGATTAATGGAGTCCAGAATGGAGTTGGCTTCTACTACCTGGACGCCAAATCTCCAGGAGCTTTCGTGCCCTCCACGAAAATGTTGAATGACACCAAACAAGTCAATTTTTATATGCTTGATGAAAGTAACTGAATAGTTTTAGGCCATAGCGTATACCCTGCAACAATTCTACACCAAGCAAAATGATTCCACCGTCTTCCACGTCATGTATAACGATGAGGTAACTTCATAGGGTGCGAAAATATGAATATTCATATTTTCAGCCATACGACGGAGACAACGATGCAGATGACGGAGGTGACGCTAGTGAGTCCACAAAATATGGGCATACCAAAGGTTTGCAAGAGCGTTCATCAATTTTTATTATATCGTTGATTGGAGAGAAAGTCAATATATTAGCGTTCCGGAGTTATAAATTGAATTTGAGAGGAGCGAAATAGCGAGTCACGTAGGAGAAACAAGATGAATAGCGCAATTTGTTGAATATCGACGCGTTCTCTCCCAGCCAATAGTATATGTATTTTCAGGAGTAGTCTTCTTCGATGGAACCGCCGGAATCTGGCTGGTCCACTCCGTTCCGAAGTTCCCGCCACCAGATCACTATTCTTACCCGGAAAGCGGCATGGATTACGGACAAACCATGCTCTGCATGACGTTCAAATACGCGGAGTTGTCGAAGATCGGTGAGATCTAGCAGACAAATTTGGAGATTTCAGTGAACGTTTATCTGCAGGAACGCAGCTGTTCTACAATAGACCGAACATCTACTCATCGTTCCTACCGACAACGATGAGCGCCGCTAATCCGGATTTGGTCAATGTAGGTCGAAGAGAAATGCATTTTGCATCAGCTCGAACAGATTAAAGTTCAAAATACTACAAATAAAAATGCTATAATTTAGGCTCTGGCCGCTCAATATTCCAAGAATGCCAGCAGTATCTTCAGCCTGACTACTAAAGGAGGAGTCACCTTCACGTCATTCGCGAAGTCCAAGTATTTCAATGCCGGTATGAGGATGTGGCTAAATTAGAATAAAAAATGATTGATTTTAGACCTCTACGATAGTCTGGTTGCTCCAACCCTGAAAACTGATCTGACGGTTGAGAGTTGGAGAAGGGGTGGTTTGGTACGGATGAATATTTTCAAATTCAATAATTATTCGAATTTTAGATCTCCCTTCAATGTAGCTTGACCTATCATGCGAATGATGCTTTGAGTATTCATGTATGATTGATTTCAATCTTTTCGAACTACATAAATTTCTAGGTTGGAAACACGCCCGAGTTTGCCTACACGAAGGATCATTCGAAAATGGCCAGATCAACTGATTCGAGCAAGCCCTACGTCTGCATTGGAGACATCAACCGAATGACCTCTCAATACGTCCGAGGAGGAGGCACTTTGTGCACCAACTCATCTTCGCTCTGGGGCGCTTTCAATGTGGTCGCGACTCAGAATTCATGCTGAATATACGAAATCTCGAATGATAACACAAATTGTTGAAATTAGATGGTAGAATAAATACTTTTGCTGCAAATAAATAAAGTCTAGTCACGGAAAAATTGTGCATCACAGTTCATTAAACGAATTTCGACGTTTTTCTGCACAAAACCTGATGTTTGTTGCCAATTCAAGGACTGATCCGGAAGCTTTTCGACACTAAATCACGAAACATCAACCCGAATAAGGCTCATTGCCAGGTGAACAATTAGCCCTGGCGCAGAATATAAGAAAAAGAACGGGCACGAGAACAAGATAAAGCCTTCATGAACTTTCGACAATTCACAATTCTTCTGCTAATCAAAATTACATATATTATTGAATTTTATACGAATTTTACCACGTTCAGAAAGGTCGTGCTACTTTATGCCATCATCGATTAATTGAACGTGTCATATTGCTCGAAATTTTGAACGTAGATATTACTTTCATTCGAGAATGTTCATATGTTCGTTCATCTACATCCTCTTATTTTAGGTCGAAATGCATGGGATAATTTTACTGTCGCTAATTTCTGGAATACATTCAACCTTCACATGTATTGGCCAAACTGGAATGCCTGTTGATTGGTATTCTTTTCAAAATTTCTAAGAAAAACCGAGAACTCAGGTGGATGATCTACAAAATGCCGATCGTCAAGGATGGTTCTGTACCCGGAGTGGAACAGGGTCTAGGGTTTTACTATATGGACGCCAGAAGTGCGGGAAAATGGACCGCGTCGAAGAAATTGCTGAACGAAACTGGTCATGCGATCTCCAACACCCTGAAGTGGTTCTACGACCGACAAACTGATCCGTGGGTCTTCCACGTCATGTACAATGATGCTGTAAAAATTTGGGAATTAAAAATTAGCATAGTTTGAATTTTCAGCCATATACAGGCGAAAATGGTAGTGAAACAAGTGAATCGACGAAATTTGGGCATACCAAGGGTTTGCTAACTCGAAAATCTAATATCTTAAAACAAAAAAAAAAACGCTAATTAGGAGTGGTAGTATTCGACCAAGTCAGCGGCTTCTGGTACGTCCATAGCGTGCCCCAGTTTCCGCCACCAGATAAGTACGCCTATCCAGTCAGCGGACAGGACTACGGTCAAACCATGCTCTGCATGACGTTCATGTACCCCGAATTGGCAAAAATTGGTAAATAAAAAATTCGCTTAGAAAAGCTACTGATATATTGCAGGAACTCAGCTCTATTATAACCGACCCAACATCTACTCATCATTCCTGCCTACTGAAATGGCTGCCGCCAACCCAGACTTAGTCAAAGTAATTCGGAATTTGCGAGAATTCTTTGAAATGCTCAATTTTAAGGCCATAAACGCAGAATATTCCACAAGTCCGAGTAGCGTCGTTGATTTAACAACGAGGGATAAAGTCATCTTCAAATCATTTGCCAAGTCCAAATACTTCAACCAAGATCTTTATGATGGCTTGGTTGCGCCAACGCTCCAAACCAATCTAACTGTGGAGAGCTGGAGAAGAGGAGGATTGGTGTGTAATTGCCCAATTCAAACAATAACTTCCATAAATCTTAGATCACTCTTCAATGCAGCTTAACATATGCCACAAATGATGCCTTGTCAATGAAGGTGGGAAACACGACGGAATTCGCCTACACGAAGGATCACTCTAAAATGGCCAGGTTAGAAAACTCGCAAATTTCCAGAAAACTCAATTTTCAAGGTCCACAAGTGATAGCAAGCCCTATTTGTGCATTGGTGATATCAATCGGTAGAAATAGCAATTATAAAAGTGATTACAGACCAAGCTTTTTTTTAGAATGACGTCTCAGTATCTTAGAGGAGGAGGCACGCTGTGCGTCAACTCAAAGCCTGTCTGGCAAGCATTCGATGTGATTGCTACCCAGAACTCATGCTGAAATGCTAAACTTTCATACTTGGGGGATGATGTTAAAATTAGTTAGACACAGTAATAAATGCATATCGTGTTTTAGCCTGTAAATGATATTTTAGAATTTTTGTTGCATAAACTTTGATCCTCCCATATTAATCATTATTTAAGCATCTCCAAATATTGCCTATCCCAGAGATCAATTTTCCAGCGAATTAAAATGGATCTATGTCATAAAATAGCACAAATACGTTGGAAAATGAGGAAGTAGTTTGCAAAAGCCCGGAAATTTGTCCGGTAAAGCTGGAAAATTCCGCCTCAATTCTGTTCGACTTTTCATTTTGCAAGAAAAAATTGCGCCACGTTTCAACAGCCAGTCAGTTGCCTGACATCGACATCAGTCCAAAATCGAGAAAAAAAATTGAAAGGCTGCTTTTTTCGGGCGAAAATCAGGGCCAGTCGAATTCAGGGATGTCAAAAAGCCGGGGAGAGCAGGTGTGCAATTACGTTTCGGAACGATATAAAAGAAAGAAAAACTTGTGCCCCATACGTGAACATGCTAACCTATTGCAATTCGTGCAAGAAATCGTCGATTAATTGAGCAGAGCACTCTCTCGATCTGGGGATTTAAGTTGTGAAAATCTCGAGAACGCAGGGAGGGCTCAAAATCCGCTGTTCCATTTTATGATTGTTCATTTTACTTGGATTTTATTTTATAATTGAACCCAAGTCTTCAAGGTAACAAATCAGAAATATCCGAAAAATGCGTGGGGCAATTATTCTATCGCTACTCGCAACCGCCTATGCGACATTCACCTGCATGAACCAGAAAAATCAACCGGTTGACTGGTAGTGTTTCCGAATTTCTACCTATTGTTAAAAACCAATAATTAGGTGGATGGTCTACAAGATGCCGATCGTCAAGGACAACACCACAGCCGGTATCAATGACGGATTGGGCTTCTATTACATGGACGCCAGAAGCAACGGAACATGGCAGCCTTCTCCAAAGACGCTCAATGACAAAGATCAAGTGAGATTTTTCAAGCGGCCTTTTGTATTCCACACCCACTTTTACTCTTTCCCCCTACCTTTCTCTCTACTATCTCCTCAAAAAGTGAGTGTGGAATACAAAAGGCCTTTAAAACTTCCTTTTTAATTGTCGAATTTTGTAGGCCATCGCCTACACCTTGCAATGGTTCTATGATCGAATCTTGGACCCATGGATTTTCCATGTCATGTACAATGACGACGTAATTTAATCTGGACAAAAATCGAATATCATTTATTTTTTAGCCTTATGAATACCATGATGATGATTCGTATGAAACGATTACCAACAGAGTCAACAATGGCGATGAGCACACCACTTCAACCAAATTTGGGCACACCAAGGGTAATAACAGAGCTCTTTTATTCTATAGGAAAATACGATGATACTTTAGGGACCATCGTTTTCGATAAAGTCTCTGGATTCTGGATTGTGCACTCTGTGTACGTTCTCAAAGTCCAACTTTATAAAATATCGGATTTTTAGACCGAGATTCCCACCACCTCATAAATACGCCTATCCGCCAAGCGGTACCATCTACGGTCAAACGATGCTCTGCATGACGATGCTGTACCCTGAGCTTGGCAAGATCGGTGAGTTCCTCGAGAAAAGTCCCTATTCGCAGACGAAAGGCGATTAAATTCTCGCACTTTGGCATCAAAGATCAGTGAATAAGAGTGAATGTAGAGAAAGTTATGCAAATTCAGGTACTCAACTTTACTACAACCGACCGAACATCTATCACTCATTTCTGCCTACCGAAATGGCTGTAGCTTATCCGGATTTGGCCAAAGTGGGTCACGAATTTCACTCGAATGAATTCAATTGATAACAGCACATATGCCAATACGATGAATAATAGCACGACTAATGCTGTTTTAGGCGATTGCACAGGAATACTCAACCGATAAGAGTAGCGTCATTGATTTGAAGTCCAGAGGCGGGGTTACATTCAAGAGCTTTGCTAAATCCAAGTACTTCGATCAGGACCTGTATGATGGTTTGGTCGCTCCAACTTTGAAGACCGATCTCACTGTTGAGAGTTGGAGACGAGGAGGATTGGTAAAATTAAAGTTTGGCAACACGGAAAAGTCGTATCGTGTAGCTTACGAAATAGTATAAGAGAATAATCTCTGTCCTACACTATATATTTTCTAGCTTACATGCTAATTTTCTCGCTATGGTGTGTGCGAGACATATTGAAAATGGCCATAAGAGTTCCTTTCTATTTTTTATTTTGTGATTTAGATTGCCCTGGAATGTGGCTTAACCTACAAAACGAACGATGCGCTTTCCATCAAGGTCAGACTATTCGCATGTTTTCAACGATTCTTCGTTTGCACAAATATGCTCGACAATTGAAGAATCCCATAAATTGAGAGTGAATAGTGTCAAAATGCAAGGAGTGTCCTTGAATTCGATTGGGTCGTAAATTTGAATTGTTTGTAGATTGGCAATACCACGGAGTTCGCCTATACTAAAGATCACTCGAAAATGGCTAGGCAAGTTATCCAACTTTTTCCGGCAGCTACTATATAGCGGAGTGCGTGTCTTTTCCATACTATTTCTTTCAAACTTCACCCTTTTGTTTATCTCTAACTATAGGACTCCGCCGTTTAGTAACTGCCAATTTTTCCAGCAGAAAGCTGACTTTTAGATCGTCAGTGGCAACTAAGCCATGGACGTGTATTGGTGACGTGAACCGAATGTAATTTTTATTAATTTCGAAGGGAAAAATGAAATTGAACTTTTAGGACTTCGCAATATTTGAGAGGCGGTGGAACAATCTGTGTCAATTCAAAGCCAGTGTGGAACGCGTTTAATGTCATTGCGACCCAAAACTCATGCTAGATTTCGACAATTTTGGGATTTGGGAATAAACTCTTGTTAATAAGTAGATAGATTGCCATATTTTATGCGGAAATATAAATACTGTCACATTGTTGTTGTTTTCGTGAATCATTGAGAGTTAAAAATACTGTATTCGAGAATACAATTGACGTAAATGATTTCTATTCTTCAGAGTAAGAAAGACCATCATATCATATTATCATCGATTCTAGCAAAAACTTGAAGAAATTTAAAGCAATTTACCGAACAGTGTATGAGAATAGCCACTTTTCAAGGGGGATCCATAAAACTTACGTCATTTGACGTCGATATATGGGTTTTCTTTGAGAATAAGGGATAAAAAGGTGTGAAAAGATGAGATAGTGTGTCGATTCAGAGATTTCCAGACAGTTGCCACTGATCAGTAAACTTTTGTCCTAGACAAAGATCTACAGCTAAATGAGGAAATAGAACAGGCAAACAATAGATCACAAAGAAGCAGACAAAGAGACAGGTTTTCAATTTCTCTACAACCTCTTGTTTTCGCCTATTCTCACTAGCTATTTTACAATATTCATAGCGTAATTATTCTCAAATTTACTAAAATCGCAGTAGTAATTTTCAGTTCACACTTTGCGTGTTTATGGATAGGACTCGAAAACTGTCTACTATCATATTTCATGAGCATTCTGCCCCGCCTATTTTGATGTACGCGTAGAAAGCACTGTCGTTAAACCCTAGTTGATCCATAGGCTTACGTTATAAATAGGAACGGTAGCGCTACGTCATTTGCTGTGATTTCCGTTTCGTATAAATTGCTATTTTTCGTTAGTCATAGCATCTTTTTCCTGTAAGATGTTATTACGGTTTCCACTGTAACTTTTCAAATTCACTTGTCAATTGTCTCGTACTTAAACTGTCAGAATTCGTTACCGTGATATGCATGATGTAGTTTCGCGTATATAGTCGTTCTTTGAAGATAGATTGGACTATCATTACTACTTTCAAAAACATCGTCTTTCATAAATCAATACAGGATTCAAACCTCCATTTGTTCAGGCGTATTTACATATTTTTGCAGTAATAATGGTAGTCCTTTTCTCCGCTCAAGTGCATGAAAATGAAAGTGATATTGATACGATTATAATGCTCCCTCACAAGTTAGGACTTTAGCATTTTCAAATTCGGAATGTCATATAAAATCTTTGATTATTCTTCAACATTGGCGAGAAGTTTTCACTTTTCTCTCTGGTATATTAGACTCCCGCGCGTAGTTTATGTATTCAATATGTACGAAGGTATACCTTTCAGATCATATCTTACAACGTTTCATTGTCGTTCTTACCTTCAGAAATGCCTATGATCATCAACTCTGAGTGTCTAACCTTGTCGAATGTCGAAAGATAGTGAAAATTACAAATTCACTTTAGATTCTATCTTTCCTCATTGTAACTTTTACTCATTAGCGCCAAAAAGTTGTTTTTACTTTTCAAATTTTTGTACATTTGATAGTTGAGTTCGCGGACACTGCAAACTTTCCTAGCTTATCTGATCTTCGGAAGTCACGTATACCAAAATTTCTATAAATCTGTCGAATCTTTATTACTATTAATGGTCGATAAATGTACTCTATTGCTGAACACATTTGTCGTTTTTCACGTCTTAAAGCTATAATTTATTATCTTCTCTATTTCTCAGATTTATCTACCTTTGATTTTTAATTTCTATTCTGATGGTAAGGTTCAACGCGTTTCACGCCTTTTTACCAGTGGCGTTGAAAGTTTCGGGCACAGATTTAATGGGCACATTGAGGCAAACATTCCGCGACAATGGGGAAACTTTACCGTCTACTGATCTTAGGTTTTCCCTTTACATTGCAATTTTTCTATTCTCAGTCGATTTTTCCAAATCCTCTTTCAATCAATCAACCTTCGACTATATATTTTGCACTTTGACAAGTCAATCATTCTTTCCGATTTTTCATGACAGTCAAAAAGGCGCGCAGTGGTTCCTCGTTATTTTCGATGTACAACTGGTTTGGCATACGTGCATAGCAAATTTTGAGTCTTCCACCGAGCCTATAAAACCAAAATTTTCGGAGGTCGATTTTATGACGTCCACCAAAAATTGCAAAATATATCGCTTTCATTCTCATTCATACCTAGGGAGGACGATCGTCAGAAAACCCTTGTGATCTACCTCCAGTATATTTTCTTAAAAATGCTTTTCCTAGCCTGTAGCTAACCAAAATGTTCCTCGGTGCGATCTAACCCCTATAGTTTATTTTCGTCTGACAAAAATGCTCCCTGGGTCTATTCTCATTTGTGATGATTGCACCTAGTTTTTAAAATTTGAAATTTTTAGATGTCAATATTTTTATTGCTGGTCAGAAAACTTTTGCCCATTTGCCTGACCCAGTGATTTTTTTCTTATCACTCTTTTTCTTTTTTCTATTGTTCTATTCTTATCTTTCGATAAAGAGATAGCCTCCTCTTCATCTACAGTGCCTCCAGACTTAGGTTCTTTTTCATGGATAGAGCAGAACGCGGCTGCTCTTTATTCTTATTCCATCTTCAACATGGAATAAGTCTTATTCTTCAAATTCAATGACTATGGGCTCAAGTCACTTCGCATAGACTAAAATAGCTCAAGATTTCCTAGCACCCTGAGAAAGCAATCGGCGGATTCGTTTGTTCCCTTATCTGCATATCATCCGTCTTTTTGTATTGAAGGATCAAAGGTGTACTAATTTTTGAGGATGATTGATTTCGTCCTTTACTCATATCATGCATCAAAATTCTCTTTTCAAATGGTTACTGCCCTCGAGTTTCTATTTCTTTGAACCTGATATCATTCCATTTTACTTCGTGACAATTGATAGCGTCGGTTCTTTGATATTCCTATAAAACAAATAACCTTGCAAACGTTTTTAGATCATCACATAATGAATCGTAGGCAAATAACGACTAATAATACGCAACAGACAGGGTGTCTATCGACACGAGTACGATACCTCATCCTATTTTTAGGTAATTGAACCTATTTTTATGTCATAAATTTCACTGAAAGAAATCGGGTAAATATTGACGATTTCCTGGATTATACACCGCCCTGAAACACGGACACTTCCTGTAAAAGACACCGGCTCGTTTTTTTTCTTATTTCTCCCTTTGCCTACACTTCCTCACTCTAAAACCGCAGTATCTAATACCAGACGATGTCGGTGTATAATACAGAGGGTCAATATTGACTTGCACCAAAATATCAAAATACCATGCCAACGATAAACTCAGATAATTTAGGCTCAGCATGCATATCCTCTATAGCGTCAAATATGGTCGTCTTGAACTTTACCTACATTTGTATGGGAACCAAACCTAATATGTCGGTAGGAGATATGCACCAATTAGCTCAAAATTTAGCTATACTTATTCAAACTTAGGATCCAGACGCAGAGCTCGGACCCTATGATTACACAGAGAAAACGAAGTCGTATTTCAATTGGGCCATGGCTGTTGGAACTCTTGTAGCCGCATGGCCGTTTCATTGGTAATTAATAGGGGCGGTTTGTAAATGACGTAATAGCGTAATGGCATAACGCGAAATGACCAAACGTTTTTGCTCTAGTATTTGACGAAACGCAAAATAACGAAATCTTCCGTTTTTCTGCACAACTCCTGTCAATTTCTATTGTGTTCAGTCATTTTTACGCGTTTCGTCATTACCGTCATTTACAGGTTACCCTAATAAGGTTAACTACTGGAATAAGAAAAACGAACAAAGTTAAGGTTCTATCAAAAGTACGGTGCGCGGTACGTGTTCTTCCTCGCCGGTATGATTTCGACGATAGCCACTGGAGCACTCCCGCTGTGTGCGGATCTCGGATTTTGGGCAATGATCGCGACGCGGTTCTTCCAGGTCCGAAAATACAAAAATTTTAGGGAAATTGAAAGGCAATTACTATTTGGCGGGAAATTCGCCATGGCGGAGTGTGTGTGTTTCTTTCTACACTATTTCTTTCAAGTTTCACTCTCGTCTATCTCTAACTACAGGACTCCGCCATCCGTCACTCCGTCATTTAGTAGTCGCTAAATTGAAATGTTTCAGGGAGTTTCGTTCGGAGCAGATTTCGCAGCTATCGGGTTAATTGTGGTTCACTGGGCTTCTTTAAAGCAGCATGGACTTTTTATATCGTTGCTATCGTCATTCTCACAAATCTCCGTCATCTTCACAATGCCCGTTGCTGGACATGTAAGGGAGTTCAAGCAACTTCAACTTCAAGACTGTAAATGCTTAGACACGTGCGCGTGTCTAGTACATTTACAGCCCTGTTCAACTTAATTTATGAGTATACTGCAAATTCAGCTGTGTGAATCGAGCTTTGGTTGGAGATCGGCATTCTATGTTCATGCAGCGATAAGTGGTACCCTATTCTGCGTCTGGTTCTACTACTATCGAAATACGCCGCTAAAGCATCCGAATATGACTGATATCGAACTGGAGAAGATTCACAGAGACAAAGGATCAGTGAAGGAAAAGGAGCCTGTTCCAGTCAAGGTAACTTCAAATAATTTCATGGCTCACTGTAGTTACCATCCTTTTCTGAGAAATAGTATAGAAAAAGAAAAAGGGTGGTAACTATAAGGGGCCCAATTTCATCTATAATTACACTTTGATAATAGGCAATTATGACGAACCCAGTGATGTGGGCGGTATGGATCTCGGCTTTCGGAGAGCTCATGATGTCCCAATTTATCGTTCTCTACGGACCTACCTATTTGAAAGAGGTGTGTAACAAGTCAAATATTATGATAAGTTCATTCATAAAAAATTTCGTCTAGATCCTAGACTATCCAGTAACGCACGCCGGATATTTCGTGGCTATTCCAAGAGCTCTCCATCTGATGTTCAAAATCGTTAGCGGACTTTGTTCGGACAGAATCAAGTATATTATTGAAATTTGGGTTTTTCAACTCAGAAGAAAAACATTTCCAGATTCCTCTCGGAAAAAGTCAAGATGTGCATCTTCAATACGATCGCATTGACCATTTCCGGCATTTTCTTCCTCATTTTGGGATACATATCCAAAGAGCATAAGAATTACGCTCTGGCTGCTATCCTCACCATCGAGTGCTCGACCGGATTTATCTGTGGCGGGTTTTACAAGTGCGCGACGTTGGTTGCAAGGTGTGTCAAATATTACTCGAATGGTAGTGAGAAAGCCTAATCTTTATAAAAAAAAATTCCAGACAACATTCTCACTTTGTGCTTTCGCAAATCCAGTTCATCAAGTGCGTCTCGTTATTCATCGAGCCTCTACTGGTGTTCCTGATATGTACTCAAGGCACCTTGGCCGAGTGGCGTATCGTGTTTATCATCCACGGAGTTCTCCTTATCGGTAGGATTGGATTTTCCTGGCAAAATTTAGGGCCTTTTGTATTTCACACCCACGTCCACTTTTTGAGAAGAGAGTAGGGGAGAGAGGTAGAGGAAAAGAGTGCAAAGTGGGTATGAAATACAGGAGGCCAAAATGTATTTCAATCACACTTATTGCAGGCGGTAACGTCATTTTCTGCTGGTTCGCCACGGACAAGCCGGCCGCGTTCACTTACTCACCGACCTCCAATGGATCCGAGATGGATCCCGTCGACGAACAACAGCAAAGGTGCCCGATCTGTGCCAATTGGGAAAAGCCTTGCACCAATTGCGCCAATTCTGCACTCACACCTGCACCCTTGCCAATTAGTGCACGCGACGAAGACACCTTCGATTTCCCATGTCCATTCAAAAACTGATTGGAGCTTTTCGCGCAGTTTGAACCAAATTTGAGTTTTGCAATTTTCGAATGATTCTGTCTGGCAATTTGTAAAGTCCTTAAGGTAGTAAGGTAATAATGTCTCTAATCACATGCCACATCTCTTCGAGCTCGCCTTATTCTTCTCCCTTAACTAGGTCTTACTACCTTACGAACTTTACAAGTTACCGTTCTGTCTCAAGTAAGGTTCATCCTAAAAAGCCTCATGATAATTCATGTGATATCGCGCATGAAGAGGTCTGTGTATATTCGGGATGGTTTTTTTTATTTGTTGGCAACGTTGTAAATACCGCACGACATGCGAAATAGTGTGGGAAATCCTATCAGCCAATGCCCCTACTCTAACCATACACTATTTCGCACGTATTGAGGCCTGGATGTTGTGCGGTTTCTGAATAGCCAATTTGTTGATGATTTCTGCATAGTCTATGATTTGCGTCATGTACTTTCAAGTTCGATAAATCTGACAGGAAACTCTCTGTGTCTTTTCATGATCAGATTTAAAGAAACGAAATATGAGCCAAATTTAGTCATATTTCCAAATGTGTCATGCCGTTTTGTGACGATACATATTCTCTCTCCCTAGGTTTAGTCCCCATCTGATCTCAGCCACTTTGATTCGTGAGCATGAGCGTTTTGTCAAGTCATGTATATGAGGAAGAATCTCAAATATTATCATCTATATCCATGACAGCCAATTACTATAATTTATTATTTATCGTAATTATGTTTTTCACGATATTTGTTCTTGTGATGTTGAAGAATCCCTCCATACATAAATTCGCTTGGGCTGGGCAATATATCGTCTCTTTGATTGCAGCAAAATACGTATGCAAAGAATGAATGCATATATGTATGTATATGTATGTATATATGCATGATATGTGTAAGTTGTCAAAATTCTATCTTTAAATTGTATCATTTCATTTTCAGACTGACCCACCACGAACATTGATCGAAGATTTGGAACTTCTAAATCAATCCGAAAAACAAATCCGTTGCGACTTTTCTATAAATTAGGCATTTTCAATCTAGATTTTGTGAATTTAACATAATCAAATGATTTTCACTTATAATTCGTGCATTATTCATTGCAAAATGATAGTTGTTGGTGTTATATTCAATAAATGTGAAGCTTTAAGATATAATAATTCTACAATGTGCCAAAAATCACGTATGTCAAAACGTTTTCCAGTTTTTCTCGCGCGCAGTGCGCTTATTTTCGTCGATTTCGAAGTTTTCCCCTTTCTTTCGCGTCGTTTGAAGTAAACAGATCTGATGGGCTTTGGCCTGGAAAAGCCGTCGGTTAGAAATAGGGAAAGACGACGGGAATCTAGGAGGTGAAAAGGTTGAAAACAACGGACAAGTGCGAAAAGAATTGAGGATGAAAACATGTGACCCGACGTGCTTAATTGACTGTTTACTATGCGAAACAATCATGTATTGTCGTAGAGCAGTTGCTATTTTTGGTTCAACTTGAGTATAACTTGCAGACTTGCAAAAACTATTGACCGGAAATCCTATTTATCAAAATGGTTGTTGACAACCTTCAAAAGCCCCATTCATTCCCTATCACGTATCCTTCCACTACGCCCATTTCAACCAGATCCAAGCATAGATAGAAGACACTTTGTCATTGTGAAATCGAAAGCCTTATCAAATTGATGTCGATACTTCGAAGCTTCGTAAACAACAAACATTCTGTGATCCCTATCGTGAAGCAATCTTGTGAAATCTCATTAATGATGTCAACCCTGCCTAATTCGGATTTCATTTCATCTTGCTGACTTCTACAGCTGATTTCCGTTAAAACAAGTGTGAAAGTTTCCCGAAATTTCGATGATAGAAAAATAGCGTACGGATTTGAGAGAGGCGATGCGACATTTCCCCGTACTGCACTTATTTGTGATCGACCTTGACGCGGACGGCTCAGAATGATGTTGTCCTCGAATTACAAACGAGATTTTAGACGATAAAATTCGACAAAAACACATGTAATCGAAGTCTCGTGAATGTGATAGTAATCTAACGGTAACTTTCTTCACATTTCTTCGGCAAAATCATCAGATATTTTGAAATCTTGAAGAAAACAACGGCGCCCTAGATTTACTTGTTTATAAGGAGAAGGACGTTGTAGAAAACTCAATATCTCAGTCCCAATATTCACAAATATTTCCATTTCTCATGATTCGCATTTGATATCATTCGATATAATTTTCCTTTCTAAAATATCATAAACCAAAGAATGTCTAGTGGATGAAAAATGTCAAAATATGTTGTTTTTGATGGTCGAGAGTTTCCATTTTATGATGACATTTATAAATATGACTAAGGTCGTAAAGTTCTGTCCTCTGACTTTGAGAGAAGAAGGCAACTTTTACAAGAATCGGAAGTCTCATTGCAGTTTCAAGTGCCCAGACGAAAAAGCGATAGATATCTTTTGCGTTCTTCGAATTTATCTTCGTTTTTTCTCTCATTGCTTCCTGCAAAATGCGAACCTATTCTTCAGTAAACAACTGTCACGTTTCAGGACTCATTTTCCTGTTTTTTATTTCCTTGCAAAATTCTCGTATTTCAAATAAAACTCTTAATTCCAGCACATTAGATCACATTAGTAGAAATTAACATCGAATTTGTTCGAATTAAAATAAATTTGGTCTGATGAGGCTTTGCATTAGATTTCTCTGAGCGATAAGTGGTAATCCGTGTTTATATCTTGTAATCCTATCATTGTATCTATTACTTTCGTCATAATCTTTTCAAGAGCTATCTTCGACTTATGTTCTTATTCATCATATTGAAGCCATAAAAGAGAGCTATCATTTCGTTGAAAAGTTCATGCAAAGTCAGCCTTACTGCCTTAGGGATTATCATGGAAATTTTATGGGACTTTTTGCTTTGCGGCAAATTTTCGCGATAAGTTCGAATTTATTATCGGACGTTTAATTTTTGGGCGCGCGACATATTTACATGTGATTACAAAGTGGGGCCTTATCAGAAAAGAGCAACCAGGGAATTGCATTTTCTAGAGAATCATAAATTCTCGTAGTTTGAACGAGAGCAAAAAAGTAGTATATTGGAAAATTTTCTCATATGTCCGGCATTTTTGCTACTACCAAAAAGATATTGGTTGGTGGATATTGAAACAGTCGTTTTGGCTATGGAAAGCCGGAAATGCTTTGTTAGATATGTGAATCAAAAAACCATAGAAATGCACGGCTCGATATATATAAATTTAGATTTTATTCGATGTATCGGAAAATCCGTAGAACAAACATTTTATCTGAATCATTCATATTTGAACTTGGAACGATGTTTTTTTTTCCAAGTTTATGATTTTGCCTAAAATCGAAAATCCGTCTCTCGAACGTGTTCACTCACATGTCTGTGTTGAGTTTTTTTTCTGTATGTATGTTTTGGGTGTCGCGGCCGTAAGTTTGGCGCCGCGTCGACGAAAACGCCCCGCGTATTTGAACAAGTACTTCGAGAATACGAGCAAAAAAGCGGAGATTCATAGAAAAAGAGAACCTTTCGCGAGTCAAATAAAACCTAGAGACCCTCCGACGAAAAAGCAAATAAAACAATTCTGTGGCTCCCCATCGCCCTCTATATTTAACCTTACTCCCATCTGCTTACTTTTCTATCTATCTTCACTTTGTCGAATAGACGAGGAGGGCGCGTTTCTAAAATTTCTAACCGAACAGACCTATTTTCAGTTTTTTCACGTCGCACTATCATCACTCATCATCAACTTGTAGCGGAAACTATGTTAGATTCGCGTGTAAAACTTTATACATGCGTCTCTCCCGTAAATTTGCTAATGACTGACTTTTTCAACTATACTCGCAAAAAATTTTAGCATGACCCGGCGGCGAAATGCCGTATTTGGAAACATAAAGACTAGCGAGCCTCGTAAAATACGCATGCGTCTTTTGGCCATTTTACGCGTGGGCGTTAAGGGCCTAAAATGATAGCGCGACTTTACGAGAGACCTCGATCTAAAAACAGTTCTATACGGATTGAACTCCAAATCACTGATAAGTTTCGTATTTCTAATCATGGCCAAAATGATAAAAGTGGGGATTATTTTAGTTGCATTTTTACAGCACATTTCAGATAGCCTCTAGAAAATTCTCTGGCCCAATCCGAATATCGTTCTTTGTAGTATGCTGACCTATCTGGCTCTGTCTCCCTATGGTCTCTCCAATCTAATTGCTATTTCTTTGCGGCCAGGGTCAGTTTCGAGAGTGGAGAAATAGAGCGAGAGAAATGCTCAATAATAAATGACGTGATATTCTTTACTATGTTTCCCTGTTGTTGACCGTCGCCTATTTCTTTTCCCTCATATTTACATATTATCTCTCGCATTTCTCCATCTTTTCTTCTATTATTTAGAATTTGACCGATCTGTTTTTCTTTTTCTCTTGCTCCTCCACACTATTTACTACTTTTATAGATTCTTTTCCAAACCATTCAATAGAGTGACCGCCTCAACCACGCCCCTAGCATAAGTGAAAATGACATCATTCGAAAGGAACGCTTAGAGAGTATGCAAATTTAAGACGTAGGAGAGAAAAAAGCGCTTTCTCTACTCTTATGCATAAACAATATCTGAGCCAAGTGCTGGTCAGTCGTGTGTATCTATTTTGGCTGCGCTCCTATCCTTTAAAGTTCATAAAATGTTGATTTCTTGAGCTTCGTAAACTCGATCCTTTGAATATTTAGGACTCTTATAATTCAAAGATAATTCCCAGCTTTATTTTTTATTTCGGCATTTGGTTTGGATAAGTCGGCGGCACAAATTATATCTATATTTATATTGTAATTTCTGAAATGTAGTAGTATCTAGATTTAGAAGAGATTTTTCTTTGTACCACATCCGATTCGATATATAAGCCGCGCCTCTTGCAGATATTAAATTGTGGCGGTCGTTCTCTGATAAAATATGGCGTTTCTAAAAATATTCATTTTTATACTAGTGATATTTTGAAAATCGTCTCGTTTTTAGTCATTGGAAAAGCGCGTAAGCCAAAAAGCATAATGATAAGAAATTGGTTATCGGCCCGAAATCATAGTTAGCCTTCTCCTTTCTCGCATTGACAAATGTCTTTTTCTGCAATATTTCTCCGCTTTCGCAATGTCTTTATTGCATTAGTTTTGGTGTGGCTGCTGATAACAGAACGAAGATGTGATGTGACCCCATTTTTAGATGATTAGTGATTATATTTGATGGGGGGAGAGGCAATTCCTCGCTCCCCACGCTAGCCTCCAATTTTTACCTATTTATCAGTCGAATTTTCGAGTAAAAGTCAGTCGGTCGCGCTTTGTCTTTCTCCGACGCTCTTCTAACTGTTCCTAAATTGCAACGCGCCTAAAATTGTATCTAGGGTAAAAAAATTCGGAATATTTTTTAAGATTTGTGTGATCTATGAAAATCTGCTTGAAATTACTCATACAACTCACTCTTCACGCTTGTTTTTAGCTTTGCGCACGCGGGATTTCTCGCAGGAAATTGCGCTCAATGTGTTTGCACGTGTAAATATTTTTAGCCGGAAAAGTGCAGGGCATGAAATCGACAAAATACGCGCGATTTCCACGTACTTCTTCTCAAAAACAATCCCCACAAATTGTTGTCGAGTCTGGGAAAATTCCCCACGATTTAATCAGCTGTTCCATTATTTTTGTCCATTGAAATTGAATCTAAGTTTTTCGGTCGGAGAAAAAGTTGGGATATAAATTTCTATCGATGAAAGCAATTATTATTTTCGAATATCTCCAAAGTTGAAAATTAATGAAGCATTGAACTATTTTATTTGTGCACTTCTGCATAGAGCATCATATGAAATCCAACAGGTGATTTGCTAAATTTCTAATTTCAAATAAAGCCTAGTGACTTATGCAGCTGTTTTTTCCAATAAATGAACTGTATGTTCTACCTTAACTTCTCAACTCAATATGCGCGATTCAGTACTATGGACTGTGAGGAAGTGGATATTGCGCACTCTTTGCAATTTGCTTTTGCACGAGTCACGCCCTCTCCTTCTCCTTTTTCTTTATTGTTTCTTCCATTTCCCCAGAGAATATGCTATTCCATGGGAGTTGAACCTGCAAGAGGAGAGCTGCAAAGAGTGCAATATCTACCTTCTCACACTCCATAATAGTAAGAAAGGTAATTTTAATTCGAACATGAATTATGTATGAACTCGCTCACATGAAGGAACATTTTTAGATGTGTACTAATTCAAGCGCGCTCTGATAAATTAAACTTTCATGAGCATATTTTTTATTCGTACTTTCCTGACTCTGAGCTTCAAAACATCTGTATTTATTAGTGTCTGGAGTCAAAGTCGCCTCCCCGACTGCTTTTTGGGCTGTCAAACTTTCAAACCCAGCTCATTTGGAAGAAAGAATCATCGATAATTCATAACGCCGAAAGCCAAAGTCTCAAAAGCGCCTTGATTTTTTATTTTGACGTTAGTCGGAGGCTGCAAAATTTGAAGAATTTTGAAGTTCTCTTGAATTACTTTAATTTTGTTTTGCGAAATAAGTTTTATGGAAGTGTAGGTTCATTAGATGTAATTATTTCTAGTTTTTTTTTTTTATGTTCGCATATCTGTGAACGAGAGCTCATATAATTTAATGCATCTTCGATTCTATGAACGAATTTACTTCCTGTTTCCTAGCCGTGTTGCTTTCTATTCAGACATTCATGCTAAAAATATTTACCACTACTTCGTGTTCTTCTTCTTCTTCTTCTGATTAACCACACTGAATAAAATAGCTATGATCTCATGATTCAATTCAGAGCATAGAACTTCGAGCATTTAGACTCTCTAGGTAATCCGAAGAGCCCATAGAAAAAGATAATCCTTTCATGGTTTTATGCTAGGATATAATTCTTTCAAGTCGAGACTGAATGGTAAAAATATTTACTTGACTAAAATTTTTGCGGGCAAATATTTTGGATGAAATTTTTGGAGATTTGCAACTTTATCCGGTAGGTTTTTAGCCACCGCCGGGATTTTCGAATTTTTTGCGACTCGGATCATATTTTGGGATTGTTTTGCAATTAGAGGGCACACCACAGTTCATCTCTCTCGAGCCAGAGGAAACGTGGAAATAGACAAAAAAATGAGAGAACCCCAGAAAAAAATCCGCGGAGAGATATAATGAGATTTGGAGAGAGGCCTGTAAGAAGGGGGGAGAGATGACTCGTTTTTCATCGCACGCGTGGTCCCTTTTCGAAAGTTGCTGCTGCCACCGCTCCGCCCCTCTGCCCTCTGGGCTTTCGGTTCTCTGCCAGCCTGCGATCTCTCATGTTCCCAATATCTTTTTCAAAGAGCACGAGCTCACATGTGTTTTTGCATCTATGTTTTCACGCTCCTCGCTCGATGCTCTCTCGCCGAATGCGCCCCGCCTTGGGCACATAGCAAAAAAATAGAGTTCCCTTCTAGGCAATTCGTTCTGCGTCTCTGTCTCTGCCCGAGGGCCATGCTATTTTCATGCACTCTAACTAACCGCTCTGTAATTCTCCCGCTTATCTCTATTTTGTTTGTTTCATTCCGCAAGTCGTGTGCAGCTCTGCACTCTTGTTTATGCCGATTTTTCCATGCCATTCAATCATCCCCTTCCCTCCGTCGCTCTGCGTCCCTCACCTGTCCTCTTTCTCATTCAGGATATCTCTATCCGTCCACACTGCCCATTCTCCTTCTCGCGCACTCCATTTTTGCGTGGTATTTCGCAATCCAAAAAAGGGCATAGAGAAAATGGGAAATATTTGTGGGCCCACATAGCCGTTTTTTCCTTATTCCAACCCCCAGGCTTGGTTTTTTTGCTGCCGCTTTCCTTTTCCTCTTTTCGCCTTCGCTTCGGCTATTCAATGCGCTTTCTGAGCATATTGCGTAGAGCCACACTGGGCCTTAGGATATATGTTTTCTCTTTCGGTCTTAAATTACTTTTCAAATGGTTGTTTGATTTTATGTTGTACGTGTTTTCAAAATGTCGAATTTCTTTGATAAGTTCCTGTCCAAAACAGATATTGCTGACTTTGAACAATTTGTCGTGCGTTATCATCGCGTTTTTATCCGTGTTCCCTCCTCTAATCGTCAGTGATAAATTGATAAATGACTCTCGAGAAACGCCGCGCAGAAGAAACATATCACTCCTCCCAACTTGCAAGGACGAAACAACGACAATTTTCAGTTCTTCCGTTCAGCGCCGAAAATTGATGAATTACAGCCAAAATCGCCTAGCGATAAACTCAATGTCACATGGCATTTTTCTCGTAGAACAATCACTTTTATCAAAGTCGGCAAAAAATTCTAATGTTTATTTTGAATCACGACGGCGTTTTTATGGCGTGATTCGCTATGTATGATTGATGATGCGCGGGTTTTCTTCAGTAGGTCTGTAATATATCACTTTTGAGTAAACTTTCGAGATATTTTTAAGTGGGTAGATAAAGACGGGTTTTTGAAATTGCAGCGGTAGAAGACTTTCACTTATGGAGGGTAATTATGAAAATGAGCAAGTCGGGGACAGAAAAAGGTGAACGTCTCAAATTTCGCTTCCTCCTATTAAAGATCTTTTCCAGTGGACTTTAATTTCTGAATTTTTCAGCGTTTCTTTCTCATGAAGTACAATTTTCTATGTTAGTCATACAACGATATTAGTAAGTTTTGAGGTTCAAGATTCTATCTCCAACTCATATATACAAGTCAACCAGTTAACATTCGGCGAAATAGCCACTTGGAACGCTAAATCCTACTAAAGCTTCGCTCATTTCCTTATTTGAATGCCTCAGGCATGTTTCCCATTCTACACGCTCTTCAGATTCCACACTCCTTCGCTAATTTTGCCGTAGACACACAGGGGTGTTGCCTATTTTTGGAGAATTGTATACGAAACTAATAGAAGTGGCTATCTTCTTTCCGAAAGTCCGGCCAGCCTCTTTTGTCTCTCCACGCTCCGCCTTATCTCTCATCAATATCACTTTAGTTGGCTATTTAAAGGCTACTCTCCGCAGACAGACATGTTGTGGAAAATGATGCCCCCTTCGTAGTCGTCGAGCTCCGTTATGAAAACCTTTATACGTATAGACTCATTCATACATAATAATACTCATTTCTAGCAGCGAGCGAGTGCTCGCACAAGACAATGATTAATTTCTGCTCAACAATACCTTGGCTTGCGCAATGTTTTAACCGCGAAAATTTCAACTTTTCAGCGACATTTAAATAATGAAAGCAAAAAGCGCGACTTCAACGAATGAGGAAATGGAAGCATATGTTTGAAATTTGCGCCAAATCGTGTGATTCAACCAACAGTTTTCTTGTGAGCAGGGCATCGGAAAAAGCGGTCTTTATGCGATGGATATCGCAAAGACTGAAATGTTTTGTTTTCTTTTTGCAAGTTCGCAAGGCACACGTCGAATGATGTTATGCCCATGATAAAATAAGAATGGTGAAATTGTTCTATATGCTTGGAAGTGAATTTCGAAAATCGAGCGTAGAGTTTGTGGATTGGCAAGATTAATTATACCCCCATGCGTGCGCAATGATTTCGCAAGTCTGGGCGGGAGAATTGAGCTGTACTTGCCTAATTTCTGCCTCGTTTTTCTGGCTGTTTTTCACATTCTCTCCCCTCTCTAATTCCTCGATCTTCTCGTTTTTAATTTCACCCTTCCCTCCCATCCCGAACACGCACGTGTGCCATTTTCCTGGTATTGGCAGCATGCCAAGAGCTCATTTCATGTTTCCCCTTTGATCTAGCGATTTTCGCTGTTGCTCTTCCTCGTCTCTCTCTAATTCGAGCAATATTTCCCTGCACTTTCCGTTTTTATCCGAGAAACACAACATAAATCATATGGGATCAGCAATATCACATTGTATCATCGAGATCATCGTTATAAAACGTTTCGTTCGAATCATTTCTCGTCAAACTGTATCCAAATTTTTTTAGCTAAACGTTTCAATTTTCAGATTTTCACGCGCACACTCTATAAATCTCTATTTCAAGACGCCACCTCGCACATTTCCTTGCTCTTCATCAACTTCGAACGAGTCAGGTACCTCTATTATTTGGTGGATAAAGTTGAAAAATATGAATACTTTTAGGCCAAGAGAACAAAATGCTGACCGCTGAATGCCTCCGAAACTCGATGCAACCTCTGGGCATGAACAACTCGATGAACATACAAATGAATGATGTAAGAGTTTAAAAAATATCCCTAAATCCGGTTATCTTTCAATTTTATTTGGTGATTTTGATGGATTCTTCACGATTTGTCAGTTCAAATTCCAAGGGTTAAACTCCGCGTGAGTGTTCTTACGCAATCTTGTCAGTTTTCGGCGTGTAAAATAACGGCCTTGAGCTAAAAAATTCAATTCGATGCGGACGCAGAAAGGAACCCGCGGAAAAACGCTCGCTCGCGCAAATTTCCGATGAAACGAGACGAATTTTCCGCTCAAAGTCACTAGAATTTCGCGCCCAAATGCAGTAAATTAGGCAGGAATGTACATTTTTTCAACTCTTTCGAAAATGTTCAGTCAGAAAAAAGTCGAATTAAATTTGTGGCGAACACACTCGCCTCTTCCGAAGGGGTTGTTGTAAATTGGATAATCGCATTTAATTTTAGCTGGGGAATTTTGAGACGTTTGAGTTTTGAACGAACTCTGAGTAGTAATTGTAGATTTCGCATTCTGCAGAGTTCTTGCAAATCTTTGAACAAGATTCGAGAAATCTAAAATTACGAGTGGTGACCGGAAATTTAATTATTGAATTTCATGATCCAAAACCGAAGATGAAATGTGTAATCTGATATTCTTTTTCAGAGTGCGTCTATGAACACGAATTTCGGTGGATTTGGTTCTTCTAGTCAAGGTAAGCACACAGACTTAAAAACACCTAGCAAATCCTGGTGCAAAATATTACGATATTTCTAAAAATAGTCTCATTTCATTTCATCATTGCTCTTGTGTTTCGATGCACTCGTGATCAAAATCTTTTCAACCTGCAGAAAATGGGGACGAGCCTGATTCATAAATTCCTCTTCCAAAAATGAAAAAAAAACTCATTTCATTTCGCGCTGATTCATTCATGGTCTTCATTTCCACCATTTCGGATGCAGCATCTTGGCGGCCTCTGTGTTGTGCTTTCAGAAAGTACGAGTAAAAAAGCAGAAATAGCGCAGAAAGTGCAACGATTCTTTCTCCCTCTCACAGTAACAAAAATATGTGCAATGCACGGTTTTAGCAGAAAGTGCATTTGTAAAATCTCTACTCGTATGATGATAGGTACTCTTAAAAGCGACCATTTTACAATAATTCTCATTACATCAGGCGCTATTTCGATCACTACAAAAACCGCAATATTCATTTCGATGCGTCATTTCTCCGATCAAACTACATACGCGTCCAAACACATTCTGAGCACGAGTTTTATTATCATTCTCCGCAGGATGCCATCTCAACTTTAAGATAGACAAAAATTGCAAAAATCTTGGGATATTGAAATCCTTTTTAATAAAAAAGAAGTGCATTGAATTTCAAATCAAAACATATGCGAATTTGGGCGATGAAATGGCAACAGCTACATATATGGCGATCTGACGACCTCTTTCTTTTCCCACACTATTTCGCCCTATTCTACTTTCCCTACCCTCTTCTAGCTATAGAGATAGGGCTCGTCAGGTCGTTATTTAGTAACTGCTGGAGGACGAAGTTCGTAGTTTCAGACCGAGTTCCCGTGGATCGTCCCTTATTCGTGAACACGTCGATGACCGCGCAGCAACGAGTCGACCTGTATCGACGACTCTGCGAGCCGATTCAGGACAGCGAGCCGGCGCTCCAGATGCGATTCTGAAATTTGGATCCTCGGATATCATCTTCAGCTAAATTTATAGCCTTCCATAGTGATATTCGCCGCGTTTTGAAATCGATACAAACGACGTTACCGGTCCGACAAAATTATGATTGATTGGGAGAGAGCGCGTTGATGTTCAAAAATGACGATATTCGTCTCGTTTCTCTTCTACGCGACTCATTAGTTCGCGTCCAAGTTCGATTTCTAATTACTGCATGAATATCGACTTTGCTCTCCAATCAGCGATAACGTAATTCGTCATGTCTCCAGCAATTCCCGGTTCTCTATATTCATTTTCTGTTACATCGCATTTTCGAAATCTTGAAGACTTTGAAATAATTTTGAATAGAGGTGTTTCGTATCTTCAAGATTTGTCCTCATATACATACATTTCGTCTTTATCCCTAACAACTTTGAATTTTGAATTTTGAGTTTGAGTTTTGTTAATGGCTCTCTAGTTCTGATTAAGTGTAATATGTGTTGTTGTTTCGCGCAATTCAGGTACATACAATTGAGTTTTTAGACGAGCCATATACGAATTATATTACGTGCTGCATTTGCTTCCTCCATATATCCCTAGACTATATGATATATTGTTTGCGAAAATCCTATCAGCTAGATTAGTTCAGGTTCAGTATCGCTATTCGAAAGCACACATACGTTTACGGCCCCATAGATTTACACTTGCAATTGATATATACTACATGTTAATTGTTGTAACACATTCTTTTCTATACATATCTGGCTCTTCATTATATATTTTGTTTCGTAAACACTCATTTATACATACAAAATACGGTACATGAGCGCAATTACGATAATCTCCAACCATTAACTTCTCCTTCTCAACTATTTACTGAATTCGGGTTACAATATATGAGATGGGGAAAATATCTTGAAAATCCATGTGTCCATCTTCATATACAATTTATTGTAGGCCCGGAATTTCCATGTGTATTCTGGGCTCGTATTAAACTCCCAATTTGACTTCAGGCTAACTAGTCTAATTAACTCGATCTTCTCTGCATTTTGAGAGAGAAAGACAGAGTTAACCTGGCCTGAGGTTAACTTGACCTGAGAGGGGGTTTGACACGGGTTCTGGAATGTTTTCAATTCCTCCATTTTTTCTTCTACTGAAACGTGGTCCGTTTTTTCCCGAGTATATTTGTCAACTGAATACATGTATACCAGTCCGGTAATCGAAATAAGATATTTTGTGTAAGAAAATAGGTGGTGATAAAAGCGAGTTTTGTAATAAAAATCCTCCGCCTATTTTCGACTTTTTTCATGTTTTATTGATGCGAGTTTCACCCCTTTTGTCTCTCTAAACGCGTACACTCTCTGAAATGTTACTGGAACCAAACACTCTTCTTCACTCTACTTTAGAAGATTTCGACTTGAAGAGGCGTTATTTTTCCCATCTCTTTGAATATTCATGAACGAAAAAATGATGCCTCATTCAAAACTTCACTTCAATGCAGGGCTGTCTTGACACTATTCCTAGTTACAAATCATCACACATATTCTCCAGGCAATTTGAATTCGATTTTTTAAATTGAAAATTTGGTTTTAATAAATCATTTTGAATCAAAAGGAGGTATGAAATTTACAGGAAAATGCATATAAATAAAAACTAAGTAAATAAAGTAGGCCTAGATATGTATCAATCTTATGCCCCAAGTCATGCACGCAGGTGGAGAAAAAATCGATAGACAGCCTTTTTGTTTCGCTTTCCTAGCCAGCAACAAAATACTGCGGTCTGCGAGCGGCTGTGTAAAATATCGACTTCACGCAATTTCGGCATCGAATTTTCGGCAATTTTCCGCAAAATTTTCATAAATATTTGCTCATTTCTTTTCGGTTTATCAGTCACGTTTTATCTTGCTTTGATTTCAAGTGTTTGCTCCGCTGAAAAATCGAATCGTGGAATCAGTTAGAGTTTAGTTTTTGAAGTCAAACTGATAACTTCTGCAAGGCTCCGCCTAAAATAAGTTGATGATTATACATCTCCCACATGACGCCTTTTAAAACCGAACAATGAAAAATTATCGAGTGGTTTTTGATTTTCAATATTTCAGGAATTTCGTGGACCAGATGAGTTTCCAAGCGGCTGGCAAGAGTATTATGAAGTTGGCCTTTCAAGGAGTGCAACATTTGCGGAATGAGCTAAAATCGCCTCCGCTTTCGAATAGTTTGAGAGGAAAAGTCAACAATGAGCCTTTACAGGATAGGATAAAATTATTTAAAGTAGGGGAAAGAGTTTTGAAAGGAGTTTAAATTTTACTTTCAGCTGTTCGTCGTCACCACGTTTGGAATATCCCTCGGCGCAGCGATTGCGAACGTGACGGCCATTTATTTAGAAAAGAACAACATCTTCACTCATAGCGACGACGATGACGATGACTGAATCATCCAAGTATTATCAAGCATTTTCCCTGAAATAGTCCAGTTTGAGGAATTCTGTAAATTTTAAGAGATGTAGACAAGTATCTTTGAAAGCCATGTTTTGCCAAATTTTATGGGTATTTTACATTTTGCATAATTATTTTGCGAGCTGTGACAATGTATTTATGATGAATTGTAGATAAGATGTTTAAATATCGATATTTTTCGAAGTAAATTTTTTATTTATATTAAATTTTGTGCCTTTGATGTGTTGATTACAGTTTTGCCACAATGTAAGTTCACCTAATCCTAGACCTAGAAAAATTTCATGAAATGCCCTGAAATAAGTGTTCCAGCATTAATTCGCCGTTTCTTTCAACACTTTAGCCCTGTGTTTACAGTGTACGCAAATGTGTAAATCGCGTACTTCGAAAAATGTGATTCGCGAACTTGTCGCCGACTTCTCGTTGAGATTCGCTTATTTTGATTTCGTAAATTTCTAGAATCATCTAATCATCTTCAAGGTCCTCTGAATCATTACAACACTTTGTTTCACACCACGAATTTCTTGATTTCTCGTTAAAAATCGTTATTTTTCTTCAAGTTTATTTTCACGAGATTTTATTTTAAAATCCTGTCTCCAGATGCACCTGGTCATCTGAACCATCGCCGAGACTTCTGAGTTCGGGAACCGACGTCAAATTGAGGATTCTGAGGCTTCACGACGCCAAAAATGAGTGCTAGCACCATGGTCATTTCTTCTCGGCACAGGTTGGGGAGATCAAATTTCTTGAAATAAACATGATTTTTTTATGGAAAAGTGAAAGTTTTCTGAAAATATAGAGATTATATATGAAAATGAAGGTGATGTTCTTGTCATTTAAAGGTCATGAAAACTATAGTTGAAAATTACGAGATCACGAGACATGAGGCATAGGCGGGATAGTATAGAGTTAGTGTAGGAACATGAAATTATAGGTCTTCTTTTTCCCTACTATTTCTCAATGTCTCTGTGTCTCGTGGTCTTGTGATTTCCAGGTTATCGGTTATGAAGCATAGTTTTCGAATAAAAATTTAGAAAAGAAAAACATTTCTTAAGATATTCAAATTTTGGATTTGCAGGTCCGACGTCGCGACGCTGTTCGATGTGTTCTGTGAGATCGGCGCGCCTTCTTCGCTCGACGACCTGCCCGTGATTCTGTCGAAGTACCCCGAGGACTACAACGACGAGTCCTTCCTCAAAAGCGCTAGGCAGTTCTCCTTCCCTTGCGATATGTCCACGTTAGTTTTTTTTAGTTATTTTC
The DNA here is from genome assembly GCA_964036155.1 of Diploscapter coronatus. Lineage (NCBI taxonomy): Eukaryota > Metazoa > Nematoda > Chromadorea > Rhabditida > Rhabditidae > Diploscapter > Diploscapter coronatus. The sequence goes on along the minus strand of OZ038422.1, from coordinate 820,428 downwards.
TTAGGATATTTTGTTTCAAATGAAGGAATAAAACCAAGAAAAGGTGATTTGATTTTCGCAAAAATTCAAATTATAAAGAATTTCCTTTTTAGATGAAAGGTGTGTTTAACATGTATTTCTTGAAAAATATGAAACTTCAGCGTTTTTTAATTTCTTTTAAGTTTTGAAAATTTTATTTTTGCAGCGAATCGGATGCGGTGCAAATGTTCTGTTTCGTCCTGACAGACCAGAACTCCCAGTACACTTTCGGATTCGTTAGATACACTCCAAGGTCGAATACCTGTCTTTGCATGCTCAGGTGAGGAAATCGTCATCTTTTTCCAGACTTGCAACTTTTGTCAAAATTTAACACCCGCGCCTTTAAAAATGACACCCAACCCACGGGTGCGGGTTTTTATTTGCAAGTCTGTTTTTTCTTTCGAATAATAAAAATGGTTTCTAGTGGCTTCTACTGGCCGAATATCTTCTACAAGATCCTCAACCAGTTGTCGTTGATCATGAACAACGCGAGTCAAGAGGATCTCGACGGCCTGCTCACGAGGATCTATCACACGGACATTCCGAACATCGGCGACAAACTCCATTTCGAGAGCTATGGGGGCAGACATGTAATTTTTTTAATTAAAAACGGCAACTACTAAATGAAGGAGTGTCGTTTCCATTTCTTTCAAATTTCATCTTGTTTATCTCTCTAACTATAGCACCCGTCATTTAGTAGTTGCCAAAACACTTACCTTAAAAAGAAAATTTCCAAATTTCTGATTTTTCTTTTTCGATTTTCGACCGCTCTGGAAAAATGGAAGAAAACGAGATTTTTGAAAAATAAACTTCTTAGATAATAACAGATTTGCCAAAACGCGACCCGCAAAAAAACGGTATATCTTATCGAGAGAGAAAAAGAAAATACGTTCTTTTCCTCTCTCGATATATCATACTATTTTTCTACGGGTCGCGCGTTTTGAGAAGCCTGAATAATAAAATGCTAATTTTCAGCCTTTCGATATTGTGGTGCCGGATTTGAGAAAACTGCCGACGCTCAAGGACGATCGATACATGCTCGAGTTCTACAATGCAATTAACCCGAGACAGATGCTTGCTCTTTACGCCAGGTCAGATGTCGAATCTCTCAGGGTCCGTTCAGACGTTAGTTGCAACTTGCAACTCCCTCTCGAAATAACATGAGAAATGAAGAAAGAACGCGATTACATCATTTATTTTGCTCTCTTAATTTCCGATGCTGTTTCGAACAAGTTGCAATGCGCAACTAACGTCTGAACGGGCTATATTTTGCACTTTTTGATCACTTTGAAAATAGTACGAAACAAGATAGAAATAAGAAAAGGGCGGATGTGAAAATGTAATAATGTAAATAGAATGCAGGATAAAGAAACTGCCCTAAGCTCGCTTCTTTCTCTCCCCATTTTTGACTCTTCAATATGGTATTTAGAAAATAATTTTCAGTCTCTTAAAGGAGAGAAGAATCATTTTCACGGGCCGAAGACTTAGCCAATTAAGCTCCTGTATTCAAGCAGCAGCGACTCTTCTGTTTCCTATGTATTGGTAAGTTTTTTTTTGAAACTTAAAAGACTTCTCAAATTTGGAACAAAATTTCACTCATGCCTGCGGACAGACTTGGGAAATTTCGAACCGCAGACAACCGCATGAAAAGAGACAGTATGTCTTATTGAGAGACGGAAAGAAAGATGATCTTTTTCTCTCTCGATTAGGCATGCTATCTCATTTCATGCGGTTGTTTGCGGTTTGAAATTTCCCAAGTCTGCCTGCGGATATGACTTTTTTTCTTCTTTTGAGAAGTCTGAAAATGAATTCAAAAATCACAAATTTGGGGATTAGAGTTTTGACATTTATTTCAGGCAGTCCATTTTCATCCCCGTGCTGCCTCATAGACTCCTCGAAATGGTCCAAGCGCCGATGCCTTTCTTGATCGGCGTCCCAAAACAAGTCATGCAATCGAGTGTATGCGGATTTTTAATTTCTTCCCTAGTTTTTGAAAATTATACCCTCGACGTTTTATATCTTGATGAATTTGCTTAGTAGATTTCATTTTTCTATTGAAATTTCGAAAGTTATTTCAAAGAGTCCAAAATGTTGAAATTTTCTATAGTAATACTCCCTATACATTTTATTTTTGAATTTAAAATTTCGAAGTCTAGAAGTTTTAGGAAATCAAGGAGCTTGGCGATGTGGCGGTGGTCGATTTCGAGGAGAAGACCTTCACGAGCGCTCACGACGACTTGGCTTCTTTGCCGATCGAAGTAATTAACCCGATTTAATTGCCTGATTAATTTATTGAATTGCTCTCAGTTATCTAAACTTAGTTACTCTAATTAACCGGATTAGGTGTTTAATTATGTGAGATATTTACTCAATTTATTCCAATTAACTATATGATTCAATTAGGAGAGATAATTAGCTCAATTCAACTGCACCAATTATTTCGATTTAACTACCGTAATTCTTTAGGTATCGAACTACCTGAAATCTCAACTCAAGGGCTCTTTGGACATGGGAGATTCTTTGTCGAGGACTTTTCTGAGAGCGAACGTAATGCTTTTCGGCGACTACAGGACCGGGTTTTCGAGGAATGAGAGCACTGGGGTAATTTTTTACTTTTTACCACCTTTATATGAAAAGTTCAAACAACTTTTGAGATAAGCTATTTCACGTCAAAAATTCGAATTTTCTATTTTTTCCAGATCTAGACACTTAGACTGAAAAAATTGTAGAAGGGGGATTTCGCAAATCAAAGTGCTTCTATAGGAAGTTGATACGTAGAGAAAATTTGTCTGGGTATCATTTTTCCCTATTTTTATTTTCAGGTCATTTCCTGGGATAAAGAAAAATTCATCCGAGAGCAGAGGCCGTCCTTCCAGCCCTTCCTTCAGATTTTGTTTGGTTCAGAAGGCGTTCAGTATCTTGAAAGGGTACCCCTTTTTAATTTTCGAGCAGAAAAAAACATCAAATTCGATCAAACTAACTGATAGCGTAATGTTTTGAAAGATAAGTTTTATTTTGGAAGCGAAATTTGTAGCGTTTTCGAGGAAAAACAACTTCAAATGGGAAAAGGGGAAGAAAATATCAAGTAAAAATAGTGATCAGAAAGTTGAAACTTGCAATTTGTCTAGTGGCGACTCCTACTTTTGAAATGCTAAAATTTTGAGAATACCACCCAAAACGTACTAGGATTTCGCATCTTTTACAATAAGAATGTTAAAAGAGATGCTTTAGCATTTATTGGATGCTAAAATAGCATATCTTTTAAATACTAATTTTTAACATTTTAGTTTATCGCCGACCGGCTGAGGCTGTTGAATCAGGGCGGAGCAATCACCGATGAATTCGAAGCTGAGATAACTAACATGAAGGGCGCTAATTTGCAGGTAATTGTTTAAAGTTAACGTTTTATATTTAAAGAAAGCTAGCAATTCTTGTTGATATCCAAATCTGGGAGGTTGGAAATGAAATAATGGATTTTAAGCCAGTCTCTCTCCTTTTAGCGTGCTATTTCTCGATTTCCTAACCACTAAAAATAACCGTGCACCACTTTACGCGCCTCCCAGATTTAGGCATCAATAATAGCATTTTACTAAGGACTAGTATTTTCAAATTCATGCTTTTGCATTATATCAACTTCTATGATCTATGATAATCTTTTCAAATTTTCATGGTGGAGGGAATTTTTCTAATTAGGTCAATTAACTCAGCTTGCATCTAATCGCTAATTAACTTTGTCTATTTTTTCCAGAATTCGGAATTGATCAATGGGATATATGAAACGGTTAGTTTTTCTTCTTCTCAAAGAGTATATGTGGTTTGGCTTCTATATGCTAATTAATTTACTAACTTTTGCATGGAATTTTCGATTTTTTAAAGAAAATGACGATCTTAATGTTTTTTTTTTTTTTAAATTATTTGAGATAAATTTTAAACATTGGAGTGAAATTTAAAAAGAAAATTGAAAAAGTTAAATTTCGAATTTTCAGATTACCGACGCCAAGGATATGTTCCAGTCGCTCAAGGGAAAAGTTTCCGGAATGCAGGTTGAAATAATAATAATTTATTCAGTTGTAACGCGTGGCAAATACGGAGAATGAAGAGAGAAAGCGTGTAGACTGAAGAGGAGAAAACAAGCGAAGAAGAGTAGACGAGTACAACATTTATTAACTGAATATTTGGGTATTTATAGGGAATGGGCGAGATATATCATAGATAGATAAACAGTGAGGGTGAGATCACTAATGCTAATTTAGACACTCGAATTCTTACGTTCATGATTGATGATTATTTTGTATTCTAATTCATGCCCTAACTTATTCTAAATGCTTAATTCGAAAAATTTTTAGATCAGCTCGAAACTCAACAAATTGGCTCCGAAAGAGGTCAAGTCAAAGGTCGCTGAGGTGAAATTTAAGAAAATTTTTAAAGGCAATTTAAATTAATTTTGAAGAGAAATATATTTTTTAATTTATTGGAAATTTTGAAGAAAGTCAAATTTACTTTTGTTTAAAGAAAAATGAAGATTATTCGAATTTTCAGAAAGCCCGCTCGATCAAGCGGCCGAGGCAGGGCTTCGAGCCGATGTCTTTCGAAAACGCACAGTGGGAAGAGGTTAGAATGATTTGGACTTGATCCGCAGACCTAGGGAGAACTTTGGCCAGGCGAAGAGAAAATATACTCGGGTGTGGAGGTCGAAATGGGTTTCTGACGATAGTCCTCCCTAGGGTCTGCTTTATCCGAAGCTTATTTTAAACTTTATCATTACCTTTTTCTTGACCTTGGAGCTTGTCTCCATCTTATTTAGACTTCATTCTGACCTTCTTTCTGATTTATCCTAATCTTAGATCGGATTTATTTTTAACTATTTTGAACTTATCGCTAATTTCCAGAACGACTATACTGGCTCAGACGACGAAGTTCCTCAAATTGAACAGGCGAGAGGCCCCGAAGTCGGGAATCTCATTGATTTCGACACCCCTTTGGAGGAATTGAATCATTCGGTATGTTTTTTTTTCAAAGACATAATAAGTTTCATTTTTTTTTCTGAAATTTTCCGATGTTTGAATATTTTTTTTTCTAGAATTGCAAAAAATGATCTCTAAAATTTGCAAGTTTTCAGTCTTCGTCCGCCGTCTTTCTGGACCAGTCGATGCAGAGCAATGCCTCGTATCACACACCGCCCTCGAGCCTTCCCAACTCTACTTCGAAACTCCCGCAGAACTTCCAGAACGTCTACCCACAAATCCAGCCGCTAGACTTGACGCCAACGTAAATAATTTATACAACTTGTTTTAGTATTAGCAGTAATTGGGAGAAAATGCGTTGATATTCAAAAATTATTCCATTCGTCTCGTTTCTCTTCGACGCGACGCACTATTTTGCTCCTTCAAATTTGATTTTTAATTGACTACATGAATATCAATTTTCTCGCCAATTAGCAATAGTAGTTTTTTTTCAAATATGCTTTAAATAGTTTGAGTGTAAGACGTTTTGGAAGAAAATTTTCCACTAATTTTTGTTACAAAATATCTCACTCAAATACATATCATCCTACACCCCAAATATTTCGTTTCTATATGCTAATATATCAATCGATCAATTAAATGATTTTATGATGTAGGTATTTAGAAATTTATTTCTAGATCAGCGAGAAATTTTTGAATAATTCATAATTACTATCTGAAAAGTTCGAAAATAACGAAAGTTGGAAGTAATTTTTGATAGCTCAGTATTTTTTTAATTCAGAAAAAGAATTTCAGTTTGACTCACTCTTCTTCGACGCCTGACCCATTCTATGTGCAAAAAACCTCGCAATCAAACAGCCGCTATCAAAATCTGCAGGAGATAGGGCAGAGGACCCAGGGAGCTACCACAAACGCTACCAACTTGGTACCTTCAGTACCATCAGAGACCCAACCGCCAAAACCCCCACCCAGACCTCAGCAGTGGGAGAAATTCGACTAGATTTGAGATTTTTGGTAACTTACCACGATTTTGGTATCACTTTGGTAATTTGCCATGACTTTTGAAATGCTTATTTCTTCGTCATGTCACTATAATTAATCACTAACGTTTTCCTATTTTCTTTTTCAATTGACAATAATTTTTTGCTCTAATTTTGCTTGGGTTCCGAAAATTTGTAGGATAATTCGGCATTTAAATTTGTTCCTTTATAGCTGGTGCTAAATTAAGCTAATTTATTTTACACCTTTCAATACTTTAATCATAGCAATATGTTGTCTTAGAATTCTACGAGATTTTGACGGGTTTAAATCCAAAGACTAGCGTTTTTACGATACTTTTCCAGAACAAAACTTTCCTTCGCAATACCTTTCCAATTGTTGCTAGTTCTTCTATGCTAAGTCATTTTAAAGAAAGTACTCAATATTGCCAATGACTGATTAGTTGAGACGAAATTAATGATATGCACATATTCGAATATGCCAAGTGTGCACTGCGTACTTACAAATAGTCGTCAGCCTCATTCCTCGATTATGATGTAATAGCGCAAAGTCTGCTGCAAGCAACGCGCATCAAAAGTTCGTGTAGTTTACTGTCTCAAGTAGTCGATCATTGACAATGCCTACGCATTTCTTGCAACGAATTTCATGTAAGTTTTCCAACTTCGAGGCTGAAAAGATGAATAAATTTCTTGCGTTTTATAATTTTCTTGATTTTTTGCGACAAAACACATAGAACGACCCCGCAAAAGCGATTATTTTTCACACAACTTGATGATAAGAAAATCAAACACATAAATAGGGGAGTGAAAGGATAATTGATTTTTCATCAACCGTCTACCTATCAATTAAGACCCAGCGTTTATGATTTATTATTTTGCTAAATTTAGAAAATTTTCAGCAAGATGGGCTCATTTCGGGAAAAATCGTTCGAGTTTTTGAATAATTTGAAAATCACGGTGGAACCTCTCATATTTATTTTAGCCGCTTGCAATACTGCAGTGTAAGGATTATTCAAACTATAAAATTAGCATATTCTATCGATTTAGAGGTATCGTAACCCCAAGTTTATCGGAGGCCAAAATGAAGAGGGTCTATAATGTTACCGGCGACGTTACGGATAAATTCATCAATAAAAAGATGGTGGAATGGGATAACAATTACAGCTACGTTAACCTTCCGATAGCTATGATAGTTGGGATTATGTATGGTCAGTTAAAAAAGAATACAAATTTCAAGCGTCTATTTTATAGCGTGTAGTCTACAGATAATAATTTTATCAACACACATTTTGCAATTTTAGGCGGTATTAGTGATGTTCATGGTCGAAAAATTCCACTGTTAATTGGCATAGGATCATGTGTTATTGAAAATGCAAGTAATTAACGTCAATTTGTTAATTAAGCTCTTTGTTAATTGTCCGTAATTAAGTGCGAATGCTTATTTGGTCGCCTCAAACGGATTGGTCCCTGGAATTGCTGTTTCCGACTGCTGCGGTTGTAGGACTGTTCGGCGATTTCTTATTAACAATGAGCTGCATTAACGCATATGTCACTGACGAGTTTGATGACAAAAGAATGGTAAGATTCTGACTCCTACAGAACATTCTGACCAGAGCTGTAAATGTTTAGACACGCGTTTAAACAGTTACAGCTCTGAAGAAAATTTCGACCTCCGACGTCGGCGTCAAATCTTCATATTTCGATTTGAAAGACGAATATTCAGTTGTCAATTCGCATGATAATCGTCTCAATTATCTTCAGTCTGGGCCAATACATTGCCTCAAAGTTGGTCAAACTCATGCTTGATCATCAAGTCGAACTAATTGTCATTATGGGAATTGCAGAGGGTAATAGTGAAATTCTTAATCACAATTTTAATGCGTTAATTAAGGCTTATTTATCCTGACGATTCTATTGGGAGTGCTATTATTGAAGTCAAAGAAGCCTAAGAAAGCGAAATTGTTGATAGAATTGCCAGATCAAGTGCATGAAAGTCAGGCTAATTTGACTGCAGAAGAAGACTCGACGCCTCTTACTAAAATGTTAGAAGGCTTAAATTTTAGCTACTTTATTACGCTAATTTTAGCGAATCATTCTGGCAAATCACTAAGCTATCGTTTCTTTCAATTTACGAGTCAGCGAAGATATTCTTGGTATCTAGAGACGGTCACCGTCGATTATTCCTGTATTTATGCTTCCTAGCGAATTTTCTCGATCAATTCGTCTTCGGGGAGGAAAAAGGTGTGCTTTTTCCCTTAAAATGAATAACTTTGTCATTTTTCCAGGCTTAATTGGAACCTATACAAAGTTGGCACCTTTTAAATGGACGCCCATGCAATATGCCAGCTACAAGGCTTGGAGACCGATAGCACGTAATTTTTCTTTCTTTCTGTACAATGAGTTACAGCAAAACCTCTAATAGAATCCGAGAAGACTTTAATTAGGGGTTTTACTGTATTGTAAAAGTTACTCATTTTCCCGATAAAGTTAATGAATTTTGGAAATGATTCTTTAAATTAAGGAAAAAAATGAAATCTTAGAAATCCTGGGAATGACGTTCGGTTTGGTCGTCTTCAAGATGCTATTCAAATTTCGAGACACCCTGATCATTGTGTTCGCGATAACTAGCATGGGGCTATGCGTCCTGTGGATTGGTTTGGCAACGGTTATTGGAGCTTGGCAGCGCCTAAAGTGATCCTAATTTTTCAATGTGGGAGATGGGACCACTTTATAGGCGCTGCCTTTAAATTTGCGAGTTCTTGGAAAATTTGACATTCAAATTTAGGCATCATGGATGATCTACGCGAGTTTAGCTCCTGGGAGTTTGCATGGTCTGTTGAACCCCTTGACTTATACGTTCATGTCCTGTATCGTCGAGCCTGATGAGGTAATATTTTCCTGAAAAATAGCTTGGAAGCTTACTCACGCTTATATTTTAACAGGCTGATATTTCCAGAAAAGAATCGAAGAGAAATGACCGTATTTTATAAATAATAGCATAATTTCTTTTTTATTACTTTATTATTTTTCCTCTAAACTGGTGAGCATTCAAAGAATCCTAAAATAAAGGTATACATTTTTTAAAAGATGACTTTTTCAGATCGGCAAGGCTTTTGCCATAAGTTCCATCGCTCAAAAATTGGCTGGCTTCGCTCAGACCGCGGTTCTCCAAAATATTTACATTGCTACTGTGGATTGGTATCAGGTAAGAATGGAAAATGAAACTGCCGCATGCATGATAAAAGAGGAGTGGAACAGGCCCTAAAGTTTTTGCACATTCTCGTGCTAAACATAACAGCGAGAAGAAAGGCGAAAAGCATAAAAAAAAACCCGGTGGCAGACAACGAGAAAAAAGTGAGTATTTTTGTTCACTTTTTTCTTCGTTGTCTGCCACCGCGCCTTGTCCATGCTATTTCTCCCCCCTTTCCACTGTCATGTTTAATACGGAAGTATCAAAAACCTTAAGGCCTGTAATGGAGCACATTTCTATCAATTTTTCTAGCTTCTACCAACTTTTTCATTTATAATCATTAAATTCCCACTAATAAAGTGTGATATTGTAATTATTGAAAAAAAAAACTATTTAGGGATTCGTTTGGATCCTAATGTCAGTGATTTCTTTATCGGCAGCGGTAATCTATCTCCTCGTGCATATTGTCGCTAAAATGGAGCGAATCGGAAGTTGAACTTCTTTAAAGTATTTTTTCGTTTAGAGAATAATAAAGATCTTAGGGATATCATATATCTCAGACAGATATAAATCAACGACTCCCACAAATTAGAAAAATGTACAAAGCATAAAGACAAAATTAATCCCTATTCTATTCAATTCCGTAGCAAATATCTTGCATCACGTAGGACTTCTTAAAATACCGATATTTTATATAACATTTGTTAGTATATAAAAGTTTATATTTCTAAATACCACATTGTTTTCTTAGAGTCTGGTAATGCTCTTATTTGCATGTATTAGGAAAGAGATTCCATAAATTATCTTTATTTAACCTTCCTAGAATATCCTTTCCTCATTTATGTGAATGTTTCTAGCGGCTTCTCGCAATTTCTTCTAACAACGTCCATTATTTAATTTCGTTATTTTAGGTGAGCCTACCCCGCACGATTGTTCTTGCACAATTGTCGCTTTTTGCATTTTGCGGCGCAATTTTAGCATTGAACTTTCTAATGAAACTCGATATGGCGTCATGAGGAGAAAAAGCCAAACTTTGAATTCTCTTTTGAAAAGCGACGTTCTCTTCTAAGGGAATTTCCTCCTCTTGAAACGTAGCGTTTTATTTTTAAAAGCAATTTTTCACGTATCCGACGGGTTAATTTATCGCTCGACTTTGCCTGTCAAGTGGACGACCTGTATTAATGAATTCCCAAAGTCTGGGTCTGGGATATTCGCAGCGGAATTTTTAAGAATTAGGTCTTAAATTATTCAGCTGGTCTAATTTTAATGTAGGTTAACACGCTTCTGGAGATTTTTTGTCGTTTTGGGAAATCGGTTCGGAATTTTCTGTCGGAGAATTCCGAATTTCGATATGATGATGTTCGGTGCTTCAGAAATTTTGGCAAATTTTTAAGCGTGGTCTTCGAAATAGTGTTAGAGTTAAGGAGAACAAGAGACGCGAAAAAAGCGCGAAAATTTAATTTCAATCTCTCTCCAAAAGCCTCCCCCCTCACATTCAATTTCACTCTATTCACGCACAGGGCTTCTCCTCTAGGCAATTTCTAAATTTAAGGCGTTCAAAAAGCGCTGCATTAGCTTGATGTTTTTTAACTTCACTAGGAGTTTTTCGCACTTCAAAATAACTTTTCGGAGCTTTTTTGAGGCTCGAACAAACTCCAAATGTTTCGTTCCTTTGTCAGCTGAAAATTGTCCAGACATTCATATTTTTCTCAACTCAGTCGGCAAAATTTTGAGCCAGTAACCCCATTTATTGGAATTCACTCGGCTAACACACAGACACATTTCGTGTTGTCGGATGAATTATCTCGGTCATTTTTCGGCAGATATCCCTCAACATTGACACAAATTGGGCAGAGCTGCACAACGATTCATGCTCAAGCTCGATTGGTCTAATGCATTTCCTTACGCCTTTGTCGATTCTCCATTCTGCTCGATTTTTTTCCCTATTTTGTGTTATAAATTCATCAATTCCCCTCATTTCTTCGTTAAAACCGCGCCGCGCTTTGTAAATTTATAACACACGTGCACATATTTGCTGAAAACAGAAGAAGCCAATTTGAATTTCCTGAGTCATTTTTCGCGCCAAACGAGGAACTTCCGGTTAAAGCCTTGACTCTTCTCGCAGGTCTTCAGCGGTTTCTCTCGATCCCTCTTAGTCGAGGTTAAAAGTGGGATAATCCTTCTTCAGACCTAAAGAGGACGATCGTCAGAAATCCTTTACGACCTATCCCCCAGCATATTTTCTCAGCAACTTTCTCTCTATAACCTGTAGTTAGTTCAAATTTTCGCCACTGTGACCTGGTATCACAATCATAGTTTCCCTTTTGTGACCTATTCCCCCCGTTTATAGTCTTCGTCTGACGAAAGTTCACCTTAGGTTTCCCCTCCTCCATATATTCTCGCTTTTCCGGCACTCCGCTTGACCCAAATCGTAGTAGCAATTTCTATGAAAGATGCTCGATTTCATCGAACGTTCATATATCTTACCATTTTCAATATGTTTTTAGAATTAAACAAATTAGATATATGCCTTTTCCATTTTATTTCGTGACAGAGCAATGAAAATCATATCGTTGTTTTTAAAATGGTAATCTTAAAACTACCAATTATTTATTGGATGAGCAATATATTTCGTTGTATATAAATTTGCGTGTTTCCTATTTGAATTTTTGTGATTCTCAGATATGCCGGAACGAAACTCTTTGTCGAATAATGGCCAGAAAGAAAAGAAGAAATTCTTTCGATCCACAAGTCTTTTCGTCGGCTCTAGGAGGAAAAAGGCGAGGTAAAACATTCTCGGTCAAAATGTTTAATTTAATATCCACAAACATTTTCCCCGAAAGTTTATATAAAATTTCCCGCTTGTTTCGTATGTTTTTGTTTTCTCAAGAATTCTTATGACTCACGTTATTTTGCACTTTCTGCCATAGCGACGGAGTTATTTTGGAGAGCGCTGAAATTTTCAAAAAGCAACACATTTTGTAAGCTTGAATCTAAAATCTTGATCAATTTCGTGCTAAGGGATCGTATCAAAGATCGCAATGAAAAAGCAACATTTTCAACAAAAGTTTCCCTGCAAATTTGATTTAGTTGGGTTGAGTTCAAAAGTTCTTGAAAGAAATAGGAAACTACTACAGTATTGCCTCGAGAGTTTTGCACTATTGTGCAGAAATTTGATCTCAATCTCTTGAAAACCAACTTCGAAGGCTAAAACAATGCAAAATTACTTAAAATAGACGGATTCTCGCTTTGGTACTCGAAGGAAATAGTGCGGGGGGTAAAGAAGGTAATTTCTCTGTTCTCTAAATTCTACGCGCTATTTTTTAGCTACCTGAGTCTTTTCGAAATTCCTTCATTCACTTAAACGTGACAACGTGCGTTTTTCTTCATGCTTGAGAATTTGCGCTAGGGGTCTGAATCGTACCTGTTCGCATTTTCCGTACGATGAATTTCGCGCTCGTGTCTAATTTCGACAACTACGGGATGCACACCGGAGTGAATTGAAATGGTTCTAGTTCTTTCACGCACACCAAAATTTCGTCCCTGTCTACATTTGCGAACCTAAGTTTTCGTGAAGAAGAAATGTGCTTTTACGTACATTAGATCAATGCTCAGTTGACGCAATTTGAGTGATTGAGAAATAGTAAAGGAATTTGAGAGGGCGAAAAGGGGAATAGTTAGAGAAAAGATGGAAGTGACCCCCAGCAATGAGGAGAGACTGGCCTAGCGGGCGGCTGAAAGTCTATAGATAGAATGGGGAAATAGCATGAGAATCGAGGAGAGGGCTAGAGAAAAAGGCAACATTTCCTAGAGAAAAGAGGAAGCTTCTTTCTCTCCCTTTTCTCTTTTTCTCTGCGTTTTTCCCCATTCTCTTTCTCTAACAAGCCTCTTTATTTTTCATTGTCTATCGTCAAGGATTTGCTGTTTACATTTGTGGTCGCTGATTGATTCCCTCAATAGCTTCATAAAAATTCCGAATTCTGCTGGCACCTTTCCAAATATGCAATGAATTATTCCACCCGTTTTCCACTTTGTATCTCTAAACATGTGACGTGTCAGATCGATCATATGATGCGGTGCGGTTATTTTTGGCGAGAGTTCGTTAGGTGTGCAAAGTCCGTTATGAGAAAGAGTTTTGAGTACCCGTCATTTATCGATTTTCACGATCACTTTGCAGTTTTAACGGAGTGAACAATTGAAATTTCAACCATTGTTATTGCTCTTTCATTTCAAATAAGTCCGATTTCACTATTTATCTTACAAAACTTCCAACTTTACGCGCGGTGCTTTGCTCCCCCTTTTCTTTATGTCTGGCGAAGCTTAATTAAAATTTCATCAAAAATTGATATTTACAAATTTAATAATGCGTTTTTTTAAATCTAATCAAATACGATTGTCGGGAATACATTTTTTAAAATAATGCACAGGTAGAAAGTTATTTATGAGTTTCTGAAAAATGATAACGGATAGTTCAAAGCGCACTTTGTATGGTGTGTACCTGAAAATTTTTCTTTCATATGTATATATTTTAAGGCTGACCAATTTTATATATAAATTAAATCGCGTTTTACCAATGAAGTATCACAACATCTTCGTGTTTTGGTTAATGAACTGAAATTGATCTTGTCTTATCTTTGCTTTCATCCTGATATATTATTTCACGCTAACATTGCACTTTATTCGAGTACAAATTTCTTATTTTTTTGTATTTTTTTGCGAAAATATCTGTTCCCCATTCAACTTACCGCGAACAGATTCAGCGCTAGGCACCAATCTAGAAAGTAGGGAACTAAAAGATACAAGGTCACCGTTCAAAAACCATACGAGATAGCCGGATTTCAAGCACGTTTCTCGTGGTCTATGCTATTTTCCGGAGCTTGGAAAAATAGTTGCAATTGTAGCGTCATTTCACAAAAAATTGCATGAGGATACAATATTCCCCCTCCTACCAATCCCTATCCTATTTCGACTAAAAACTTTGCTACCATAAACTATTTTTCAAATTACTTTTTTCTTCGAAATATAAATTCTTGCGACATATGTTCTCTGTCACTTTTGATAATTGCCTCTTTCCCCATATTCGACATAGAAACACTTTCGTCTTTTATATTGCAGTCAACTTGAAAGCCCCATTTTATATTCAACACACGGAGCTTGAAAGTTTCAACTCTAAATTTTAATCGACAATTCTGATAGCATGTCTTATTTTATTCTCACTCAATTTTGGAACAAACTTCAAGGCAGTCATTTTTGACATATCCGAATTATAGAGATTGCTCACAGTTTTCTAGTCTATATTTCTTCAAATCTAAATTTTGAGATGAATACTCTTTAGGGAATTTGGATATCATACGACTAACAATTTGATATTTTATCAGTTTCAATGAACATTTTTGCTAGCATAAAAGCTCATTAAACTCGATTGCATAAGTAATTTTATGTAATTTTGATAAGAGTTTTTTTTTTTTTCGAATAATAGTATTGTGATGTTTGAAAAATTCCGCAGATTTTGGCCTTATCATAGAGAGCGCTTGATAACTATCTTCATACATACACCGCGTGCCTTATTATTGAATTGAGAGTTTAAGTACGTATAAGCTTAGGGGTTTTGGACACACCCCATCTTTTATTTTTATTATAAACCCTTTCTAATTTTATGTCTCATTTTACTCTTCCTGATCTGAGCTTCAATAAACTCCTGGAAAAACGTATACATGCCCCTGTGAATTTTTGAAAATTTTCTTTTAGAAAAATAAAAAAGTGATGCGGTTTTGGAAATATCGATTTCCAAATTTCAATTTATGGTTGTACATTAAATTTTCGTTGCAAATCTCTACTTGTCAATGGACTTATCAGTGCGGTATTTTCAAATTTGGTCTGTTACGTAGTAGGGTGAAAAAGTCAGAAAATGAGCGATAACGTGAGTTTCGCAGATCGAAAAGACGCAGAAATTGATGAAGAGAGATAATTAGAATGACTGAAATTAGAGAAGGCAAAGATAACGTTGTGTGGAGAGAACGGGAATAGCAAATTTACGTCACAAATTCGAACATAAAATGAGAAATATTGTCGTCTTTTCGCTGGGAATAGATATACACTCATTCTCGAATGTGGAAACGGGTTTTGGACACTTCATAGTTCGAGAATAGAGCTTATATTCGAATTATTATCTTTGAAGAGAGTATCATTTCCATATATGTGATTTGCATATGTTATTGATTTTTCGATAGAATTTGACTTCAATATAGTACGTTATTCTTCAAAATGGACAATTTTCTGTGAAACTTATTTAAATTTTTAGGAATTTGTGTTGGATTAAATATTGTAAGGAATAGAGATAACCTAGCTAGAAATCTTCGAGGAAAGCCTAATTTATCTGAAGCGCATTTCTATTGAAACTACAGTTTTACAATGATATCAATGCTCAGTTTCAACGAATTACTCATTTTCTCAGAGAAGTAAGTAGTTTCTTTGCGAAATACGGCATTTTATTGCACAGCAATTTTACGTCAGTTCCGAATTAGTCCAATACCGATGAGCGTCACTAATTCGTTACAGTTCGCATCTGTCTGTCTTTAAATAGAATTGCTCATCATTCAAGCGTACTCTTGAATAATCACGTTGCGTTTTAATTTTACAATTAATTCATGAAAGTAATACTCAAAAGTTTACTAAAATGCTTCATAATTTTAAATGATCATTTGGAAAGCCTCAAATAATGTAGCATTAGGGTGAATGTTGAAGAGAATATTCTTTTTCCCCGTATTATTTAGCATGACTTAAGATTTCAATTTGCCGACTCAAATACACAATCCCTTTAGCCTATCAGCATTACTTCCTACTTTTATTAATTGGGGTTTTAATTTTACCCGTGATTTGCGTAAGTGACGTTGGATGAGAATGAAAATGGGGGCATGTCACTGGGAGAGAGATTTGTTCGGGTTTCTGATCCGGTTGAGAGAAGACTGCATGCGCGCGATGATGACGTAGAAGGCAAGAGGGACATCATTACGTCGATGACGATAGATAACAGTTTCTTGAAGAGGCCGAAAAGAAACGAAATAATGAGAGATAGCCTCCTTTTTGAAGAGACGAAGAGGCGGGACTAGGCGAGAGAAAAACGCAAAACCGTCGCGCAGTTGTAATGGCGAAGAGAATCAAAGAAAGATAAGGAATCTGAGATTTTCAAAATGAGAAGGAGGAAGAAACGTCGTCAGTCATATATAAGACGCACGCATCGTCCTTGTCAGAACTGCATCAAAGAGAAGGCAGAAAGGTTATTTCGTCATTCACCTATCGTAATTAATTGACATAACTAGCGACAGATTATCATTTCGACTACCATAACTCTGAAAAGTCATGGAAATTTCGAAGTCCCTATTATTAGATCTTATCATGGACTTTGGGGAGAAGAGTCAGTAAGTCCAACAATTTTATTGTCCAAACACCACGTGTTCTGTTGAACAGCTAAACTATTGTAACTGATTTAAACTCATTCACAAGATTTCTTGCAAGATCTTTAAACTGACACACGTCCATATCTTGACATATATTCTGACGCCTCCAGTCTCTCGAAGTCGAGCGCTTTCCCTTGTGAATATTCTCGATCTGTTCAAGTTTTCTCGCATTGATTTATCTTTTATATTTAAAGATTTCTATTTATAAAAGCGTAGTAGTCAGATAAATCCATATATGTATATATTGTACACCTTCGTCGGAATACATTTGCAAACACACTGGGAAAAGAGGAAGCATTTTGCTGGTCTGAAAAGGGGGCGTGGCGGTGTTCCTGAACAAGCAAAGAAAGCTCAAAAAAGCGCGCACAGCCAGAAAAACAGGAGAGAGAGAAAGATTGTCCTATTCCAACCGTCTGAACCACTCGACTATTCGGCCAAATATGCCCCCGAGTTGTATCCAAATATCCTCATCGTCTAACGAAATTCCCCTATCGCGCAAACGAAAACGCACATTTCTCGGCAGATTTCGGAATTCGTTACGCAAATCCTATAGAAATTTTCTGTCACCGTTTAAGAGAAGGTTCGATACACTTTTGATATTTTTCCTTTACATTTATGGATGGTAAAAATGGCTGATATTGAAGAATAGAGCATGACTAAAGGTATCATTATTTTATCACACTATCTTTGTAGGACGATATTTTTGGTTTTGATAAAATTTTGTCCCAACTCGTGTTTTTTTTTTCTAAAGAACTAATTTATAAATTGCAAACTGATTCCCATACAAACTTCAGAAATTATTCTTATTCGAAAGATTTTTGAGACAATTACTATATGACGAGACCTATAGTTAGAGATAGAGAAGGGAAGGAAAGTAGGACGAAATAGTATACGGAAAAGATAAGTCTCGTCATGTCGTCAAATAATAGTTGCCCTATTTTTGAAGGAGAAAAAACTTTTCAGCTACGGCTCGTCACCGTCCGTGGCGAAGGTGTCCAAGACGGCTCCGCTGCCCGCCGCGCCGCGCGGACCTCCAGCCGAGGCCAACATGATCGACCGGCAGCCACTCGGCCACAGACTATCCGTCAACAGAAATGCCATTCATATCCTTCTGAATGAGGTATGTGTGTGTTCTTCTGAGTTATGCATAATTGGTATTGTTGGTTGGAGAGCAAAGTCGATATATTCATTCCGCAATTAGAAGTCGAGTTTGAAAGAGCGAAATAGTGAGTTGCATCGAAGAGAAACGAGATGGGAATAGCGTAATTTTTGAATATCGACGCGTTCTCTCCCAATCAATAACACTAAATTGAAGGTGACTCTTTCGTTTTCGGTACTAGCACCCCTAAGCCTTTTTCTAGATAAAAATATCATACTCACTGATTTACTCTTCATTTATGTATCTTACTTTATATTTTGAATAGTTTATATGCTTAAATGAGGATAGTATATTTGGGCTGTCACTGATTTCGATCTACGCCAAATTTAGCTATGCATCGAAAACGAGGACTACTACGATCGAGCTCATGATGACTCGGAATACACCTCCAGAATGTCGACGGTATTTCCGAAGCTACAAACCTTGATGGCTAGGCTGAAAAATCTGATTCCACAATTGCAAGAAGTCGCCCCGCATTATGATTTCGATGAGAAGACCCCCGGAAATGGTTACAGGTGCGAATGTTTGATAACTAAGAAACATCGTTAGCGTTTTAAAAATAACGTGCTCAGTTGGGCATGTAGGCTAACTCTCAGCTAGGCAACCATGCTCACATAGTGTGTAATGGTAGAGCAGTGCACCCCGCGGAGAGATGAGAGGTCAGGTTCAACATCCTGACTGTGAGGCATGAGTTTTGCATAAAATAGCCATCCGTAGTGGACCCACTCGAAGCATACTACTAGACCACCGTCCTACAGTTCTTGATAAATGACTGCGTTCAGAATAGTGTAAAATGTAATACTTCTTCTTAAACTTATTTCACGAAGTACACGATGTTTGCAATTATCTCATTTTTGATATTTTTCAAAAACATTTTCTGGTTTTTGTGCTTTTGTCAGTGTTTATAATTAGGCATAAACACCACAGAATTTTCTAGCAAAACAAAACAAAGCAAAAGAGAAACAGACTTGAAAAAGCCGGACACAGGACTATGCAGACAATGCTTAATGGGGTCAAAGTTTAAACGCTTAAAACACAATTGTCCAAGATTCTCGGATTTCATAATTTGCAATCGATAGTTCATGCGTTTTTGAAATTTTCTAAAAGTCAATATTTATCGTCGATAAAAAGTAACAGTGCTGTGTGTTCAATAAAACAGGAAGTTAACGATAAAATGAGTGTCTAAAGTGCGGAAACGGTCGTATAATATTATGATCAAGTAGCTCAGTCGGTTCACATTCGCATGTTATATTTTGCTAAAAAACGCTCGTATTTTCGCATTTCCAGAATATTTTAGGACAAAATACGCAGAGACTTTATGTGAAATTCGCTGAATTTGCTCAAGAAAATAATCCGCAGTTTGGAAAGTTGGATGGCAAATATAAAAATATTTGATAAGCTACAAAGTACAGAGTATATGTTTAGACAAAAATTAAAGACACACGATTGAAAGAAGGGAACCTGGATAGTTCGTTGCTTAACTGTCTACGAAATAGTATTGGGAAAAGGTCTCTCCCTATCTTCCCAATACTTTTAACTGTAGGTAGCGAAGTAACCAAACGTTCAAATTGTCGTAAACGAATAACATAATATATAATCATTAGAATAAGTGATATTTTCAGGTCTCTAATATGTATCTGCGATACCGTGACCCTTCATGTCATCGCGTTGCTGAAGATTGTCTACGAGCAAAAATCGACCTTCACTTTTCGATATTCACATTATTGCAAGGAACTCGAAGCCTATGCAACCGTTGTGGAGTACCTATGCCAGGCCATACCTCTGGTAATAAATCGGCATTTTGATAGAATTTTTAGAAACAATGGAATATTGCCATTATCAATGCGTTTAACCATCTAAGACATGCATTATTTTGAAACGTCGAATTAAAATTGAAATTATTCATGATATATACCAAACCTACAGGTGTAATACCAATTCACACATTCTAAATATACCAATGTCTTGCAATATTTTGAAACATAATTAATCTTTCGAAATTCTCCAATTTAGTGCCTCCAAGTCGCGCACTCCCTTCCGCAAGGCTCTTTGTTTCCGCCTCTGGAGGGCTCATACGATTCGTACCACGAAATGCTGAAAGGCTTCGAGAAAATGGACTCCACAATTTTCTACGGCCGACCTCTGGGGTTTCAGGTGGGAGAAAATCACTCTATTGAAAAGTTCGACAATCCGGAAGATCGAAAAGAAGAACGCAAAATGACTTTAAGCTAGTCCCTTTTTTCGCATGCGATTTCTCAATTTTCCTATCATTGAGAATATCGTGAGCTATTGTATCGGTCAAATGGAGTGGCAGTTCGTGTGCTAAAGAGTGCGTTGCGAAAAATGCGCGTATGAACTATGCGCAAAGAAGAGAGCCAGTGGGGAACAATGGAAAGAGTGTATAGTACGCAATTTTCTGCGTCTCTCGCCTTTTCTCCCTGCTTTTTCAACACACGATCTCTATCACTTCATTTGGCCTGAACAATATTTTGCATCACCTCCCAGAAAAGTTGACCAATCAATAAAATTCAGGTTTAATCGTAAATTTCAGTTCTCGCCCTCAGTAAACCGTGTCTTCCGCATCATAGGCGTAATACTGGCCTCGTACAGCCTCACCTGGGAGAAGGGTCAAGGAAAACTTGGATCTCTGATTAACACTGGTCGATTTTTCCTAAGTCCAGAGCAAAGGGCTTCTAGGATCATCAAGGTAGATTCGAAGAAACTATCAGGGCTGTGAATTTTTAAACGCGCATGCGTGCCTAAACACTTACAGCCCTGAAAACTATGAAAGAATCTGTAAAAAGAAAAACTCTTAGGTCACCAAGGAAGCGGACATCAATTTCTGCAAGGGGTTCTGGAATCTATCGGAACTTACTAACGTAAGAAGAAATTCGAGAAGTTTCAGAACATTTTTTCTTTTTCAGAACATGCCCAAGTTCTTCTGTCCGAATATGGCGGTTAACGAGCTGCGGGAAATCAATTGGGTCGGCCCAATCACGATGGAGACTTCATCGGGTGGCACTGTGAAGATCCCCGAGCCGTCGGCGCACACAGGACCCCGACCCGTGAAGTATCGAATCTTCTCAGCGGTTAACAGGCAACACGTGGTATGATTAGTTGTTCTTGTTGTTTTTTGTTTAAATGTAATGATTATTACAAATGCAAAAATTGAAAAAAAAAAAAATACATATTACAAATCGTGTGCTACATGCACAATTTTCCAGGAAATTTTGTTGGAATTTCAAATTTTAGTCCCCGTCTTCCGCGTCAAATATCCAACCTCCCTCGAAATACCTAGTCATCCATTGCCACGGCGGAGGCTATGTCGCTACCTCAAGCAAGTCCCACGAGGTGAACTAGGAGAAAATTCGCATTTGGGAACATTTTTGTGAAATAAAATTCCTCTTTAGACGTATTTACGAGTCTGGGCGAAGTTACTGAATTGCACGGTGGTTTCGATCGAGTACTCGCTAGCGCCAGAAAACCCATTCCCAAGGCCCACTGAGGAAGTCCTGTTCGCCTACGCCTGGATGATCAACAACCCTCAATTAGTGGGTAGGTTGGATTATTTTCGACATTTTATTCCAACGCTTATTGTTGATATCTAAATCTGGGAGGTCGAAAATGAGGGAAGAAAGAAGCGATTTTGGAGCCAATCTCTCTCTCCCCTTTTCGCGTACTATTTCTCCATTTTCTAGTCACCAAAAATAACTTTGCACTTCCAAGATTTGGAAATCAACAATATTCAAATTTAATGACTAAATTTATGATTATTTTTTTCCAGCCCAAGCTTCTTTAGAACGCATAATTGCTAAACACTGCCAAAAATTACATGATAGATTGACATAGAATATTTGAATTTTTTTTTTATCCTAGCATGATTTAAGACATAAACGAATACAAATATACTAATTCTAACGATATAGGTTGGACCGGCGAGAAGCTGTGTATGGTTGGCGACTCGGCCGGAGGCAATCTGATTATGTCGGTTAATTTGAGACTCATCGAGTTGAATGTGAAGAGAAAGCCGGACGGGCTGGTGCCTGTATATACGCCCTTCTTATTTCAGGTATACCTATTTTAAACTACACTCAAATAAGCGATATTATTTAGTACCTCCCCTCCCCCTCTAGGATGTTATCCGTTATGGATCCACTTTTGCATATGGGGGTTGTTCTAAGATGTGTAGCAGGTATTTGTTTGTTTTTTTCCTAATATTATAATTACCATATGTTTATTTATTTAAAATGCGATTCATTTAAACGTTGATAATAATTTGGCATTTATAGCATACACGGGTGCTTACGGGAAACACAATAAACAAGAAAACACGGTTAATGAGCAAACCACCCACAGATCACTTCAGGACTACGTGGATCAGGTCCAAAAGCAGAGGATAGAGTTTGAGGTATCTTTAAAAATGTTGAAAAATTAGCAAAAATCTAGACAAGCTAATATAGTAATTTTAAACTTTGCAACATTTTAGGGTGGATCCCAGTCTATTGTTTCTCTAGTGCAAGGCAATGGCCATGACTACAAAATTTCACCTCAAAATGGCAATTCCTACTTTATTACGGAGCAAAATAACAAGGCAAATGGAGCTCAGGTAGGAGAAAATTATTAGCACAAATCTCGGAAATGTTGCAATTTAAGAAAAATGGAACGAAAATTCGAATATTTTTGAATAGAAAATATTTTATCTGTGGAATTAGAATATGATTGAAAATTGGGGTTTTTTTTAGAAAAATGGTAAAACCCTGATGAAAGGAGAGACGATAGAGGTGATTGAAACGACCACTGATGAAGACAATAGCTCAGAAGATGACGAAGCAGACACCACTAGTATATCTAGTGTACATGTGAGCTTTATATGTTAATTTTTGAATTTTGAAAATTCAATATACGTTATATTTGTGCCTTGCATCCATAAAACCATGTTCTTGGCCTGCGTATTGATAAGAAATAGTGTCCTACCTGAAATTGCATTCCTTCTATTAAAAATTTAAATATTACATGCAAAAATATCATTTTCAAGACGGGAATCGTAGTTTTTTTGTTACATGCTACTAAATTCCGAGAAAATTTGGATGAAAACTTACGTGTTACATCATTTCTCACCATTTTATATTGGTATCTAGTTAGGTTTCGACAGAACGTGGGCTAGAGAGTGCGGGGTTTCGAGAGAGAAAGAGAGCGGGCGCTTGGCCCTCCCCCATCGAGTCGAAGGGTATAGACGCAGAGGCAGCGCTGAGAAAAGGGAAAACCACGGGGGAGATAGACGGCGACCTTAGCTCAGTGGCAGAGCGTTAGATTGTGGCTCTAAATACGAGTGTTCGATTCACTCAGGTCGCAGGGAAAACCCACATTTTTGCCAAAATTTGCCGCCTAGAAAAATTTTGCTAAACTATTGTACCGCTGATTGGAGAGAAAGTCGATGCTCATTTCGCAACTAGAATTCGAGTGTGGAGCGAAATAGTGAGTCGCGTAGAAGAGAAACGAGATGAATAGCGTAATTTTTGAATATCGCCATTCTCTTCAACCAACAATGTCTCCTGGAAAGTTTTTAAATGTTAGTTATTTTTTAGTTTTTGAATCATTTTTGTGTCAAATTATCATATACGAAATTTTCAATAGGATTTTATAATAACTAAAGTTCTATGAGGATAATATGCTAAGCTTTAAGTAGAATTTCAAATATATGCTAGCATTTCAGGTCGAGTCAGATCCATACAGGATACAACTTACCGAAACTCTATGTGACGGACAATTGCTAGACTTTCTTATAAAGCATCCAGCCACTAAAGAGTAAGAACTGTTCAATTTTTGATGGGAGAAATGAAATTTTCGAATTTTAGTCAACTTACCATGATCAATGAGAATGGAGAGAGGATAGAAGACGGGGTCGAGGCGATGAAATCCGAAAATAATGACTCGCATTCCGAGGACTCAATAACAACCAACAACAACAACAATAACGTCGTCAAGCGACCTAAATTGTTGAGCATGATCAGTATTGGATCCAGGAAAAGTAAGAATTATATCTATATAGACTTAGGGAAGCCTTGAGTCAGGATTGTCTTTCGATCTACCCTCCATAATACTCCCTTCACAATTTTGTATCTCTAGTCTAAAATTTGGAAAAAAGAAATTTTCCAATCTTGAGGTGAAATCGTAACATAAATTTGGCTCCTGCGAGCTTACCATCCGCATATTTTGGATTCTGACTCAAATTCTCTCTCGGTCTGTATGTGATATTAACGCAAATCTACAGATTATCATAGTTCGAATATAAAAGCTACTAAAAATGGTTATAGGCTCCCAAAGCGGTAATTCGAATTCGGTCACAGCCCCCACGACGCCCTATGAGAACCACGCGAACGGGCATCGTACCATCGCATCCAGTCTTTCAGTACACTCATTCCCCATGACTTCCGCGGTAAGTTATCGATAAACGCGATGTCTTATTGCCAAAAGTTACCAAAAATGTTTTCAGCATGCCAAGCGTTCGATCTCGCAAAGTCTTGCCGACACCGCTGCGATGGCTGCCGGTCACGCCATCGATAACCTCCAAGATTGGCTTGAGAAACCCACGAAGCACAAACTCGAGCGAACCACCTCCCACAAGGAACCACAAATGGTCGAGGTAGATATGCATCTTTGGCAGCTGTTTACCCAAGCGTTACCATTCTAGACACCAACCGAGACAAAGTCGCACTTACTGGAGCTTCTTTCGAACAGCAGTGTTCCAAGGGATCCGTTGATTTCGCCGATGTACGCTAGCGATGAAGTCATTAGGCAGCTACCTCCGATATACTTTGTGGTGAGTTTAGGACTGTAAATGCTTAGACACGAGCGCGTGTACGCGAATAACGAGATAGTATATTTTTTCAAGAGAAAAAGAGAGAAAAGAGCATACTCTCCCGAAAATATCCATTATCTCGTTTCATGTGGTTCGAAAACATTACGCAAGCCTGCAAAAGAATCGTTTTTAAGGCCTGTCATTTGGATCCCTTGCTGGATGATACCATAGAATTCGCGAAGAAGTTGAGAGCTGCCGGGGGAAAGGTGGGCTCGATCGATCTTCTGCCGAGCGTCCCACATGGATTCCTCAACTTCACGATGATGTCCCCAGAGTGCCGACAGGGTGCAAAAATCTGCCTGCAGCGAATCAAACAGGCTCTTGGGTTCAATCTTTCCTAAACATCGAAATGTGATACCTTAAAATTCGTTAGGTAATAAGGCCTCCTGTATTTACGGACGGATGACAGACACAGACAACTGTATTTATAGACGATTATTTTTATTTCTCCGATTTCTCTACATTCCCTATCCTCTATCCGTCTGTAAATGCAGGGAACCAGTGATAAGACTACTTACGATAAATTAAAGGCAGGATATATGAAAATAATCTATGATAAAATATTAAACTTATTACTTAACGAATTTAAATTTCCTAAACTAGGAACGCTGAGTTATTAATAAGATCGAAATGATAAGGAATTTTTTTCCTAAAAAGAATTGTAAATGTTTTAGCCCACCCCTTCATCATTTCGTCATCCTAGTCAAAGCTTATTAGTTCGAGAACTTTTTCTCAAAATAATTTCTTACAAAAATGAAGAGAAAAGGTAATTTATGGAAAAAGGAACCGAATTAATAATAATAATAATTCTTACTCATTATCAGGTGCCATTTATCATATAAACACAACACAACGAAGCTTTGCAATGTGAACTGAATTATATTACTTATATATTGAATTGATTAATTCATAGCGATTTATCTGAAGGGTTTTATCTTAACGTATATACTTTTAAACATAATTGTTAGATGAATTCATTCTGACACGAATGTGAAATTGTGATAACTCCGTACGAGCTTTACTTTTGAGAAGATATGTGTGCAATACATATGTGAAATAGTTTTATATATTGAAATAATAAATTTTGGTATACAGCATTGGTGTTTACGATATATAATTAAATATTATTTATTTCATATTTTGGCACGTCGGAACTGAAATAGTCAAATAAAATACTCGTATTTTTACGTATGATGGATTAAATGGCCTAATTTAAATACGAAAATGATATGCTAACAATTGAAATTAGAAATAATTGAGCAGAAACGTGTAGATTTGAAGAACCCGACACTTTAGTTTCCAGAACCTTCGCATTCGGATTATCTTTTCCACTTTTAATCGTTCCGGAGCAATCAATAATAGAATCATCTCGAAATTTTCTGGATTCAACATCAAATTCTTTCAATATTTTCTCGATATGTTCATCCGTTTCTGAAATTTGACATTTTTTCTTGTGTTTGATTTAGTTCATTTTCACTGGCTCCCTATATTCCACACCCACACCGACTTGTTCTTTCCCTCTATTTCCCTTCCCTACTCTCCTCAAAAAGCGGGTGTGGAATACAAAAAGTCATTTTCAATACCATATATCGTGATCCTATATATACTGCATCTAGACTTGAACAATTCCCTTGTATAGTCAACTTCAATTTGATAATTGCTGATATTTAGCCGGTTTGAAAGCTCATTTTGCATAGACGATAAATTTCTTTCCGTCAACACTACCCATCGAAAAGTAGCCTATAAATTTGCAAGAGTCAAGAAAAATAAAAACATGACTCGAACTTACCGCATTCATAAGTGTCAATTTTTCGCAGGCGTACGTTGAATTGTCTTTCCGTATTCGGAAAGTTTTATTGTTAACTATGAAATTAGATTAATTTTTAAGCGAATCTGAGAAAATACCCGAAAACGGTCCAGCCAGGGGCAAATTTTTTACGACAAAATGTTTCCTCGTGTTCAGAACAAAAGGACCGGCTCTTGTAGATCCACTTCCAAACGAACACATTTCCATGTTATTTGGATTGCAAAGGGACTCCTAAATTTTTAAAAGGTAATCAGGAAATATCATGATATTGATTAAGCATCATTGTTACAAATTTCTTTATATTCTTTGAATTATTTATTATTATAGGTACACAATATTTTCTAATGTTAACGATATTCATTAATTTATGTCACGATGGTTCTTGGCTCTTCTTTAAATAAAAAAAACTCTGAATCTTACATTGACTTGGAGAGGGTTGTATCTTATAGCGGATTTACAGGTCATTCCTTCAGAATCAACGATGTCCCAATCTAACGGGATCTGAAATGAGATGTTTGAACTTTTGGGTAAAATTTATCTCCTACCTTTACTGGATTTTCATCATTATTGCCAACTTCGTTGATTTCGTACCGAATCTCGGTTGGTAATCCCATAGACCAATTTTCAGCGAAATTCTGTGTCTAAAAATTTTCATATTTGTTTAAAAAATTGCATAAACCTTACTAATTTAACATATCCTTCAAAGGGATTAAAAAATTTCGCTAGAAGAATGGTTTTGACTCCGCGAAGTTCAAAATCCCCGCAAGCAATTTGTTTTTCGCCAGTCAATAAAACCGAATTTCCAAGTAAACTTTCAGGACCAGTTATCAAATTGCTCGGCAAGATTACGCTGAAGATTAAGTTTTTTCAGGAAAGGAATACAATTTCAGACCTCGTATCATTCTCTTCAGATTCCATTAACGGTTTTATCTCGGTTAACCAAGAGGCCTGAATCTTTATACCTTTAAAAACAATTCTATTTATGGAAGGACGTTTATAGAAGGTCCTAGAGTCTGTTCACCACAAGGAGGCCCGCTAGTAACTGTGTTATCTATCGGTCTAGAATGGAGTTCTATAGAAGATACAGGACGTCTTTTATTTATCAATATCTAAAATAGTCGATATTTTTGAAAATTGGCATGCTCAGAACCTCTGTATATTGATGGACTGGATACTCCAGAGCCACTATCGAAGCGACATTAGGGGCCGAAACCGGGGAAAACTTTTTAATCGTGGCACTTGCAAATATCGAACCATACGGGAGATAGGTTAGATTTGCGCAGGCCTAAAATTACTATTTTCATATATTCAAAAGTTGTCAAAATTTCCCACTTTGGTCCATAATAAGTCAAGTACTACAGCGTTACTTGCAGAAATGTTGAACCAAGGAAAGGATCCGTAGAGGGTGGCTTAAAATTTTTGAAATTTTAGGAGATTTAAGGAAAGAACTTACTCTTCGCCTCGTTTTTCCCAACGATTAATGCAACGTCTTCAATGGTATGGCATTTGTCGGTGTTTTTACAATCCATCTGAATCAACATTTAAAACTGCTTAAAAATGACACTTTCATATAGAAATATAATGCAATGCAAGTGTAATTTAAATATACCAATGGCTAACAATAATTTAGCGTTGCATTTCTATTAAATGAACTTTTCAATATTGTCAATGACCGATAACTTGAGACGCGAAATAAATGATGCACAGATACGAATGTGAAAGGTGTGCACTGCGTATGCACAAATAGTCATCTGCCTAATTCCTTGAATATGATGTAATAGCGTAAAGTCTGCTGCAACACAGCGCCCTAATTCTCATGTATCAAAAGCCAGTGTCATTTATTTCGTCTCAAGTAACCGATCATTGACAATAAGTTTAGCAAGTTTACCTGAACATAAGCTGGGCAGGTGGCGCCTTTCAGGGGTTCTTTCGTAATCATTAACGTAGCTCTCAAGGATTGTTCGTCAAATGTCTGTTTCAGTTCACCGGTAGCTCGAATAGAATCACCATCGTCTACCAATGTTATTCTGAAGGCCATTATTTAAAAAATGTTAAATCAAAATCTCCTCGAAGTTAAAATTCACCTAAATATAGATTCCTGGACTTCTACCGGCAATTACTAGATGGCGGAGTGTCTTTTTCATAATACTTCTTTCAAATTTCATCCTCTCGTTTATCCTTAGCTATAGCACCCCGTCATTTAGTAATTGCCACTTATACTATATTTTATCGAATTTTAAAAATTCATCTAATTCATAATCTACCGTCCAATGATAGGATGCACGAATACGGACGTGGTAGAAGGCATGCTATATTGATAGGGACGCAGAACGTCGCATTTGTCTTGATCAGCAAGGGCCTGAATTTATACCGTTTTTTTTTTGAAAATATTGCACTTGAAAAATACCTTCAGCAAAATCGATTCAGAACCGAAAATACTGGCTTCTGGATAATAATTTTCGGAATATTTCAAGTAGATTTGTTCTGAGGATCGGTCCAGGCAATCGTCTCTAAAAATCAATGAAGATTCACGATTTTTAGCACATTTTTACCTAATAAATAATTTCTCAGCTAGATTCTTAGGATCACTCAAATTTGTAGCGTGTAGAGCCTCGAAGGGATGGGACTGAAAACTTTACTTTTTAGAGAAGTAGCAAAATTTTTGTACCTGACTAAGAATGAATTGCTGGGCCTTCAAGTTTCTCGGTTCGACGTCTTTTATCTTGGAGCAAGCAAATGGCAGCTCGGCTTTGTAAAGCATTAGATATTCTTGATTTGAGTTGTTTTCTGGAACCTTCTCTAAAATTTGACCTTAAATTGAATTAAAAAAAAAAAACAAATTTACGGCCTCTTGTATTTCACACACCCATTTTTTTCTTTTCCCCTACCTCCTTCCCCTATTCTCTCCCCAAAAAGTGCATGTGAAATACAAAATGCCCACATTTACCGATGGTTATGACGTTCCTCGAATCGATACCAATTTCATTATTGGAATAATTTCCAGTTTCGGTCGAATTGCTGCTCACATCTTCACAATTCTTGACGAATCCCCATTGATAAACGTCTTGAGATGTTGGTGGTTCTTCTTTGGAATATTTTTCATTGTAGCGTAGATCAGGCATGAGCCGAATCTAAAATTGAAATTTTATGTCAGGGGAGATTCAAAAATCAACTTTGTCCTTCAACTTGAGTATATGAACATGCCCATCTACGGAGTCCTTGTGAAACGTGGCTCTCATCAAGGATTGATCCGGGAAGACGATCGTGGCGCAAGCCAGCACCTAACATTTTTGTAAGGTTGATTTATAATTGGGGAACTTTTAGAAATTTCGAGGAGAAATCATTGATAGAAAAGGCGGTCATCCTAAAATCATTATGACGCATATGTTTTGGCATCTTGGGCAGTTCACCAGTCTAACGATGAAATGGTACACATAAAAGATTAGGAATTGGTGAACTTTAATCATTGACTGTGAACGAAATGGATGAACTTTAAAAAAAAATAGCTAAATTGAATAAAAAAGATTACAATGCTCTTGGGTCTAGACACAACGATCGTATGGCCCATTAGCTGTTCGGCGGTCAGCTTCGTCTGCGTCAGAGGCATTTCACGAAACAAATGGGGCGACTTCTTCGCGCGCTTGCAATTGTTCAGCATTTTCTGAAAACAGACCGAATGTTAGGTATCAAAAACAAACCTCGGATAATCAAAGAAAAAGTAAAAAATAAAAACAAACCCTAAATAAGCTAAGACGAATGTTATCAATGACCAACTATTTGGGATAAAATAAAAGGTAAGAAAACTTGATACATGAAAATTGACGCGTTGTTTGCAGCAAGTAGACGGCAATTCATTGATTCTCAAGAAATGATTTTGACGACTACTTGTAAATACGCAATGCACACCTTGCATAGTAGAATCTGTGCGCATCATTTATCGTGTCTCAAGTAATCGGTCATTGACAATAGCCGATAATGAACATGTTGGAATTTCAGAGAAAGATTTTGGAAAATAAGAAATCAATTGTTTTATAAATCAAAAGAAAATTTTGGTAACACATTTATAAAACTAGACACAAACTTGATACTCACCGACTGTTCGTACGGACAAGAGCCCTGATGCAAGGCCCATGTTTCACCGCCCTGCTCTTGATGAATTTCAAACGATATCAGATACTCGTTCTCATTAGTGTCGAGGGGAGTTATCTAAAAATTATTTGAGTTAATTTGAAGAACAGTTTTTTAATAGATTCGTGATATCGCTTCATTTCGACGCAGTAGGTTTTCAATGTTAAAAAAGCTTCTGATAACTAAAGCCATTTCGATTTATTCTTTCCTTTTTCGCTAATCTTCAAGTTTCGATGCACCAATTGACCTGAAGCAGTTTCTCCAAGTGGAGATTATGCAAGCAGCGCGCGCGGATTTTGCCTTTTGCGCCTTACAAATCAAGTTTCATTTCGCCGTACATGGCCTGGGGGATTGACTTTGTCATATCCTCCTCTATGCTTAACTATGTAAGCGATTAGAGACGCAGACACGCCAACATAAGTTTGTGGTTTTCATCCACAAATAGCGATATAACTAATGCATATACGCGCAAAAAATTAGAGCGACCTCAAATGTTTGGAGGTAAATGTTTTGTTACGAAGACTTACTTACCACGATGAATCCCTTGAATAACTCGCCATATATCAAAGTCTTGTACACATTATTAGCTGTAGAATAGTATATACAAATTGTTATATACAAGAAAAATCCATATATAGTTCTCATATAGTTCTGAAAACTGCAGTGTATCACGAGTGAAAAATTGCAATGAGTTCAAATGAGCGTGAAAGTTAAGGACGACAGAGTAAGGGGCAGAGTATTGTGCTATTCTTAACCATAGAAAAATTCAGAGACGCAGAGGGTCGATGGAAAAACCAACAATGACCTCTAGAAGAGCGGCGCCCAGCTGGGTGGCGCCTGTAAGGCCAATCGCCCTTCTTTTTCTCTAAGATTTCATATATCTGAGACGGTTCAGAGGCCTATCCTTAATCATTGGAGGAGAGATTTTCCTTAAAATGTTTTGAGACAGCTTATATCCGGATTAACTGGAGTAAGAGATGGTAAAAAGTCGATATCTGATAAGTAAAAATCAGAAGATAGATGTGTTGATTTGCAAAGGGGTCGCCCGAAAAATGACATGTTAGATCAGGCTAGCCTTGAACTAAACACGGAGCGATAGAAAAATGCTGACGATAATGATTAGAAGTTCAAAGAAGTAGCGCGTTATTTTGCAGAACTGAATTGCACGGAAACTTATAGATATTTCGAATTTGTTAAATTTCGAAAATTTCTGTATAGTTTGAATTTGGCAATTCAATAAAACGGAAAGGAAGCTGATAGACTTCAAATTTCAATGATTTGTGTAAAGTTGAAGAATGGACAAGGCAAATAAAAATTGAAAATTCCTAAGTTTGGAGAAAGTAGCGCATTTCAGATGTGGTTTAAAGGAAATATGAGGTGTATGCAATTAAATAACGAACGGTATACTCCCCACTATGTCATCGAATGGAGAATAATGGAAAGTCTGCAGCACGCGAGCGAGACAACGTGCGAAGTGTAATGTGAAAATAATAAAACAAGCAGTCGGAGGGAGTAAGCGAGTAGAGTCAAGGCACTTGTAGTAATTGGCTACGACGACACTTGCGCGTGAACGCAGCACCCCCAATACCCTCTTTCTGAGATCAGCGTAATTATTATGACTTTGTGGATCTTGCAAAAACACGTGATTTTTTAATCTTTGTTTTTATTCTTCATCAACGTAACAACCAGTATATCACAGAAAGAAAAAAAAAACTTAAAATTCGAAAGAATTGTAGATTTACGAAGGAATTTCAAAAGACACCTGTTCAAGTTTGAGAGTGTTTGGAGCAACTTTGTAGGAAAGTACGAGAAAAATGAGCGATACGCCCTACGGACTACGCGGAATTTGCACGTATAAAGCTGAAGGTTAACTACCCTCAGATGCGCTTGACTAATTACCGAGGAATTATGAATGGAAGATCAACGAACTCTCGACCCAGATCTTTCAAATTTACTATGAAATCAATCTCTTTTCTTTTTTTTTTTTTTTAATTTTGGAAGATCCAGGCGAAATTTCACATTTTATGCAATAAACTTTGCTCCTGCGTTTCGATAATTCTCAAAGTTTGCGTAAACTCTAAACATTTGATGAGGGAAATTTCAATATCGTTTTCGCCGCTGATGGACTTCGTCCCTGTCTTCCGCCGTTTCCTCGTTTGGATCGTACCGCGACGGTTTCAACGAGGCGTGAACGTTGACGTTCTGGATGTGGTTTCGTCGGTTCATTCTGCTCATCCTAAAGCGCTCCGCGTAGCTGCTCGCGATAGGTGCCATCCATCTGAAAGAGACGAGTTTCTGGGGGTGCTCTTCCGAAAATCGCCTACTTAGCAGCCCGCTTCCCTTGCATCTTGCACATCTCTGGCGAAATTGAGGTGAACACTCGTGGAAGCCAGGAGCACAACGCGTTGATCGTCTGCTCGTACAGTTCATCGATGTTCGACGGTGTGCTCGGCACGGGTACAATCACCCGGTTCTGCGATTCATCAGGCTTCATACCCTAAAGATCAGCATCTTGCAGAAGCGTTTTGCTTTCATCAAATTGTCATACCGATTTACTAGCGGCAATCACTTTCAACGTTGAAGTGGGAATGTTTGCTGAGATCGGGAACAGCGGAGGCAACGTGTGCTGATTTCCATTTTCCACCTTCTGCCACCAGGGTATCTCCGTGCTCGCCAAAGGCCACCAGCGGGGGATCTTCGGGGTTGTGGTTAATCGGGTTGTTGCTAAATTTTTGACTATTTCGGTTCACTGTAGCTACTATCCTCTTTTCTGAGAAATAGTATGGAGAAGAGGATGAGAACTACAAGGGGCCATTATTTTCAGCAATCGAATTTCAGACTCTTACATTGAGTAGTGCTGATAGGCGTGGATGAAATTGGGATCCATTTCTGCGTCGTGACAGTGTCGGGCTTCTCAGACTTGGCTGTGGTCGTACTTTTGGTGGTCGTCGTTGTCGAAGCAGTAGTGGATGGGGCAGCTGTCGTGGTCGTTGTGGTCGTTGTGGTCGTCATCGTTGTCGAGCTGATGGTGGATTCCGACGAAATACCTTCCTCCGTGGAAGTTTCAGCTGTCGCCGTCGTTGGTTTCGTCATTCCATGAGTTGAGATCGGCAACCCATTTGGTGGGACGACGGTGTACTTGCGAAGTGGAAGCGTGGCGAAGCCTCCGTGGCCCTGAAGCTGTTTTTCTCAAAAATGCTATTCAAAAATGTGAAAGAGACCTTCTTGTCGGCAGGTCTGAACTGACTCATAACTTGGTTCATCTGAAATCCTTCTGGCAAACCAAGGTCCTTCTTGGAGAAGAATCGGTTGTGGAAGCCGAACGGAATGGAAATTGGCACATAGGCTCGACCGATTTCAATCATCGTCTCGGCGTCAACAATCAAAAGAACTCCTGAAAAGCAATCATATTTTGTTGACATTCCTTCAGCAGCGTACCCTTGTTCTCCTGTGTATCCAAGGACCTGATCAGCAAGACTCCATCGTCTTCCTTGCTTGCATCCGGCTTCGGTACGAACCACGGCTCATGCAGCACGAGCTGTGGATCGGATTGGAACTCCTTGTTTCTGGTGCCAGCCGGATCGTCGACGTTGATTTTGATGATCTTGTTTTCAGCGGCGAATGGGTGCTCCACGATGTACGCCCACTGGTACGGCTTCTGCTCGTACTGATGGTTGATTTGAGGGAAGTCGGCTGCGATTGTTTCCTAAAATAGGTACAAGTTTAACAGCAAAAAACTATTCAAATATTGTGCTACCTGCGGAATGAGATAGTTGTACATGACCCTCTGTTGTTTCGAGTCCAATGTGAATCGGAGCACTCTGGCAGTCGAAGGGTAGAGTTGACTGGTGAGGAAGTCAGTGTAGAAGTACTTGACGTATGGATCGTGAGAATCATAGACGACCTAATTAAATAGCAAAAAGTTAACTAGTTGATTGGCCAATTAACAAGACCATATCGGCGAAGATCATTCCATCGGGGTTCTCAAAGGCGTTCAACTGGTGCGTGACGAACATGGATGGGAACACTTCCAGTGGCTTCCCAGTGGTAAACTCCCTCGTGCGCTTGTCGAAGATCAGGAATCTTAAACAGACTTCTCAAAACTCGACTCGCAAATCGACACTTGCAGAAAAATAATGTGTCATATCGAGAGAGAAAAAATGTTTTCTTTATCTCTTTCCTTCTCGAAAAGGTGCACTATTTTTTGCGGGTCGAATTTTGAGAAGTCTGGTCTTAAATTGTGGAGCCAGAAGTATCTTAAAGAGACGATGTGGGAACCTCATAGGGACCATGTCGTAGAAGTCCATGCCCCAGAGTCCGCCCTTTTGGATGGCGGATCGAATGTTGGTCATCGGGGGCTCTTTGAACTTGCATGGGTTGATCAACAGAGAGGTGATCGGAAGAATGACGTAATTCTCAGTGGATGTGATCGAATGAATATATCCCGGAAGCAACGTCTTGTCTCCTGCAAAAATGATTTTGAGCCTTTTTGTTACATATGATTGTCCCCCTCTGTATATATTTCGAATTTCAGTTTAACCATCAGAAAGAAGGACGAGCGCGCGCGCGCAGCTTCATTTTGAATTTGATCAAGAGCTTAGAGTTTCGAAGAGAAAAGATAGCGTAAAAAGGAGACACAGGAGAAAACTACCATATTTGGTGATGCGCTAAAACCCGCCGACCACGCACCGCTCGCACCTCGAAGGAATTGCATCAAAAGGGCTATACGTAGAAAAAAATCGATGAGAAAAAGTGGCTTCTTTGGAAAGTTCACCCCAAGCGAGACAAAATACTTTGAAAGTTCATTCGGTTTGATGACAAGAAAGTCGTGATGAAAATGAAAGCTGTTTAGATATTTAATGAAAATGGTACATCTGGTTATGATAAAAGCAGCAATTAGCACCTACCAATGTACTCATCATTCGGCCCACAAGCATTCGTGTCCCAAACTCCGTAGTCGTACAGCCCGACGACTCGTCTCACACCATTTCGATCGACGGTGAAAATTCCCTGCAATTTCAAAGACATTCAGGGGAAATACGCGCCGCGGTCCGTTGTTGTTCCCGGTTGTTCTTTTTTGCAAAATGTGTTGACAAAACGGGAGGTGCTAAAATTGCTACTCGGCTGCCTCTATACACAAGGCATACAAAGACATAGAGGTAAACAAGCGGATGATAATCCTCGTGAGAGAGTGATTTGGATCGATTGGCCGAGAAAGATCGGGAACTTCGAATTGCAACATATATGCACCTGATAGAATCTCTGCTCCTCAAAGTTCATAGCGGAAAACGATCCCCAGATGGTACCGTCATGGTCGTTCCTCTCGTGGATGGCCATCGAAATTGGGATCATTGAGGGTCGGGGCCGAGAGAAAATGTCATTCTCCTCAGTGAACGGGAACAGCTTGAACTTTTGCAGCGTTCGAACCTAAGAGCGCAAATTCGTAATTCTAGATACACTTTGAGTCCATACGTCGAATTCGTATCCGACCCAGTAAGGTGCCTCAGTACCAGCGATGATACGATTGCCGACCTGCCAAAAGTCGAGATTGGGATGGAATCGAGCGGAGTCGGGGTTTGATGGAACCTAAATGTAGAACATTCGATTGGGACTTTCGGGAATAAACCCCACCTGCTCCCACTTGGACATCGCAGTGATGTTGTAGTCGGACCATCCAGCCCAGGGTACGCTCGCCTTGCTCATGTTCCTGTCGTAGAACTCCCAAATCTTGTAGGGTCGAGCCGGATAGTATTGGGCGGAGAAAACGACCTTTAAATTGAAAAATACGCGAAAAAGATACCGAAATGGCGTACTTGTCCATTACTGATGTGGAACGAGCCCACAGCGCCTATAGCGTCGATCATGTGGGAAATTTTCTGGCCAGGGGGAGCAGATAAATTTCCGTAAGACGCTGACAATTGACAGAGGAAGTAGCCGTCTAAAAATTGAAAGAATTTGCTGAATTTTGAGACGAAGAATCTGACCAAGCCATTTTGGGACATTTTTGCTCGGACAGTATAATTCACGGTATTTATCGCCATCCCAAGCCTCAGGAAACCCTAGGTGTGATTTCTCAAAGTTCTGGGCCCAAGTCGATAAAACGAGCAGCCAACTGATCGCAAGTAGCCGA
Source organism: Diploscapter coronatus (assembly GCA_964036155.1). NCBI lineage: Eukaryota > Metazoa > Nematoda > Chromadorea > Rhabditida > Rhabditidae > Diploscapter > Diploscapter coronatus. The sequence goes on along the minus strand of OZ038422.1, from coordinate 783,718 downwards.
TCTATCAGACGATTTAACATACTGAAAATAGTAAGGCTTTAAAAATTTCATTATTTTAAAGGCGGGCAAATCAACAACATTAGCTAAGGTCATTATTACAATCCCAAGATGTAAAAAATAGAAAGTAGGAAAATTTTGCACCCTTTTGCACTCCAAAAGTAAACAAGAGGTTCTACGAACCGATACATATACCCAAAGAGTATCGCAATTCACAGCAGTTGATTTCAGAAGAAGTCAGAGAGAAGACGAAGGGGCGTGATCAAGGAGGTTAGAGCGCCACAAAGAAATATACAGAAATATCGGAGGAACGGACGCTTTCTTTAGTCATTCGAAATTTCTTTCTCACGGTCTCTCGGTTTCATAATATTGAAGAAACTCTCTCTCTCTCTTTCTCTCGCCATTTCAGGAATTATTCTTCGTGGTCTCTTATTTGAACTGTGTCGTACAGTACTATTTCTTCTCGCTGACCTCTTTTGGTCTCTTAGTTTTATAGGGGAGAAAAAGAATCTCTTGCGCCGTTCCGCTCTGACCGGATTATGTCGACTCCGCTCTTCTTTTCTTCGAAGCAACGTGCCCCTTTTCTCGATGAAAGTATCGTTGAAATTTTCTTTTTGGTAACTGAAGAATCTTCATTTTGAAACGGATACAAAATATTGTGCAGTATTGGTATTTTAAATGTTCAAGTTCAAAGCACAGATCTTGATATATTGTTATTTATTGCAAGGCCCTTTATTCTGCATTGAAGATATTATGTATATTTCATGCGGGTGATCTCATATAAAGCCCAGAGCATTTTTATTCGGCTGGAAATATCAAATATTTTGAAATTTCAACGAAGATCGATTATGCTCTAAAAATAGTCGTTGATCTATTTGATAGCGTAATTTTTTTTGCAAACGTAATCCTCTCTCCGTCTTTGTTAAAGCGAGAAGATGATATTTTTCGGCCGGAATGACTATGATTTGGAATCCCGAAAGCACGACGCTGAAAGAGAAGAAAGATAGCAGAAAAATGATAGATAAGAAAGCATTCAAAGTGAATAAAAAGTGAAGGAAAAGAAGAGGGACCAGAGAAGCTTACTGCTGGTCATTTTTTTGCACCGCGTCTCTCCTGTATCATCCCCGAGAAAGAGCGGTCACTTTTAGTAACCTTTGCTGGAGAAAAATAGACTTGGAGAACGGAATCCTCGGAGCAAATAAACTTTTTCTCTTTTCCCACTTGTAGTTTCGAATTTCAAATTCTTACATTTGAAAAGAAAAAGTTGTTCTGCAAATAACCTATGCGTGAATTTATCCAGCTTTGGGAAAATTACTGTCTTGTGTGTGTATGTTAAAAATGAATAAAAATTTATTACAATCGGACCTGTCTTGTTTGTTTTAACAACGAGATTTATTAGATTGTTTTCGCGGAAAAGTGCAAAATTGCAGATGAAATATTGAACAATCTGTCGTCATGACTCTCAAGCGAACGATACATTGTAGCAATTTGGATGAAGGTGGTGCTTTATTAACGATCTACCAGGAATTAACCAAATCGCACCATTGATGACCTTTGCATGGGGCTGCGCTTACCAAATCTACAAATGCTATCATTTTTATTATCATTTTGGCAAAATTGCAGCTAACCTAACCATACTACTTCTGTCCATGGGTGATCGCTTACCAAACCTCACCATCGAGGACCGCTGCATGGGACCTCGTTTACCAAACCTGAAGATGATAAATTTTTGATATATTCGATAACGTTGGCACCCACCTAACCATACTAGATCGATCCATCGGCGATCGTTTGTCTATGTTTTCTAGGGATTCGGGGTCTCTGAAATGGTGAATGAGTATTTTAAAAATAAGTCCCTAAATGATACTAGGACACCTTTTCGGGACAGAAATGGTAACCTACGTCATTTGGTTCTCTTCGAACTGCATCATTTCGAGTTGGTCATCATCACCTAATTCGGCCAGAGTTACGGCTGCCAGCGCAAAGAGCCCAAGAATCATGGCATAGAAGAGATTTGACAGACCCAACATTGTGCTATACCTGAGAAGATACTTGAATTGCACTTGAGGACTAAAAATGAGAATATTTCCTATAAATTCGAAAATAAAGCATAAAAGAAATTATGAATGGTGACATCGTAAAAACCATGCAAGTTATGCAATTTACTAATGAATCTATGTCATGAAATCAGCTAGTTAAAACTAAGAAAATATATGAAAGTGCCCTAATAGGCCTGGATTTTTCTGTGATGGATATAATGAATGTTATTCGAGAGGGAAGAAGCCCGAAGTCCGTGTCCGCGGAATTTTGTGAGTCGTAACTTTCGGTACGATGCGGCGGCTAATGGCCCTATATAGGTATGGGGATTTATTAGTTGATGCTATCCGGGGACTCAACATGCACAGAAAAATGACGAAGTACGGGGGTTTCCCCAACAAAATATCATTTTTCATTACGGCGTCACTCTCGTACTGATAAAATATATCTGATATTTTGATTTATAGGAATTTTTGAAATGAAAAAACGCCCTCAAGACGTTTTTTCGCGAAAACACTAGTGACGAGAAAATCTTCAAGATATTGCTGCGAAAGTAAAGAACTTGTGGGGTTTTTTGAATCAAATTGAGAAATACGCAAAATACACGACCATTTTTGAGATGATTCTATCGGAAAACAGCGTGTTCTCAAGAGCAATTTTTCACAAGTGCTATCATTTCCTGAGCATCCGAGAATGTACTTAAAATGCATAGAATAAGGCTACAAAACTATGATTCGGATATAGCATTTTTAAGCGTCAAAATATAAATTGAAAAGGTCAAGACTATACTAATCTTAGAATCACGACTAAAATAAATCCAGAACTGTGATTTCGAAATAATAGCGGGACGTGACTATAGTGCTGCTTGAATTTTTTCGGGATTAGCGCAATGGAAAAAATAGTCGATTACTATTTTCGAGTTGTGGAGGCTTAAAATGATGCGAAATAGCGGTGCAGCATGCAACGACGCTAATTAAAAAGGACAATGAGCATCGAATAATGGTGACATATAAAATAACAATAACTATATAATCTATAGTTGATTAATGATTAACCAAGCTGGAATTATTATAGAAGTTCTTGGGAGTTCAAATGTTTAATACACTCCATCTTCTGTGTTAAATTTTAACATTGAGCATTTAATTCTCTAAAAGGCCAAATGAATTTTGCATTTCAAATTAAGCTTCAAATTTTATGTAAATAGTATCAAAACTCGGAAATTCTGTTGTGCTTGCCGAGTGGTGCCGTCGGCCACAACTTATTGACAATTATTTATTGTCTAGTACAACAAGAAACATAGACCATTTAGGAGAGTTGACAGACGGAAATTGGGACCGACAGTCCAAGACGGAGACAGGAGACGAGGCTCACTGGACGAGGAAGAAGGGATGACAAATGAACAGTAGTCAGTGGTGGAAGAGAAAGAACAGATGTAGACGAAATGAACTGTGTCCGTTAGGCGGCACTGGCAGAAAAGGGAGAGAAAGAGTGGGGAGAAAAATGAGAGATTAGAGAAAGAGAGCGAACTGAATAGAGGAGTAGAGTGAGCCTCTAGCAAATTCTAAGTAGAAGAGTTCTTGAAATCTCGAGTTCTCGAGTAATAAAATCATATCAAAAGTCTGCTGCCGAAGTTGAAAGAGCTTGTCATATGAAAAATAAGCACGTCCAACATTGACGACAAAATTGAGTTTTATTGCGAAGATGAAAAAGTCCGGAGGCTCACGAAACACCAAAATGACGAGATAATGATGCCCTTCCTCTGACATACCAACTCTTATACGAAAATGCGCATTATTGTATCATTTAGCCTATTTTATCCACTTTATACTCAATGAAACTTGGCATTAATTACTCTCGCTAAATATAAAAATGAGATTACCAAAACCAAAACTGAAATTCCACTATGGTTTGAATATGACAAATAAAAATTGCTTGAGGTGTCTGAAGACCGACATTTAAATTTCGAGTCGCCTGGTAAAATAAAAAGAAATCGTTAGCATTTAAAAACCAGATGAATTTCGATGCATGCAAACTATTGCAGAGTGCTCAATAAAATGACAAGGAATTTATTAAGGAGTGTACAATTTATCATTCCAAATAAAAAATGCAAGCATAGTGCATTTGAAGGATTAGGCAGATTAGTATATTACTATTAACATCATATAAAATGGGGCACCATTACTCTGCGTCTATGTCATCATTTTGAAGATAATGAATTACATAGACACTGAAAGAAGCCGGGGTCATTTTGTTAAGACTTCGGAAAATTCGTAATTACTGTTGGGCTTATGGGTGAGGGATTTCATTCTAAGACACTCTCATTATTACTTTAACAGAATTTCCAAAGCCCGGCGGATAACATCATAGACCATTTTGCACGAATTCCACGAATAAATTCAGTGTTTGAATAAACTCCAAGAAAAGCGCCCATCGGAATGTGGTCCAATATAAGGCATTTAACACATCTTTTCTAGCGCGCGCGCGAAAAAAATGATAATGAATTTTATATGAGAGCACCATCGAAAAATGCCGCCAGAAAACTTCCGGCGATTGCCGAGAAAATATCAGGAATGAGGTCACACACAAAGGAAGAGTAGTGGGCAGTTTTTAATTAAAATGAACAACGTTGGGAAAAAAACGATGAGAAGGAATAAATTAGTTCACAACTTATACGTGAGAAAGTTCATGGATCGACTGTGCATAGGAAATTTTACAAAATGAATGAATTAAAAATGATGCAAGGCATTTTTTTTTCTATTATAAAATAGTTGTATAAAGTTGCTATTCGCAAGTAATAAAAATGAGGGAAAATGAATTTACAAAGAAAAGGAAGGGAATAAAATCCTGAACAATGCGGAGAAAAAAATTTTGAAAGGACTTGAGAGGTTGAAGCACAAAAATTCGAATTCGCGGAAAAAATTTAAGAGCACCCCACACTTCAGCTATCCTTTTAATATGTGAAATTGCTCGAATCTTCCTGAAGCAGCGAATAATAACAAAACCCCACAAATTGCCATTTAATCGGTCAAAAATAAAAACAGAAAACGACAATTTGATGCGCTCTTTGAAGATGGGAACAATTTGGATAATTAACCGAAGAGGGGGTATCCGTCATTGAAAGATGCACGAGACATTTCTGGATAATTGGTAAATATCCGGTGATTTTTGCAGATGAAAAAGAAATCTAATTTAAGTATATTGGAATATTCTCGCAAATGATTGTGGTGAATTGGAAGATGACCATAATTTATTGTGGTAAATTTGGAACTAATATACCAGGTACCTAGAATAAAATTCAAGTTGATCCTGAGGTTGTATAGTCAAGTTCTAGGTAAACACGATCCATGTTTTAATCTTTATCCTCTTCATCATCAGTTTCGTCAAACCAGCCGTCGGTCGAAATTGCCGCTGCGATAATCTTCAGCTTTTGCTTGCTGAATTGATCTGAAATAGATATTTAGAGAAATATCCTGTGTAATTTTTAATATTACAATGCTGCACGTTGCACTCTTTGAAAAGTCACATAATTTATGATGGTACGCTATTGACGTCGTTTCAGGTTTCAGAAAAAGATGATAATTTCAAATGAGAAACAGTGCAACCATGCAACAAGTTCAGAATCTATTTCGCCTACTCTCAGGTATTAATATAACTGGAAAGGCATATTAATTGAAATTTAAAGCCTACTATCGATTTCAATGATTTCGATTTCGGCCTCCTTCTTCATGTCCTTGATTTCGTCCTGCCTCGGGGTGTCGTCGTCATAGCCGGCGTCGTCGTCATCATGATCGTCCCTCTGAAAGGAAACATGTTTAAAAAGTTCGGATTTAGCACTCTTTAAAACATTACTCATCTTCCGACAAAAAATACGAAAAAAAGAATTTTTAGTTTATGGGACACTTTTTACTAATTTTTACCCTTGGAAATAATCCAATATCCTCCAACAAAAACTGCTCCACCATCTCTCGTATAGTCTGACCCTGAGTGAATACCTGAAAATGAAAGTTACGTGTATTTTGCGAGTGTTTAAAATATCCCTTTGTATTCCACATCCTACTTTTTGATGAAATAGTAGGGGAGTGAGGTAGGCGAAAAGAAAAAGCGGGGTGTGGAATACAAGAACCCATTTAAGACCATACCTGCATCATCAAGTCGCACTGTTCCAGCATCGATTCTTTCAAGCTATCCATTATACCCATTTGAATTGATTTTAGAGAATATTCGAATTTCTGGAATATTGAGGTGAGAAAATTGATTAATTTATGACATAAATAAATCATAAACGGTAAAAATCGATATGTTTGATCTATATATGGAGAAAATAGCAAACCTGCTCAGAATCACGCCAAAAGTTGAGTACCAGACAAAGATTTTTTGCGCGTCCTTTGTAGCATTGAATGTTCTAAATCTTTGAATAGAAACATCGACAATGATCATTGATTTCAATAAATACAATACGAAAGTTTTGAAATTCGAAAATACGAGTCAAAAGTAGATTTGAATTGAACATGGCGTATGATGTACGAATCAGATCACATTTTGAAATAAAAGTAAAATATTTTCAGACGTAAAGAAAGAGTTAGTGGAATCGTATAAAAGTGTGAAATTGAATGACGTTTGTCACGAATGAAAGAGAAAGGACAGGTAAAGAAGTAGCGAATGAAAATGAGAGAGAGAAAAGATATCATGCAGGTGCCCAAGGCAAAGTGGCGGTCGCAAATAGTACTCACAAACTAGGGCTACACCCAAAATCGTAAAAAAAAATCTGTTTCTTTGATGCCTCCAAATTTCACGTTCTATTTCATTTTTCACTTGACTCTCTGGGTTTGACTTATTTCAAAGACCTTACCGCGACCGGTTAACGTTCTCAAATTTCTTGCAATCATCGTGATTCTCATCAACATAAACCCAGAAAATAATTTCATTCAATCATTAGAAAATTTGAGAATGAATCTTGCGCAAAATTCTATTTTCTATTTGTTCCACGAAAATCTAGCTCCTCACAAAAGTGTTGTATTTGCTAAAAACGTTTTGCATAAATTCCGTAAACAATGTTATCGTCTTCCACAAACTGACCAGAAAAAATTTCGTTTTTGTGAAAAGAGATTCTTGTAGAAATTTCATTATTTCAAGCAAAAAATCGATTAGAACCTAAGGGAGAAATCGTATATGTAAATGCTTCTAGAAGGGCTGGAATGAGATTGAACGCTGAGAAGGAAAAGACGAAAAACGACCTTTCTGCCCAGAACCAGAACTATAGAGACTCTAATACAGTTCGACGACGTATAATTGCACTAATTTGAATATCCGAATAGATTTATTTTCATTTACATATTTCGAATATAAATTTGCATATAAAATCTCATATTTTATAAAGAATTTCAGTGGAATTATGGCAAACGAAAATATGGGGAGCCATAACGAGAATTTTCGAGATCACATTAGTAAAAATGGCATGATTCATGTGGCAAAGACGAAGAAGAAGTTAATTTCAGTCGTTTTAAATCATAGACGAAAATATATTGATTTTTAAAATAATAAACACGCTTAAAATTAGAATATTTTCGTCTAAATCGAACAAAATATACTCTGAGTTTGGCATTCGAAGATGATTATATAAATTTAGCGGCAGTACGTTAAAGGAAGTGTTAAAATATATTGAATAGATCCTAAACAGCGCGCTCGAATTTAGTAAAAATGGTTGAGAAAAACGCTCCTTATTTTACGGAAATATTGCACATTCGCCGGCCAGAAACAATAGAACAGGGAAAATAACATAAAAAATCGATAAAGTGACACAAAATCAGTCTGAAGGAAATTGCAAAAAACCAAAACCTAGAATAGTCGGAAAGAGCAAGGACGTGAGATTATTTGACTAGAATTTGTTCCAAAAACGCTAATTTCTTGAAGAAATAACATTTGTGGACTAGTATACTGATAAGGAAGCGAGTACTTTGAAATTAGCATTGTTATCTCACATGGTTTATACCAAACTCTGATTGTTTGCCAATAAAGCGCTTAGTTTTGGTAACAAAATACTAAAATGTATTCACAACAAAGTACTCGCAACCCACTCATTGATTTCGACTTATTTTCTCGAATAAGTGAAGTGTGTGTGTGGCTATCAAACTGGCGCTAATAGACTCTTAATGAACTACGGTTTTATGTGAAGTGAATTTTATGATAATAGTGAGTGTTTAGGGTTGAGGGCTAAAACTAGAACCTAATTGATTCAGAGAGTCCGTAGCGTCAGCAGAAAAGCGTAGCTATGCTAGATTTTTGTGTATTAGCAAGATGCTAATCTTTAACAATTCTATAAAAATTCCAGATTGAATGCAATCGAATGACACTCGTATTTGTATGAGTTATAATAGAATATTCTTTACAATATATCATAGTCATTGCATATTTCGAGCAACGCGATTTGCGCAGAGTACGGAGTTAGACGTCGTGCATCTTTCCTTCCTTATTGTCGCAGTAGTTGTTCCATAGCGTCTTTGCTAGCTCATAGCAAGGAAGCTCGCCAGCGTGCGTCGCCACCATCCTTAACAGGAACACGCCATCCTGAAAATGCGAATTTTGCGAAAAAAAAGGAGGTATTCAGCGGGGTTCGTGTACCTGCCGTAAAAAGTGAAAAACGAAACGCCTAAGCGATTGCGAATCGACCATCTTGTAGCCCTCGATGCCGGTCAAGTACTTGCCAACGAAGTTGAGCTGCCTTAAAATACCAATAAATTTTATTTTTGGATATTAAATTGATGAATACTAAGTTGCGTGATTATGTTAAGACATGATGATACCTATCATCATAGCATTCTTAAGTTCATCTATGGTGTAATTCATAACAACATATTATATTATTGTTGGTGTCCAAATTTGGGAGGTCGAAAATGAGAGGAGAAGACGCGCTTTTAGGGCCAGTCTCTCCCTTTTCTAACCGCTAAAAATAACCGTGCACCACTTTGCACGCCTCCTAGATTTGGGCATCAACAATACCTCCTAACGTCATCGTTTCATTAACAATTTACTTTCAAATTACCTGCTAGGTACAACTGAGATATAGATCCAATAGAAGAGTGAGCATACGGTGGCTCCAGCGAGAAGGAAATACCAGAACCTGAAATTCGTACTGGTTTTAACCCGTACGCTGCGTAAATTGCGTACCACAAAAAGAGGAATATCTTTTCGTTGAACATGTTGATCATGAGGACGCACTGGACGGTGTGCCGGTGCACGTTCCCCAGCACTTTCACCTCGAAATCGCAGAGAGTGACTCGAGGGAAATGCCCCGACTCTTCCCACTCCCGACCGTTCATCAGATCGTTTAGGACCTAAACTTGAGAATTTGCAATTTTTAGGAAAAACTTTCAACTTAATGACCTTATGACACAAGACATAAGAGAAACTGCACGGGTGAAGATAACGTACAAAATTTGTTGTTATTATGTATTTGTATCATTATGTCTTGCGGTTTAAATGTTGGAGAACATTTTCCTCCGAATAAAATTCATTTGTTTCGAAGATAGGGAGAAAAATATGCATGCCTTGAATCTCTGATATTTTATTTTTTTAACGCGTTTCACCGAAATTACACTTGTCTTACAGCAGAAATCGAATACTTCCGAGTCATCAAAGTTGTTATGTTATCTTTTAATTTTTTGCGCGCACGAGTGCGCCGACGCGCGTATTAGATTTCTGCACTTTAGAACTTTAATTTCATGAGTAACGTGCTTTTGCAGAATGTGAGCTAATGAAGTATGAAGATTTCTTTGAAAAGCATAATGGCTGATAAAGGGTTAATACATCCGCTAATTTGCCACATGTTAATGATACTTCCTCGTCAGCGTTTAATCGAATAAGTTTCCATCATTTAGCAATGGAGAAAATAGGTGATTATTATGAAATAATATCAATCTTGTCAGACTTATGGAGAACGATCGTCAGAAACCCCTTGCGATCTACCCCTATAGTTTATTTTCGTCTGACGAAAGTGCTCCCTGGGTCTGGTCTTACCTGAAGTCCGTACCACCGACTTCGGTTGCCCAAAAACGTGTTGAGTAGGAAAATCTGACCGACGATGTTAACGGTGTAGAGGATCTTCACGGAAATGTAGAGAAATGTCACTGCAGCTCCGGAAGACCGCGTGCAGATGATCAAATTGAGCAGCTTTAGTCGATTTCCGGACATCTAAATGGAAATATTTGAATGGCAGCCTGTAAATAATGGCAATGACGGAATGACGTAACGCCTTTTAGTATTTGACGAAGCACAAAAACGACCAAATGCTTCCCTTTTTCTGCACAAATCCTGTGTCAATTTCTATTGTGAGTTTTGTCAAATACTAAAAAACGTTTCGACATTTCACATTGCACCATTTACAAATTGTCATTCGAATTATATCATCAAATATATTTTGAAATGCAGCAATTATTTTGAGCTTTATGTGTGCTTATATTAATTTGTATAATAAAAATTAACATATTTTGTTATTTTTAGCTAGTTTTCCTCAATTGTCGACACTTTTCGCTGTTTCGAATTTTCCTCATCCAAAAACGATGCAAAGCAAGGATATTCAAGAGCACAGAGCACAGCAGCACTGCCTGCGCCGCACTTTGCTATATCGAATTTCAAAATTGCTATCGAAATGGAGTGAATGGCCGAGAAACAGCGGCAATTGAAGAGACGAAAGGAAACGAGAGCCGCGAAAAAATGCAGAAATGAAAAATCGGTCTCAGAAGAGAGAGACTAGCGTCACTTTTGCAACTAACGAGTTTCTGAGAAGAGGAATTTTCAAATTAAAATTAGTTCGAGTAGAGAGCGCTATTTTTTGCTAAATTAACACGAATTTAAGTGGCGTATGAAATAAAAACCAATTAAGAAGCTATAGTGCAGAGAAAGGCGTCTTCCTACATTCTTTCCTCTAGATATCCTATCTCTTGTGAAGGATAGAGAAGTAGGGCTAAATTAGTAATTAAAATACTTACAACTTGGTGCTTAACGTGCAGTGCTTCTTCCACATTTGTGGCAATGGTTTGCAAGGCTCGATTTCTGGATTCCAAATCCAAAAGTCGCGAATCGCAAGCCATCTGTACCAGCGATTGAACGTGGATACCTGAATTTCGGGGTTAAATTGAGGAATTCCAGTAATAAAATAAGAAAATTAGCGATAATTACCGGACTGCCAACTCAGCAGTCGCCAAACAATAGTAGGAACGTAAAATAGCAGGGCCTCTAGCGCCAAAACGAATGGAACCCATTGATAATACCTGAAAAGACGATGAAAAATATGTCATTTTTAGAGTTAAAGCTATCATAATGAAAAGAATTGTCAAGTATATGCCTAAAGTAGCTAATTTTCCAAATAAATGATTATAAACGATTATATTTTAATCAAACTCACCCGATTTGTCGATTCTCTCTCTCAGCGTAATTGTGCGGAATGTAGTCGTTCAGTGGCAAGAAGTACGTGTTCTGCACCCAACAGTAGTTCTCCGTATATTGCTCCATAGGGTCTGAAACGGCTTCTTGCATACACTACAGCACACCAGTTGTACAAATAGACAACTTGTAAATATCGGAAAGGATTTTTCTCACACTATTTCCCTCTAATCCAGCCCTCTATCCTATATCTCTAGTCATTCTTCCTGACATTTCGATTATCCGACCCTTACAAATTGCCATACAAATGCACCAACGTCCGTTGACCTAATAGGGCTATGGGGTTGAACAGGCTTGCAAGTGTCTATATCAAAGTGATCTGGGTATTATGCTTGCCATTTTGATATAAAGATCACCAAATCTGTCCAAACCTACTCTATTAGGTCATAAAAAGTCAACTAGAACTTTGTATGTCCCTGGGCTCTAAGGCCTATTTAAGTTACCTGTGAAAGTCGCCGGAACCTGAAAGTTATAACATTAATACGCCGTAAAAACTGTATTAGAAGTCCCTGGACACCTATTTTCAACCCTCCAACTCTTGAAAATTTCAAACCTCCATAACTCATCATCTACGTATCGTATTAGCTTGAAATCAATAGCAAATAGTAAATCAACTCTAAATGATCTAAAGAATAATATAAAACTAATTCCGAAATGATTTGAGTTCGGCAATAGGTTGATTTTGGCACTTGGGGGTTGTGCTTCTGTGTATTGCAGAAAGACTTCTACTACAGTTTTTTTTAGTATTCAACCTAAGCTAAATATGTGAAAAACATACCCAGCATTGTATCGGGAAACCTAAAATAACCGCTTTTATAAAATACACTACTTTTTGAGGGCTTTCGCATTATATTATTTCATTTTTGTTTCAAATATCAAATGTGGTATATAAAACGGTTTAAGTATCGAAAAACCCTCTATGTCTCAACACATACCGACGTACTGCTTCGTCGAGACCAATATGGCGAACACTGAAATGCACAAACTATAAGTGTACCTTGATATATTGAGATTGTTTAATTATACATGGCTTGTTGGATATATTGTCGACATTTTGTTCAATCGTAAATCAGTCTGCTTCACTATTTTCCCAAGTGGTATTAGTGGGGATACTTATCGTTGTAAATTTCGCTATTATGTGTTTGGGCCTTCGCAATTCGCGGCGTTAGGTGGAGAAAAATATTTTCCGCGCATTCGCCGTACTAAATCGACTTCGAAAGCGCGCAATTTCTAGCACAAATTGCAATTTCTCCGGTTTCTCCAACATCTACTAGAGTTATACGCTATTTTGCTGCACCCCGCTCGTAACACATCTTTTTTCTAATTTTCAAAATGCCTAATTTCCCATGACAGCATCGAGAATATAGCGCGCGCAGAGGGGCTACATCATCTGAATTGCAAAAAGATTCGAAGCAATCTGTCTTCTTTCCTCTTCTCGCTTTTCGCTCCGATTTTAGCCGTATTTTGACGATTCACATAGCTTTCTACTTCATTAATTTTGCATTATGGAAGACGTCAGGGGAAAATGAAAACCTCCACAATAACGAAGATTTAATAAAAATATGGAATTGCAAAAAAGAAGGTAAATGAAAATTGGCTGAATAACTTGCTTGAATAATCTTAAATACAGATGCTCTTAGTATCTAGAATGTGAGTATAACGAAGCTAATATTAGAGTTTCAGTTCATAGTCGATAAGGTTCACAATATATTGCAATTCAGATGTTACACTAATGGAACATCCTGAGAATTTTGTTCAACGCACCATTCAAAGAATGCCTAGAACTAAGACTAACGTCGAGCGCAATTTTGCTAACACGCCATCTTCAAAATTAAGCTTAAAATAACGCACCTGTAATGATTGCAGTCGTGTAATAGTAGTTGAGCTTATCGATGATGTCATCATCCACGTGGAACTGAATCGACTTGACGGCGCTGGCGAAATAATACAGAAGCATCCCTTGCGAGGGTATGGCTGGAAGGCACTAGTGGCGCCTAGTAGCGCCCGACTAGTTAGAGCCCTAGCACTGATGCACCCTGAAGCTAACACATTTAGTATATATTATAGTTAAGCCTAATTTAGAAGATTCTATTTAATACTTCCCATTGTCTCCGAGATGAAACCGCGCAAAGAAAGGAGGCAAGAGGTACCCGTGGACCTTAGCCTATATGCCTCTGCGTCTCTGCATTCTGCTCCCTCTTATTTCCCTCTAGTCTCGATGCATCGCGCTCGCAGGTTATAGACGCAGAGTGCATATGACAAGGCTTATCTCGAGGACAATGGAGAGTAAAAGTAGTCCAAAAACTTGTCACTGTCATACTAAGACTTAAATACATTGCGAATAATCATTGCATTAATCTTCATGATGAAATTATAATAGCATGGTGCAAAATATCATAAAATTGATTTGTCAAGTCACGAATATAGGACAAATTTTACCTCTTTATAAGGTCGGTCTTCCAGATGAAAATGTTCTAGATATAGATTCAAGCCAGGATCGTCGTTTTCTCCTTCGAACCGTCTTTCCCGATATGAATACTTCTAAGTTCCTTCGGAATTTTCAGAATTTCAGGTTTATGTGACGACAAAATAGCTCCAAATTAGTTGATCCAGCTTGAAAATCTCGTGTGTATTTATAAATAAAATCTGAAAAAGAAAATATCGATTTCTGAGCCTGTCAAATATCTTTGAATTGAATGTACACGTTCCGAGAAAAACGTATGTAAATTTTTGGGATATTTGAAAGAGAGAAGGGCCCGAGAATTAAATATTCATTGACAAGTATAGAAGTGGGGAATTCAGAGGGCTCAGGTTAATTGGCGAAGTTTGACGGTTGACGGCAACGAAAAATGCCTATGTTTCGGGAAATATAGAAGAGCCGAGATGAAAGGAAAATGTTTCAGACAAAAATAGCAAATATCTTACTTTCGATAGTAGTCTCTTTATATTTAAAGATGGAAAATTATAGATTTTTCATACAAAAAATTGAGTTTCGCTGCTATCTATGTGTCAGAAGTTAGCAAAAATCGTAATCTTATATGATGAATTAAAACATTTGAACAATGGTTACTACGTCACAAGTTGTATATAAATCGCTAAATCTATATATACTCGATATATTACGAAGAACGGAATTACATATATATGCAATAATGATGATGAAAACGCTCTCTGCGCGTATAGGAAATGTGCGTCGTGCAGACCCACATATAGCCTCGGCTAAGATATAATAAGAAAGCATAATTATGTCGGGTGGAGTATGAGCAACTAGGCTAAACAAGATGGAAAGAACGAGTTAGGACACAACGTCTAAGACCTTCATGTCTCATATGCGTGTTTTATATTGGCTTTTATTATTAATATATGCTAAAATCAATTATTTTGGCATTATACTAGTCGTTAATGCATGATGTTAGACGGAAAAAACGTTGAAGTTGCTAACTTCAAAAAATCCAGACTTCACTGGAAAGAAGAAAGAGTTAGCGGTCCAATATAATATCTCAGATGGGTTGACGGGCCAAAACTACTAAACGCTCGAAAGAGATTTGTGGTAATGTGTGTGGGAATATGCACAGATGGGATTGCGTTGAGTATGCTTCAAAGGGATCGAAGGATTGCCCCTTTAGGCTCTCTAACGCTCTAAACCCATTCTACCAATTGATTCGAAGCGTAAAAGCGCTAGGAGAACAGGAGAGAGCAGCATAGAAGCACATAATCGTCGGACCTTCACGTTTCCTTTTTTCATTCTTTCTCTCTTTCTAGCTCCTCTGCATCTCTCTTCCTTCTCCATTCTCTCTCACAACCACCTTGCGTTTTAGCTCAACCTCTTCATCTGCTTCTGTGCAGTAGAGCCGCGCGCGCGCGGTTCAGGCAAATTGCTTCAGAACGCGCGCACACACACACACATACATGCCATAGCCAGAAAACTCTTTATTCCCACTCTCTCCCGGACTTTTCTCTCAAAGCCTCCCACATTTGGGACCTATTTCGTCCATCTCTCTCCCAGGCTAACCCCTTCATTTCATGCTCAAAACCTCTCAACTTTTTCGAAGCGCGATTTTGCCCAATTTCGCGCAGAGGAGATACAATTTTGCGCCTCGAAACGGCAAGATGAAAAAATTCGCGCGTTTCAAAGAGTGCACAAAGAAAATGAAACTAAACCTGAAAATATGAAGTTTGAAAATTTGGAAAATCAAAAGAGTCCCAGACAGAATAATTAGTCCCAGGAAAAGTGCGATAATCAACAACAACGACAACAACAATTATAGTTGCGCTCAAAGATGAAAGCGAATATTATTGAATTGTGTTTGATTCGCAGAAAGTACAGACGAATAATTTCCCGTCTAAATGCCAAAAATTTAATCAACTTTCGAGATTTCTCGCGGTCCCAGAATTCCAACAACTCGATTAGTAGTGGATTTAATTTTTCTTCGAAGAAAACCCAATCCACCAAGTTTTCTGAATTTCACATTTCCGCTAATATCATAGATCGACATTTTCTTCGAAAATGATTAAAGTCCAAGGTTTATTTATCATCAAATAATATACCAATTTATAGTGTGTTTGATGAGTGACGAAATAACGCGTTCATTTCTGCAAAAATGATGAAGATAAGATTCAAATCAATTGGCAGATATATGAAAGGGTCTAGTTGTGAGTTCTGGACTCAGGACGCATAAACGAATTTGCATACTCAGACAAAGTCAAGAGCCGTCGAAGAGCAATGAATGCATTGTATCGCCTAATTGCGTGCACGAATGCTCGTGAGTTATGCTAATTATGTGCAGCGCAGACGAAGTTAAGTTGGAGAGCATCGTAAATGACGACAATTGGCTGAAAGTGGAGGAAAATCTTGGAATAATCTAACGTTTCAGGAAAATGGTTAAAATGCAAGCTTAAATATAGAAAGTTTAACGAACATTGTTCCCTTTGTAAAATTATATATATATATATAGAAATTTTGAATAGGAATAACTTAAACTCAGACCCAGGGAACACTTTCGTCAAATGAAGAAAATATACGAAGAGTAGGCCGCAATGGTTTTTTTTTTATTATTGTCCCCTCCCTAGGTCTGCTTAGACTACATTCCACGTTATTTTTAATAAAATATAAAGAATGAGAATAATATATAGCCTACAATAGTAAGTAATGTATGATTCCAATTCTAGAAATCATATGCGCTCTAGGTAAATAATATCGCATTCAGATGAATTATGTCCATTCTCTATAATCGAGTCTACATAATCTGAGAGCTAATTCAATTACATTACAAATGATTGTGCTTATAAGGAGTTGTATGAAAGAGAGAAAAAGATTGCTGGACTAAGAAAGGGAAAAAGATTCACTGAATCACAGACGATAGAGGGTGGGTGATTAGAGAGTCATAAAAATGGAGGAAATAGTGCTGGGAAGGAAGAGATTTCTGGAGAACGAGAGCAGAAGCCGAAAGAAAGCACTACGCCACTCACACACGCTTTGTGGTGAGCAAGAGACTGGGGGATCGATCCTAGCCTCCCCTTCCCAAAGGCGCATGCCTTTTTTCTTCCCACTTTTCCTCCCTGCCTCCCCATTCCCAGTCTATTTCTTCCCCAATCTGCCTCTTTTCCCTGTGCCCAAGACTTTTGTTCTTTTTCTCCACCGAAGGATGAAACTGAAGTCGTTCACTTATTCGCCGCCTTATGTAGAGAACATGAATTTGTGCGTCTCAAAATCCCTATCGATGGAGAGTATTGGGGGTTTCGAAATGAAATCGAAATGGTTAACATCGTCCCTCGAGGTTGGAAGGCAACGTTGGAAACCATAAGCCCCCAAACCGTGTAAAATAGTATGGGGGAAAAGAAACCCGTACTTCCAATACCCTCCCCTAACCATGCATTATTCCGCAATGGCTTGAGGGCTTATAGTTTCCAAACAGCCAAGTTGGGATATGAATTCTAAGCAAATTGTAAGCTCATCTAAAGCAGAGAACAAGACGTAGGTTTAACCAAATTCTTCTTGTGAAACCTTGTGTGTATCAACCTTTTATTTAGAGGAAACAAATATTTGTGGATCTCTTCCCTATAATTTTTTCGGCAACTCGAAAATGTCGCAACTTGACGAGATAGTAGACAAAAGCGAACGTTTCCCTATACTTTCTTCACCCATTAACCCTATTTCGTCAAGTTGCGACGTCTTCGAATGGTCATTTTTCGTTTTGGGTGAAACTATGCCCAAAAATGCCATGAGGAAGATACATCTTGAAACTTCAAGCCCAGTTCTCTCGAAATCGGCCATTCTGCCCAACTAGGGAAGTAAATCTTTCCCTCTCCTTCTTTTGCAACTCCCTTCGAAGCGCACAGCTCTTCATGCCGCGCGCGCTGCTCACAAGGTTTGAAAGAAAAATGAGGCGCGGGAAAGAGTAGGGAATATGGTGGGAGCAAAAGATGTCCAAATACGCGCGAAATATCCGTGGCACACTGCAACTAAAAATGGAGACAACATGAAAAGAAGACATTCTTTCTCCCGAGAACATAAGAAATGCATGAGCACCAGAACATCCACCCAAGGGCTTCAAAGGAAGCAACAATCCATATCTTCAAAAATTACTGCAAATTTTCAACTGAGAGCATTTCACTCCCAAAATTGGGGAAAATATGAGTTTACAGTGCAATAATAGGGAAGAACGTTGGTTTTAAATGGATGCTGGATGGTGAAAATGAGCTATTAAGGATTGAGAAAGACGAGGAAGGAATATTAGCAAAAAGATAGAGAACATACAGCTCATTTTCCAGCAAAAGGGGGAAAAGCATGTGTGAGAAAGAGAGAGGGGAGCTAGAGAGTCGACGCTTTACCGCTCGGCTACGAAAGCATCTGAGTCGGGGATAGTGTAATGCCACTATATGACAGAGATAACAGAATTCGAGGAGAGAGGGGCAATGAAAGTACACCATCAACTCATCAAATTAGATGATATTTACGGGTTATATTTGAAATTTCTGGACGAAAATCACTTGCCATCATCTTAAAGTAAATTACGTGTTGATTGATTTTAATAGCAAACCAGATAAATTATGTTAACTTCTATTGATATGGCGCATTTTTGGTTAGAACTAATGGCTGAAAATTTACTAATTTTAAACGCATTTCCTGCAAGACGTTTACATGTCTCGCGCACGGTTCAAACCGCGTAGTTTGAGCATTACAGAGTTAAGCCCATTTAGCTGTCAAGATGTCAATTTTGCTGCTTCAAGTCGCCTGCCGAAAGGAACCCGGAAAACTCGCGTATATGCTTTCATGAGGTGAAGAAGAGAAATAGAGCATTGATCAATCAAAAATACACCCTGAGGGAGTGTCCGGCCTGGGAAAAGAAAACTTTACAATTTTATACCGAGGAAGGGCTACTCTTCATTCATATCACCTGGATTTATATAAATGCAAGGAAAAGCTTCAGTGATGGACAAAAATGAAGAATACGAAGTTATTATCTTAAATAGATCAAAGCTAATATATAATCGGGTTAAATCGTAATAATATATTGCATGCATATGTGCTATAGTCTAAGATTCGAAAGAATTGTATAATAAATCTCTGGCTTCTTTTCCGCTCTCGTCAATCTCCCAGCTATTTCGTTCCAGATGTGTTGTTGGTTTCAGTAGTCACTCAGGCCTTTCCTTTCCTTTGACCGCAGATATATTAGCATCTGCCCCTAACATAAGCTTATCCCGGTCGCGCCGCAAAAGAAGTTAGGGTCTAGAATTTCAGCAGCGCGTCCTCCGCCGACTTTCCCATCGAAGCGAATTTCTCATATCGGGGAATTGTAAAAAATGTGTGCCCCCGAGATTACAGCGAACTACTGCGAAAATAGGCCGTCGAGGGTATATTATAGCAATCATAATAAAGTATCAGCTTTGTCCCATATTGTATATCATAAGACCCTTTATCAGTATAGAATAGGTATTTTTAACTCGACGCTTTTCACACGACGTGACAATTTGGAAATCGGGGGCAAATTCGTGAATTTGGAAAAGCAGGAAATGAAATAATGGTTCCTTATGGGGAAATTCTTGCAAAGTGATGTGTAGTTTTTGCAGAATTCGCCAACTACCAGGAACCGGGTGTGGGGGAGCGGATCTTGGATAAATTGCCGAATAAATTTGCATAAATTGAGCAGACAGGCACATGCATATACTTCACAAGAACAATGTCGTCGGCGCAATTTGAAGTTTCTTCGGACGAAAAAATCGAGAAAAAACACGAAGGCTAAAAGAGTAAGAAAGTAACCTAATAAAAGCGAAGAGAAGTCACCTAAAAAGGCCCTAGCTGAAGTCGCTCACGGATAAGAGCGGGGAGAAAAGAGTCCCAGACGTTGAGGGAGAATTTTTAGGAGGAATATGAAGGATGCAAAAAGTTGCGCGCTCAACGTCTATGTAGTCGTCGTGCTCATTCATTTTTGTTCCCAAATCTTTCTCTCCTTTTCCTCCCCAAAAGGACTTCTCTCCCAGCCTCTCCTTATTCCCAATAATCTCTCGCCTCTTCACATCACTTTGGGAGACTTTCATGCATAGCAAAGCTCCTCTTTTCAACCCGGGGGGAACTGCTGCCCAAAAAGTAGGGGCCCGCTTCTGAAATGACCCGAAATATCGCGGCCGGAATTCCGGCGCTATTCTACAACATAAGGACGAAAGTCGTAGTTATCTTAGTTATTTTGGACCGGCGGAAAAAGCAGCTACACTAACTAAAAAAGGGTGTTTAAAATTGTCGGATGAAAATCGACGAGGGAAATTCGTCGCATTTTAAGCATTCAATTGCGGCGCTAGGGAAAATAATGGATTTCTGCCGAAATTTGCGTGAAGTGAAATATTTGAAGTGTACAGAATGAAAATGAATCAGACGCTTTTGTGGAAAATACGGATGTTCAAATCGCGTGCCAATTTTTTGCAAGACTTTGAAGAATCTTTCAACTTTCTTGGAGTTGAAGAAGGGGCAAATTTTGGCAAAAGTGGATTGGGAGCATTTTTCACGAATCTGGGAGCAAAATAGTGATTTTGGGAGGAAGGTCAGAGAAATGAGATAATTCGGAACTCTAGCAACTTTAGGATTAGTATGCACAGAGATGAGATAACGTTTCCCTACTGGTCTCATCTTAAAATCTATTTCGCCAAGTTGCGAGACTTCCGAACACAACGAAGGACGATTAGCATATTTCCAATATATGGCGCGCGAGTTGATTGGTATGGAAAATGAAGCTCTCTTCTCGCGGAGTTTTGTGTGCGAAATAACTGAATGACAAGGTTCTTTTGCGCCGCTTCTGGAGCTCCTCTTGACTCCTCTTTCTCGCTTTACTGCTCCCTCGGGAGTCTGTCCGTCCCGAAGAGTAGGGACCTCACTTTCTCCCCTAACACTTCATGGACGTGTCTCGATTTCCGCAAGCAACAAGCCTCTTTCGGTCGTCGAGAATACGAAGTGAAAAAGCACGCGCGCGCGTGAGATAAAATAGACGCAACAAGTGCATATTTTCTAGACCTTTATTCTAATTTTTTTTTTAATTCGTTAAGGTTATTATGGGACAAAAATGGAAAAGGAACCAAGATTTATGTTCTGTTCGATGCGTTGATTCGAACGAGTCTAATCAGAATATTTGACTTAAAGATTGGGCCAGAAATTTTACCCACAATAAAATTATCTTTGTATATTCTACACTCACACCCACTTTTTGAGGAGAGAATAGGAAAAGTGGGTATAGATCACAAATGGGCGTGGGTGTGGAATACAAGAGGTCCAATAAAATTATTCCTTGCCTAATTTTTGGACTTATTGTGGCTAAAAATTTTTAAAAGGAATTTACTTACCAATCTTTTCAACCCTGTGTGTTGGAAAGATATTGTTTTGAGAGCCAATCTGGGTCAGTACCGAAAGTCATTTCTATGATAAAAATGATCTTCGGTACTGACCAGACCTAGGGAGGATGATCGTCAGAAGCTCCTTGAGATCTACCCCCAGTATGTTTTCAGAGCAAAGTTCTATCTCTAATTTATCCTTAGTCAAAATTTCACCAGTGCGATCTGACATCATAACTATAATTCACTCGTGGGACTTACCCCCCTACAGTGTATTTTCGTCTGACGAAAGTGCTCCCTAGATCTGTTTCTATGCCGATTTTAAAGGCATACCTGAAATGAATAATCTGAAAATTGAACAAGTCTAATTCCAAAAATCTTTATTAATCACACAACAACGACGATATAAAATGCTGTCTGTCAGGTGTTATTATGATTGATTTTCTCAATTATTCAATTCGAGCAAAATGCTTCTCATTATGTGTCCCATCAGAATGGGGGATGATTTTTCTTGTCTTTTCTTTTTGACTAGCGCTTGAACACATTTTTCATCGAAAAACTTGGAAAGATAGATACGTTTGAAAGAAAACATAGAAAATACACAAGAAAATTGGAAAAGTAACAGAATGGAAACTCAATATAGAAACTCTAAACGCAGATAATATGTCTTACAAAAGATATATAGTGTCTATGAAATCGATAATGTACTGGAAATGCGCTCCAAAATTCGCATTGGAACAGCTTTCAAGTTTGTTCGGTGGATTTCATGGACGAATAACAATATATCAAAAAGAATATCATATTGGCACGTTCATGAATGACAATACTTATTAAATGGAAAAATTGTGCTCTCAAAATGATTAAATATAAAACTTGAAAATATTGTGAGCATTTGACGTTTTAACTGATGATAATGCACTTTTCATAATTACACTTATTCGTAGATTATTGACTTTCTTTACATAAACCTCTGCTTAAAAAACGTTAAAGAACTTTGCAAAACCGGCTGAATATTTTAAAATGTTGGCTGACTGGGATTTCAACGAGTTTAAGGCATCAGAGAATGACCAAAGACAAAATGTTATAAAAGTTTGGAGAAAATGGCAAAAAATATGATCGAGGGGCCAGAGTGCTGCTGATATTTCAGCAAAGTCTGGAGAATCAAAATTTGAAGGTGAAAATTTACGCTTCGCTGTCGTCGCCGCCATCATCCAAGGGTCCTGAAATAAAATCTCAATTTTTTGAAAATACTTGAAATTTACTTCACATAAATTTTGTTAGAAGCTAAAGTCTACACAAGTTAGTAGCAGGGCTGTAAACATAAAAGTGCGATATACTTGAGAGTGTAATTGTGCCAGTTTCTTTCATTCATTCGCCGTATCTTCATCTCCAGTGACCGGGTCTCCTGAAACAGCGTCAGAAAGAGGTGCAACAAAGCAAATGAACTTGGACATTTGTGAATTGTGAACTTAAAAATGGACAAGACAAAAAGCAACAAAAATCGATACTCTTGCGCAAAATGTCAATGGAATAATTATCGTACCTTCAATGTTGAGTGTGAGTTCAACGTTGGCCTCGCCAGCGTCGTTCTTGATGTTGCACGTGTACGTGCCGGAGTCCTTGGCCTTGTAGTTCTGCAAAAAATAATAATTGTCGCTGAAATAATCGAGCGAAACAGTTAATCGAGCTCACCTTCAATTCAAGGGTAGCGGTGTAGGTGTTGCTGCCACCATCCGAGGAGGTGGTGAACTTGATTCGGCTCGACTCCTTGATCTTCTTGCCCTTGGGGTTGATCCAGATCACCTAGAAAGTAGTGATTATTACCCTTTTCGAAGAGTCTTCAACTACCTCTGGGTTGCGATCAGCCTGGTAGCCGATATCGAACACGATGGCTGGGTCGCCAGAGTCGGAGGTCTTCTGGAGGATCTGGGGCTTCCTAGTGAAGGTCGGAGCACCCTGGGGCACTGAAACCAAAAGTTTGAGAAACTAATACGACCCAGAGATGCACGGAGTTCGACAAAAAAGTTCAACTTGAACCCAACTCGAACTCTCCAGAGAGTTCAGCTCAAACTCCACTCCGAACTCTTAAGCGAGTTGAGGTCGAGTTCACAGTTCAGTTCAGACAACCCTGAGTATGACCGCGATCCCTTCGTACCTTCGAATTTGACGGTGAAGGTGGCGGTGAGCTTGCCGGACTCGTTCTTGGCGGTGCACACGAACTGGCCGGCGTCCTTGTCCTTGGTGGGCTCCTTGATCTCGAGGGCAGAGTAGTAGATCTGGTTGGGCTCCTCACGCAGGACGACTTTAACGCGATCGGACTGAGCAACGATTTCATCGCCCTGCAAGTTGAGAAAGGTCATTTCCAGAAATATGGTTGAGAATTTGAACCTTTTGCCAGACGAAGGTAGGCTTCAAAATAGACTTAGCGCGGAATTCCATAACCATAACTTGACCATCGTCCCTGGACGAGATCTGGGGCTTCTCAACGAAGGTAGGCGATGAGAATCCTGAACTTCTTCGATGAAATACGAGTTATTTTTCTCAAAAATAATAGTACATACCAGTCAATTTCAGGTTGAAATTGGCATTTCCCTTTCCGTGTGGGTTGACGATCGCGCACCGGTAGGCACCCGCATCCGAATCGGCCAGATCCTTGATCGTGAGGACGGCCGAGTACGAGTCGTTGCCCTTGTTGTCCAATCGCTGTTGGAATCGGTTATCTTTGGGGATTTCCTTCTGGAAATTAAACTTTGAAAATTTGAGAATAATAATTTGAAAATATCGCCCAAATTCGCTTGATGGAAACGTCATCGACCAATTCTTCAAGAATAATTGGTAGAGTTTTAAAGAGGTCGTTTTTCGACAAAACTATTAGACAACACAACAACCGTTGACATACATTATCATAGAACCATTTGATCTCTGGTGTGGGGGCGGCGTCGACGAAGCACTCGAGTTCGAGCGAGCCGTCGTCGTTCTGCCTGGCCACCGGCTGCTGTGGGAAGTGCGGAGCCTTGCCCTCGGGCATTTTACCACACGCTGAAAATCCACCATTAAGACAAAATAGATGGCTTCCGACGCTTAGAAGAACATCGACTTCTTTTCGGCCCCTTGTAGTTACCGTCCTCTTTTTTCTCTTCTCAATATTATTTCTCAGAAAAGAGGGTGGTAGCTACAATGGGCCCTTCTTCTCAAATAAATGATACAATCAGGAGTGGGGATCGTCAATGGCGATTTCAATCATTGAGCTTTAGATTTTCAATACGGAATCTCAGCAACGCACTGCCAAAACTTGCAGCTAATAATGGGCAAAATGAATCAAATCGATAAACTGCCCTTCTCCTTCACGCTGGTTCACAGAAGGGCACGTGCCGGAAACAAAAGGCGTGCGCGTTGAAGACTCAGGAAAGAGGTGCGCATCCGCATGACTCAGACGTGAGCAATGCCCAATTTCAGAAAACGCGCGCGCGCGCTGCAGAAGGAAAATGTTGCGTGCTCGCCATTATCAAACGCTTTCAATAGCAACATTATGTATAGACAAAATATATTAATGGACCTGATCAAGTCATATGAAATTGTGGGACCACCTGTATTATATACCGGCTTGTTTTTTTTTTTTTTTATTTCTCCTATTTACCTAAACTCTCTCACCCTAAAATCGTGGTGTCTAATACCAGACGGGGTATCGGTGTATAATACAGGAAGCCAAGTTGTGGTGATAATTTTTTATGCAAGAATTAATACAATTCGATATGCCACGATGCCTCGCCATACATTTCAAAACAACAGAATAACTTGAAAATTGCACATACCCTTGTGTACGGCGGTGCGCTTCTTGGCAGAATTTTAGAAGGAAGGGATTTTCGAAAGTTGAAAATTTGGAAAGGGCATCAATTTTTGGTTTCGCGAAGCCCAAAGCACACGGCGCGCAGTGCACTACGTGCGTGAATTGCCTCAAGGAAGAAAAGGAAGATGGCCTACGAAATAGCGTTTGAATTTTAGAGAGCGAAAGAAAGAAATTGAAAGAACACGATGAGAAAAAGGAAATGCGGAAATAGAACGGCTGGCATAAGCACCAGAGAAGCAAAGAATCGACAAATACCCCTATGCCTCCTCCATCGCTTTTTTCGCTGTCTTCCCTTCCTTGCCTCCCGCGCGTCTTCTTCTTCGTGCCCTTAGCCTTTGCACCACACTGCTGGAGTATGTATGACTTTTGCCTTGCACACCGCGAAATAGCTGCAAAAACCCGCAAAAAACGTCGAGATTTTATTTTCGAACTGTGAAATTCAGCCCATCGATCTAAAAGCGCTATTTGAAAACCTCAAGTCATGGTCATAAGAAAGAAAATTCGGTGCATTCTTGGCGGCTGAATTGTGAAGGATTCAGCTTCTAATTTGAAATTGTCAATCAAATTATCAAATTTTCTAATATTTACTAAAATCAATAAGCTTCGAACTCGCATACATAGAGCTGCAAAACACTCGAAATTAGCAGGCTAAGCGGTATTTTAAGAGTGTGGGTGGAATCTTACGCCCCGGAGTGTTTAGTTAATGACTGCTAAGTCAATACGCAAAACGCGTTTTTCAAAGCTCAAAACTAGCGATTTAGTGGTGATGATATGATAAAGCGCGGAATGATGAAGAGTGGATTTTGCGGGTAAATTTTTCGAGAAGAGTAAGCTGATATCCCCTTTATGTTTCTTTTGCGCGTTACAAAGGTCGTCGCGGCACATAACTTGTTGCACGGGCCCGCTGCAAAATTCGAAACAAAGGGCAGAGGTTATGGGTTACATATTGGCGTTCCCACAGTGCGGCACCGAGTCACATCGAAAGAATTTCGGTTTTAAAATAAATTCTTTCAAACAAAAATGTGAAAATCAGCATATAAACTGAGATGAAGAGGGTGAAGATTTTGTCCTTTGAAACTAAAAGGAGCATCAAAATGCAATTGGTGGCTTGGTGATGCTCGAAGATGTTCTGCGAGGAAAACGACGAAGAGCTTGCTCAATTGAATGAGAGGTGATAAGGATAATGCAAAGCAAGCAGCGATACAGCGCAAGGAAGACAGACGGAGGGAGAAAGAGTGGAAAGAGAAATGCCATTTGGCCGGAGGGAACTTCTCTCCGAGTCCCTCTCGAAATCACCTCTATTTCTCCTTTTCTCACTTCTTCTTCTCGCAAAATCAACGCTATTTCGTCGCTTTCCGAATCTTTGGGTAAGAAATCTCTAGGAGTGAAACGAGAGCAGCGTTACAACGCGTGAGCCTCAGCCTGCGCGCCCACACAGCGCCGCAGGCAAATTATAGCAGCAGCACCGACGACGACTGGGCAAGAAGCAGAGAAAAGCAGAGCGATTTTGAAAGAAGCACAGAAATTTGTAGAGACAACTGATAAAGCGAACTGATCACTATCATCACCACATCCCCCGCTTGATCAATTTGTGGGCACTCAGTCGGGTATGATTCTGAATACCCGCGAGAAGAAACTCCAGCAGTTGAAATGTTGGAAACGCATGAGTCCCTCCCAGATCAAAATCTATCCGAATGACCCGCATGTAACACATTTGTGTTGGTTGAGAGACCATGAGGACCGGAGAGAGTTAGTTGGAGGACAATTGAAAGCGAGATATGGCCTCAGAACGAGACAACGATTCGCGCGTTCGCATATGAAATGAAGAGATTTGGGGGAGAATTGGCATATAATTTCGAGGAAATAAGGCAGAAATGGCGAATTCGATGAGTCCTGCAAGAAAATGTCGCAAAATCGTGCGACTTTGAGATTTAGAGCAAAATCAAGACACGAAATGATAGGAAATGATCGGGTAAAATCGGAAATGATAGGCAAGATCCAGTGCGCGCACACAATACCACTCTGCCATTGTGGCATCATCTTTCTTTCTCTGCCTGCTCACCTTGAAGAGGTTTCCCTCTCTTTGTATCTATCTTTCTCTCTCTCTCTCTCTTTCTCTCTTCCAAGAGTGTGTATACTCAACTTCTTGCCCGCATCGACCTCTCTATATGCGCTTTATCCGATCCACCACTCAAAGCGATATTTGTTTATCGAGTGGGGGATAAAGGGGATAAGAATAAACCGTTTTGAGGCGTTTTTTGCATAGATCAATACGATAAACCATGAAGATTTTGGCGGTTCGCTACAACAATTTGCGGTAAAATGGCATTCAATTTCGATTTTGGAACTTGATTGATCGCTAATCTGAGTGTTTTGAACCAATTTCTGAGCTAGATTTTGGAAGGGTCGGGCTGACTTTGAAGAGAGACGATATTGGAATGAAATTTCGAGCTATCATAATCGGAATAGTGAGTCATAATTTAGACGTTTTCAAAGTGATTCCCCGAACTCGAGCTTTTCAAGAATGATTCGAGTCCAGCCCAGATTAATTTCGCAAAAATTATGATTAGCGGTGACGATTTTTCGGCTTTACATCGATGAATAGGACTCGCTCGCAGTGATGCATTTTTCGCCGATTTGCCATCCGTTTCCCCCCACTCTCCTACAACACCGCAGAGACTGCAGAAAAGCTCATCATACAAAATGAGCCGAAATCATCCGACAACTGTCTTTTGAAATTAGAGGGAGACAAAGATGAAAAATGCCAACATCTCGCTAGTTCTGCTGATCCCGAGGCAATAGTAGAGGAGATAAAAATATCACGTAAAAACACCCATCACAAACCTACCAAACATCAATATTTTTCTGATTCGATTCTACTGATATTTCAACACATTTTTACTGCGTGTGATTTTTCAGGGTTGATGAACAAAATGCTGAAAGAGGCACTGCCCGAAATCTCAGCTGTTACTTTGTGCGCTAGGAAAATTCGAATTTTAACATCTGTTAATCGCAAAAATTTCGGGTTTCGAACTTGATCGGACTAAAATGAAAGGGAGATGATATTATTGATGGAAATCTCAAATCTTGGCGCCTTTGGTTTACTTTGATCAAGAGGTATATATTGATGACATCTCAAAGGTTCGAAGATTTGAGGATATAAAGATTTACGCCAATATCGCCGCACATCTGGAAGCAATTAGGAAAATCTTTATGGCTAGTCAAAATGCCGGAAAATCGTTCGATTACAACCCTATTAGACAACTTATTGGAAACCGAATTTTTGTCGAAAAATCCTAGATATTTTCTACGCATTACAATCTCGTTTTTTTCTCGAATTTCATGAGTCTAGGTGATATTGGATACTATCATATCGCGTTTGCAACAGGGTTGAAATATTCGATGATATTAGCATTTTCTCGGAATTGTCATTCTTCGGCAGAAAAGACGCAAGACGATCGAATTTTTTTGAGAATTAGTACGAATTTTTAGGATCCTCCCTCAATTTCAGCGATATCCTCGGGGATACGCATCCTTGATATCTTAGTGAAATCCGGCAATCATCGATTTATCACTTTCTTTCTTCTTCGATAAGCCGTTGGCAATTCGACACTTCCCTTTGCCAAACCTCACTACGCAATGTTACACCTTTCTTTGGCTTCTCTAATCCGCAAAAATCCACGCTATTTCTCTATTTTTCGCTTCTTTTTGTGGCAGAAAAAATCATATCCATCTCACCAATTTTCTGCAACTTTTCGTACAAATTTTCAGCCGTCTTGACCCTCTCAAATTAGCGCGATCTATGAGGAGCTTCTGACTTCTCTACACGGAATTTCTCTGGGATCTCTTCAAATTGAGGGCTATTTTCGCAAGGAAAAGGATTGACGAATGTGCCAACGTCGAAGTCAGAACACTTCTGGGAAGATTGAAGCGAGCGCAGAAAAGCGTTCGAAACGTCCTCAATCAAGAAAGAACAAAAAATTGTCGTGTGTAAGATTTCAACAAAACGCTTGTATACAAAAAGATAATATGTCAAAAGTAAAGCAATTATTTTGGATAATTAAAAAGTATAAACAGAAAATATATTAAAATTACCTTTCAGTAGATAAGTTATTAATTAGAAACTAATAAGAATCCATTTGTTCAAATTGATAGCCGGGGACGAAAATTCGATTGAAAATGCGCGTGCGAGAACAAGAATGAAAAGACGACATTCAACAATGGCAGAGGCGAGAAAGAAGAGAAGGACGGTTTTTCGTCACTTTTGGCGACCGGTCTGCATCATCCCATTTCTGCAAGTCAGCCGCACGGTTTTAGTGGCTATTTCAGTAAACTTGTAGCGTGCTTTTAAAAGCAGCTTGCAAATGACGGAATGACATTGGCAATCTGAATAATTCGTAATTTCGCTACTTCATTGCCCATAGTTAAGAGTATAGGGTGAGATATTTTCCCATTCTATTTTAGGTGACGAAGTAACCGCTCATCCAGATTGTCAATGATTTGTATTATCAATCGATAGTGTTTCTCTTTAATTTTCTTGAAAGGCTGTTTGTAGCGAAGCGGTTGGTCGTGGGTGATCGGTCCAGCCAACAAATGAGTATAATAGCAGGAAAGGGTAATAGGACAGTTGGATGTGCAGATAGTATATTTGATCCTCAAATTTGGATAATTAAACCGATAAAATAAAAATAAAAAAAGCCAATTCTGTGAATTGTGTTGAGCAGCAAAGAATGCTGCTTTTATCTTGCGGCAGAAAAGTGCGAGGAAAGAGGAAAGGAGAACACTTTCTTACATAGTGGATAGATTCAATCTGATAATATAGAAAAATCGTAACTTTTCAACAAAATGGGAAAAGCGAAGGTCGCAATTCACGACGCTGTTGTATGGGAAGAAATCACTTTCTCATTTACAAGTAGCCAAATTTGGCAGACAATTTTGACCTATTTTAAAAGTTAAAACTAAACATAAGTAAATTTATTGCCAAAACATAACAATTCCATATGTTCAATAAACATTTTATGGCAAGAATAAATTAGAAAGACGCATGAAACTTGGCACTAATTCTTGACTGGAAGAACCACAACGCTATTCTTCATGTAGCCCTTCGGTCCGAAGTTTACTGCGTAACAATCTGAAATCATGTGTGAGCAAAGTTGTAACTTTGGTGAACCACATTCACACCTTTATATTCCACATTTAATTTCTGCTTAACTAATTAGGCTGTTTTTATGAAGGAGTAAATATGGATTAAAATGGATGTGAAATAAAGGAGGCAAAATGCCTGGACCTACGTTTACAGTAGAGCTTTCCCGCGTTCTCGCAAAGGGTTCTCGATTCCAGCCGCTTGGAACACGTCTCGCAGATGAAACAAGTGGTTTTGTGCCATTGCTAAATGTAATAATAATAGTAATAGCATAATAGTATATAATTATTATATGCAGTAAAATCAATAATAACATACCCCTCCCGCAGCCAGTATCTTCTCAGCCTCGTAAACCGCTTTGCTACATTTCGGGCAGATCGCTTGCCGAGGAATATTCGGAAGAGTGAAAGGCTTCGAGGGACGATAGCTTTCTTCCTGAAAATAAATGCGCGTACTTTGGGAAATGACGTTGGCTAAAAATCGTTACCATTCTTTGACTTCGCATTTTAGAAACGATTTCATCAATATCTTTCTCTTCAGAGTCTGACTGAACGTCTTCGTATCGATTCGGGGTGTAAACTGAAAAAGGCATTATGTAAAAAAAAATGGGGTTATTTAAGATTAAAAAAAGACGCCACTTACATTCCTGAGCAATCGTCCTTTTCTCTACCAGCTTCGTGGGTTCGACTTTTTCTACGTAAGTCGTCTTATAAACGCCATTCCCCTTGACACCGTAAGAAATAGACGCTGTGACGTGGTTCGTCTTGTCCTCGCCATAGATAATCTAAAGATTGCTATATTTCCTGAAATAATAAAAAAAGTAGGATATTTTGGCCCCGTCCCCTAGTCGCGATCCATTCAACAGTGACCCGAGTGCGAGACTTTGATTCAAAAACCTCTTTTTCACTTGACCCTGATTAGACTTTTCAAATTGAGCGCATTGAGCAGGCTTCTCAAAAGCTCAAAACTCGACCCGCAAATCGCCTCCGCAGAAAAAATAGTATGTATCTTTTCTAGGAAGATAAGGAAGACATGCTCTTTTTCTCTCTCTCTCGATATGACACACTTTTTTTCCTACGGATTTTTGCGGGCCGAATTTTGAGAAGTCTGATATTGATTTTGAATGATCATGTGTTATTTCATAACGAGAGAAGTGTTAATGAAATGCGAATTGAGATCGATTGAAAATAAGATGTGTTGAGGGAATATTAATTTGTGGAATGAAGGATTCCGCCCGTACAACAAAAAATATCGTTGATTGTGGAGCGAATTCGGTACTCATTCCGCAAACTAGAAATCGAACTTGGACGCGAACTAATGAATCGCGTAGAAGAGAAACGAGGCGAATATCGTAATTTTTTAATATCGACGCGTTTTTCCCAACCAATAATACCTTGTTCCCATCGCTAATAGGATTTGCAGTGGTCAGAACTCCGCTTCCGATACCGTACCCGACTCCCTGGATGCCAAAAAGGCTTCGATGACAGTGATTGCAATATGGCTAAAAATTAGCATAAACTTAAAGGGCTATTTGAAAATTGCGCGGGACCACGAGATACGAGAAATAGCGCGAAATAGTATAGGATTAGGGTAGGGTATGAGGACGATAGACGTTTTTCCACGCTATTTCTCAATGTCTCGCGGTTTCTAAGCTGCAATTTAAAGATAAAATACCTTTCCCTTATGCTCACTGCTGGTGCGAGAGTCCAAGTTCCGACTACATTCCGCGTTAGCTGAAAAAGAAGAGAAATGATTGCATCAGAGAAATTACATCATACAGCAAATAAAACACTTCTTATGGAATCGCTTTCCAAAAGCCAAGACGGATTCAGCGAAATAGACCGGTTGCTCGCACTTACCGCATTTTGCTTTGTCCATTTTCTGAATGTCGAGTACTTTGCTCCCAAATCTTGGGAAAAGAATAAATTTTAAAATGATACAATTTTATTTCAACTATGCGGAAAATGTCAAAATATATCAACGAACAGAAATTTATATCATTCGGTTAGGTGATAAAACTGCGATAAAAATATTTACACGCGAGACGCATAAGCCGTAAAGGGATACATACGAGAGAAAGGAAAGATGGTATGAATGTCACACACGTCTAAATGGAGAGGGGTTATGTTGGCGAAAGTGAGAATGTAAAATGATGGATAAAAAGAGTGCGCAAAAAGTGGAGGGATCCAGACGCCGCTGCAGGGAAGAGAAAATCACGAAAATCTCGATTTGAGATACGAGATAAATGCGGCGAATTCGGGGTCAAAGCGGCGTTCCCCTCTTGCAAATTAATTCGAAAATATGCGCTAAATTTGCAGATAATCGACCCGTTTTCAAGAATTCGCTAGGATTTTACAGGGATGTGTGAAAGGAAAAGCGAGTTTATTGAGAAAGAGAGAGAACGTAAAATTCTCGAGATTTTTCAGTCCGGTTTTCGAGAGGACTTCAGCTTTTTGAATGTTCGGTATTCGAGTTTGTCGTAACTTTATCGGAATGAGCATGATTGCTTCTGAAAATGTCATTATATTAAGAAAGCAAATATCTACTTTCAAGTGTTTAATTTTCTATATTTCCATAATAAATTAACTTTTTACATTAGTGTCCATATTATATTGAAAAATCGAATTCTCTCGAAAACTCTGCAGGTTTGTACCTTTTCGCGAGATTTATCGCCGAGCATTTTCCCGTTACAAATTCGACCCTCAGAATTTTCGTCCACATTTTCACAAACGCGTTTCTGTACTCGGAAGAGCGAATAATGCAGACATACAAGGATTGAGAATAGCATATTAGGACGAAGAACACCTGAAATTTTCTTAATCACTTTTAAGAAATCTAAAATTATCGTATTCACCAGGAAAGATAACCACAAATCTCTGACTGAATCAGGCAAATAGGTTCCAATATCAGCTCCTAGCAATGCGAAATACCACGAACAGGCAAAAACGGCTACAATAACCGATAGACTCCTCAGAACTCGACGAGTCTCTTTACCACTTCCGCGCATATTTTCTGAAGTTTCAAAATTATTTTATTTGTTTGTTTGTTTTTTTTTCATTTTAGTACTTCTCCACTTGACGATAGCTGTAATGATGAAGTAAACAACCAAAGTCAGAGAATTGATGATTACGTTAGTGAACGTCCAGAACCTGGTAATGTGAGGGGCGAGAGCTACAAAAAATAAATAAATAAATATTATTTTGTTTGTCACTTTTGATACCTAGAGGAGGATTGCAAAAAGGTATCTGAATCTCGTCATTTTTCTCCATCCACCCCCAAACAGCTATGAATGCGGAGTAGCACGCTGGTAAGGTTATACACGTCAAGATCAATCTTGGAGAAGCCTTGATGTAACGGTACCTAAATTATATTTTAAGAATGTTCAAAAGAAAGGCAATTAATAAAAGTAATGGCACAACAATTCGACGAATACGCATATTTTAGGCCAATAACGAAAAAGCAATAGCTTACCCATAAGGTATAAGGTAGGGATTTAGTAATAGAATGCTGGATATCAAACCTTTCAGCTCAGGAAATTCACATGATGATATCTTTTATCAACTTTCTCGGTACTACTTTTATTCATTTCTAAGAAAAACGTACTGAATTGGAAATATTAAAGCCGCCAGTAGATCTAAAGCCATGATCAACATCATGCAGGCTTGCATGTTTAGCGTGAAAATATATGGGGCTAGGAACTTGTAGCAATAGCCTTGAAATATGGGTTGATGCGATAGTAGGAAGATTACGTCGATCATTTCTAAAACATAGATAAATTTAAACTCTGAGATTTTCGATATACCGGATAATAAACAGGTAATTTGAAAGAACGACGTTATGGCAAGGAAAATTCCTAAAAATCAAATTTTTAAAACAAGTTTTAGAACCAAGATACCGGATTTTGAATGAAAGTCATTCTCTCGTACGGTAATGATGATCAAGTTAATATTGCCGAAATTTCCAATTATATTAAATGAGATGACCCCACAAATGATGAACCAATAGATGAATTCTTGCATAGACATATTAATTTCGACTGTCTATTGAAAGGTGGAGATCTTTACAGGGTGATTATTTGATATTCTAGCGTTGCTTCAACATGACAATATGACTTTCAGATTTTCCTGAGAGCCTACAATAAATTGCCTGTGAAATTGGAGTGCTTTTCTGAGCATTAAGACTTTCTTTCGAAGAAATATTCACGCGTAAAATGCATCAATAATCATCTAAGTGGAATTAAAGTTCCTCTTCGAGATTTTATTCACTACACAACAAAAATGCTATCCTTAACAATTAACAAAGCACACAATTTAAAATAGATTGATGTTGATGCTGATTTTTGAGCTCATAACCGCATGTCCGTAGGCCATGAAATGACGGACTGAGAGTAGGGCTAAATTTATTTAAATGTAACTTATAAAACTTATAAAATAAAAAAAATATAACACAAGCTTCAATGATGACAAACGAATATATAAATATACGTTCGTGTTAATAGAGTCAAAAAAGACTAGCTTGTGTTGTATTTAACAATGGAGCAGATTTTCAGTTCTTAATTCTCTAGTTAATTATCTAAATGTATTGCCTTTGTAACTGTAGTAACCCTTCGACTTCTAGGAGGGCTTTCAAGTTCATCGTCATCCGGAAGAAAGTCCTCTTTTTCAACCGTATAATAATTATATTCATAGTAAAATATCGACAATAAAGCGAATATTGTTATGACACCAGCCATTAAACCTTAATAATGTGGCTTTATTTTGGAATATATAATAGGCAGATACTCGCAAGTATGATTTTTGACAAGTAACCTGAGGCACATGGAGTCATACCTTGCCTTAGGTAAGGTACAAGCACTGGGTTTGGAAAACGTTTTCAGGTACAGAGGTACGATTTTCGGTACCTGTGAGCATCCTTCTATTATTATAATAAAATTAAGAACCTGCATATACGAAAAATTCAATAGCCATATTCGAGAAGAGATTCAGCGCGGTGATCAAGACGATAATCGAGTCACCAATAGAAGTTGTGAATAGCCACAAAGCTTGCACAAGGGCTTTCATTGAGGGTGCCGACTTAATACATTTAAACTATATTATATTGTATATATCTGATACCTGAGAATACGCAAACTCGTATCCAGTAATCGAGAACAGAATTTCTGCGGCGGTAATCACTACAATTTGGGGGACTTGCCAGAGGATATTGACCTTATTTGATGATACAATTTGGAAGTATTTTATTTTTTTGGTCTGAAAAAATAACATTCAATTAAATAAAGATATTAAACGTATACATTATCAGGCCCATCATCAATAACGGCAATCACATAGACTCCGCCTTGAGAGGTAATCTCCTTGCCTTGTTGAGTTTGATGCAGGGATGAATTAATTGCCTCTCTGCCCTCCGTTTTCTTGGTAACGGATTTTGCCACATAGGTACCCATTTTATATAGGTGCCAGCTAAATATATAATAATTTAAATCATTTGTATATTGTTGATGTCCAAATCTGGAAGGTCGAAAATGAGGGAAGAAGAAGAAGAAGCGACTTTAGACCAATCTTTCTCCTCTTCGCTTTTCTAACCCACTAAAAATAACCGTGCACCACTCTGCACACCTCCCAGATTTCGGCATCAACAATAAATAATAAAGATAAAAAACACCGACTTACTTTCCTGGTCTTACAGCCTTAAAATCGTAAGAAGTGGCGTTCCCAACTCCTAGACCAGAAACAGCATAGGCAACATTATCAATGATATCATCCGCGCCATAGTCATAGGATGTTTCCCTATAACATCAATTACCTATTTTACTAAAAAATATTTCATACCAATAAAAAAAGTCAGAAGGTCTCTTGGGATCGCACAGATACCCGTCGGTCGCAGTAACCCCGTCTACACGGCAATAAGCGAAGTTTTGATTGTAAGTAAGGGATAAAATGCTTAAAGAAATCCGAGTTTTGTATTTTCTTGTGTAAAATCACCTATAAGCCGACTCTCCCGTGCCCTCCGTAGGCTTATCGGGTTTTGCTATGGTTGGGTTCAATATTCCATAGGGTGTAACGGCAATGTAATAGATCTTTCCGCCCTTTAGTTTCGGAATAGATACATTGAAACTCTTTTGGTTCTGAAAATGAAAGGATGAGAATGAAGAAGATACCAACGTGTGTTGAGATAGACCGCGAAATCTGGACAGGTTCCAGTGAAATTGAAGAACATCGAAGGGGGCTTTGAAGCGTCGTGAATTGTGTAATAGTTAGCCGTTATTTTATTATCTTTGTCGTCATATAAGTTGAGGTACTAAAATCATAAAATTTTATCAGAAAACACATTGGTTTATCGCACTTCTTCATAAGCCAGATTATAGGTTTTAGCGTTGGGTATGGACACCGAAACGTCGCATCCGTTTTTGGCTATATTCCACACGCTTAGGAAAGCCTCGTTGGAACCTGGGAGGGGTGGAAGTGAGGTCTAAATTTTAGCGTAAAGTAAGATGTATCATCTGCTAAAGCCCTACATTCACTTGCAGCTGGACAAATCCAGTGATCAGAAACGCTGCACTGGCAAGGAAGCCTCCAGCGACCATTTTTCGAAGGGGCCTGAATTTGAAGTATTTGCTAAAATGATGCTATTAGCTTCATACGTCAATTCAATGCAAAGGCTGCATAAAGGATATATGATGATTTGGAATATTGGGATAAAAATCAGAATCAACACGGCGTTCAGGGTCTGCATCTGGTCGGGAAGTAGAAGAAGGCCACCAGAACTGATTTTACAATCCATTTGAATGCCTGAATTTTGAATATTTACACTTGGAAGGGAAATTTTCGAACCTTGAATCAGCCAAATACTGCCTTGCTGGTCGTACAGAGCCCAAAACATTGGTACGGGAAGGAACATGATCAGGACACGGAAGAGACTCTTCACGTCGTCGATGAAGCCGATCTGAATTAAAGAAGGCTGTGAAGATCCTGTCGAATTTGAAGAGATAACCTTCTGACAAGCCTTTTTGTTCCTCTTCTCAATCCTCAACTTTTGGCAGAAATTGTCGTGTTCACAGCAATGGTTGTCCATGTAGTGATCCAACCAATGCGGCAAGGACTCATTTGAACGCGACTTGTTAGCAATGGCGCGCTGAAAACGTTAGACCTTGTTAAAGTTTAGCTTCATTTCGAAGCACCCCTATCACTCTCGCGACTTCACCGAAGACGTTCATCGTCGGCTTAGGTTTTTTGTACCAGAACGAGCCAGCCATGAAGACACCTTCAAAAACAAGATTTTCAGAATTTCAACAAACAATTTTACAAGTAGCCAAAATCATGAGACACGCAGGAATGCCGAACGCCATGGGGTAGCAAGAGTCTTGCCCCATACAAGGCATCGATCGGAAAATCGGTGAGATAAAAGTGGAAATCATCGAGCCGGCGTTGATGCTGAAGTAGAACATCGAGAAGAATAGGGACAACATTCGTTCCTTAAATCATGCTTGATTGTTGTCAAGACTTTATTCTTCTACCTGTCCAAGCTCAAATTGGTCGCCGCCAAACGAAGCTACACATGGCTTTATGCCTCCTGTGCCGAATGCGATAATCATTAATCCAGTTATATCCAGCCATCTGAAATCCTAATTTATTTTTAGAGTTTTTCTTTCTATTTTGTGCTTGAACTGTCCACTAATCTTTGTGATAATTTTCTATTGAAACTCGAACCAATCGCACCAATACTGATCAGACCGTGTATACTGATAAGCGAGAAAAAGGTGGTCTTATGGGAGGTGATATACTGATAATTTGATTTAAAAATTGAAAATAGCGACTCACGGATGTATTGAGGCTCCCTGCTTCTTCGTAGAGGCTAACGCTAATAAAACTTGGCCAGCAGCGTAGATTATTGACACGGAAAATATGGTCCTGCAGGAAATTATCATAAAAACGACCGTTTTCGAAAGATATACCAAAATTTTCCAATATATCCGTCAGCAATAATCGAACCAAGCATTGGAGTGGCATAGCAGAGCACAGCGAAACCATTGAAGAACATTGTCGAAGCATTCTCGGAGAATTTCAGTACATTCAATACGTAGAAAGTCAGAACAGCTAAACTTTAGGGCTATTCGAAAACCGCACGATCTCAGGACATGCGAAATAGTGTATGGCTAGGGTAGGGTATTGGCTGATAGCGAGCTCTTTTCTCCACACTATTTCACATGTCGTGAGGCTTATAACGTTGCCAAATTTTAGTGCATATTCGAGAATTTTATACGGTTTTTGCTGATCGAGCATATTTTTGGAGTTAATTTGCGGATTATTAATGAGAATTCTAATGCGATTTGTCGTCTATTAGATATTCATAAATCACGTTAATCTGTCGTGAAACTGATTGATTCAAAGTGCCATTGGAAAGAGGCTGCTCTCTTGATAGGCTTATCGCCGCACACTTTCACTCCAATTAACATTGTACTTGCATCACACGAATCAAATTAGAATTGGAAAGGGTGATCTGACTAGAAAGCATGTTTTTTCTTTCAAAATAATATAAATTTCAAGTTGATCATCACATAAACAGAAGAATTCACGTGACAAAGATTAGGTTCTACCTTGCACCGAAAAAAATGCTCAAAATTATCTACTACACTGGATACCTTCGGCAATTTCAAAATTGTAATGTAAAGTTTGAAACTTTTTGCCAACTCTAAGAATTTGTTCTTACTACGCATTCCATAGTAGGAAAATCGTTCGCAAAATTCGTTGGAGACGATGCAGAACGTGGTTTTCGGCCAATGCCGAATCATATCGGGCCAGGTCGTGTACATCTGCTTCTCAGGAGCGACGTTGATTTCCGCGGCTGAAATCGAAAAGTTCAAAATAGTGTAGTTTTGCAAAATTCAGTCTATTATTTGAAAATAAAAAGCAAACATTGGATAGTTTTAACAAATTGAAATGCAAACGAAGCTGATGTTTGGGATACATTTCTAAAACTAGCAAGCTCAAAGTCGAATCCAACCTGGCGACAGCGCATTGGAATCCCGCTTGGTCGAGCCTTCCGACATGGCGACCTCTCGTCAATCGTCCAAAGAAGAAGACTGTCTTTTTCCGAAGAGAAGCACTTTTGTTCCCAATACCACCACCTTCTTTCCTTAGACTTTGAATTTGTCTGTCCGCACGCGTCCTCATGAGTCCAAGGAGCTCTTATCAATTAATTAGCAGCGGAGAAAGCGAAAAATTAAACCCCCCGATCGCACAATCGTGATTTTTTTCCCGATGGAATTCAGAGCAGGAATTATAAATTTGATGACTTGAAGGACACATTTTTACAAGAGAAGCTCAATTTTGGCGACAAACAAGATGACAGATGACTATTACATCAGAACACATACATACATGCTCTCAGCGAACTCGTTTATTAGACTCGTGTGCAAAAAACAATCAGTGATACCCGTATGAGATCGTGTAATAAGTGGCCAACAACATCGTTTAGTTTTCTTCGATCAGGGCTTGACGCAGAGTCCCTCCGAAACCGAGCAGGTCGTGCCCGCTGGGCAACCGGCGTCCGACGTGCAGGGGTCTCCCTTCGTGTAGATGAGCTGATTCATGTAATTTCCAGTCGGTCCATATTGACAGACGACCCAGGTGTTGCCAGAGCAATAGTTAACAGAGCAACCCAACTTGTACGTCGTCTCCCAGGCCATCTGTGTGTAGTGTCCTAAGATCCAATCATTTTGCTATCACATCTGGAGATCTTTTGCGTGGGAATTGCTATTTGACGAGATGATGAGATCCTTTCTATTATATATGACGTCATATATGGTAAAAAAAGGTCTCGTCAAATAGCAGCTGCCCCTTTACATACCAACTTTTCTGTCCCAAACAGCTTGAGTCAGGATGTTCTCTTGTCCAACACCATAATCCTTGAGCTCAGCCCACCACAGATTTGAACCCTGAAATTCGGGAAGATGAATCGTTAAAAATTCAACACTCTTACATCGATGGCGGCCTGTTTGGGAGCCTGTGGTGCGAACATCGTGTACAGATTCTCTCCCCACGACTCACCTCCAACTGTTCGATTTGCGTTCGTCGAGTGAGCCTGAGCACAGGTAGCACCCCAAGCGATCGCATTCTTCTCAATGGCACAGTCCCATCTGTACTTGAGCGATTGCTTTCCCTTCGGTGCATTGCCGCCAGCAGCATCCGGTTCAAGCCCCTTGACTCCACTCGATTTCAGCGCGTTGTGCCTGGTAATGAATGCCGTGCGGATATCGTCGTTCATGTTGGCGGCTGCCGGACAGATGTTATTCTCCTCAGGCGGTCCAGACAGTGAATCAGTGTGGCAGAGACCGTCGTTACACGTGGAAGAGGGCATGTACGTGCAATCAGCAGCGGCCGTACAAGCTGGACCAGCCTCATAGACCTTGTCGCCAGTTCCAAGGGCAGTGTTGAAGATACAGTACATGTTCCACCAGTACCAAGTTCCATCAAAGCACTGAGCATACGCGCATCCGAATGCGGTGTTCTTTCCGTTAGCGATCACGGCCCACGGCTGAATAGCGCCTCCAGTGTAGGTCAGGTCTGTGCCGATGCCATTGGCTTGGACCAGCGACCACCAGTCGGTCATTTGCTGGCCAGCCTTATCTCTGCCACCATTCGGCCATGAAACTGATGAGCCTTG
Source organism: Diploscapter coronatus (assembly GCA_964036155.1). Taxonomy (NCBI): domain Eukaryota; kingdom Metazoa; phylum Nematoda; class Chromadorea; order Rhabditida; family Rhabditidae; genus Diploscapter; species Diploscapter coronatus. The sequence continues at coordinate 742,778 of OZ038422.1, read as the reverse complement.
CCTAAAGCTCTGGTGATTCCTTCTTATTAAAGATTAAAGGCCTATACTTATTGGTTTTAATGTATGTGTAAGAGGCATTGAGACCAGTGGGAGCAGCACCAGAACAGGTCGAGGCTGCGTTGTAAGCAACTGTCTCCAAATTGCAGTCATAGTTCTGAACACGTATCAGTTTTGAAAATTATTCATTTGAGAATGACAGACCATTTCATAGACGTTCTTTCCAGTGGGGAGTGGTCCGCACTTGTTCGGCTCCATACCCTTAGCCATGGAACGACGAGCGTCGTTGAAACCCTTGACCCACATTTCGCGGCCCGTATCGTCCAGGGTCGGGGTCGTGCAGCCGTACGCTAAATTCAAGAATTGATCAAATTGGACGAGGAGAAGTGTTGGGGACTTACTCGCAGCCGAAGCGACGCCGACAGAGGCGAGCAGCCAGAGAAGCTTCATTCTGAAGACGCACACCCCCAGTCGAGTTTTCAACAGCTAAAACTTCACCTACCTTGCGCCCCCAGAGACTTACATCAATGTCGAATTTGACATGAGATTCGCCGGTTTTATATGTCATCCGATTCGAGGACTTTAACCTTTTTGCCTGTTGAAACGTGTCTCCATTTCCGCCATTTTCCTGTCCCGAAATTCGGGGTGCGTTTGCACACCTGCGGGGCAAGTTGGATTTCTTTCCTAATTTTACCAAATCCCCCGAATTCTAACAATGGGAAGTGCATGTATCGAAACAGGAATGTCAACAGACGCGCGGGTCACGGGAAAAGCTGATCGTCCAAACTTTTTACAAACGCCACCAGATTTGATCGGATAAATAATTGGATAGTTGGCCTTTGGTTTTGAGATGCGATGCCAAAAAATGAAACTTAGCTTCTATTGGCTTGGTTTTTTGAACAGCCACGTTGAAAACCAACTAGAATAATATAATTTTTATCCAATAATCTCTGGGTGTGGTCTGGGAATGTTGAAGTTAAGAGCTTGGAATGTGGAGAATTAGGAATGAAATTTCTCATTCCTTATCAAAATATTTGCCAATGAAGTGGGATGTTATAGTGCTTATTCAAACGCATGAACCGCAATATCGATTTTTATTTTTATTCGAAAATATTAACTCTGATTGTAATGATCTATCCAAGTGTCGGTGATTTGGCTTCTACCACAGAACCATTATGCCCAGATGGGTTTTACGGGTACGGATCTTGTAGTAGTGAGTAACAATTAATAATGAACTTATCCCGATGAACTTTAAATTAGAATGCGACTGTAATAATTCGACTATTCCATGCGACAGATTTAATGGTACTTGTAATTGTGACAATAGTTTTGCGAATCCATATTATAAATGTCGGGAATGTATCGCTTCTCCATTAACCTCAACCAATATGGAATATCCGTGGCAATGCTTCCGTTAGTTATAATATTTGGATTAAGAAAAACGTAGATCTAAATTTAGAACCCAAATACTATGTGCAAATGACTGAAAATAGTTGGTGGCTATGGACTCCTATTCAGCCATTACATTTCAATCAATACATGCTGAAGTTGAAAACGATAAACTATGATATGACGCTAGATGTAAACTGCAGTAGTCCTTGCAAATTTGAATACGCATTCGATAAGCTAGATGATTTTAATTGGGACGATTTTCCGGTGATTAAATTATTCAAATGTCATAATGTTTAGTAGGTCTAGACGAATCAGACTCTAATTATTGACGCTAATGGCACAAGTAATATGAATATGCATAAAACTCCGGGTAAAACTTTATACGTAAGATGTTAAAAATTTTATTCAAATGATACGTTCAAATTTAGTTTAGAGTAACAGCCTATGCTAACAAAGTGAGTTTCTTTATCAATTTAAAAATTCACAACGACTTCAACACTCATCGATTTCTGACATCGTTATGTTGGTAGGATAGAATGGGATTAAAAGATATTGTCAATGACCGATTACTACTTGAGACGAAATAAATGACGCCCACTTTTAATTCGCAGAAATTAACGCGCTGTTCGCAGCAGACTTTGCGCTATTACATCATATTCAAGGAATGAGGGTTGACAACTATTTGTGCATACGCAATGCACACTTTGCATATTCGAATTTGTGCGCCACTTATTTCGCGTCTCAAGTTATCGGTCAGTGACAACAAATCGATCCTCAGGATGCTAATACTCGAATTATTCGTCTGCTTAGTTTTTCTATTGCTATATTTGGAAAAATTCCCGACTTCCTATGATGCGATTGAACTATCAAGGCTTATAATTGACGATTCTGAAATGACTTTTGGAAATGAATTGGAAGAGGAAGAAAACGACGACCTACCAACTCCTTGGTTCTTGCAACCTGACGCTAGATCAAGGGTGGCGCTACAAGGAGTTATGGTTCTAATGCCTAGGGCTACTCGGTATTTAAGATAATACATCAACGTTAAGTAATTCAAAATTTAGCGTTCGAATAAATAGCGCTAAAATTTTTGCTGCGTGTTATTGTAAAATCTCCGCATATCGAGGAGTGATTCGAAGAACCATTCTCTATGAATCCGCTAAAGCCGCTACTAAAGTTTGACATAGTTTATTATCACAACGATTGAATAAATTATTAATAGCGTTAACACAAGTATTGTATTGAGTATGACGGTATTATGAGTAAAGATATCAGCGAAGTAAGGCAATAATAGTAATAATTTAATCAGTGAGTTTAAAACCATACGCACACATAGTTTGATTTGGTGACAAGATTCGGAGAACTTTTGATTTTTGAATAAAATACCATAAAAATGCCTAATTTTGTAGGTTTCAATGATAAATAGCTCCATATACAAGGTGGATAGATTATAATAAATTACCATGAGATGCCTGATGGATATCGGGGTATGGAGAATTTTCGTATGGGTGAGACCAAGGTTGGGAGTGGGCTGACAAGGTTGCTCGCTGAAGTTCGGAACCTCCAGGACGCAAGTAAAGAACCTCCCCGATAGGCGTTATCAGAGTTGTATTCATGCCCAAAATGTCGGTGTTCTGAAGGCGAATATTTTGGAGATGATTTTAAATTGGCAGCCTGGAAGCCGCGCGACATCAAGACATGCGAAATAGTGTGCGTGTGTGTGTATGGTTAGGGTAAGGGTATTGGCTGATAGGATTTCTTTTCCCCAATACTATTTCGCATGTTGTGCGCGGTTTGCAACGTTGTCTTTTAAATTTGAAAGTACCTGAAACAGCTTCAAAGACAGCTTCTTTTTGACGTTAAGCAAAGAGTGGACGCTGACGTTTCCAGTGTTGTTCAGCACCCACACGAAAGATTCGCAAGTGGGTAAATCGGAAATTTCGCAAGTAAATTCCTGATATTGTCGCTAGAATTACCTCCATGCTTATGCAATGTCACAGTTCCAGCCTTCTTCAGCCTCGTTCCTTCGACGGACGTCATCTTGTACTTGTACCGCGTCGGTCTCAGATTCGGCAGGGAGAAGCCTCGGATTTGTTCTTCGGTGAAAACGAGAAGCCTTGGCGTCGACGTATTCTAAAATCTCGATGCATCAAAGCTTCTCGGAAAATGAGCGCACCCTTGGCCCAGGCTCTGAAGCGACCTCGATGTGCAGGATTGGTGCTGCGTGAACCAGTTTGACTTCTCTAAGCAGATAGCAGATTTCTTCCCCTCTGGGTTGGTCTGCGATCGCGTAGCACATGACTCGTCCAGCGTTCGTTCCGATCATCATCACATCTCCAGGCGTCGTAGCACTGACCATTGGTATCTGCAGGAAGCGGATGCATCTGATGAGCCATGGGGGTGATTCAGCTAAAATCCAATAGTAGGATGATAGATAACAATCAGTGGCTGATACCATTATTGGTAACTCGGAATTCGATCTTCCTTTCCACCGGTCGCAGTTGCTCGTCCTCTTCATCATCGGAGAGAACCCTCATCTGCTGGACCCTCGACGTGGTGTTCGCGGAACCATTTGACGCGTTTGAAGGCTCGTTTTTGCTTTCCTCAAGAAAATCTATATCTTTAGAAGAAAATATGTTTTTCTACCTCGGAATTGGGATTGGTGTGAGTCCTCTTCTTCCTTCGGAACGTCTGCCTGATGGACTGCTTCATTGTCCGAAACCTCGACAAGGTGTTTCCCAGGGCGCCGACTTGTTGTAGATCTATATAGAAGGGCAGTTACTATATGACGGAAAACGGACGGGCATTTCAAAGAACTGATGAGGGTCCCCTAGTTAAGTCTTCCATCATATAGTAACTGTCATGTAGGAGATATTTTGCAACAAATTAACTATTTCCTACCCATGTTGGAAAACAGCGTATTCTTCATGATCTCGTTCCTGGTGCGCCAATCAATGAGCACATATCCGAACTCGTTGCCTGCAGCCAGGTAGTTCCGATTCGATAGAAGCGCAAGAGAAGTCACATTCGTCGATGGTAGGAGTTGTATCAGGAGACTGGAAATATGTATTTTTCAAAAAGAAGAACACACTTAACACACCTTTGTTTATTCGCCTCATTGAAGAACGGCTGATATCCAGCTCTGTAGGACTCTTCTGTGGTCCTAATTGGCATGGGCCTCGAGTTGTTCCTCAAATTGTTATTCTGCTTGACCAGAGATTCGTCGATGAGTTGAACGTTCATCGAAGACGGTTTCAGGGTCTTAAGGTTTTATTCTTGAAGATAAACTTCCGCAGACTTCTTACGTTATGGTTCTCTGAGAGCGTGTATAGCAGGATGTGGCCGCCTCTGGACGCCACTGCGAGGTTGCCGGTCTTTCCGTCGAAGACGACTTTTTGAATGCACAAATTGGCATCATCGCAGAAGGGGTCGTACTCACCGACCTAAATCCACAAACTCTTCAACTTTCGAAAAAACAAAACAAAAATTTCGAGTCTACCTTCGCGAAAGGCGGCCAATCGTCAGAAACGACCATTTTGTCGCTGTCATGGCTCCGGTTTTGTGCTTCGGAACTAGAAGAGGTCATCGATTTGGACATCATCTTTCTTTCGTCTTCGTACCCAGCAAACTCCTTCGCAGTATTGATGACGAAGAGCAGTCGCATCGAGAAGCCTCCAGCTGCCCAGACGTGGACGGTTCCATTCTCATGCCTTTAATTATGCCAATTAACTTTTCATAATCATCGCCTAGTTGATTACCCTGCAACATAGAGTTGCCGCTTGTACGCATCGTTTGAGACTGAGCACGCGGCTCTGGCAATCCCCTCGTGTCCGCCAGAGAAAGGAAAGGAGCGCTTGGAGTACCGACTGTGGACCCAGAAATCGTCGGAGTACTTCAACAGCATCTTCCAAATGTGTTCCTCTACGTGGTTGCAGTGCTCTTGGGCGGTTATCTTCAATTTGTTTCACTTTTATTTTAATACATGACAGTTCGATTTACTGTCGATGCGTGCAGCGGGTAGAAGTGGGTCGACAAAATCGGTTTCCACTCCTCGTCGTCCAGATCGATCATTATTATCTCGTTCTCGGTCAAGATCAGAAGAATATTGTCAGTTTCTTCTGGAAGTTTCACTTTTTTCAAAAAAAAAAAAATATCTTGAAAATACGGCAATCTGGATTTGTCGCGACAACTCCAAGTTGTCGAAAATACCTTTATCCGGCCTGAAGACTTCAAAGTCCAAAATCGGCGTGGCCAGGTCGAAAATGACCAATTTGTCGCCTTGCTTCGCCGTCAGAGTATGACGATCGCCAAAGGTAGCTCTAAGCATACCACCAGATATTAGCATGATTGGTTCGGAATTTCTAGAAACAATCGAAATAGCAAAATGAACGCAAAAATTTGAAATACCGTCTAGTCTTCGCTAAAATGACCTTGAGTATCGGCATACAGGGGTATGGTCCAAATATCGATGGAGCGAGCTTTCGATTCAAGGGCTTGGTGGAGAATTCCGAATATTCGCCGTCGGATTGAGCCACATAGAATCGAGAATTCTCGGTCCAGGTGACACTCTTGAAATTAGCATGACATATTGATACGGTTGAAATAAGGGTCTTTTGCATTCCACACCCACTTTTTGAGGAGATAGTAGGGGAAAATCAAGGTGGGTGTGGGTGTAGATTACAAAAGGCCTGAAATAGGTTACCTCTATCCTGACATCCAGCAATTCAGCGTCGATCAACTCATTGGTGGATGAGTTGTAGTGGACGATCAAGGAGCCGTCGAGAACGAGCAGCATTTCATTCGGCTTCTCGGGATTCGAAACGATGAAATTGATCGCGGTTTTGCCGGAAAACTCTGGATTTCGCTCGACCAACCTGACACAAAAATTCTAGTTCAATGCAATTTCAATACCTATACCTGGGCTGGATACTCTCGTTGAAAATCAAGTATTCCGCGAGTTCAAGGGTCTCTATGTTCAGAGAGTAGATGTTTCCACATACAGTGCCTGCAAATTTAAAAATAGTTGTTTGTTTGTTTTTTTAAATAAAATTATTTAGTACCGATTAATAATAGTCGAACGTCTTCTGGGCGCTCGATCATATGGCAACTGGTAATTTTCTTCATTCTTGGGTCCTTGTCTACTTTGTCGCAGGTCAAGTGTTGTCCTAATTATAAATTATTAAAACACAATTTAGTGATATTTTTCGAATAAGTGTACCTGTCATTTTGAGTCGGTAAAATTCTCCGTCATTGCACAACGCGACTAAAGCTCCCTTTCCAAGTGCGAAATACAAATGGGCGATGTATCGGTTCTGAATTCGCCCGGGCAAAGCCCCATCCCAAACCAAGCCTTGGGAGCCGTATCTTAAAAGAAATTATCTTTAAAAATATCTGAATCGAATTAAATTACTTACATTAAAACCTCGCCTTTATCCGTGCCTAATGCTATGAGAGAAAGTCGATTGTCAATGGCCATACAAGTGGTGCCGAGGGGAAAGCCATGTCGGACGGTCTTAGATAAACAGATTTTTCAAACTCTATCTAAGGGCCATTCGGAAACCGCACGACATCAACGCCTCAAGACATGCAAAATAGTGTGTATGGTTAGGGTAGGGGCATTGGTTGATAGAGTTTCTTCTTCCATACTACTTCGGCATGCCGTGTGAGGTCTTGAATGTCGTGCGGTTTACAAGATGCCTGTCTAAGTCAAAAATGTTTTAATAATAATTTCAATGTATTTAGTAATGTATTTAGCAATTCGTTTGAATGATCCTGCCCTTACCAATCGATAATCTGTATAGCTACTGATGGAATCTTCGTGCAAAGTATCTCCCGTACCTATGTGATCCCGGATAAATCGGAACATCTAAAATACGTCATGTTAAAGATGAAATTAAAATATCGATATATCAAAATGTGACTGGGTAAATAAAGCAAAGGTAGTCAACAATATCTAATGGGCCGTGGAGCATTAGATATGAGGGTGTATTGTGAAGGAGAGAGAGTGAGGTTAGCGTGTACAGTTAGAGAAAAAAAGCGCAGCGAATAGAGACATGACTCATTGGTAGAACCATTAGAGGGTGAAGAGAATCAAGAAGGAGGAAATAGTATGGGAAAGAATAAAACGCGAACACTTCAATTCTACCCCCAAGGCCATGTTCTTTCCATAACAACACGGTCTTACATGCACGAATTGATTTCATTGGAGTTCAAAGCAACTTTTATTAGGTATACATTGTAAGAATAAAATGAAAAATAGGCTTCTTAAGAAATTGATAGTTAACACACCAAAGATGTTTGGAAAGCTCTTTCATTTTAAAGAGGGAATAATTCGTATCAAGGTGAGAAAATGAGTGAACCTTCGTTGAAGTCAACTGAAAATGACGAAAATAAACCGGACTAATGTAAAATTAAAATAAAATATGAACAGATTATTTCGGATTATAATTTGGAAAAATAGCATCTACCTCAAAGACTAGCTTTCTACTCGATGATGTCGCGATATTTAACGATCACAGAGGCTTGAATTCAACGACAGAGATCATACTTGAAGGAAAGAGATCAAATGAATGAAATGAGATCGACAAAATATCCGTTGGTCCAAATATCATTGTAGAAATGAATAGAATGTGATTTTCTAGCAGATAATAGTCCATTTTGGACTAATTCGAAAAGGGACATGGCTCGTTGTTACCGTGAATCTGAAAAAAAAATCAATAAAATCGTATACATTTTATTTTTCTTTAGGAATATTAGCCTATTTCGAAAAAGAAAAGATTTTCTCTTTGGCAGAATTTTAGATTTAAAAAAAACCGATATTACCCGAACGCAATGGAACTGCTGCGGCTGTCGGTGACTGTCCCACTGCTCGACCTCAGCGGCACAAAGTCCCGCCAAAGAACAGGGGATAGAGTCGCGGTGCACGAAATCGTACAGTAGGCCACGGGCCTGAAATTTCTTTTATCTTCAATTTTTATATTGATTTTTCATTCTATATACCTTCTTAAGAACCACACTTGCGTCCATGTGCATGGCCAGAGAAGAGAAGTACAGCAGAATTTCGTCGTGAGGAAGCTTCTGGGACACGACGTCTGTGCCGTAGATCGAAACGATGGCCGTACAAACGAACAGGTGGAAATAGGAGGTACGGTAGCGGGCCCAACATGCCTAAGACTTTTCATCATGTCTAAAATGCGGATATTCTGACCTCCCAAATATGTAGCGCGTCAATCTCAGGGAACTCCCTCTTGAAGAACAGCAAAATCCATCGGTGGACGAACATTAGGTGTAACGCATCACCCCCAATCGTGCACAAATGCAGGTAGAATGAGGGGACGAATAGTTGAAGTAATTCACGTAAGTAATCCTGCAAAACAAGGATAATTAGGGCAATTGAGGATAGCTCAGGGCTGACTAAATTAGTCTCCATCAAGTTCTCATTCCCCTTGGGGTTGGATGAGAAAACCGTAAGTTGCATCAGTCCGTTGAAGCACCAATACGCCAACACCTCGTCTCTTAATTGGGGTAATTAACGATTTAGTTAGGGAGTAATAACTCATACCTTAGAGTGCTTAATAATGGAGCACACAGATCGGACATGCCTTGGATATAGTTGATTTCGGGATATGTACTAGCGAAGTTGAGTAAAATGTTCCTGAAGCTTTTTTATTTAAGAAGCAGTTTGTAATGATGACACCGTAAAGTCTCGATATTGGGATTGTCGTCCCCGTAATAGAAGGGATTCTTCCGGTCTGTTCTCACCACGTCCTTCCAAACCGTGTTTTCTATCATCTCCCAGGTTGCACCGACGCTCTTCTTATGTCTAGATTTACAGCGTGCGAAATTAGCGATCAAGTCGCGTCAAATTATACCGCTTCTTCCTGATACTCTGATAGTCCAAAAACAGATCGTTCCGGATGGTTTCCCTCTGCTCGACGGTGCTTTGCCAGGGAAAGACTCGAAGCAGGAATGGCCATATCTCTTTTCTCATCTCAGGCTCCATGGAAGCAAAGAATATGGCCTGAAATCGGAGTTCTAAAAATCGAAAAATACATTTTCTCAAACCTTCTTAATCGTAATTGCATCATCGATAGCCCCATCAGAATTTTGCAGGGACCTCCAGTAGTTGCAGTTGACTTTCTCATATAGGCCGTCTTCTGGAATCGAATAGGATGGAAGTTTTATCGCTGAATCAAAGCCGATATTACCTGGATCCATCTCTCCCTTGCTGACCTCAGGCTGAGATATGATGAGGTGACGATCGGGGACGGGACTTGGAGAACCCTAAACTTGAAGCACATAGTAATTTTTAGCGTATTATTACTCACGTCCTTGACGCTCTTCGTCTTTATGGCAGACCATTGTTCAAACAAATGAGCCAATTTATCAAGACCGCCGTGATGAAAATGCAGGATCTTCAAGGGGAAATGTCAAATTAATTCGATTTCTAAGGTCTTACCTTGTAGTGCGAGTCATGCGTAGCGATAACCAATTGACCGCAAGTTCCTTCCGGGTTCGAGTAGAACAGTCGCATGGTGCGCATTTTGCCTACAAAGTCACTTTTTCGGATCAAAAACGGTGACCAACCCAAGTTCACTGAAAACAGACTGGCAGAACTCAAGGAAGTTCTACTGTTACTGCTATTGGAGTACATCGCTCTTCCTCTCGACAGAACGATGGATTCATCCTGAAAGAAAATAAAGAGTTCGGAGAATTGTCATTGGAGCAGGATTGCCTTGTCCTTCATCTCGGTAAGCATGAGATCGTGCTCCAATGCGAATTGTTCTGGAGTCTTATCGATCACCGATGCACACGACTCTCGGTACTTGCTGATGGAAGCTGCTGGGGAGAATTCTGAAATTTTTATGCTAAGTGATAACGTGATAAAAGTTCTCAGTACGAGTTTCCTCTCTATCGCTCTCGTTATCACTTGAGGAGTGGTCTGGATGATCTTCAAGGTCGGTAAGATTCTCGTCCGCTCCAGAGGTAGACATCGACGATTGAGATCGAGGCGAATCGGAGTTTGTGACGGTGTGATTGTCCTGTAATACAACGGAATATTTCGATTTAAAATGTTATTACACCAGTAAAAGTTTTAGCTAATGAATTTAATTAGACAGGTGCTTGACTAGACATTTATTGTCACAGAATAATACAATCAGTAGGGGATAATAACTTGAATTAACTATGGTCGTGGTACTATGTTATTCCATGTCCGTTCTTCTCTCTTTTTAGGTTGGGATTGCCTCCCGTTTATATTATCTTGGGTTATGATAAAGATGCAGAGAAAAGGTACATAATCAGATTTAGAGAAACTAGAAATGAGTCTAGTGGTTCCAGAATGGAAGGAAGGTGCTTGAAATGTGTGTTGTATGTTGTATGGCTTTAGGGACTATGAAATATTTGGTAATCTTCTCTTTTACATGCCTGATTTTCAGGAATCCTCAGCTCATCGACGCTTTCTCGGTCGATGGGCGTGTTTGGAATGACGTTGATCGATGGAACTCCCAGAGACAACCCAGCAGAATGGTTTATCGGAAGGGGTTCGGAGTTTTTCTGGTGGTAATTTTGATTTTGACCATTCGTTTTGAGGTATTTACCATGAGGGTTTTAGGCCTATCTTTCACGGAAGTCACCGTAATGACGTCTCCATTCATCTCCACGGTGATGTCATTTGAAGCTACCGAGGTTGCGACGCTCTAAATTTTAAAATAAGCTACAGATCTCTGAAGTGAGAATACCGTTTCATCCTCAGCCGTGCTCATCTCGACCGTCACATCATCTGGGTCCGTCTGACGTTGGCGCACGTCCTCATTTTTCCCATTCGGTGGCTCCGTATTTCGGTGTCCTCGAGGAGAGACGCTTCTGATGCTAGAAGTTTGTTCAAAAATTGTAATTATTTTGAGGGGTTTCGGATAACCTCGCAGGGTTCTTGTGAAGAGTGGTATTAGGAAGCCATTGTAGCACCAAAGTCACACCGACTTGCTCATCCTGCTGACAGTGAATAGTTAAATAGCCAGGCGTATGCATTTCGTCTTCGTCCTAAAATAAAAATAACGCAAACATTCGGCCTCTTGTATTTTTGCTCTTTTCTGAAAAATAACAAGGAGAAGAGAAAAAAACGGAGATAAAAAGTACAAGAGGCTGAATGTTGAAATTTTTGAGATTTCTAAATCACATTCCTTAATTTTATCATTTTATTTTTCGATGTTGGTCTACTGATCCTTTGTGCATTGGAGAAACTTTGCCCCACCTTATAATTAGGAATGAAATAAAATCTTCTAAATCCTATGCCTATAGGCTCAAGTCAGTTCGCATGGACTAAAATGGTGCAAAGTTCACTTGCACCCGAGAAAGTAAGCGTCAGATTCATAAGTTCCCGTGTCTGCATAAAGATTCACCTGAGCGCTACTAGCCTCATGGATGCAGACGTTGTTCTTCGAAAATACAATATCGCCATCTTTACCCAGGAAGTAGTTGTTACCTCCTGAAAGTTGATTTTTTTTAGAGAAAATCAAGAGCTTAGGACGCCTCGTAGTAAAAATACTGAAAAACGTCCTTTCTGATCACTGTTACAACACGTTTCGCTTCTGTACGAAATTGTCGACATAAAAATCAATAATCGGCGGGAAGGTAAAGCTCAAAAATTGCAATTACCTCGCAGACTTGTGATCGCGTCCTGAGCCTTCTTCAGCAGCTCCCCGAAAGTGCTCATCCCTTTGAGCGAATAACTCGACTAGTGACGCATAAAGTCGCGCCGCCCTGAAAGCAAAATAAAATTTAGAAGGGCAAAATCGGTATTTTTAGAAACAAAGCGAAAATTTCAGAAAATTTTCACTTTCCAGAAGAAGATAAATACTTCCGCTTTCTAATTCCTATAAACTAAGCGTATTGATGTCAGACATGGGGGCTTAATCCAGAAAAGATGATGCTGATGCAATTGAATATGCAAAATCGTCAGTAAACATGGAGAATTCTATTTATTTCAAGAACAGCGAAATGGAATTTTCTAGGGATAATTTGAAAATTTAAAAATTCAGCTGCTAACTTATATGGAGATATGCGAGGTACGAAAGGAGAAGCCTAAGAGAGCATAAGGATATGAGAGGGTTCAAAGATGAAGGGGAAGAAAAAGAATAAAAGGGAAAGAACGATAGAGGAAAAGTAGAAAAAGGAGAGAGGCATCGATTGCCCTAGGCAGCTAGAAGGCAAAAATGGGCAGATGGGAGATAATTGAAAATGAAGAGAGAGTAAAAGAGGCAGAGAAATTGCGTAAAAGAGTTCGACATTATGCAATTCAGCGCTAGAAACTTGACCTTTTCAAAAAGCACCATCGATCCGAAATTTATTCATTTTTCTTTGATAAATTTTCGATCAAAGCTATACCTTTATTGTTGCATATAATTACAGTAACATATTTAAAAAAAAAAAAAAAAAACTTACAATTTCGGGAAAATGTTCACAAAGTATCAAAAATTGAGAAAGAGATAATCATGCTATTAGCGATCATTATATTTGGCAAAGGCTTCCACACCTACGCCCACTTTTTTCTTTTCTCCTAGCTCCTTCCCCTACGCTCCTCTCAAAAGTGGATGGTGAAATACAAATGGGTGTGGATGTGGAATACAAAAGGTCCTTTTAGTGCCCTCATCACTGTGTGATCGAGAAAAGACCAAAGAAATCCCTGGTCACAGTTGACGCTGGCTATCTTGGTCGAGTTCTTACTTAAAAATAGTCATTTTCCATCGAAATCCACCATTTTCATTATCTTTCGTCCTGACAAAGCGCAACGGTATATTATTGATTGGGAGAGAATGCCGATATTCAAAATTACATTGTTCGCCTCTCATTTCTCTTGACGCGACTCACTATTTCGTTACTCCAAATTCGATTTCTAATCGCTGATAAATATCAACTTTACTCTCCAATCATCAATAACCAAAGTGTCCTTGCGATTCCTGACAATTTTCAAGTATTTTGATGGTAGAAAAACTAACTGGTTTACGCATCGCAATGGTTTCTCAAGCATCAAAAGATTTGTTTTTATCGAAGTAAATTGGAAATGTTCAAAGATTGACACATATAATTCAATCGAAAAAATTCGCCTGATGTTTCATCTTTTATCAGATACCTGAAAAAGTGGTCTATTTGAATAAGATTAGAGGTTTTCTGATAAACTAGGCAGTATTTATCGTGTGATGTGAGATGAAAGCGATTTTTAGATATCGGCGTTGAATGATTCATTTTAAGGTTTGTGATTAGGGATATAGAGTTACAACTTTTTCACCTATTAACATGAATTGAACAGTTCGAAAATAAGTGAAGATGTGTTTATTATTGCAATTGAAAATTATTATCTACAAGTCAACATGGAAGTGAGATCGCTCACAACGTGTCATGAATCAACAAATTGAAAAACCGATTATTGCTAGCGAAATTGCCCCTGATTGTGGATGACTTAAAGTTTAACGACCACCGACCGAAGCTCCGATGTTGGCATTCTGAAATAATTCAGAGTAACAGGACTCTTCGTTGATGTAAAACACTCACAAGTTGTCTCTTCTTGCGACCCAAGCCGACATTGGCGCCGAGATTTGCACCAACCTGACGCTTCTTTCTTCCGAGTCCTACGTTAGCACCAAGATCAACACCCTTAATTGTTCGGTATTTTCACCGCTTTCAAATTCACAGGCTTACAATTTCACGCTTCTTTCGGCCCAAGCCAACGTTGGCTCCCACAGTAGCATCGACCTCTCTGCGTTTTCTGCCAAGACCAACATTAGCGCCAACGTCAACGCCCTAAGTTGATAAATATCTTCACTTTCCTCAAATTTAAAGACTTACAATTTCACGCTTCTTTCTTCCGAGTCCTACGTTAGCACCGAGTTGAGCGCCCTAAAATCCTCTCAATCGTGGTCGATTTTCAAAATCTGACACTCACCACTTGTCTCTTCTTTCGGCCCAAACCCACATTGGCTCCAACGGTAGCGTCGACCTCTCTACGTTTTCGGCCAAGTCCAACATTAGCGCCTGCGTTAACATCCTGAATTTATTACTGAAATAAATCCGAATTTGTAGCTAAAACTTACAACTTCTCTGCGCTTTCGGCCGACTGAAGCATCAACGCCAGCGTTGACGGCCTGAAAGGAAATTCTTCATTTCAGCGAAATTAACAAGTTTGCCCCGTACAACTTCTCTTTTATCTTTATGGTTTTCGGCATCAGCTTCCCTCTTCTTCCTTCCCAAATTCAAATTGGCACCCAAATCCAGACCCTGTAAAGCAAACCCATACAATGGTAGATTCCATCCAATCCAGTATTGTTGGCGCCGAAATCTGGGAGGTTGAAAATGAGAGGAGAAAGAAGCGATTTTAAGCCAATCTCACTCCTTTTCGCATGCTATTCCTCGATTTTCTAATCACTAGAAGTAGCCGTGCATCACTTTGCACGCCTCCCAGATTTCGGCATCAACAACAGTCAACTCACCAATTGCCTCTTCTTCCTACCCAATCCCACGTTTGCATTCAAGTCCAACCCCTGTGTTAATAAACAGTTAATGTTTTTGTCGGGTTGGGATAAACTCTTACCACTTCACGCTTGGGCTTCTTGTCAGCTTCAGCTGGAGCGGCATCAGCCTCACGTCTCTTGCGTCCCAATCCAACATTAGCACCAACGTCAACGCCCTAAATTGATAAATATCTTCACTTTTCTCAAATTTAAAGACTTACAATTTCACGCTTCTTTCGGCCCAAGCCAACGTTGGCTCCCACAGTAGCATCGACCTCACGGCGTTTTCTTCCAAGTCCAACATTAGCGCCAACATCAACACCCTAGAATAATGTATGACGTCGTCTTCTTTAAATTCGGACACTTACTATTTCGCGCTTCTTCCTTCCCAAACCAACGTTAGCGCCTACATTAGCCCCAACTTGACGCTTCTTTCTTCCGAGTCCTACGTTAGCACCAAGATCAACACCCTTAATTGTTCGGTACTTTCACCGCTTTCAAATTCACAGGCTTACAATTTCACGCTTCTTTCGACCCAAGCCAACGTTGGCTCCCACAGTAGCATCAACTTCACGGCGTTTTCGGCCGAGTCCAACATTAGCACCAACGTCAACGCCCTGAAATTAAGACGTTGAACACTTGTTATCATTGAAAGCGTCATACCACTTCTCGCTTCTCCTTTTTGCTCGGAGCGGCTGTAGATGCTTCAGTCTGAAAAAGATTTATACTTTGAGGGATTGGAAAACTAATTAAAATCTCAATCTATATGAGAAAAGATGAAGAAAAACATCTACCATATTCTTTCAGTAGAGGTTGCAAAATTTTGGTCTTTTTCCGTAGCTACCACCCTCACCTTTTCTCTTCTCCATACTATTTCTCATAAAAGAGGGTGGTGGTAGTGGTAAGAGAGTGGTAACTACAGTGAACCCTAAACTTTCTAATTGAACCCAGAAAACTTACTTCTTTGCCTTTAGCGTCTTCCGCTGCCCAAGCGGCTGCGACGAATAGGACACCAAGCAGTAGGAAGAGTCGCATCGTTTTGCGGTTAGCCGATTCTGGTTCGAGTCAGAGTCGGATGACTTCGACCCGCATGCACCACCTTATATAGGGTTCTTGCCATTCTACGTAAGGGATCAAAGACGCTTCGTCGCTGTCTGCGTGATTCGTGCCTCAGTTCGCGAAAAAACGACCTTGTTTTTTCCCGCGCTCAAGTCCTATTTTGATCAGAAAATCGTAAAAAAAAAACGGGTTGATCGTCAGAAATGATCGCCTATCATTTCCCGAATCGTTCCCAAAACGATCGTCGTAGCATCGTTTTGTTTATCTCCTAATCGAGGGGGATAGTCATGTTCAAAGGTCGCTCTTCTCAAAGCTTATTCGCCGAAGGCTGTTTACTAGAAGAAAAATACAAGATAGCTTGAACGCCAAGAACAACACGAAATGACATAGGATCATAGAACAGGCTGACGGAAAACCTCGTTCCAGTACTTTTTCCTTTGTTGTTCAATAATTTCCAGATGCACGTTCGTCATTTCTCTATGTGTCTGATTTTTATGGGGTTAAGTATATGATACTAGTCAGAGTCTGACTCTGGTATCATATAACATCGTTCTATTAATAGAGAGAAAGTGTTACCGAACTATCGCTAATGCATTTTGTGACTTCCTACGAGTTTGCAAGGTCAGAGAAAATTCGACGAACGACATAACGTCATTTCATTGAAAGGAAGATTGATGAAGATAACAAAAAGAGACGATGCAAACACTGTTTTTCAAATGAAATTGATTTTTTTTCTCTATCTTTCTACCTTCAGATAAATAATGATCAAACATCAGATTTAGAAGATTCTATATGGATTTTCATAATCTTTTTCACTATGCTCATTATTGTGATCTATTTTTCGGGAATATTGTCGGAATTCGTATTATTCCTACCCACTATAAATTAATTTTAAAACGTTATCATTATGTACCGAATTTTTCCTAGTTTTCTCCTGAATAATCATTGAATAGATATTATCTCTGTCTAATATATTTAAAAATTAGTTATGTACAGAGTAAGCTATAATTATGGCCTCAAGTTGTTGATTTTTGCTAATTACAAGTGAATGCATTTATTGATATTCCATAAACTTTTACGTTTTTTATCGCTTATGTAATTCATTTTTACACAAATGGTGTCATCGAATCTAGCGATAATTAGGATGCTGTTCCGAATTTTGCAAAACTAGCCCTGGAACTCATTAATTTTTTTTCGAAAAATGTTCGGCGTTTATAATTCGTTAATAATTACTATTCAATGATTCAATATGTTTTTTTCGGATATCAATTGATAAAATGCAGAACATTTGAGACACTAGTAAAGAGACAACCATCGCAAAATAGTAACTCGAACTATTACCTTCACTACTTTAATGCCCCTAGAAAGGCCAAGAATGAACTTCAAAATATTTTCTTGTAATATTACTATAGATAAACTAAAATCATTTTTAAAAAATTACACGAAAAAGTCTGAAAATATTCAGGTTGTTTTTATGTCAGTTTGAATAGGCGGGGCTATAATTATGACCCATCCTGTGTAAATTCATTAACGTATGTGTACGTGATTTCCAAATCTTTACTTCTTCCTCGACGTAAACAACAATCAATGATCCTAAAGTGGGAAATAAATCAGCCACAATGCAGTGTTTGCCCAAAATCACCACCATCAGATATCAGTCGTCCTATTTTCGACTTTTTCACCGAAGTTGTCTCTTTTCGGCGAATAAAAACAATTCTAGTTCTTCCCACCTGAATCGCGATATAATTAATAATATCTATTCGTATGAATAAAGATGTGTCTCAAAAGATGGTTGGAATACGATGATAAATTGCAGGTGTTAAAATCAAACGAGTTGTAGTTCACTTTTTCCGGTGCCACATTTCAGAATAACAAATAAACATGTTTGCATTCTGTTAATTCAATTCAAATTGGAAGAGAAAACAACCAATAAACCAGAATGAATCGTTTTTCTAACGAATTTCTGCAGAGGTTGATACATTTTTCTCCTTTGTTTGACGATTTGGCAAACCTCCTCTGCCTTCATAACTTATCCGCATAGTGTAGTGATAAGATACTCATCTTTATTTTTAAAGAAAAACTGTTGGTATGAAAACAACATTTTACAAATAATAACATTTTTGCAAAAAACATTTTATTTTTATCCGTAATTAAATAATCTTGTCATGATGATGAGGTTTAGTGTGAAACGTCTCACAGCACGTCGAGAAAATCAACAAACATTCCTGATTTGCGTTGAGTAAGGATTGCTCTTCGTTGAAGACACGTTTAATAATTTACAATTTACAATTGTTCTGTTTTGCCATTTAAGCCTGAAATTCAAAAATTTAAGCGATATTGTTCATTTATCGATTTACAAAGCGTCTGGCGCGAGATGGTTTCTTATCCTCTGCTGGCTTCTCGTCTTTCTTCTCTTCAGTTTTCTCGGCATCAGCCTGTAATTTTTAATAGGTAAGTATGCCGGATATGAAAAAATCGAATATATATACCTCTCTCTTCTCCTTTGGTTTCTTCTCCTCAGCCTTCTCTTCAGTCTTTGGTGCCTCGGTAGCTTCATCCTTCTTCTTCTCAGCATCAGCCTTGATATGTTTAAATTAGGTATACAAAATATGAAAAATCCCGAATACTTACCTCTCTCTTCACCTTAGGCTTCTTCTCCTCAGCCTTCTCTTCAGTCTTTGGTGCCTCAGTGGTTTCTTCCTTCTTCTTCTCGGCATCAGCCTGTAATTTTTAATAGGTAAGTATGCCGGATATGAAAAAATCGAATATATATACCTCTCTCTTCTCCTTTGGTTTCTTCTCCTCAGTCTTCGCTTCAGTCTTTGGAGCCTCGGTAGCTTCATCCTTCTTCTTCTCAGCATCAGCCTGAATTTTTGAAGTTAGCACCATTAATGGAGCGAAATAATCACAAAGTTACCTCTCTCTTCATCTTAGGTTTCTTCTCTTCAGCCTTCTCTTCGGCTTTTGGGGCCTCAGCGGTTTCTTCCTTCTTCTTCTCAGCATCAGCCTGAATTTTTGAAATTAGGTTACAAAATATGAAGAAACCCCGAATATCTACCTACCTCTCTCTTTGGTTTCTTCTCTTCCTTAGGAGCCTCAGTGGCTTCCCTCTTTGGCTTCTTCTCTTCAGTCTTAGGTGCTTCAGTGGCTTCTTCCTTCTTCTCGGCATCAGCCTGTGATTTTTGAAGTTAGTACCATTAATGAAGTGAAATAATCACGAAGTTACCTCTCTCTTCTCCTTTGGTTTCTTCTCCTCAGTCTTCGCTTCAGTCTTTGGGGCCTCGTTAGCGTCCTCTCTCTTCACGCGGTCCTTAGGCTTCTTCTCCTCAGTCTTTGGGGCCTCAGTAGCTTCATCTTTCTTCTTCTCGGCATCAGCCTGTGATTTTTGAAGTTAGTACCATTAATGGAGCGAAATAATCACGAAGTTACCTCTCTCTTCTCCTTTGGTTTCTTCTCCTCAGTCTTCGCTTCGGTCTTAGGTGCCTCAGTAGCGTCTTCCTAAATTTCCCAATCAGTACGGTGTAAGATTCAATATGCTTACCCTCTTCACGACCGTCTTCTCAGTGGCCTTTTCGGTTTCTGGGGCTTTCGTGGCCTCATCAGCCAGTACGGCGACGAAAAATACGGCGGCAAAAATAAGGAAGAGTTTCATGTCGAGGATTTGTAGAGATTGAGACGAGTGATCGTACGGTAAACAGCTCGCACCGGTCTTTTATACTCTCCATCGAAACGGTCATTCGCAGCTAACGTCACACTTAGCACCCCGCCTGCAATTCACTCATTGCATTCGGCCAACGAAGTTTCACTCTTTTTTCCACGACATTCATCTATTATTTTCACACACGTCATTTCCAACGCGCTCTATTCGAAACGAATTTGATTGAATGGTCAGTATCAACATTCGAACTAGCCTAAAATCAAAGATATCTCGGCGTGAAAAAGACAACCGGTCATAGATATTCGCATACAAATACTCATCTTATCAGATGAACCCATTGATGGGAATACAGTTGAATGCAATTCAATTTCAAGACAATGTAGAAAGATGAGAATCAGAAAGTGGTTGAAATAATTGAAACTTCGTTTAAATTTAGATGATTTAAGTTTCAGTTATTAGGAACTCGATTTGGGTACAAGCGTTATGAAATTTGCCAAGAAAAACATGTTTCAGTTTTATGCGCGTAGAGGTCGAATGATTCCCACTTTGATTAGAGATTCATTTGTTAGAATGATGCAAGTATGAATAGCATTTCTTCAGACATTTCTTTCAAGGCAATTAATAAAGCAGTACGCAAAGTTTATTGGAAAATGTTTTCTGAGTTTCTAAATACACTAATCTCTTTAGCTTATGCAATACTACTTTAAATATGGCTCTATTTTATTTGAAACTCAATGATCTATTGATTTTAGGTGTGAACATTTACGCTAAGAACCATATGCATTCAATCCCCACGAAATGTTATGGCCGCTGAGCAATGTTACGCTGCGATTCACGCAGGGTCATTCTCAATGCAACACGCTCAACTCAAGTGGCAAAATCTTCTTCGAAAAATCGATAGATTTTAGCTTATTCTTATATTCATTTGGCGAACTTTTATTTAGGTAGCCCTCATATTGCTCAATCCAAATGTCAAGTGATAACGAGAGAAACACTTTGGTATGATTCACTATGCCTGGCTCGTAAATATTCGCTAAAATCGACTATTTAGGTCGAACCCAAATCCAACTTAGATACTGACAAGAAGATGGTTAATGGCAATCATCCCAAGAAGCTGTCTCCTGAAGCTTCCAACAGAGCTAAAAAGAACTGGAAAAAATTGAAGGTCTAATTTGAACCTTATTTTAGCAAATCATTCATTTCAGATCGTTCTTCACTTCTCTGAGAGCTTCAGGTGGCGCATTGACTTCAGAAAGCGATTTTGTCAGTTCACCAAGGCCGTCACTGACTATGAGCGGGAAGAAGCCCTGAGACTAATCTTCAATCATCTCCTTATGTGGTCCAACTTCATCGAGTGTCATACGAATGATCTCGTGAAAATCGTAATTTTTTCCGATCTTGGCAAGAATCTACTTTTGGGATATTCGAAATTCCAATTGAACACTCTTTGTTCTCGTGAACGAAAGAAGCGTTATTTCAGAATTCGTTATTCTGAATTTCCCGAAAAATGGACTCGAACCTCGATTTCGCGTATTTTTAATTCTCGTTTTCAGTGCGACCAAGTCCAGGACCTCGAAAATCGGCTCAAGAAACGCCACGCTTTGAAGAAGTTATTTATCAGGGTGGGTCATATCAAAGTCTTCTAGAAAAAAAACACGCTGGAACAAATTCAGCGATGTCGCAAGAGAAATGATTTATACGCTGCCAGATCTACCAGAGAGGTAAGTGGAACGAAGAATTTTCCGCAATCATTCGGTGCAAGTGTACCGCGATGTCAAATATCAACATCTGTTGTTAATAACAACAAGCCAGATGTCAGATATTGTTGTCGAAGTAAAGAATGCGATTCCAGTTTATCCAAAACACACTTATCATGAGATTAACGACTCTGAAAGGCGTCGTCTCGAAAGCCAAGGGCGATTTCGAACAATTTGCGCTGGCAAACGAGGAAGCACAGGTGTCCAAAAATAGGCAATTTATCAATGGTAAAATGGGCATTTTTCAGAAGGTATTATCCACGTCCTTACTCAACCTAATAACATACTGCAATAATCAGATCAATCACATTTCTGCAATCAAGGTAGGGAGTTCACAACATGAATTGTGCTTTTCTTGTTCGAGTTTAGCACGAAAACTTCGAAATCAGCAATGTGAAGGAAACCGGAGCGCTGATAAAGGCGACAAGCGAGGAAATGGCTAGCATCCCTTTTAGAACTCAGGAAAAGTTGCAGGTTGAAAAATATTTGCCACCGACCTTTGACCATTTTTGAAGTTCAGGCCATTTCCAACACTATCAAAAACTCGTATGCTCTTCAAAATGCTAAGGATCTGAAGCAAATTGAGGTCGCATAATTCCAAGAGCCATTTTATTCACATGCCATAATCACGAATGTCATTCCATAAACACAGTTTATCGTATATCACGAGATAAATACATCATTTTAAATGGAGATTATGTTGAGATTAAAAATATCCTATTATTCTTTGAAGGAATTCTCTGAATGTCTCTTGGATGAGCTCCGTAGATCATGTGCGAATCGTAGTCAGCAGCAGCCTTGCTCGACTGCCCCCCAGATTGGGTTACTCTGTCAATCGCTGCTGAATTGGCTCCGGTGCGCCTGGGATAGGCACCGTGAGACGGGTAGGAGGCTGAAATTTTCCTGATTCGCAAAAATGATCACTTTTGAAAGAGATAAATGGTCTTAAGAATCCTCTCCACCTACTTTGAATAGCATTGTTCTGATTGTAGCATGGTAGCAGCATCCGAAATTCGCGATTGAACGACACGGTGATGAGCCCGTCTGTAATGATATCGCAGACAGTCTATTATCCTATCTCAAAATTGTTCCGAAGGTCATTACCGACGAAGTGCAGTGAAACAAACGTCATAGTCGATAGAACGAACTTCGTCCATTTGTTTTCAACTCCAGGTTCCAGGAAAAAGTAGCAAATCAGTTCGCAAAGGAAACAAAATGCTTGCATGCAGGCCTAAGAAATTACATTTTTGTCAGAAAAAGGAGAAAATGGTGACAGACTCTTGTATTCCACATTCACTTTTTTCGTTCCTCTACTTCCCTCCCCCACTCTCTCTTCAAAAGGTGGATGTGGAATACAGAAGGCCGAAATTGACTTGTTTCAAAAAGTTGATTTCCTCTGAGCGCTTGCGACGGTTGAAACGAGTGCTAGTTCGACTGCGCATCTAAAAATCGAACTTGGTTTAAAATTTCTTTTAAACCCGAATCTTCAAACCTCGATATTTACCAAGTGAACTTTGATTATGGTGGCAGAGTCAATTATAGCGATTATTATCACGACGATAATATACCTGGAATATAAGATCTGTTAGATCAATCGTGAGATTTTAGGAAACGCAAATAGTACTTCATCAAGTCAAAATACATAATGATCGCAAAGCACAAGTCATTTTGCGTAAACGTGTAGCGATAAAAGTCGAATTTGAAGAAGATATTGCACTCCGGCGACGTCCAAGTGTAAAAGTAGTACGCTGGAACAATCGTGCCTATCCATAAGATACAAATCACGATTTTCGTGTTACGAATGCTTAAACGATCAAATTTTAACTTATTTCAAATTCGATTAAATTGCCTGAAAATGCAGTTGTAGTTGAGTGGGAAGAAAATTGCACACATTCGGTTGATAGAAATGGTAAAGTGGCTCCAGATACCGATATCATAAGCAATCAAAATGATCGTACCAGAAAATCTCGAGTTCTCCTTCATCCAATCGATGTCGCTAAATTTAAAATCATACGAATTTAGGGAAAAGAAAAACGCATTTTACTTACAAAAATAGCATCGGAACCACGTAGAGCGTGAAAACAGTAGTGTGAATCGCTTCACCAATGGATTGAGATCGCGTTAATAAGCCGAAAGGGTTCTAAGGGCACAAGAAATCAAGTGTTTTGGATGCTTAAATTACCTTTAGAGTTTTTAAACGTCCTATGAACGCAGCTATAAACCAATTTATGACCATGCCTGAGCCAGACACCTATAATCATTTTAGAATATACCAACAAAATTTTATGCTTTTCCTACCGGTAGAATAATTAAGGCAGCAATTTGGTGATCTTCCAGAAAATCGAGAAACATGATGATGATGTATTTGACAAGTAATGCTGGGTTAACTAAACTCGCATAGATGTTTACATCAAAACAGGAAGGAGATTTCCATTCTACTGTAATCTGTCTCTTTTATTTTCGAAATCCCCCCTTTGATTTCAATTCATCCCAATCCGACGTGCTAATCCGTGTTTCAAACGATGCCAATAAATGGCCCTTTTGTCCGAGTCTCACCTCATTTCTTATAACTGTTTTGCGAGTTTCGAAGCAAGTCTCGGGATTCGGAGTTTTTAAAATGCTATTTTGAACGATTTAACGGATTGAAACATCTGACTAAGCAAAAATCTTTCACACATATGTTTGAATATAAATTTCATATAATATATGTGTTAAATTAAAATCTAACTCAGGCAATAAAAATCCGACATTTTATAAACCCAGAAATGAATCTAGAATTCGACTAAAAATTCTAGCATGTAATAAAGATCAGGAAAACGCTAATCATTGCCGAAAAATGGCTTTCTTACAACAACACGAGGCGTTTTTTTTATCATTTATTTACTACGCATAACCAAATGTATAATGCATCGGAACAAAAGAGAACGAGTAAAAGGCACAAATAATGGATTAATGTTAGTTTTAATTACTTCTGGGAAGAGTATGGCGCTGTCTTAATTCTGCTTGTTTGATGCCGGGCGTTTCGAATTTTTTGCACTCGATCTCCTTCTGCTTCGTCAAGAAATACCACCAATAGCAGTCCTTCCTTCCATCATCCGCAGATCTTATGGACACCTAAAAAAGAGTATATTTTTTGAAAAAAAAACTACTTTGGAAAATAAAATTACACGAAAGTGCAAAACATTTATGTTTACAGCGTATTTTTTACCAATGTGGTGCATCTATATGAAAGACGTTGAATTTTCACAAAATTGTATCATTTTGATAATTTTTTTTATGAAGAATATACCACTCCTATGAGAAAGATCAAATTTTCATTTTTCCTCAGACTTCTCAAAACTCGACCAGCAGCAAATCGACCCACAGGAATAATAATGTGTCATATTGAGAAAGTAAAAGAGCATGCTTTCTTTTCGTCTCTCGAAAATATCGGAGGGCGGTCTTTACTCACCAAAACTATGTATAGCGTATATTTATCCATAAAACATCGAAAACATTAGCATTGTTAACAACCCATGTGAAAAATCAAAATGATTTGAGTCATACATGGTTCTGATTAAAATGATTATTCGAGTTCAAAAACGGGTAAGTAGCCATGATGTGTTGAAAGATGGTCTTATAAGAAAGATAAAATGGATCAATATGTAACTTTATCAAGCGTTCTGGATTCTGGCTTTCCACTACTGTATGCTGATTGCTCTGTTGCCGGTGTAACTCCGGTGTCTCTCTGGCCCCGGTTCCCAGAGGGCACTAAAATAGTTATTTTTGATTAGGTCGCTGAAACTTCCCCTACCGATTGAAGCCGGCTTCTTGAGGCATGGAATGATGGTGCGGAACTCCTTGTTAAAGAAGATGGTAATAAGTCCTGAAATGATTCATCGTTGAGTAATTTGGAAACCGCATGATACGCGCATGATCTCACAGCATGCATAATAGTGTGGAAAAAGAAGGTTTACCGCCCAAAACCCTGCCCTATTTCGCATGTCATGAGGTCATGCGTGCTATATGGTTTTCAGATAGCCCATTTTTCAGAAAATGATGTAAAATACCGTCAGTCGAGTGAACCAAGTTCCAGGCTACCGTCGATAGGAAAAATTTCGCCCAGAGATCCGTGAAACGTGGCTCCAACAGGAAGTAGGTGATGAGCTCACAACAAAAGACGAACGCTTGGAAACATGCTTGTTTCAAGAAATTGATCTCTTCTTTCCGTTTTCGACCAACGTATCGATTACTCGTCTTGTCCCTCATCTATTAGAAAATAATTTTGCTAATTTTTAAATATCGCTACATTAATTTCATAGTCAACATCGTTTCAAGTAGCTATTTGCCATTACGCGTTGCGATTTAACAATATTGATCAGCTAATAAGCTAGCAATAACTCTAAACTTACCGATAAATTCAGTAAATGGACTTTGAACACCGTTGTCAGATCAATAACAACAATAGCAATGACGAAAGTTATGTATTTCATGAAGTCGCAATACCACGCAATGAACATGCACGTATCGTTAATCGTAAATGTGAAATGATGAAAATCGTTAGCATAGTAAAGACTACAGTCGTCTGAAACTTATTTTTATTTAATTTATAGTCTTTTCTTACTATAGAAATAAAAATAGAGCCCAGAAGTGATAGACACAGTCCATGTGAAGAAAACGATGATAGTCGTGTTTTGATGGCTAAAATTGACTAGTTATATGCATATTTAAGCGTACTCTTACTTGAATATTTTGTTGTACTTTAAGGGAAGAAAAATGGCGCACATTCGATTTAAAGAGATGAAGAAATGACTGTAAATGCAGACATCATAGCACATCAGCAACACGGCGCCGACGTATTTGGCGTTTTCCTTCATCCATGGAATATCGCTTAATACGTTTAATATCGAAATATTTAAATTGATTTAAATTTTTTAAAAATCAACTTACAAGAATACCATCGGAGAAAAATATAAAGCGAATAAGGTTTGGTGAATCGCCTCACCGAGGGCTTGAGATCCAGTCAGACGGCCAAAGGGATTCTAAGAACTTAGAATTTGACAAACTCATTATTTTGATATTGTTAATGACCAATAACTTGAGACAAAATAAATAACGCGCAGATCCGACTATGCAAGGTGTGCATTGCGTATGCACAAATAGTCGTCAAAATTATTTCTCAAACCAAAAATGTCGTCTATTCGTTTTACAAATAATGCGCTAATTTCCATACATCTAATTTTGGCTAGTTTTGGTTTGTCTCAAGTAATCGGTCATTGACAATACCTGAAGAGACTTCAATCGCCTAATGAATATAGTGATGAACCAATTAAAAGTCATTCCGCATCCTGTGATCTAAAATAAGATCTGCATTTTGAAAGATCGGACTCAACTTACGCAGAATATGATGGCAGCAGCAATATGATTATCGACCTCCATAGTATAAAAAATGCAGAAATACCCAAAGTTTCAAATTGCTAAATTCGGAGATAATGTACCGAGACTTAAAATGTTTTAAATATATAGATATGAAACCACAGTAAGCCCACTTTATAATGCGACGCTATGTTAAGTCAAAGTGAATAAGCTAAACTTAACGGATTAATGCCGACGAAACTGAAATTTCTGAAATCGCGAACAATAGGGCTCTTAGGGTGAGAAATGGAAATTTAGTTGAACTTCAAATGGAATTCCTAGAAAAAAACTTTTCCTGATATTTAGAAGCATGTATATCGTCTAGCGATAATACATCAAACTATTTATGCTAGTTTTTGTTGGTGATTGAACTTTTGACGATAATTTATAACTCAAAAATAGTTATGACAATCAAATTAAAATGGAAAAAAGTCGTCAGAAAAGGGTTTGAGACAAAATGTTCTCCCAACTATTGTCCATTGTAAATGAGAAGTCCTCTCTACCTGGCGGGAAAAGGGGAGGTGTGAGCCTTTCGTTGATTCTGGTCTCTGACTCTGACTCTTTCTCTCCTCTCTTCCCACATTATTTTCACTCGCAGCTCGCACCATCGCCTCTGCCTTGAACAGTATGCGACGGCTTTATCATTTACAATGGACAATATAAAAATCTTCACTTAAAATTATCAAAGTTGTTTTTCCTTAAAGTTCATGCAATTGCCCTTCAATCTCTTCGAAAAATTTGTTTGTATTTCAATGAAATGACAGTTCGGAAATGTCGCAACTTGACGAGATAGTAGGCAAAAGCGAGAGGATGTTTCCCTACACTCTCCTCAGCCTTAACCTTATTTCGTTAAGTTGCAACGTTGCAACATTCCCTAATGGTCAATGAGGTTGTAAAAATGCATAAAATGAATAAATGAATTAATAAGGGACTTTCTCAAGCGTTCTGGATTCTGGCTTTCCACTACTGTACGCTGATTGCTCTGTGGCCGGTGTAACTCCGGTGTCTCTCTGGTTCGTGCGATTAGTGGGAGCTGAAATTTGATAAAATTTTCTAAGAACCATTTTTGCTATCGTTGATTGGAGAGCAAAGTCGATGATATTCATGCAGCAATTAGAAATCGAATTTGGAGGACGCGAAATGGCGAGTCGCGTAGAAGAGAAACGAGAGACGAATAGCACAATTTTGGACATCGACGCTCTCTCCCAATCGATAATAACTTACTGATCGACGCCTGACCTCTGAGGCATGGAATCAAAGTACGGAACTCTTTGTTGAAAAAGATGGTGATGAACCCTAAAATATCGCTATTTTTATTGTACCGGCCAAATTAAGTGAAAATTCTCATGTGTCTAAAAATAGTGAAAAAGGGCTAGAAATACAGAGGAAATTGCGTACCCACCCTTTCCATTCTCTCCCGTTGACTCTCCTTTCTCAGGGCTCTAGCCTCCCTCTTTGCGCATAGTTCATACGCGCATTTCTCGCAAGACGCTTTTCACACGCACAAACTGTCGCTTCATTTGACCGATACGATAAAGGATAGGGAAAAATACCGTCAGTCGAGTGAACCAAATTCCAAGCGGCCGTCGTGAGGAAAAATTTTACCCAGTAGTTCTGGAACATGGGATCCAGCAGGAAGTAGGTGACGAGCTCGATAGCAAAAACACCTGCTTGGAGGCAGGCCTGAAATTTTCTTATACGAAAATTTTTGGACTATTTGGAAACCGCAAGCCCATAAACAATGCCAAAATTGAATGATTAATGCTAGAGGCAACTTGGAAACCTCAAGCCGTGCGAAATAATGCGGAAAAATGATTTTCGCTCTTACTATCATTTACCCTATTTATCATGGTTTTGAGAGCTTCAAATTGTCGTAACTTTTCTGAGAGTCGAAATTTCGGACCTGTTTCAGAAAATTGATCTCCTCGCGACGTTTTCTGCCGTGCTGACGATTGCTGGTAGCAGTCTTCATCGATACGTTCAAAAGATGCACCCGCAGTACGGTGATTATGTCGATTGTGCAAATGATCACCACAAACGAGCAATACTTCAGAAAGTCGGCGTACCTTTAAATTTCAACTCTATTGTAGTTTTTGTCATAAATTTTACTAGTTTGTAGTTTTTACCAGATACGTAAACGTAGTGCATGCTATATAGGGCATAGGGGTAGGGTGATTTTTTGCCAGAATAGTCTACTCCCTACCCTCATCATTTTATATCGAAGTCAGCCTACCTGGCTTTATCCCTATTCCCTATATAACGTGCACTACGTTTAGGCATCTGGTAAAAACTGCAATAGACCAAGTTTCAGTTTAATTTGAACTCAATTCAAATCTTCAGAAGTGAGATTCGGGGATATACGCACTTTTCTAGCATTAATATGAATTTAAAAATGGCACACTGAAAGCCATTTCCTTACCATGCAATAAGCAAACAAGTTGGGTTGTTCGTGAAAGCGAAATGATAGTACTCATCAATATAATATAGATTACAGTCGTCTAAAATTTGCATCATTTAAAACTTCCTCCTCGAAATAGCCCTACTGTAAACATAGAGGTATAGTGGTGGCAGTAGTGCACAAGCCCAGGTGAAGAAAATGATGACGGTGGTATTTGTATCGCTAAACTTTCGGTATATATTATTAAATATAGATTCAAAATTATATGCCTGAAGATTTTGTTATATTTCAAGGGCGCAAAAATTGCGCACATCCGATTTAGAGATATGAAAAAGTGACTATAAATGCAAATATCGTAGCAGATAAGTAGAACTGTGCCTGCATGCTTGCTGTTTTCCTTCATCCATTTGATATCGCTAAATAATCAGATTATCACCGTTTATTCAGTTTCCTATCCTTAAATTACACTAAAACACACTTCTCCTATCCAATTTTTCATCATATATTTCTTATTTTCTGAAAGAAAATATAACGAATCTAGAGAAGGGAAAGATTTCCCATCATTAAGAGACACGGCAATGATATTGGAATTATTATGTAACTTACAAGAATACCATAGGTGCAAAATAGAGCGCAAAAACGGTTTGATGAACGGCTTCGCCAATAGCCTGAGAACCCGTCAAACGGCCGAATGGATTCTGGAATCTCATATCCTGGACAAGTCTATATATTCGCCGTACCTGAAGCGATTTTAAACGTCTAATAAATATGGTGATGAACCAATTGAATACCATCCCACAGCCAGCTATCTTAAAATAGCTATCATGATCATTATTCGAAGAAATGACCTACCAGGAATATAGTCGTCGCTGCTAACTGATGATCCAACATTTCTGCTATTGAATGAACCTAAATTGGACGATGATTTTTGAAGATTTAAGGGTGACAATATAATTAGATTGCTTTAGGAAAAGATAGGGCTAGGAGATAGGATGAGGTATGGTGGTAGAATAGGTCGTTGAGTGTGATAAGGTAGAATCAGAAATATCTAGATTTGTTTAGTTTAGGTTAGATTAAACAAGTTCTTCAATTTAAAAAACAAAAGTCATGATTATTTCATGGTTTAACTTTGAAACTGAATTATAGGAATAAAATAACAAATATAAAAAATTTTGCTGAAAATCGCTACAGAAGACTTATCTATATTGAACAATGCCTCAGTTAAATCATTTTGTTGAACATTGCCACAATAATAAGTATAGCGTTGGCCAACACAAATTTTGTTGAACAACGCTACGGACTTGATTCTAACATATGATAGAGAAATCTAGTCTTATTTATAGTATACATGGTGTAGGCCACCGTATCCTAGACTATCTCTAACTACTCTTTATTTCCAATTCAACATGAGTCAGCCAAACTTCAAAGGATTATTCTACGTAAAGCGAATTTCAAAATCATAAACAATAGACGGATTTGAATGGTAAATAGGCTTCTTATTCGATTGACAATTGAAATTTTCGCATCCATAACTTGGAAGTATAATGTCTATACATGACGAAAGCATAGCTATTCAAAGTATATTTTTAACACCGACAATTGGACTTTAGTGCAATTTCATAGAACTTCAAGACTTCTCAACGTCTATCAACCAATAGGAATTTAAAGCTTCGATCCGATCAAGTCCCGCCCCTTTCTCAACTCGGGTCTAGGATGCTTCCATACTACTGGAAGGCTTTCTCAATATATTTTCGGGGTATATACGTCGTATCTTATTATATCCTAAGCATATATATTGCTTTTCACTCATTAACCCAGGGGTCTGCAACATAATGAAAATATCGCGCAATCTTATTAAGACCCTAATCGTTTCATAATGAACGAAATAATTTTTAGGGCTCACACTTTGCACCATTCCTGCCAAAATGTCCAGCTTTTTAGTCGAATTACTGCTGAATGATCGGGGAAGATCGTTGCCAAAAGAGGAATTAGCGTCTAATACCAAGAAAGGTAAGATATCCACTGTTATTTTGATTGGTTTATATATACCTTAGAACAAAGTGCATTGTCTATCTCTATATTTAATAAGATATAGTTATCCCAAATAGCTATTCAGAGAGGTAATAAATAACAAAAACTATTATGCACAAATACGATATTCCGTAAATAATGAACGTATTTTAGAGGATGAGCTCAGAATGGAAAAGAAGCGATCCACAGAAAATCCTAGAAAATTTGTGCAAAATTGTGGTGAGTTTGTGGAACAATGTAATGAATTTATGGAGCATAGTAATAAATTTATGGTGGTTGATTTTTTCATTATCATGGTAAATTTTGGAACATTATTATGAATTTATGTAACGTTCTGCTAGATTTATGAAGGATTGTGGTGAAACTTTTATCACCGTGACAAATTTTCTAGAAGTTCTAATAACTTGCTTAATGTTGTGGTAAATTTACTGAATGTCGTAGCTAATTTTTCAACACATTGTGATAAAATTGTGGAGCATCCTAAATTACGTGGAATAATTTTTTTAATTTGAGGATAATTCAGGAAGGTCGTCGGAACCTTCGGGAAAATGTCGGAGAGCTCGAGCAGCGTACACCTATGATCAAGTCCGGTACTTGGAGAGCAAATTCAAAACGTCACGCTACATCAGCGTCACCGAACGAATGCAAATCGCGATAAAATTGGGCATTACACAGGAACAAGTAGGCAAATTTTCCTACATTTTATTATTGCTGTTTGGAGAGCAAAGTCGATATTTATGCAGCAATCAGAAATTGAATTTGGGAGCGAGACAAACGACTTCAGTTTTGAATATCGACGTGCCCCCTCCCAATCGATAACATATAAAAGATGAAATTTTCGGTAAAAATTTGGTGGCAAAATCGTCGAACGAAGTACAAGAAGATGCACCCAGGCCAGGAGATGAACGAAGTTCCTGAAGCAAGTCAAAATACGGACTTGGAAGGAAACCAAGTTGCCTCTCCACAAGGAAAAGACCAATCTTTGGAGCAGCATCCCATGATGCCGTTCACGAATTTTACGGTAAGCTTAAGTATTTTCTTTAAAACACGTAGTTTTCTCTTTAGACGCCATTTTTCTTTCCCTCAACTCCGATGTTCAACTCTCAATTAGTATTACTTGATTTCTACCAACAATTATTGAACGGGAACAAAAACAATGGACAATCTGCCTGAATAGTTTTATTATTATGTGACATTTCTAAGCTACGGGTTCACATATCTAATCTCAAAATACCAGCTTTAGTCCATATATTTGAAAGTCTAAGTCTTTGAAGTGTTGCTGAATGAAACGAATGACGAAATGATGATTGAAAAGACATGTTGCTCGTGGTTAAGCGGTTCGAGAAAAGCGATAAAAAGCCAAGTGATCCTGACAAATGAAATCCTTCAATTTAGCTGCCAAATGGCTGAAATTGAGATGGATCACCCTTCCAACTTGTCCTTTAAATTAAGGGGAAATTTTGGGAAAATGTTGATTTTGCGTTGATGAAATTGTTCGATTATCATACCGTACCTCTTGTTTATTCGAAGAACAATAAAAGTTATTGGACTTTCCTTTCCCACAAGTCGTTTGGAAATCAAACTGAGCCAATTTTCGATGATAGTTTCGATATAATGTGGTGCATCTGTTCAAAGCCGCATTTTACATAACTACACCAAAACTCGCTATTCCAATCGAATAACATAAAATATATGCTAACTCGGGAAAGAATCTGCAAAACTCAATAAATGAGTGCCACAATTCTTCTGCCAGCCCTATTTCATAATGGTAACAAATAATGAAACTGGGGTTCTTTTTGCATTTACGTTTGGGGTGCTTTTGTGCAGAAAAAGACCCTTGGTGGGAGACTTTCTGGGTTAGTTAGTAATTACTTGACAAAGATGCAGACAACAGTTGCTGACAATGAGTTTATTCGACAGATAAAACCGCTTAATTGCGGTGAATTTTCAACACGAAGAAGAAGAAGGGGAAAGCTGCTGGTCGGGTGGAGAGATAGGAGAAGGGAAAGAGAAAGTCGTCCTGAAGAAAATCCTGTTAGAAAAGAAGAAGAGAAAGTTGCCATTTTGGCACAGCGTCCACAATTTTTACCCAAAATACGATATCTTATAATGAGAAAATATGGAGCAAAACAGTTTATTAATCTCGAAAATCCATATATTTGAATGACACGTGAGGATATATTAGGGCATATTACTTGAAATTTTAACCATTCGTAGAAATTTCGAAGAAAAATATAACATGAAAAACCGAATACGCTTGAACGAGGTGGTTTTTTTACAAGTGAATTTGAAAAAGTTCGATGAAAGACGAGGACAAATGCGTTATTTCAGGATTTTTGGTACTTTCCGAGTCCGGAAACAGGTTCTTATGCAAGTTAGAGGGATCTTGAAGAAATTATGAAATAGAGATAGAAGGATTAAGAACATGAATAACAGTCATCCTCAAAACAGGAAGAAAGATTTGGCTAAAAGGATAACTAAAAGGAAATGTATTACTAACTAAAAGGAACAATATAACTTCGATGATGATATATTGGGACACCGGTACGCGTTTTATCAACATATTCTAGCTCAACTTTGTTAAATTTTACCGTAAGTATCACTGATAGAAGTCAGAGCTCTACCATTACCGAACTGGGCCTATGTTTAAGGTCTCGGTGAAAAATTCTAGTACCTAGTCCGATACATATAAGAGAGGATGACTGTCTAATTGCTATGTGCTTGTGTTGTGCGCGGCTCTTGCAGCCTGGGCGCCACCCCTTCGCTGCCGCTGGAACGTCGCTGGAAGCATGAGGCACCTTCTGACGAGTCCCGTTTTCTGACTTCTCGCTTCTGCGTTGTCAGGAGCTTGGAGTACCTGAAAGAAAATTTCAACTTTCCTCGAAAGATGCGTATATTATTGATTGAGAGAGAGAGAGAGCGCGTCGATATCCAAGCTTGTGCTATTCGCGTCTCGTTTCTCTTTGGCGCGACTCATTATTTCGCTTTTCCAACATTCGATTTCTAATTGTGCTGCATGAATACCATCGACTTTGCTTCTCAATCAACGATACTCACCCCCAATTGAGCCGGGGTGAGTAGGCACAATGAACTGGCCACAGCAAGCCCACTGGTGCCACTCGGTGTCGAAGCACGACCTCCAGTTGGAAGACGAACCGCCAGCGTGTACACTCCAGCCTTATAGTTGGAACAAGGCTCAACGGATAGAGGCGTGGGACTATGCACGAGAGAAGTGTAGGGTGTGGACAGATCGAGTTTCACTGATGAGAACGGTCTTGAGGCCATCTGAAGAGAGATTTGTAAGCAAAAATAACGGATATTTCGACGTACATGCTCGATCTCATCGATTCGTCTTTGGTTCCTTCGATAGGCTTCGATGCGGACTTTGATCATCCACAGCAGTCCGGCGACGACCAGCAGGACGATGAAGCAGGCAGCGAAGATGACGAAGAAGAGCACCCAGTTGATCGGAGGGGACTGTGCGAAGGAGACCGTGATCGTAATTGGAGTCGTGAAGTTGTAGACGCGGACCTGAAATCGCGCAAATTTCAAGGATCTTTTGATTTTACGCACGAAGAACGTCGTGTTCGTCTCTGTTCCAAAGGAGTAGCCCTTGTCAGATGCCACGTACACCCGCCGAAATCCTTTCGAGTTGCAAGTCGTATTGTACTGAAAATTGAGACAACCATAATAATGGGCAAGAACTTGGCGCACGGATTTACCAAAGAGTCGGGGTTAGTGTTAGTGGAAGGA
The DNA here is from genome assembly GCA_964036155.1 of Diploscapter coronatus. NCBI lineage: Eukaryota > Metazoa > Nematoda > Chromadorea > Rhabditida > Rhabditidae > Diploscapter > Diploscapter coronatus. The sequence continues at coordinate 707,834 of OZ038422.1, read as the reverse complement.
TTATTAGATGTATAAGTGCTAGATACCATCATAGGCTGGTTTATGCCAGGAAAACCCTCGGAATACTGAGACGACATGTTCAGCGCTACCAAAGCGCTTCCGTTATCGCAGCTGATTTGGAACGTCACGTCGGTATCTTTCTACAAATCAAAGGACTTTATGGTTCGAAGAGGTTCCGCAATTTTAATTAACGCCACTACACAAATTCCCACGAAATAACAGTGCTTTACCTTTACCTCAAAAATCACATTTTTAATTTTTAAATTCTCCGAATAATTGGAGAGATTGAAGAGTGTGTTGATCAATTTTGCTAATAAATCCAAATTACTCACCTTGTACGGTACGCTGAATAGAAAGATCTCATTCACATGGCTATCTTTATCGTCGTTTCTCAATTTGAACGTGAATATAAAGTCCACAGATAACTCATAAAAACAAGGAGTTCCATTTCTAGGAGTGCCGTAGTACTTCTGGAAAAATTGCTCGATTTCCACTTCAAACATTCATGAAATCTTGTATACCTGTTCACATTTCTGGCAGTGGTCTCCAGTAACGCCTTTGGTCCTACAGTAGCAGGCTCCAGACCAGTGGTTGCATGTGTCAGCTTGTCCGTTACATTGACAAGCTAGATTTTAAGAGCTAATTTTTCAAAATAGCGCTCTTTTCCTTACGTGTACAGCTTCCACCGTTTCTTGGGTCGCCAAAATATCCATCAGCACATTGTTCGCAATGGGCCCCAGTGGTGTTGTCTCGACAAGTTCCGCAACGCAAAAGATGACCGCCAAAGGCGGCTGGCGCAGAGAAGCAAGTGGAGTGGCCATTGCACTGACAGGCCGGACAGTCTGTGAAGTGCCAAGAGGCCGAGTCATAGTTCTCCGGTGGATCAATCGGTCCACTTGCGGACCCAGCAAGGCAGCGTCCAAGCCCAGTGTGAGAGCCATCATCCAGCCAGCCACATTCCGGGTTTCGCTCACAGTCCGTGCAAGTCTTGTAGGCTGAGCAATGAGAAGCATCCGCCAAACAAGTCTTCTTCAGATCGACGCTGCTCGCCGAAGTCACCCAAGAACGGCATTGGCCATAAGCGAAAGAGAGACTGAAACGAAAATTGGAAGAAAAAAATTTGAGCAAGAAAATCTCGTACCTGTAAGTATCCTGAGAAATGCATCTCTTCGTGGATGGACACCAGATGCAGCGATCAATTGAGACGCATTCTGTGCAGTTGTACCTTCTTGAGCAAGGAAGAAGGCACTCTAGACTGTGGTTCATGGGTCGACTGATCAGGGCTGACGTTGAACCCAGATGCAAAGCCGAAGAAGCAGATTGAAGTCTTTGAAGCTCTCGATTCGCTGCCTCCTGAAAATGGTAATATTTTCTTCCAAGTGTTTGTTGTTGTCGCTGAAATTTATACCTGCTCATAAATCAGCTGCTCCTCCCTGGAGATGCACTTTTCTTGCTGCTTGTCCACGTGGAACCAATTGCAATGAGGAAGAAGTCGGCAGCTTCCACAGTCCGTCGCCATTCGGCACGGTCGAAGTTGAGGGGCTGAATGTGCCTTAGGGCACTTCTCCCAATTGGTCAGAATCGTCGAAAGCCCATCCACACACTGCATTTCGGTTGGCAGACACTGGCTTCCCGAAATGCACCATCCACATCCGGACTTGGAAGCGCATGAAAGGCAATCTTTGTGCTCGTTGCATGTCTCCATCGCCTGTCGAGTTGGTGAGGTTGAACAGAGAACGAACGATCGTCTTGGGTCAGCTTTGACAGTAACAGCATCGATGAAATTCGTCTTGTAAGATGCGTTTGGGTCAACTCTTTGGCAGCTACGCTCTTGGAAGATGCACTTGGTTCCTTCCGAAATGCCTCGGCAATCCTCAGGACGATTCGTGGAGGAGCACAGAGCGGGCTCGAAGCGCCAGACGTCATTCAGCATCTTGCCATTGTAACCTCCAAAGATGTACGATTTGCCGTTCCAGGTGACCGCCGTGTGTCCGTATCTCTTTAACTGCTCAGGGGGCTTCTGGAGGCCGAATAGCCACTGGCTGCAGGCGATATCGTAATAGAAGACGTAGTTGGCGAAGCACTGTTGGCGATACACTGGCGCTGTAGCATTATACCCATTGCCGCCAACGATCATCATCAGCCCGTTAACCAAGGTGGCGGAATGCTGCACCAGTTGGAGCCCCGACGATGGCAGGACGGTCCATCGATGCTTCCTCAGGTCGAATTTTATCAGAGAATCGGTGATGTTGTTGTCTTTCGACGTTCCTCCATATATCAGGACTGATGGCTCTTCCAGGCCATTGTATTGAACGGAAGTATGCTTATACCGACCATAGACTTGATCAGTTGTATTGCTGATGGACCATTGGTTGTTTTCTAAAAACAAGCAAAAAATATTTAAATTTGAAAGATTAGATAAGCCCCTACCAAAATCATAAATTTGGACGTAGTGCATGAAAGCGAATAGCGGGTTGTATCCAAAGAACACGAACATTTGCGACCCATATACGTGAGCTGTGTGTCCAGCTACCGCGAATGGAACGCTCTGTAGTTTTAAAGATGCGAATTTTCATTTCAGCTTTTTTTAAATACCGCAATTTCGGCATTCTCTCCGGTGACGAGGGCCCACTTCCTAGATGTGATGTCAAAGCTCCACAATTCGCTGGTAATGTTTCTTCGATCAATAACGCCCCCGAACATATACAAGCGGGACTACAATTTGAAGCTTTCAAATGTATTAACGATCTAAATGATTCACCTTGTATCGAACCACTGTGTGATCGTATCGGTTCTTCGGGACCGTGCCGGATTGGTCGTCGACGAATTCCCACGACTTGGCTTCCAGATCGTAAATCCGAATCATAGCCTCGTCAGTCGACTGAGAGCTATCGAAATGTTCACCTCCTGATGATAATAACAGGTAAAAAAAGACCAGACGAAAACAGTTTCATGTCTCACCGATATGCCAGACCGTATTATCAATGAGTATCGAAGCCTGACTGGCCCTTCCGACAGGACGGGGTTTCACAGTCCGAATTTCATCCCAAGCGCCTTCATCCGAAGAATATTGGCAAAAATCGCCTGTATTATTCGACTTTAGACAAATTTATTTGAAACTACATACCATGCGACTTCTCGTTACACTTGCACTTCCTGTCTTTACAAGTGCCTTCATTCTTACAAGGACCTGCTGAGCCTTCGTCTTTTTCGCTACATATGCGCAATTCGCAATAGTCACCTGGATTTTTAAATAAAAATTAAAAATTAATTGGAAAAAATACCCGTATATCCGACATCACAATGACATTGTCGATCCTTACAAATGCCGTGTTTAGAGCAGTTATATGAACATCTTAAAATAAGCATTGAGCGCTATCATAAGTCCTTGGGTTATAAAAGAAAACTAGGATTCCTGTACTTCAATTCTATTTCCACATTTTTGATTAGAAATAATACAGGAAAATATGTATGTTAATTTAAAATCCAAAGAGTTCTTATTAGAGGCCAAATAATATTTAAAAAAAAAAATGAAATCCTACTTATTATACTCGTATACAATGTTGAACCCGTCCAAATTCATTGCAAGATCACTTGAAAAGTAGATGAAAGCGCGCCCTGAAGAGGCCTGCAGCTCCTGTTGCGGTTGATCGCCGCTGAATTTCAAAATAGGCAATATTTAAAATAAAATAAATAAATAAATACCATAAGGCCGCCAACTGCTTGCCCCAAACCCCATCTCCGTCGTAGATGTATAAATAATCCCAGCCACATTCCGTATTGAACGTATCGATTTTCAAATTTAACGGACCGGGGGTTGTGGTCTAAAAATGTAGTTTCTATTTTAACGACACATTAAAAGAATGTGCCTGATTATCCGCACTATCGATCAGCCAAGAGCACCTCGATTGAGAATTATAGTGCAAAGGACCATCTGTGATATTCGTTTGTAGAGTATTTGGGGTTAATCTGGGAATTCTATTTTAATTTATACATTTTTGCTATGAATACCGGACTCTTCCGGCACAATGATCGCAATTCTGCCCTGTCCAGCCCTTAGTGCAGACGCACGTTCCATTTAGGCAAACACCATTAAAACAGGGCTTGTCGCATCGAGCGGACGACTAAATTTAGCAATTATCAACGGCCAAATTAATAAATGACATTTTTAAAAATATTTTTCGATTGAGGAATTCTCATCGGAAGCTTTCCTTCGCGTTTTCATTTCCAATCAAGAACTGGTTAGGGTTTTTCGGCTAGGAGGTTTCAGTGAGCGTTCTAATTTCCCGAAACCTCCATACGCGCGTTTTCGTTAATTTGTTTCTCTGCTGCTGCTTTCTTTGCGTTTATTGATTTTCTAAAAATAATGCAGGAAATTTGAGAATGATTATCTCTCTCGCATCGCTTTTTATCACTCGTCAAGGCTATGTGTCTTATCGGCGGTGATAACAACAGTTGGAGGAACAAACTGGTGAAAATCAATATTTCGAGAAAAACCCCCGAACTGACTTTTTCCAAATTGAACGAAGAAGCCTGATTCGCCGAGGTACTGTAGATCAGCAGGAATAAAGGTGTAACCAGGTAGAGAAATATTCGATGACTTATCAGCGAGGAGGTTAATCTGAATCATTGCTTATCAGACTGAACACAAGAAAACAAAAACAAGGTCATTTTAAAAATCTACCTAAAACAGCAATAAAATACGTACTTGAATTTAACATGCCAGTCCCCTATTTGAGGAGGCATTTCCGGCGTGTAACCTTTATCTAATCACCGTACTTTTTCGGGCGTCGCATTCTCGATATCAACATTATCGACGCATCTAAAAGTAAATCAATGCATAAATGGGAAAAATTGGCATAGATCGACATTTTCCCTAAGAGCCACTCTCGATAATCTGAAACCGGTAATGATAAAACCGTAATTCCTAAACAATACTTGGGAGGAAAATGGGGGACAAAAATGAGGAAAAGAAGTGTGTGACTGTAATTGCTTGAAGCATAAAGGAGTGAGAGAGTCACTTAGACAGTAAGACACACATACACTCTTCTCAACTACATTATGTATTGGATAAGCGGAATAAATCTAAATCGATCGATGTGTGTTGTGAGAGAAAAGTGTGTGGGAGAAAAGAGGAAGAACGGGAAGAAATAGTGGGAGGAAAAGGAGAGAAAGAATGGGGAAGAAGGGGAGAGGAGCGACTGAAGAGGGGACGCAACGCTGCTTGTGAATAGCACACCATTGGAGAAGAGAGAGAGGGAGGGAAGTGAATTTCTGCAGAAGGTCACAGCCAGCGAACGAAACAGAGCAGAACGCGATTATTTCACAGATCGTATCTTATCCAATATTCGATACAACCCATTCATGGCAAAAATTATTCAAAATGATGAACTCGAGCCTGACCCCTACCCTTAATTAGTCAATATGCGGTGCAATATCACTACATCGTTCTTTTCAAAATACTTTATTGTCCAGATCGAAATAGTTTAAAACGTTCGAAGGGATGAGAGATCTAAGATACAAGGATGTCAAACGGTGCAAGACTGAGAAATCTACGAATAAAGTAGAATCCGAGTAAAACCCCTAGTTTGCCATTATGCGAGAATCATCAAGTTTGGAAATACCGTGCTTCTAAAGATGTGCGTTTTTAGGAGTCACGGTATTTATGATCGGACACTAACACCAGAGACTTAAAACTGCGCGCGAACCCGTTTTTCGGGGTTGACAAAACCTTAAAACGACGAATAGGTATCATGAAAGATTCAAAGATTGCATAGTAAAATGAAGAAATACAAAAAAGCGGGAAAAATCCAAGTATTTGAATAAGTCCGATAAAGAATGTGTATGATGTTGATAAGAAATCTCTTCAACTTTCACCTACTAAAAATAACAAATAATGCCCCAAACCCTTTCAAGTAATTTGCGAATTCGAGTTATCTCTTACAATTCAAAATAATAATAACTCCATTCAAAAATCGAATCACAACTCTGGTTCAAATTAAATAAATGCTATGAGAAAACCAAGACACGAAATAAATTAAACGCGCGATTTGTTGAAATGAAATTGCAAACCCTAGTGTTGGGCTGAGCGATAATTTCTGCTACATTTACGGAATTAAAGAGCAAGAAAGGGATAACAGAAATTGTTGTCCAACGTAATGTTTTCGTACAATGCTTAAGTCCTAAGAAGATCCTCCATGGATTTGAGGATCGCTTTCGCGTACGCATCCTCGGGAGACTGAATTTGGAAAGTCAGCATCCAGGCCGTCGAGATGAAACTCACCGAGCGAAGGAGGAGGCTTTCTGAAATTCTCATCTTAACAAGTGATAACAAATAATTTAAGACCGAGTCCCAAACCAAAGAATGAAAATTTTCAACTTTGAACTCTGAAATAATTCTCAAGTTCTTACTAAAAGTCTTCAAAAGTTCGTCTAAAATAATCAAATTTGCACATTTCCTTACTCTGAATCGAGTCCTGCGGATTTCTCTGGGTGATGAGCCAATCAATCAGCTGAACAACGTTGAGCCTCGAGAGAGAATTTGCCGACGCCGGAGACTGGAGCTGGGCCAGGAAGAATTCGAATGCGCTCCACTGCAAAATCAAAAAAGTAAAGTTAGAAAATTTAAATTAATTTTAAACAAAAATATTCCATGGAAAAGAAAGAAAAAAAAACCCCTTTCTTCATATCATTTGCATTTCTTATTATTGGAGATTTACCGCGTTCTGCCTTTGTCGCCACTCCACGTAGTACTCGGTAAGCGTGCTTTTCACGAGTCTTTCGAGAACCATCACTTCATTTCTGAAACAAAAAATCAATAAATTTAAAAATCGAAAATATTGATTTTTAAAATTACCGATAAGCCTCCTCTGTCCTCATCCAAGCGGGCGCGTAGAGGTACTGGTAGAATTCGTTCAGAGTGGGAACGCTGTGACCGTTCGATGCAGAACCATGCGGAAATTGCACGCAGTAGCCCACTAGGGACTTGGCGTCTGAAAATCTTCAATTTAGAAGCTGCTTAGAATAAGTTATGCACAAGAAGAAAGTATCACAATTTTATAAAACTCATTAAATTTTCCGCTTTTAAGAAGGAAAAAACTATAAATAGGAGCAATTTTCATATGGTAATTACTATATGATGAGATGACGAGACGCTATCGAGTTAGATAGATAGTTAGAGACAGGGGAGGGAAGGGAAGTTGAACGAAAGTGCGGAAAAGATAGGCCTCGTCATCTCTTCAAATATCGGTTGTCTTTTCATACCAACGATATCGTTCGAATTGGCCTCGTCTTCATTTTTGCCTCCACTCAAATGGTTCTGGTTGTGGTTAATTCGTCCATTATTCACACTTCCATCTTGGATCTGACCATTTTGAAGAGTCTTCTTTTCTAACTCATCCTCGTATCTCGCCCTTTTCATCGAGGAAGAATGCGTGTCGTAGTTGAGCGAATAGTTGAGATAAGAGATTTCGCGCTCTTCCGAGTCGGATCTGAAAATCAAGGATTTTTCTTTTTTTTTTTTTTTAAATAACTTGCGAAACGTTAAAATACTTGCAGCAAAAAAGAATCATATTTTCAGAAAACAACTTTGAAATAGTGAATTCACGATATTTTTAAAAGTCAGCCAACAAAAATCTTACACCCTGCTTCCACTCGGCTGTATGGAGTCGGACCTAGTCGAGGTTCCCTCTTCAGAAGGCTCCAACGACCCCTCGTTCCTTCCTTCAGCCATCAGTTGTTCGACTCGTTTTGCCTCACGCAGCAGGAAGCGCTCTTCACGGGACTGCAAAAAATCAATATTATCGATTTGCCTTTTTTAGAAAAACCAATAAATATGAAATATGGTCATTAATAAAAGTAATCAGGTGCCCTAAAATTTTCAATTTTCATCATCTCTCATGATCGATTGCATTCTATTTTTGGCATTTTCATTAATTGGCTAAAAGATGGAACAACTCAATAAAATAAAAAGCAAAATCAATAAGTTGGCCCTTGTAGTTCCCACCCTTTTCTTTTACCACACTATTTTCCGAAAAGAGAACGGGAACTACAGTGAGCCAGTCATTTCCTACCATAGGTTTGGGAACTTCCTGGTCGGGAACGGCCTGAATCTTGCCTGCCGCGATCATTTCCATCTTCCTCTTTCTATTTTCTTTCTCGGTCTTCTGCTTTTCCTCCTCGATTTTCTTCCTTTCCAATTCCTTGGCCTGGATTCGGGAGCTCGTACGAACGACGCCGAGCAGCTGTAAATTAAAAATCGATAAATTAAAAAAAAAAAAAAAAATTTTTGACAGAAAGCCAATATTTTCTCTTAACCAATCGATAATTTTACCTTCATAGCTTCCCGCTCGTTAATAGATTGCAGTCGTCTCTCCTCGGCTATGACTTTGGAACGACGGTTGAGCTCCTGATTTTTTTCCCATCAATTTTGAAAAATCGGAATTTTCTTACGGCAACATAATGTTCCTGTTCATCTTCGAAAATCGCCTCGATTCCTTTAGCAATAGCTTTTTCAGTGTCGCCCAGAGAAGAGAGGAGACCTAATATGATAATATGGTTTTTTTTTCAAAACAAGAAATAAATTTGACCAAATAGCGGATTTTCAGGAAAAATTTACTTATTTCGACAACCTGGATAATTCTTAGCTACGTAGCCTACGAAATAGTATGGGGAAAAGGCCTCTCCCTACTTTGTCCTATACCTTTAATTATGGACTACGAATTATCCAAATTGTCCTATTTGCTATATTGTATGATTTTTTAAATAATGAAGACTAAAACATTCTTACCTATCAAAGACCTCCAAGATTCCCTGGTATCCGCGACGCATTTGTACCCGGTCGAATCTGCGAACTCCTTGTACATCCACGCCCAGGGGTATTTGTGTAGAGAGTCCTCAGAGACAGTGCCCTCGCTGAAAACAAATAAACAATTCGATTTTATATAATGCAATTTTTAAGATTTTCTTAAAATTTCAATTTTAAAGGGGCCAAAGTTAAGAATTAAGCCTTTAAAAATGGCATACTTAAAAATATATTATCAAAAAGGTAAAAAGACGACCTGTTGCATCCCACACTCACTTTTTGAGGAAAGTAGAAAAGGAAGGTAGGGGAAAAGAAAAAGTGGGTGTGGTGTGAAATACACTAGGCCAAAAAAGACTCACTAAGTCTCAGTTTCAGCTAATTTGATGAAAATTCGGAAATCTCCGAAGTAGAAGTACTCGTTGCCGAGTCCGTCTGTGCCGAAAATCGTCGCCCTGAGTTGACCGGGGTCGTACCACTGAACCATTTCGATCATTTTTGGAAAAAAATTTTACCCGCACCCGTGGGTGCGGTTTTTTTTTTTTAGAAATCTGAAAAAAATAACCTCGTCCACCAATTCCGTCTCGTCGCTTTGCATCCGAAGATCCAACAAACGCGAGAGCAAATAGATCATGGCCTGAAAAATGTAAATTTAAAAAAAAAAAAAATCTTAAACACGGCCTTATGTTCTTTATGGTTGGACTTTAGCCCCGTTCATCTGCAGCCTTGCTGTGCCGTTGTGTATCGCCATGCAATCGCGCAGATTTTGGCAATCGAGTGAGATAATTCCTCGTTTCCATCAGTTCATATTTTGAACGATTACTCATTTTCGCAGGCTTTTTTCTTCGAGCGTAATCACAGGACGTTACGAAAGCATCGGGCTCATAAGGCCGTGTAAAGCTTTAGAAAAGTCACTTTGATTGAAAATCTTCGAAGAGTCGAAATCCTTTTAACAATTTGAAGAGATATATTTTAGGGAAAAAATGTCTTAAATTTTCTCGAAAAATGAACATCTTGAAAAATTCAATATATATTTAAGAAAAAAACCTCATTAGGCAGCGTCTGGACATTGCCAGCTTTTGGATCAGGTCCGAGTGGGTGCGGCAGTTTGTTCTCGTCATCGTCGCCCAAAAGACGCTTCGAAATTATCGCGTAGATTTTCTCGTCGAACGACATGTCACTGAAATTTATACTTTATTTCTTCAAAAATGAAAAAAAAAATCTTAGATTTGTTGCTAATTTTAGGGAATTAAAAAAATATATATTCAGAAAATTTTGAAGGGTCTAAAAAATACAACATTTTCCAACCTCATGTTCCGAATGTACGGCTTGGCGAGACTCTTGATGATTTGGTGCATAGAAGGAGCGTCGAAGATGGTCTTGCCCCCTGGAAAATAAATAAAAATTTTCCAATTCACCGCAAAATAGTTATTTATTGGAGAGAGCGCATCGATATCGAAAAATTGCGCTATTCGTCTCGTTTCTCTTCGACGCAGCTCACTCTATTTCGTTCCTCCTTCAACATTCGATTTCTAGCTGGCTGCTGCATAGTGAACATCGACTTTGCGCTCTCCAATCAACGATAGCAAAAATTTACCCGCTCGATAATTATCTTTGGACATTTGCAGAGCGAGGTCGAAGTCCCTGGCGCCGACATCAGGCAACTTGAAGACCTGTCGAAATCTGTCCAGTCGAAACACCACGTTCAGGTAGATGTGAGACGAGTGAAAGGGCTGGACGCACTAAAAATCGAACAATTTCGAAATTGCTCTATGATTTTCAACTCAATCAACAAAATCCAACTTTCCTAGAGAAAGTTACCCATTTTTAATGCAGAGCTAATTACCAGGGGTGTGTGGAATTACGATTACGATTCCGGAGTTTTTGGGCCTCAGAACTTTGACTCCGATTTGGGTCGTAGAAAAACTCAATACCGATTCCGAACTTTAAAGATTCACATTCCGCACACGCCTATTAATCACCTAATTAGCCGAGTTGGGGATAATTTAATAAAAATGAAGAGGAATTTTGAAAACCCGAAAAAAGAACGAACTTTCTTGGAGAGCAGCGCGTTGAGTTCTGTGTAATCGATCGTCCGGCGCGTCTTCCTGCCCATAGTCGCCAAACCTGAAGCCAATTAACGATAATTACCTCAATTAACGAAAAAAATAAACAAAAAGTGCGTGAAAATAAAAATTCATTGAAGAAAAGGGCGCACACTTGGTTTGTGCCTTCGCTCTTCTTTCATCTATCTCACTTCCCCTCCTCTTTTCACCCACTATTTTCATTCCCATTCTCTTTTTTCCCACGCTTCGCGCCCAGTGTTGAAGAATGCAAACGCAAAGTCTCCTTTCGTACTCCTCGTGAGTTTAGCGAGCAATGTTATATGGAGATGGGTAAAAATCGTTTGCTCTTGGCGATAACCAAATTCTAACCTCTATTACATGCGATTATACACAATAAGTAGACAAAATAAAAATTTAAATAAATGAGTTGCGAAGATGTGTTGGGCAGGAAAGTCAGGGTGAAGTTTAATAACTGGGCAATGCTTATTTACAGTCAAAAATTTCATGTCATTTTTGCATTTTTCGATTGCGAAAAGATATATGGCTTCGTGTATATTTTTAGCGTTTTACTATCCTACTACAATCTAATCTGAGTGATTTTCGGCAACATCTTCTATGATAGAGTCTACACATTTTTGCATCTGTCCCTAAATGGGCTACTCTCGCAATTGACATACACAAAATCCATGGCAACACATGTTTCATGAGAGTCGGTCAAACCTTCGGTCGTCGTCTCTCTCTAACTTTTCCCCCTCCCAGGAGCAATTTCCCGTCCTCCCTCTCTCCCCACCTTTAGGATTTCATAGGGGCTTCATCCAGTTAGATATATGGGCTTTAGTCTATAGCGACGCGGCATTCATCTCGGCAATTACTCCCCCAACCTTCACATTTCGCCGACGATTCCCGAGCGTTCATGACTTCATGAAACTCCATCATCCACCATTACTGTGTCTATGTTTGGCATTGAACTGTATTTTTACAGCGAGAGCCACTAGCAAACGACGCATGATTAGGCAAACTCTACCCTCGAAGCATGTTCAGGTCGAATTTCGTGGGATAGCAATATCTTGAATATATATCAAGATTTTCAGGTCAGTTCTATCAACTCGAATATAAAATCCAATAACAGTTTCGCGTCCTTGGAATCGTCAGGATCTATTGTCGACGTTAATGAGAAGTATGGGATCTCATAGATTTGTCTAGACTTACGATAATCTAGACACCTGCAAGGAACAGTCTGGGCTGGAAGCTCCCAAGTTCTAATTGATCCATTCGACACGTATGCGAATGTAACAGCGAGGAATATCTCATCAGAAATCAGTCTATCCAATTGCGCGTTAATGCAAGCCTCTTCAGATTTTCTAGAAGTAAAAAGACTCGATGATCGCCTTGATATTAAGACAAATTTAGTTGTATGTAACCTCGAATAGAACTGCCGACGATGGAAATTCCGTATTCACTCAGATTTTTGAAGGCCCCACGAATTTCTCGTTCATCGATACTAGCGGTAGAGGGAATAGGCTCATGCTTCAGGTAAGATGCTAACAAACTCGTAACTATTTTGACGAAATGTCAGGCTATTAACGCTAATAGAGTTATAACTGGCGGATATACCCAACAGCTTCCAGCTATAAAGCAGTATATTCTAACTGTTGAGAAGGATCGTGTCTTGTTTGATGGTACAATTTACACTTGATAAAAATGCCATTTCAATAACTTTAGCTGACCATTCCCAATACGATGCCACAGTGCAAATTGACGATGGCGTCATCTTGATCGACAATGGGAAGGCGCGATTGGAGATTAACGAAAATAGAACTGTTGTTAAGATTTATGGACCAAACGATGTCATGACTTTCACATCCTCTGAACCGTACAAGATCTATTTTGACTCAGATTCCATCAGGGTTTCTCACGAGGAGGAAGAGATAGTTGTCAATCATGATGGAGAGATTTTGAGTGCTCATGTGGAGACGCCATCAAGGTTAATCTTTAGACTTTTATTTTTTGAACATCCCGAAGAATTTCAGATCGATTTTCACAAATGACGGAGGCTTCATAACGATGGACCGGAATCAAAGCGTGGAGGGGAACGACATTGCTATTTCCGCTGCCTCGCTTACGGTTCAAATGGACAGTAAGGGCAACGTAACGATGGACATCAGCAGATCCTCCATCAACATGTCCAGCCCAATCGAGAAGACATCTGTAAATTCCAAGCATAGCCATCTTCAAAGCTCCATTGGCCAGCCCCACATCATCATCAACACGAATCTGACTTGTGTGGACATGGAGCACAGGGTTTCCAGCGCACCTGAGCTTTGGGAGTTCCAGAAACCCACGAACTTCCTCGACTCTATCTATGAAGAAGGTAAAAAGCATTTTCATTATGCTGAAAAAAGTTGTTTTAAATTCCAGAAGTCGCCGTGACCCCTTTCCCCTTTCCACCATTCCTCAATGTCTCTCCGATAATTGAAGTCTGTCCTCCAAACATTACTTCTTTGCCAATTGAAAATGCCACAATGAGTTCAATAGGTCCAGAAGCCAATCTGCCAAATATGGGAGGTAGCACGTCACCAACGGATTTCCCATTTCCTTCAGATCAGTTTCCAATTAATCAGTCCACATCTGAACCAGGTCATAGCCAAGTCACTGTGCACCCTTCTGGGCAAGAACAAGGGACGTCGACAATGGAGCCTCCAGTGTCTTCTCCTACTTCTTCAAATATCACAGCTTCAACTGAACAGCCTTCGATTCCCACAATTCCCTATAAGACTGAGCCTCCAGAAGTTGAAACTACAATGGGGCCAACTCTATCGTCATCTCTAGCCACTGAACCACCACAGATCGAATCCACTACATTTGATGAGTGGTCCGGAGGCGTATCTACTGTTGAGAACTCGACTGGTCCTAGTTCAGCCCAGGGTGAATCGGAATCAACCGTTCCTCCTGCAACAGCCCCTTCTGAAATGATTTTTACTGGGACTTATCCACCCGACTTTCCATTTCCGACTTTGATCCCTGACAGCGATCTCACCACTTACTTAAGCATTACCGAAATAACAGGAGGAACTACAACAACATGGAATCAGACCGAAGTAGCTTCCTCCGAACTTCCAAGCTCTCCTCCCCCACCTGGTCAATTCACTGATGGAATCCCAAGTCCGCCCACCTGGCCTGAAGATTATGAAGAACCGGCTACGGACTTTCCAAACCCTACTGGATTCGAGCTACCAAGTACGTCTACGTATTTCCCTCCTTCCAGTCCGTTCCCTGAGATTGATCGGAATATCACCGTCAGTATGCCAACTCCTGGAGATTTCGATTTCTCAACATCAACTACGTTCGAACCGCGAATTTCATCTGAATTTCCTTTCACTGAGGGAAATACAGCTTCTGAGCTTCCCGGATCCACTACGGTGAACTATTCCAGCTTTCCCAATCTGACCGACCTTCCTATTGAGGGAAATACCACGGTTTCTCTGCCTACAGATTATCCGACTCCAGCCAACTTCACGATCGATGAAAGGACGACCATCAGCTACACGGACTTTCCCAACCCTGACATTTCGGAGCTGGCTGAGTCGATTCCAACCGATTTTCCTACCCCATCAGACATTCCTGAGCATCCGACGAGCACTTGGCCGTCCGATTTTTCTTCGCCTAGAGTAACCACTGGATCAACCGACGATTTCGTCATTGGCCAGTGGGGCTCGACTGAACCTCCTGGCGTAGAATTTAGCGACTTACCTCAGCCTTCATTTACTATTCCAGCCTCGGAAACGGAGTCGAAAACGTAATTTTAACTCTAATTTGAAAAATGATGGTTTTTTCAGATCAAATCCCAGATATTTGATATTCAAGTGGCAATTGCCCGGTATGATTTGAATTTGCTTACGTTTTGACTAAAATGATTTTTTTAGATGGCGTGGAAGTTGAAGATGCAGAACAAGTCTTGAATGACAGAGCAGCTTTGCTCCAAGTACGTCATCCCAAATTCAACAGGAAGAGATTGAAATATCTGGAAAGGATTTTGAAAATTGACGAAACCGAAAAGCCCCATGCGATTATTGTAGATTCTGATACATAGATGTTTTCTTTCTCGAAATTCTAGTCTATATATTCCTTGACATATGAAATTTAATCATATCAACACTGTCATATCATCAATTTTCGGTCTTTCGATAGGACTTTGCACTGCTGGCTTTAATTTGTGTTTTAGACTTGAGCAACGAATAATACAATTAACAAAGAATTTATTAAAGTTTTAGTTGATGAGTTTGGTGTTTTTGAGATATAAAATGGTCAATCTTTCAGTTGGCGTTGAGAAGAGATATCTTTTGTGTTAAATCTTCTGATCTTCCTGAAAAGAGATCCAAAATGAATAAAATGGATATATGACGAGAAAATAGATTATATAAAGTTCAGCAACTAAACGGTGTCTAAATTTCAGGCCCAGAAAATAAAATATTAGAAATTTTAAAAAAATAAATGGGAGCATTTGAATGTGACCGAATGTATATTATGCAGACATAATAAAAACTATTATCAATAAATACTGGCTTATCAACACTTAGGGACTGACAGATTTAAGGTTCAAAATAACTGCCAATGATAAGAGGTGCCTCTTAGAATCTGTCTGCACTTTGCATTGCGTATCGAATAAAAACTACGACATTTTTCAAGGTACAGATAAAAAATGAAGAAAATCCTGAAGCAAATTCGCCGAATCCGGGGCAAAATTCATAACAAGAAAAATCGAGGGCAAAATCACGAGACTGGACTTCGGGAGATCAACAAATCGATTCTATCGAGGAAAAATACGGAAAACAGAGTCAAGGCTGATCGGGGGTCGGATTTGGGATTTTCGAATTCTGACCTTCAATTTTTAGATCCGACTCCAGTCAGCTCTGTGGAGAAAGTGAATCAAGCGAGAGACTCCCGAGGCGTTTCCGGGAAATTTTGATGGATAGGTCGATTATGAAAACAACTTTTTTGCGGAATACATCCCCGACTCGAGCCACCGTTTTTCCTCTCGAGTACTGTAAATAATGTGGGGTCTTTAAACGTACTCTGAAGAAACGACGTTGGCCGAAAATTCAACGGACAAGCACAGCTGCCGATTTAACAACGATATTCAACTAGTGAATAAACCCATTATGCATACAAAATAATGAAATAGTAGCAGATCAATGAATATGATGCGAGTATTTCGAAACATTTTAATGAACGTGATACATTACCATACCATCTTTGAAGAAATAAAAGCATCCGTAATATCACCAACTAGCTAAGGGAAACGAAATATGGAGGTCTTATTGAAATTCATTTTCGCAAACATCAAATAAGACCTTCACCAATCCAAATAAATGCGCTTTAGTAAATAGAAGGAAGCTGGAATGTCGCTCTAGCTACGGATATACGTTTGTGTTTGGCAATTTTAGGCAACTTGACGACGAAGTTCGTCGAAATTTGAAGATTTTCCGGATTACGATCGAGTGAAGAGACATTGAATCGGGCTAAAGTAGCAATTGCGCGGATACGACTTCTTTTCGGACGCCCTTCGAATACGGTCGCCTGAAAATCGATATTTATTGATTCTTCAACAAAAAAGCTGCTCCAACCTTCTAACCGGGATTCCAAATCACGAACAGAAGTATCACGTTTTCGGATCTGGGCAACCATACCGCGCTCAAACATTTCTTGTTCGAGATCACTGAAAAGCGAATGGTGATTTAGTTGAATTGGGTAAGTTCGAGGATATTCAATGTTGGGAAAAATGAGAATATAAGGATATAGGTGTATGATTCCTTTATTTATTAGTTGATTTGCAAAATACCCACTTTAAAAGGGCTGCATAGGCCTGTCGTTGATCGTAGTCGTTATTAGCGATCGATGCAGTGACGATGTGGAGAAGCGCGAAAATAATGGTAACAAAAACGAACGCCGGCGGCAGTTGCATGGTGCTGCTGTGCTGCTAGCGATGGGGGACCCTAAAAATAAAGGTATCGTCGGTATTCGTTATATTTGTAATTCGTAATTTTAATGACAACGCACAAATAACATTCGTATTAACAATACGGATAAAAGGCTGAAGAGAGGATTATTTGGATAAGGAAGAAACCTTCAAAGTCTCCCGCTTTCATCGGTTAAAGATCATGCTATTTCCAAGTTGTCATTTTAAAATATGCGTGTACGACTTTAAATCGCGAGTAAATGAGGAACAACAATTTTATTATACGAGGAAGTGTCAGAGCATGACCAAGAAGTTAAACACATATAGACAATGGATAAATCATATATGATATTGATAATTCGATAATAATAGTTCGCGAAGTGTTGCACTTTCAAAGACAATGACCTACGTGTGCTCAAAACAATGCGCAAAAACAGCTGACTGGACATACTTTCGATATTTACGATCTCCAGAAATTTCGTGCGTGCAGATGATACCTCCTCGCTCACTGACCAGGATAAATATTTTGCTGCATTTTGAAACGTCGCTAGATTTTAAGGAGCTCTATCAAAACATCCGTATACTTAAGCGCCACTCGGATATTACCCCAGAAAAAGTTGTACGCTTAATTCGCGGAGATTTGAAAATTCCTGCATATAAGATTAGCGAAAAAGGCGGTCATCATCATTAGGCTGGGAAAAGTAAATATTCCACGTATAGCTGGGAACTGGGAATACGCAGACCTTAAGGGGAGATCCACCCTAGCTTAACCAATATAATTTCGGGTAAATTATGAAGTATATTAATATCTTAAGCATCGTGTGCCAGGACTTATCCTTTCCCTAAGCGCACATGAGCTGGCATTAATGGTCCTTCCTTCTGGTCGAAAACAGAATTTCGAATTTCCAACAGAGTAAATAGTCGAAGATGCTAACTATTTTTAGCCATTTCAAGGCTATTTTTGAGCGATAAACTTTAAAAACTCGTAAATCACGCTTGAAAATAATAAAAAGATGCGAAATTTCGATCTCAAACCCCGAATTCTTAAAACTAACCTCTATCAGACAACGGTCTGAACCTTGAAGAAATAGATGATGATGATGAGTTCAAGAGTTAATTTGAGCGCAGCCCCCGAATTTTGCAAACTCAAAAAACGTTCTTCAATTAAGGACCGGAGTTAAATTTAGACGAAATTATGTACTTTGTATGTGTGGTCAAAATGCAAAACGCGAAGTGCAAAATGTTAGAGCTGGGAGAGGAATGAGTAAGCTAATTAGCCGTCGACTCCAGTGCATCGGTGCATTGCGGTGTGTATGTGTGCATCGAAATGCGCATAATTGGCGAATTAATGAAGCGATACGTCTAAGACCCAGCAAAGGGACCAAAATAATGTGCACCTACCGCCCTTTCAAAACAAAGAAAACATAAAACATCTTTTAAAAATTCAAAGAACCAAAAATGGACTTTCCACGGTAGATAGAGAAAAAATAAAGTTTAATATGCTATATATAACATGCGTAGCAAATTCGAGAACTCAAACCTAGATTAAGGATATAAGAGTAAAATTCCGAAGGAGCGTGCACCTATATGATCAATAATACGCTAATAACGAATGACGCACAATTTTCCGAGGTATTACATTATTTTGTAGCGTAGGTAGTGGGGGTCTGGACTGGCAGCTTAATTTGGCGACTTACGGGGTGGAGGTTTAAATCGCGGAAGGGGGATTAAGATCGCTGAAATTTGAGCTTAGTAAACACATAAATGGAAGCGCTAAATTCCGCAGAGTGGACCGGAAGGCTTCTGTGGGAGGAGTGACCATTAAATAAAGTTTATTATTATATATATATATATATAAGTTAGAAAAAAACGATATCAGTACTATTCCTTCAGTACTATTTGAACAATAGGGGGAATGTACTCATCTTATTCTTTTAGCAAGAAATATAAGCGAAAATTAATCGATATAAGAATTGCCATTGGAATTTAAGCCTTCAATTCGAATCAGTCTTTGAATCGCATCAACGAAACTGGAAGACCACGCAACTTCTTCTCCTATTGGTTTCACTCTAATGAATGAGTCTACGTCACTGACCTTCGCCATGCTTTAACATATCAGACTCTAGCCACTCTTCCTCTAACAACAAGATTTTTTCGATACATTTTTGTGAAAAGCATCGAACGCACAGAAATCGCGTTGAAAAATAGAGAATTTGGCTAGAAACTAATTGAAAACGCAGTCATTGTTGTTGACGAAAAGAAATTTGAAATCAAATGAGATTTTTGAGAGGCAGAAGTTTGAACATTTAAATCTTAAATACGAATAATCTAAGGATCAAACCTGTAAATCAAAATACCGAACTCAGAATAGCCACAGAACAATGGAAAGAACACGACATCTGGGGACAAACAGGTGGTTTTTGATTAGATCATGCTTGCGCTAATGGTGAGAAATAGGTGAAAAACATTTGAAACCCGGCTGGAGATACGACGTGAAATATTTGAGTGCAATGAGAACGAAACTCCGAGGGTGGTTTATGATTTCACGACAACATACGTGCCTCTGTACCTGTTATCAATAGGTGGTCTAATTTATAAAGACAGGAGGACGTGCGTTCGAAAAAAGGAATCAAAAAGAAAAAACCGAAGAGTAGGGGAGCGAAAAAGAAAAAGTAGAAAAACTCCGCGATTAATTGATATGCATTTTCCGAGCAAAACAAATTTCGATGAAAAAATCGCCCGGACGATAAAAACACGTAATTCTGCTTCCTTTTAGCGATTCATTTCCTCAAGAATTAGTGGAAAATATTGCTAATTTTAGAGAGAGGAAAAGATTCGTTGAAAGAACCAAAGTGTTTTGAATGCGAGATTATAGATATAGTCGAATTTGATAAGATCTGACATCGGCCGATTACCGTAACGTGCAAATGACAATTAGAACCGACAGTTTTTCTACCAACCAAATCGGATCAACCCCTGGAGAAGTGTTTTTCGAAAACAGGGAAAATCTCGAGATTATTCTTATTAATGCGCCGTAATCCAACGGATAAGTAGCTCTTTGGTAATCAAAACTATGCATGCAGAAACGTACTAACTTTTAGAGGGTGATTTTTGAAATTTTCCAGAAAGAAAATATCATGTGGAAAAGCTTGATCGACTCCTTGTTTTTCCTTGAAATTTCAAATCTGGTTATAAACAGGAAGAAATTCCGAAGAAGTTGATACGGAAGAAAACATATTTGTAACAAACAAAGTAGACATAGGAAACTTTCGCTATTTCCCATTTCACGCAGATGTTTTTCACTATTTAATGAGATGAAAAATTCAAATTGAGAGTATGATAAATGAGTGAAATAGCAAGGGAAAGTTGGAGATATTAAAGATAAGAAATAGTGAAACTTGCAGCATGCTACGATGAAATAATACGACAATGACGCAAAATTGTGGCGACTGAAGTGAGGGGGAGGGCGAGATAGTATTACAGATATAAGAGATCTCAGAAGTAGCATAAAGTTAAGAAATAGTATGAGTAATCATTATAGCTAGAGAAAGATGATAATACTTGCTATCGGCACGGTGTTAACCAGATGATGGCCAAAAATTTTACATTTTCGCCCCTTTTTCATGCGGTATCTTGAAATTTGCTTCATCTAGCTTCTCTGAGGCCTCCTTTCTTGTTACGCTATCTCAACTTCTTTCGATTCTCCCCTTTTATCTTACTTTCTAAAACAAAGAAGAAAATTCGCGCTTCCTTTTCGCCACATTTTCGATTTCAATTTCATGTTCATTTACACGCCCTAAGGGCCTCGCGAAAAAACCCGCTTTAAATCGAAGGCGGAATTTTTGCAAAACTGGAAAAACGCGAATAAATTGAAATTTCGCCGAAATTGTTCATGGAAGTTTCAAAAATTCACGAAAAACCGAAATTTCAGCGCTAAAATGTTAAAAATAATGGCAAAATTCCCATAAATGATGAGAATATAGCAGGACAAAAATAGCAGACGTAATTATGTGTAATGAAATAGTCTATTAGTTAAATTGTTGTATATATTCACATTTGGCTACTACTAAAAGGCAAATAATACGTAATACTTCAAGGTCTGATAAAACAAGGCAACAAAAATGTGATGGGAGAGATCGAAATAAAAAACAGCGACAAATCAAAAATTGTCTAAAACGGACCCCCGCGTTTCCCTAAACATAATGACGACATTTTGCGATATACACGCATATTTTATAGCGGATAGAATATTAAATTTGATTCCACTTATAGGCCACCCAACTAGTCAAGAGATCACTTTAACCCGCCGACAAGATTCAATTATTAGATACTAATTTATGAACGAAAGCATTAAGAACATCCTATATTATATTAAAATTAAATCGGGGATCAAATTTGCCAAATTTTCTATACGAAATATAATTTTAAAAAATGGATTCTTAAACCCCGCGTACGAAAATATCTCAAAATTCCTTCAATGCAGGTGAAAATGACCATTTAAAATCCAGCGCACCTGTCTTTGAAAGAAAAAATTTGAAACGATATTTGAAAACTACTAATGCGTAGGTTAAAAACCGATCTATCCTATTATATTTAGAAACGAAATATTTGCCCACTCAAACTTCCCGTTCTAAACTGAAAATTAAAAATTCGATACAGCTTTATCAAAAATTTTTAATAAGAAAAATTAGTGATAAATAAATCGCTCTCACTGGAGCGGTCGGGTATTTTCAACGAAATGCCTCCTTTCATTATAGTATCGGAGAAAATCAAAGGAATTTTCGGCGACTATAAGAAGGAAACAAGCTACACAGAAACGGCAAAAATTTTAACGGAAAAATAACATTCGGCAATTAACCCGCTTTTTTTTATTAAACTAGAAAAGGGAATACCATCCGAAATGGTTAAGGAAATAATGTTCATTAATTTCTTGGAAACTAGAGATAACGTGTACACCTTAGAACTTTGTCCTTAGGACGAACTGCAATTAGTGATAAGCCTTGAATGGGACGAAAAGACCAAACCCTTCCCATTTTTACGCGCATGTTTTTTACTATTCCTACTAAATCGATTGATTAAAGTTTGCGCCTCGAAAATGACAAGGAACTCATAAACTAATTCGACGCTCTGATGATTCCAGGTGTAGCAACTTAGAAATGATAAGTTTATTTTCGGTTAAATATGGACTACAATTCTACGGGGGTGGGTCCGTTCCTCCTCGTGGTGCCCCTGGAGACTTCTCGACAACCGTTGAGACGAGCTGAACGCGGACAACCACGGCGACAGGCAACGTGACGGGCCGGCCGTGTGAACCCAAATGTCACAACCCATGGGTAGGTCTTTAAAGGTTTCAGTGAATGCTAGGAAGTCGGCCGCTTCAACCGACACACGTCGGCCCGGCCCGACCGACGTGACACAGCAGCGAGGGCTACCGACGGTCCCAGGGCGCCGTCGGCTAAACAAGCTAGCCCGTTCTTACCCTTCTTACCCTTCTCGCCCCACCCGAATCGCATCGTTCAACGTCGGATCGCTCACTGGACGCGCAGCAGAACTCGCCGAGGAACTCCGCCGAAGGAAAATCGATATCTGTACACTGCAGGAGACAAGGTGGGCTGGTGCAAAGTCAAAGAACCTAGGTAGCGGCTACAAACTGTTGTTCAACGGATCAACAGGAACGAAGAACGGAGTTGGAATCGCAGTTTCGAAGCGGTTCCGTGACGCTATCCTCGAGGCCCGACGCTACGACGATCGACTCATGAAGGTTGTCTTTCTCCTCGCCAACCGGAAACTCCATCTGTTCACTGCCTACGCACCGCAGACTGGATGCCCCGACGCGGCGAAGGACACATTCTGGAGCCTGCTTGACGAGCAGACACGCCAGGTACCGCCCGAAGATATAATCGTTATTGCAGGAGATCTGAATGGACACGTCGGCTACGACAAGAATGCCCACCCGAGCCACGGTGGATTCGGCTACGGAACGCTCAACGACGACGGCGAACGGATTCTCAACTTCGCCGAGTCGCATGACCTCGCCATCTGCAACACGTTCTTCAAGAAGCGTGAGTCTCATCTAATAACATATTACAGCGGCCACAAGAAGACGCAGATCGACTACGTGCTCGTTCGACAACGCGACCGCCAGCTCGTACACGACGTCAAGGCTCTGCCCTACGTGACAATTGCCACGCAGCATCGCCCCATCGTCGCGAAAATCCAGATCGAGCCGCCGCCAGTCCCACGGCCACAACGCACCGGTCCAGCACGGGTAAAATGGCAAAAATTCCGCGTTCAGGAATCCGCTGTCATCACCCGCGTCACTCTTCCAGCCGTCACCACAGTCGAAGCGACCTGGCAAGCTGCGAAAGCGTCAATCGAAGCCGCCGCAAGCTCAATCCTAGGTAAGACGAAGCCCGGTCGCCGCTACCACGACAAGCAGGCATGGCTATGGACAGACGACGTGAAAACCAAGGTACGTGACAAAAAGCAGGCCTACCACGCATTCCTCGACGACAAAACACCCGCCAACTGGTCCATCTATCGAAACGCAAGGAGTGCCGCGAAGCGAGCCATCGCCACCGTCAAATCCGCGCATTTCGAGGACTTCTACAAAAAGCTGGACACGAAAGAAGGTGAGCGCGAACTTTATAGGCTCGTCCGCTCCCGTCATCACGCGTCGGAAGATATCGAGAAGTTTGCCTGTGTCAACGACGTCAATGGCCAGCTGCTGACCGACCGACGAGCTGCGACCGAGCGATGGCGCCAATACTTCGAGGCCATATCGACTGAGGAATTCGCCCACCCACCTGTCCCCTCTTCCCAACCTGTCCACGGCCCCGTCCATCCGATTTCATCCGGTGAAGTCGAAGAAGCACTCAGCAAGATGAAGCTCGGCAAAGCGACAGGACCAGACGACATCGCCGTCGACATATGGAAGTCGCGAGGTTGGAATCCTGTTAACTGGATTTCAGAGTTCTTCAACCGAATCGTTGTCGAAGGCCGAATCCCCGCCGACTGGACGCGAAGCTCGACTGTGCCAATCTTCAAACGGAAGGGCAGCCCAGCCGAGTGCTCTAACTACCGGCCGATTCGTCTCCTGTCGCACACGATGAAGGTATTTGAACGTATTTTAGACCGTCGCCTCCGAGAGCTCGTCGACATCAGCCGAAACCAATGCGGATTCGTCAAGGGATGCGGAACGACTGACGCCATCCACGCAGCCAGACTACTCCTCGAAAAGCACCGCGAGAAGAATAAGCCCATCCATCTCGCCTTCATCGACTTGGAGAAGGCCTTCGACCGTGTGCCGCGTGACGTCATCTGGTACGCGCTTCGACGACATGGTGTCCCGGAGGAACTCGTCAGGTGGGTCAAAATGCTTTATTCAGGTTCGACCAGCCGCGTCCGTGCCGCCGCCGGAACGTCTGAAGACTTCAACGTGACTGTCGGCGTGCATCAAGGCTCCGCCCTCTCGCCGCTGCTGTTCAACCTCGTCATGGATGTCGTCACACGTGATCTGCAACGATCGCCGCCATGGACCATGCTCTACGCGGATGATGTCATGCTCGCCGCCGACACAAAAGCCGACCTCGAGAAACAGGTGCAAGCCTGGAACGAGCGTCTCGCCCTCTACGGCATGCGGCTCAACAAAAGGAAGACCGAATATCTGACGACCGATCCAGGTGAGGATGGCACAATTCAGATCGACGGCGAAGATCTGCCTCGAGTGGACGCCTTCCGCTACCTCGGTTCAACGCTTACCAGCGATGGCTCGCTTCTCGCCGAAGTCAACGCCCGAACGAATGCAGCATGGATGAAGTGGCGTACCGCGACCGGCGTGCTCTGCGACCGGAAGATCAACGATTGCATCAAAGGTAAAATTTACAGATCTATCGTTCGCCCCGTCGCCACCTATGCGGCCGAGACCTGGCCCGCCACGAAAGAAGCCGAACGACGACTCGCGGTCATGGAGACCAAGATGCTACGTTGGATTGGCGGCGTCACGCGTTTCGACCACGTACCCAACGATGACACACGGAACAGGTATGGAGTCGCTCCCATTACAGATAAGATGCGAGAAGCCCGTCTACGATGGTACGGCCACGTTCTGCGAGCAGCCGACGAGACGATCGCGAAAATCGGGCTCAACGTCGAAGTTGACGGGAAGAGACCAAAGGGAAGACCCAAGCAACGCTGGCTCGACACTATACACAACGACTTGAAGATCGCTGGCCTCCACCCCGACCACGCCACCGACCGAGCGAAGTGGCGAGACCGATCCAGAAAAGCGGACCCCGCCCCCCGGGATAAACGCTAAAGGAAAAGAAGAAGATGGACTACAATTCTACGCCTTAAAATAGACGACTTTACTGATGTTTGGCTAAAAACACTGATTATATCTACAAGAAAAAATCACTGTCAGGGAAAACAATTATAAGTGCTCCCTTAGGTGGGGTTTGCACTCCGTTGAGAATTCGACTGCTCAAACGCTAAATTAGACGGACAAGGCTAATAATACGGGGAACTACTTAAAATAGAAGCGAAAAGCGATGAAATACGGCACCGCTAATATGAGTATGTCCATAGGAATTAGCCCCTAGATGTGGATGAAAAACGCGAAGCATCTTATTACCATACTTATTATAATGTAGGCGAAGTGTTTTCCCTCCAGTGTTTAAAGATGACTAGCATACCTTGAGCTATAAAACTATGCGCCGAATTTACGAATTAGCTGATCATAGCCTCGCCCACTTTAACCGATGACGTAGAATCATATGTGAAACAACGATATATAATATAAAGCCGGAAAATTTATGGACTGGTTTCGAATGCACTTAAGGAAATTAAAATGAAGTAGCTATATTGAATTTAAATTGTCGGCCCAAGAAATACGACAATTTTGAACGCTTTCCGAGAGTCGTCTAATAAAATTAATGGTAATTCGACATTTATACATACGGTTTAGGGTATAATTCTAGTATATAGAAAAATGCTACTTGAATGATATTTACAAAATGCCATAGGTTAAAAGTTGCCAAAATCAAAGATGAAATGATGCATGTGTGTCCAACATATATACCTGAAATATGAACTTCATGTTAAGCATGACATACATACATATTACGCGTTCAAAGATTATAGCCTAAATATGCATCAATATGTAAGATGGGAGAAATCGTGAAAATCCGAAAAGTTGAACACAGAAAAGCTGGTATTTGTCCAAATTAAACAAACATATATTTTGCATGTGAGAGGGAGGAATATATTCCACAGAAAACTTGTTGTGGTTCAAATGCATATAACATCATAATGAGGACATATTTTGCGGAGAAGGATGCCGAAGGTTTACAGAATACAATACACCCATAACAAATTTTGACTCTGACATCGCTGGCAGCTTGATGTCGGTGTATTTCAGAAATGGACTGACAACAAACTCTGACATCGGAATCGAAGACTGAAATGGCTGATGACAAAGTTTGATACCGAATAATAATTTGTGAGAAAAAACCGACGACAAACTATAACATTGCTCCTAGAGACTGAAACAGGAGAATGATAAACTGTGATGTCTAATATTAGCACTGACAACACTTCGCGTGCACCAAAAATACTCGCGTTTTGAGTGGGAGAGGCCTCTTCAAGCAGCTAAAAACTTCCTCAGGCAAAAGTGGCTCCGAAATACGGGCTTTGCCGAGTGTCGCGCTCCAGTGCTAAAAAATTCTGCTCAAACACTAAAAATTAAAGATGCTTTGTAATTTTTGACGTTTGAGACGCGCGATATTTTTAAAGACATTTCAATTAGCAATTTGCCACAATTGAAGATTAACGAATACTACATTTCATTCATTCCGAAAATTGGAAATTTAAAACGCCTTTAGATATTTCATGGATATATGAAAGCCGAAAACGACGACTTTTAAACTTATCCCATTTTAAGTATGCATAATAAATGATAGATCTAAGCTCAAAGCTAAAGGATCCCTGGAAATAGTCTAAAGACAGGGAAATTTCAGAGAAGTCGAATATTTTCGATAGGTCTGAAAAGTCCTAAACTTTAGCATTTCCCGGAAAAATCACATTGTTGATACAGGAGAAATGAGCCCAAGGTATGAAATTTAATCTAAGACGGTTAAGCGTTTCCATATTTTTGGTAAATATGAAATATTTTGGGGATTAGGCATACAGTCAAAAAACATTACACCAAGAAAAACAAACAAGTAAATAGACATGCTCATATTAAAATAATGCTGAATTTTCAAATATTTAAAGATTGTGCATATTTTACATCTATATGTTGACCTATTTTTGCTACACAGTCAAAATACTTGTGCAAGAAATTTCCTCTCAAGTCTAAGTACATCTCATTTACTGAATATAATACAGTCACGCGGAAAGTATGAAGTAGAAAAGGAAAGTGCATCGAAAGTACTACTCGTTCAATGTTAACAAACAAGGTTACTGACACACTCTCACGCGCAAATTTGGACTTTATGCAACAATGGGCATTACGGAGATACGCGCTTTTTCACGCCCTTTTCTTGGAAACAAACACCTATTTTCGAGCAATTTTTCTGCAGAGTTTACAATCGGATTAAGCATAAAAGTTATCATAAATAGGGGAAAAAAACGTTTTGGTCATCATAGCATTTTAAAATAAAGAGCATCTAACGTAATGCTTGAAGACATAATAGAATTATATAAAGAAGTTGAGGTCGTCTTAATATTTTTTAATAGAAAATGACATGTCACTGTTTTGCAGAGTCCTATACTTCTATTTCTAGAAAGCCAAAAATGTGAATGGTGCCACTCTCGAATGGCAAAGTATGAATATTTCACAAAAATGTTCATTGAATAAAATGGAGAGTATAATATGGAGCAATCGGATAAGAAGGGGAAATATAATATATCTGTGAAAATATAATATCTCCAAGCCCCCGAAAAATGAACTAATACTCTTTTGCGTCGTGCCTCTGGGGGTGGCGTGCATAAGTAATATCGGCGAAACACCTCGGAGCAAAAGAACGCAGCCCGTCCGAAAATTCAGCAATTCAAAAATTTCACTGTGCATAAATCTTTTGTGAATAGCAGCAGGCGATAAAATGCTCGAATATATCTACTAAAGTAGAAAGCGCGCACGTGTTTACCCTCAATTTCATTATTCAATCCTTCTCCCGAGGGAGTTACAAATGAAATAAACAATTTAGCCCCACAACAGGTACAATTAGCTAACAATCTGCGTAAAATGCGGGAGGTTTTGATAGATAAATCGAATTTTCGGTGAGGCTATTTTGGGTGCGAAGCGCGCGCGCATATTTTTAGGGTGACGAATCAGAATCAGCTGTGGACTAACCTACGTATGTTTGCCTATTTACTTAATTCTATTGGTAGAATGCTAGAGTTAGTCATTGAATTTTGCAGGAAAGTGACCCTTGAAAAAGAAAGGTATGTTCATGCGGTGTATGAAAATCTCGTGAACGAATGAACGTGTTTCCCAAGTTTTCTCGTCCATTCAATTAGAAGACCAGGGAATTTCCGTGGGCCTGAGAGGGAAAATATATCGGTCCCCGGCACGACACGAAGAAGCTACACAACGATCATTCGTACTCTTGACGCCAATTTTAACGAAAGAGATCTCCAAACTTTCCCCTGGATCAAATAAAAAACATTGTGGCAGATGAGAATTCCCCCGTTGTGCGAAAATATTTGGGGATAAGCTAGCTGAGGCGTATTTAAGGACATTGATGATGCAATCTATCTCAGTCGATGTTTTGAGGCTTTATAAGGTGAGCGTCACAGGTGGTTGATTAAAAGCGTACGAGGCACGGACTCTCGAGTTGAGCGGTCAGACCGAGGAAAAAACTCATGTAAGAGGATGAATAATTATTTCCTCTTCAGACTAAATTTATGCATAGTAGTTCAAGGTAAATATACTTTTTCATCAAGTGAATAGATGATAATGAACATCAAGAACCATTTTGGAAACAAATCGAAAATTAATATATTCGATGTAAAAAGAAAATATGTCATGTATTTCAGGAAGATTAGGTGTGAAAGATATGATTCTAGTAGCTTGAAAATGCCAGCGAATTTTATGATACAAGATAAGATGTATTGCATAGATGATTTCTTTCACATTTAGCATTATGAGGATTTACGCAAATGCTGTGTAATGTTGAAATGCCATTCGATGATTCGTCTTCTTTTCTTTCCACGAAGAACTTTGTCCCAAATGTTTGTGTTTATTTTTTATTAAAAAATGTCTAAAATATCAATATAAAGCTCATCTTTATCAAACTCAAATCATCGTCATTCAAAATGCGCATAATATTTTGAGAAATTTTCTAAATATTTTGACAGAAAAGCATCGAAATTCTTATCTTTTGAAACCTTCCGAAAATGCTCAACTCATTGCGTACAGAAATAAGCAAACTAGTCGTAAAATTGGTTTAAGGGGCAAAAAACGCGTAAAATTTGAAATTTTAAGATGAGAAACATCGTGTTGATAAGCCGTGGCGGTAAAAGCGATAAGATCGAGGTACAAGAGGAGCTTTGGGAGCATATTTTCTGGTACGACTGATCTCAGGCAGGTCCGGAGCTGAGTTTTCCGATTTTTTGTCCTCCAATCTATAGAAATGATGCTTCTGGGTAAGATTTTTCTGAAAGGGATCTAATTTTCTGAAATTTTCAGTCCGGCTAGTATCACGGATATCAGTGCTGGTCGTCATTTTAGCCAATCTTTCGTGAGTTCTGCGAAACTCGCCGGAAAAGTCCAATTCGTTTTCAGATACCAGCTAGATGACTTGGGTGTGCCCAACTACTCCTGCCCAGGGGACTTGATGAAGCCTTCAAAGACTATACCAACAAACGTCAACTCCGTCCGACCAGCAGATATAAAACTCGTCATGAATCTGGGAGATTCCTTGAGTGTAAGGGGAGTCTTGCTCAATTTGATATTCAAGGTTCAAACTCAGGCAGGAAACGGTGCTGGCGCTCCGCAGGGTGATCCTCTTGCAGTCGTCCTCCAGTACAGAGGTCTCGCATGCTGGGGTGGTGGTGACAAGACCCTGGATGAGCACGCTTCGATTCCAAGTAAGTGAACATTCACTTTTCAAAATACGGGGAAAATTTAGACATTCTCAAGAAATACAACCCGAACGTCTTCGGGTACGCTAATGGCATTGGCACACCGAACGTTTGGGTAGGTATGAATATTAAGGTTGGGAGAAGATGTTGTTTCAAAAGATACGATGATCTATATGTAATTTTGAAAAAAAAAACCTCTTCTAACCTCAAATTCTTGTTTGTTTCAAATTTTTCGAATCTCAGGAAATCGCCAGACTTAACGTCGCCATGCCTGGTGCAAGAGCCGATGACCTTCCTCGTCAAGCCAAACTACTCGTATCACTCCTCCAACAACACACCGAGGTACGGTAATTTTGTCAAGAAAGAAAAATAGATCAGCGAAAGGTAATAAAAGCCGCTTGACATGTGTGATCAGTTCACCTTTACTGCGATTTTATCAGACTCACATGCGCTTTGCAGCAGCGAATTCTCAGTGATAAGATTCGAAAAAAAATCAATTTCACGGCTGCAAAATACACCAATTTATGGAGCTCTGCAAAGTTGATCGCAAAAGTGAACGTTTTCTGAATTTCCAGGTAGTGAATATGAACGACGATTGGAAGTTGCTGAATATTTTCATTGGAGGCAACGACATGTGCGGCTACTGCGGCAATCAAAATCTGGCTCCGGCAGTGTGCGTCTCACACATCCAAGAAGCCGTCAAGATCATCTACGATAACGTGCCCAGAGTGCTCGTTTCTTTGACGGGAATGTTACAACTTCAAATTCTCAGGCATTTTTTAAAGACATTTCCATCTTCACTTTCTGAAATTCAGAAAGACGGATGCGACAAAGGAGTTCTGCCAAGACCTTCATCAGCAGGTCCACGAGTGCCCTTGCGAGACTCATCCCGACTACAACAACACTTTCATTCAAGCGGTATTTTGATAATTGAAAATTTCTAATTTTATCGGCATTTAGTCCTGTATCGAATACGCCAAAGATGAGCTGGATCTTGCCGCAAGTCAGACCTTCGACAAGAACGACTTCACGCTAGTTGTCCAACCTTTTATGGAATTCATGGATCAGCCGCCGATGTTCTCGGTATATGAATCTTTTCTCATTTTGAAAATAAGAATATTTGCAGAATGGCACGATCAATATGGGCTTCTTCGCGCCTGACTGCTTCCACTTCTCGCAATGGGGCCATGCGGTCGTCTCCACCTGGCTCTGGCAGAACATGATGGAGCCCGTTGGCCATAAGACGACGAAAGGATCCATCTCAGTGCCATCACTACCATTAGCCTGTCCAGATTCGGTATATGAATAGAATAGCTTTTTAAAGGAAATTTTGATTCAGAACTGTCCCTTCATCCGAACAAATCTCAACAGTCAGGATTGCTCCAAGTACATGACGCCGTCGGCCGAATAATAAAACCTTCATAATCACTTTATAAATTAGTTTTGTACATTTTTAGAAGGAAGCAAACATAAACGAATCTCATGATCATAAACATTTTATTGCATTTTTATGTACTTTTGCAGAATCCTTATCAGTAAAATCCGAAGAACAAAACGTGTGGCACGAAAAAATTTATCAGTGAAATTAAAGGTGCACACAGCACTTACTCCTTTTGTTGACTCCACAGAAAATGTGATTGAAATGTTGGGAGAAATCAGAAATTTTTTATCGATCAATTTTCCTTTCAGGAAACACGCGTGATTAGATAACCAAATATTTGATATTGCGAGTTTTATTGAGTCGCAAAAAGCGGAAAATCGAGGAAAAAGATAATGAAACGGCCTTTCACACAATTTCTCGGCAAAAGCTTCGTGTGGAATCGATTGCTAAACTTCGTAATTCGTATTTAAGATGATAGGTAACTTAATTAGCCTTATACTTTGGAAAAGGTTCGAAAATTCAGTCAAGACAATAATATGGGTACTCATTTCCGCTACATTCGCACCATTGGCTTTGTAAGGATCAACTTTGGTTAAGCCTGTAAAATATAAGTTTAGGTGCGCTCTGCCTGATTTGGGTGTGCCCAACTACTCCTGCCCAGGGGACTTGATGAAGCCTTCGAAGACGATGCCGACGAACGTGAACTCGGTGAGGCCAGCCGACATCAAGCTCGTCATGAATCTGGGAGATTCCTTGAGTGTAGGAGGAATTAGCCAGGCCTTGAAGTTGATGGTCAAATTTAAGGCTGGGAACGGTGCTGGTGCTCCGCAGGGCGATCCTCTTGCTGTCATCCTCCAGTACAGAGGACTGGCATGCTGGGGAGGCGGCGAGAAGACCCTGGAGCAGCACGTCACTATTCCAAACATCTTGAAAAAATACAACCCGAACCTCTTTGGATATGCAGTTGGAATTGGCTCGCCGAATGTTTGGGAAATTGCCCAGTTGAATGTCGCCATGCCAGGAGCCAAAGCCGACGATCTGCCGAGGCAAGCAAGGCAACTCGTAGCCCTACTCCAGCAGCACACCGAGGTACTGTTCTCCTTCGAAAGAAAACACATTGAATAGCCTAGAAATTTTAGAAAGTAAACATGAATGATGACTGGAAGCTGTTGAACATCTTCATCGGAGGCAACGACATGTGTGGCTACTGCACCGACCCCACCTTAGCTCCATCCATCTGCGTTTCGCATATCCAGGAGGCGGTCAGAATCATCTACGACAACGTGCCCAGAGTGATCGTCTCTTTAACCGGCATGTTACAGCTGCAGGTGCTCAGGTAGAAATGACAATGGTCCACCTCTTCTTCATTATCATCTCAGAAAATTTTAGACAGACCGACGCCACAAAGGCGTTCTGCAAAGATCTCCACGCAGGCATCGGCGAGTGCCCCTGCGAGGGTCATCCCGAATTCAACAACACCTTCATTCAGGGCTCCTGCATTGAGTACGCGATGGACGAACTGGACCTCTCCAACAGTCAAATCTTCGACAAGGACGACTTCACCCTCGTCACCCAACCTTTCATGCAGTACATGGACACACCTCCGCTGTTCCCGAATGGAACCATAAACATGGGTTTCTTCGCGCCCGACTGCTTCCACTTCTCGCAATGGGGTCATGCGATCGTCTCCACCTGGCTGTGGAAGAACATGATGGAGCCCGTTGGCCATAAGACGATGCAAGGGTCCATCTCAACCCCAGCATTGCCTTTGGCCTGCCCAGATTCGGTATATGAATAGAATAGCCTTTTTAAAGAAATTTTAATTCAGAACTGCCCCTTCATCCGAACAAATTTCAACAGTCAGGATTGCTCCAAGTACATGACGCCGGCAGCCAGCTAAAAATATCACAATAATATCCTAAACAATTACGGATGTGTATTTTTATCAAAGTAATAATAAAAAGAATTTCATGATCTAAACACACAGGTTTATTGCCTTTTTATGGGCTCTTGCAAGAAGCTTATCAGAAAGCTAAAAATCAAAACGTGTATCAAGAAAATGCTATCAAGAAAAAATGAAAGAAATGCGCTTATTTTGTTGACTCTACAAAATCGTGACTAAAATTGAAATTTTTACAGAAATTGCCTTTCAGGAAGCACTCGCGATTAGATAACCAAATATTTGATATTGCGAGCTTCAGAGAGTCGTGCAAAAAGAGAAAACAGAAGAGCCAAGAAAAAGAAATTGAAATGATATTTCAGTTCCTTGACAAAAGCATTTGACTCGATTACTAAATTTTATTATTCATATTTAATAAAATGATAGGTAACGAAAATTGATTTAAATTTTAGCGAAGTTTTCAAATTTAGTTAGGATAATAGTTTGCTCAATAGTTGCTGCAGTGTTTGTACCATGGGCTTTGTAAGGATCAACTTTTTTTGCCAGAGTATTTATTTCCCAAATTTAGAAGCGAGTTAGCCGACTTGGGGGTGCCCAACTACTCCTGCCCAGGGGACTTGATGAAGCCTTCGAAGACAATACCAACAAGCGTCAACTCCGTCCGACCAGCTGATATTAAAGTCGTTATGAATCTGGGAGATTCCTTGAGTGTAAGGGGAGTCTTGCTCAATTTGATATTCAAGGTTCAAACTCAGGCAGGAAACGGTGCTGGCGCTCCGCAAGACGATCCTCTTGCAGTCGTCCTCCAGTACAGAGGTCTCGCATGCTGGGGTGGTGGCGACAAGACCCTGGATGAGCACGCTTCGATTTCAAGTATTGAAACGTAATTACGCTAAAAATGGAAACAAGATCTTCTCAGATATCCTGAAGAAGTATAATCCGAATCTCTTCGGATACTCGATGGGCATCGGCTCACCCAATGTGTGGGAGATCGCCCAGTTGAACGTCGCTATGCCAGGTGCGAACGCGAAAGACTTGCCAGGACAAGCAAGACAATTGGTCAATTTGTTAAACAAGCACACCGAGGTCGATAGTTAAATATTCACATTAAAAAGTAGGATCGTCTTCTAGGCTGTTAACATGAAGCAGGACTGGAAACTGTTGAACATATTCATCGGAGGAAACGACGCCTGTGGCTACTGCCGACACGAAAACTATGCAGCTGATACGTGTGTAGACGAGGTCAAACAAGCCATCCAAATCATCTACGACAACGTGCCCAGAGTGATCGTCTCGCTAACTGCAATGCTGCAGTTGGAGATCCTCAGGAAAACCGACAAAGGACACTACTTCTGTCAGAGGCTCCACAAGTGAGATTCTTCGGGGATCCCAATTTCATCGTCGTCCAATTCCAGAGACGAATGTGGCTGTGAGAGTAACAGCTCTTACACTAGCGATCAGATTAAGGCCTACTGCGTCGAATACGCCAACGACGAAATTGACTTGGCGAACAGCGGCGTCTTCGAGAAGGACGACTTCACACTCGTCACACAGCCCTTCATGAGGGACATCGATGATCCTCCGCAATTCCCCGTATGTGAAAATTGAAAATTATTTGGGGAAAAAAAAATATTTTTAAGAATGGAACCACCGATATGCGCTTCTTCGCGCCAGATTGTAAGTAACCAGATCCCATAAAGCTTCGTGCGAGTTGAACGACGTTTGATGGAGTAATAATCCCTTTGAGGTTTCCACTTCTCTCAATACGGCCACGCACTGGTGACAACCTGGTTGTGGAAGAACATGCTCGAACCGACGAATAGCAAAACCACCAGGGGGTCGATAAGTGCTCCCGCATTGCCATTAGCTTGTCCAGATTCGGTATGATAGTTCATGTCTTTGATCAAAGGAAGTCTTCGTCACATTCTAGAACTATAAATAGGGGAAGCGGGTCCTCAAAGGGGACTTTCTTTGAAGTTTTTCACTGAGAAGATGTGGATAGACATTTTTAAGTCAGCTCTGACGTATTTAAAAAAAAAACGTATTTCTTTGTTATTTTAAAATTCGTATATATTTCAGAATTGCCCCTTCATTCGTACGAAAGCCAATAGCGCTGACTGCAGCAAATACCTTACACCTGTACAAGATTGAATATTCCGTTACCCGTTACTCTCTTTGTTATTTATTTGAGATTCGAATAAACGAAGGCAGATGTTTCATTTTAGGCGAATTTCATCGGCTAGGGTTAATCGGGCATGAAAATTTCGTACATATTCGCATTTTAAGCATGACATAATTCATAATTCGACGTGTTCATATGTAATTGCGTCTAACGGGGGCTGGAACATGCTATTATGAAAATGACATCAAATTACACGCTTTAGAAGTTATTTTAATCTCATCTTTTAGCTCTTTTGAACTTTCATCTCGAAAGTTTTCCGAGAGTTTTCAAGTTCATCAGATTTCCTCGAAGTTATTAGTTGCTCGTTTTCTGGGGCGTTCGGCTTTGCAGCAAAATGACCGAATAGTACAAACTCAGGGCATTCGCCTTTATTTTCTAGCCAAGCGCCTGTTCCCGCTAAATGCTGCGACTTTGCACTTTCAGTCAGCTGATTCCGAGATCCAAAACGGTTTTTCAACCCCATGCTTCATTATAGGCTCAAGATCATGCACTCTTTTTCAAATATCTCGACGTTATTGTGAGTTGTATTCGAATCGTCTTTGCGAAAATTCTCCCTTGTCCAATTTTTCGCGTCCGACCCCGGCTGTCTCTCACGCCTTTACGCAAAACAGAACTTGTAATGGGAAAATACTGAAAACCTGAAAAACTTCCGCGCTTAGCCAATTTTTGTACACTTCTTTCGGAAATTCAGTACGAGCATGCAATTTTGCTCGTTTTTACGAAGTTTTACCAATTCTTGTACCAAAACTTGCCTGACTGACTAGCACGAAAACTCTTCATGGCCTTTCGCTCAAATCATCTCGTCACCGGCCTTTAATCGGTTTGACGCAACGACCGCAGTAATTCTCTGATATAAATCGATAGCGTTTCTCCTTCGCGTATTGTTCGTTTGTTCTGAATCACTCGCTAGCGCACATTTTCTGCTTCCCCTCCCTGTGTCCAACCGCGTTGGCAAAGTATCAAGCGAGCGCCTTGCGCAAGACCGCGCTGCGTCGCCGCATCGCGTTCGCGGTTCCGCGTCGCGTCACTTTCTTCCCTTTCCCTCACTGGTTTTTGTGCGTTGAGAGGAGACACTTCTCTAATTTTCAGGGTCTTATTCCTCTCATTCACTCTGTTCTCCAGTCAATTTCTGTCTTCTTTGCGTCTCTTCAATCACCCGCCGTCTTTCTTTTCGACCCCTGCGCTCTGTTCCAGTCTGTGCCTCTCATCTAAACGCACTATTTCTCCGATGTCTGTATCTCTGTCCGCTTCTCCCTCGCCTTCCTTCCGCTCCAAGTTACACACGCATTCTCTCCCATCCATTATTACGTAACTCCCCCCGGTTCTTTTACCCCAACCTTACTCCCAAAAGCTTTTCGCCGTATTTGGGTATCCTCCAATTAATTTTTAATTAATCGATTTTTGGGAACGATGTCGTTTGACTTGAATGACGTAGACGTATTTTCGTCTGTCTGGCTATTGCGAAATCGTTAATATTCTAAATGAAATAATAGCGCTATCTCTGTTCTCGCTGTTCCGTCTCGTGTTGTTATTTACGACCCGAATTTGATCGCTCTCTTAAAGTGAGACACCGAAAACAACATCATAAATTCGTATATATCAGGCATCAGGCTTAAAATATCACCAACCCATTGAATTCACCTCCAAATATTTATTCCCATCATCGTTTAACAATCTAGCATCTCATATCTGTTCCCAAAGTTAGTGATTCATAACTTTACCTCTAGATCGCTAGACATGAAGTATGTTATCTTGATGAACTGTTAAAATGGTTCCGTAGTAAACCAAAATGCAACACGTCTCTTTTCGCGTATATCATTTGCATTGATTTTTTTTAGATGTTCGCGTATTTCTTAGAAATAGTGTATTTTCAGGCAGCAGCTCTTCTATGTTCAGTCTGGCACAGATCGAACAACTCGATGCACTAAATAACAGCAAAATCATGCAAAGGTCAGCTTTCAAGCCATCGATTTAAACCCAGTCATCTAAGGTTAATCGCATACAATATTATTTCCCGATTTAACAATGTAAGCCAATCAAGAGTGAAAGTATGCCCCTTGTGCATAATACATAATTTTCATATACACGGGGCAAATATTTGAACAGCTCGTTGTTGCACAAAAACGGGCATTGTACAAGCTCACCTCAAGCGGGGAGCACAAGCCTCTTTTTTCCCGACCAAACTAGTCCTTTGTCAAAGTTGAGAAAGGGGAAATTGAAATTTTTCAGCATGAGTCGCGGTTCGTTCGTGTCGGTGACTGGGGCATCGAATCTGCTCGCCTCGCCCACGTCTCCCCCTCCCCTGGGCATGACGACGACCAGGGGATCCAATGCGACGTCCACCGCTCAGGGCGGAGGACACACGCAGGGGGAGATACTGGGATTGACCACGCTCGAGGACGATATCTGGGCAGCGGCGGACCGAGACTCGGCCGTCCCTCCTGAGGAAGATGAGGAGTCGCTAGGGTAGGAAATGTTGTGTGTCAATCTTCTGCTGAAGAATACAATTTTCAGATATGGCTTCGGTCCTCCATCCATCGTCGCCTCGCTCCTCGATAGTCCGTCCACCACAGCACACAGTCGCTTGTTGTGCGAGGAGCAGCACGAAAGTGGTGCACAAAATTCAAAATGGGCAGAAGTATACAGTGCCATTTTAGCACCTCCAAAACACTCGTATCCCACTCCATCGGATAGTTCAGAGGGATTCGGCAGATCCCTGATGGACTCGCGATCAGACCCTCTGATCACAAGGCCATCAACCAGTGCCTGCTATGACGAGCCAGATTGTGATAAAATTGAGGCTGAAGATTTAGAGGCAATTTCTGATTTATCTTTGGCTTCTCAATATCATATGTTCAGGTTCAATGGATCAATGAATCATTCGAAGAGCAGGAGAAACATAAACATTTGTACGCGAACGATGGCTTGAAAACCCTATTTTATACCGGTGCAAACGCAGAAGTAAAGGTATGCGTTCCTTATGTAGACTGTTCTATTTTTAGCACGCTTCAATCTCTAATAGCGTTTGATTGTCCCTATTCTTGCTTGCGACCTCTCTTTATAGCCCGTAGCGCGTTTCTTGTCTCCTCCCTCCCATCGCGTATCTTTCTCGCCCTTCTCTCGCAGGCCACATATATCGATTGATCACGTTCAACCAAGCGAGCTTGAAGTTACTCCTAGAAAAGCACGCGTAGCTCACAAGCTCTATTTTAAAATTTTAGCCATCAGAAAGGAGGAAAAGTTGCGAATCTTCTTCGGACTGTGTGGAGAGACCCGATCGATTGCCGTACGCTAAGCGATTAAGCAACCAAGAGAGTCGAGGGTCCAGGGAGTCCAAAGACACACCGATACAAGTCACTCCAGCGAAGAACATTCAAACCGTTCCACAACACACCGATAACTTTATTCCATGTAAGCAAAGGTCGAAGAGACGATTTGCATAGTTCACATTTAGTGTTAACCCCCAAATCTGAAGCTCTCCTGCATCGCAAGCTCACTGAGCCGCAACTCCAACAACCAGTTCTACCTACTCTTCAAGAGACCTTCAGCAATATCAAACTTCTTCAGGAAGAAAGTGACACAGAGGATAGGACAGGTATTTGCAAGTTCATGACTGAAAGAAAAGCAAGCTAATATTTCAGAAGCCCTAGCCACCGACGTTGCTGAGAAGCTTCTTCTCTCAACTGGGCTGACACCCGGTTCTAGCACTACCACTGCCAATTTGGCTCGGACGTACCAACAACAGCCTACATTCTCTTTCAGTGAGCAATTGGACAACGCAACCGAGTCCTTGGCGATCGAGTTGATAGAGACGGTTCTCTTCGGCACGAATCTCACCCCGACTACAGTTCCACAACTGCCAGAGAGGATTTTCGAAGCGGAAAGTCGTAAACTTGAAAAAGGCAAGGCCTGCAGACGACTCGACATGGATGATCTGCCGTCCTCGTCCACCAGTGAGCCGAAGGAGTCATCCAGAGCAGACTCTGGTGCGCCGGAAGAAGATGATGCAGGCGGTTCCTGGGAAGATCTGGACGACGAGGCCATCGATAAGCAGTTCCAAGAGCTAAAGATCCTCGATTCGAAAGATGATCCGCTGAGGAAGACCGCCAAGAAGCCTATCAACTACTTCGATCCACCGCCAGCCTTTCCTAGCGAGCAGATAGATTTCAACCCGAATGGTCAGTCCGATTCAAGAGATCAAAGAGCAATGCTTTGCCCTTCCAGATTTGATGCACGTCCTCGAAGCCTACAACGTTCCAGAGTACAAAGTGGCGGACGACGTGAGGAAGACGGTCGTGGAGAAGATGGGCTACGACAAGGCAGACGTGCTATGGATCGACAGGAAGACGGTGTTGGTGGCTTTCGAAGATGAGCGACAAGGTATAAATTCTCTAAGCTTCCAACCTTCAAACATATCAACTTCAGCCAAGCGGGTTTCATCCCTAACGCCTAGTCACTGGCTGAAGTTCCGACCGCTGGTGCAGTCTCCGGCCCACGTTAAGAAGGCTGCTATGGAGAATAGGGCTAAGCTGAGATCGAAAATGTAAGAAAATGAACCATTGAATAATAGTGAAAACGATCAACATTTTAGACCGCGTCCAGCTACCAATGCAGCTACCGCAAGACGGCTCGTCGAGGCAGCACTGGGCAAGAAGTCCTCCGTCTCCAAAGAGAAGAGACAAGAGGAGGCCAAACAGTTGGCCGAGGCCAGAGGTAGAAATTTTAACTCTTTACCTCTGCTCCGACTTTTCTAAAATATGCTAATTTTAGCCTTCAAGAAAAACGCCAATTCCGCTTGGGACGACTAGGCATTTATTACGCGATTTTCTCGGATTTTTTGCTCGTTTTCCTTTAACAATTTGCTCCTACTTTTTCCTTCATAATTCACAGAAATTGCTACATAAAAAATTTGTTACCTAACGTGGCATTTTTGTACTTACTATTCTTTACTTTTTCACCTTTTCTATGTTCCTATTTTATTGTAAGCTCTAGGATATGTCAATTTTCATGTTTGAAAGCCATAAGATATTGTATCTTGGAGCACTTTCTCTTCAGTGTGATTGTGTGTTAAGCTCTTCTTAAAGATTTTTTTATAAGGACGAATTTTTTTCTTCAAAAATTCTGAGTTGTGATTTATTTTTATGAGAAAATTGAACTCTAGAATTTGTTACACGAAATTTCGACTTTCTCCAAAACCAATTAGGAATTTTTAATTTCTTTTCGCTGCTGCGCGTCGTCTCAAAAGTGGGCGAATCTTTCGCATCATGATTACTCACGTTTTAAGAAATTTGCTCGAAATTTTCAACAAAATTTCAAAAAAAAAATCTACATTTATGAAATTCTCCTTCATAAATTGTACTTTTACGATAAGTTAACCATAAAATTTAAAAATTTTCAAAAACAGGTTAACTTACCATTTTTCTTCATATCCAATAATTCGAAATGAGGATTTTTAAAATTCTTTTTTGAAAACTCCAGTTTAAGAATACGAAAATTCGATGGCCTGGCATATAAATTATTATGCGATGGGTCCCGAAAATTCATTTTTCGATTATTTTTTTCTATGAACTGTATGTTCTATTCCTATTAACGATTTTCCGAGCATTGTATCGTTGCTTCTACTTTTTCGTATTACAGTATGTGAGGAGATAAATACTACGCATACTTCTTGCAACTCGCCTTTGCACGAGCCATGCCACTCCTTCTTCTCCCTTTTCTGTTATCTCTTCCGAGCGCATGCTATTTCATAAGGGTTAAACCTGGAAGAGGCGAGTTGCAAGAGTGCACAGTATCTACCTTCTCACATTCCGCAATACTTGTTAAAATACTTTATGATAATTTTCGATAATAAATATATTGAAAAACGAATAGAAGGAATCGCTTTTATACAGCAAATTATTACCAAACAAGTCAAAAGTATAAGCTAAAGTTGGAATGATAAAAACCCGTAAAAATTCCTGTCTTTATAAAGAAAGCTGCTATTCATCTAAAGGCTCTTGCTTGATTTCTTCCTTGATTTCATCCTTGAGCTCTTTCGAAACGAAGAGAGGGTCGGATTGGGTCTTAGAATTTGGCTGATTGACGCTCGAATTGGCTCTCTTCACAATGCGAAATTCGTTAGAGCCTGAAAATAATCAAATCATTTTCAAGACTATTAATGAAAAATTATAAGTATCGTGTCATTTTTTCAGAAAAAAATCATTATCATTCGTAAATATTATAGTTCGGATTTGGATACAAATAACGTATTAAAAAAGTAGCAATGCTTGTTAATTAATGTTCACGATATTATTGTTAATGACCGATAGCTTGGGACAAAATAAATAGCGCAATTTTGATACGCAGAAATTAACGCTCTGTGCAGCAGCAAATCTCACGACAATTCATATCGAATCAGCGAATGAATGTGACGACTATTTGTGCATACGCAATGCACTTTGCCATATTCGAATATGTGCACTATTTATTTCGTCTCAAGTTATCGGTCATCTACAATATGATGCTCACGATATTTCATGTTTACCACTTTCAGTGCTTATGAAACAAATGTGCATACCAGAAATTCTATATCTCTTCTGCGGCAAGTTTTCAATTGCGGTTGTTTGTCCTCCCTTGGAATGAACAGAGACTGGAGCAGGCTGGCTATATTTGGAAGTCGATGGTTGCTTCATGAAACGCACGATCGTCTCTCCATCCTTCACGAACGTCTGCACCAAATGGTGAGGTAGGATTTTGTCCTCAATTTTCAATATTATTTTTTTCTGGTAAACTGAAAACGTATGTAATAGGCATATCGTTATTACATATGAAATAGACAATTATTATTGATTGGGAGAGAATATGTAGATATTCAAAAATTGCGCTGCTATTCGTCTCGTTTCTCTTCTACGCAACTCGCCATTTCGCGTCCTCCAAATTCGATTTCTAATTGCTGCATGAATATCATCGACTTTGCTCTCCAGTCAACTATAGCTTATCGTTACTACTTTCCAAAATGTCATTATTTCCGAATCGGTTCCCTAACCCTATGTGCTTTTCCAGTGTAAGTCTTGTACGCGGCCGCGGGGAGCTTCGGGATGAGTGCTCGCTGTCGGAAGACGAGGTTGTTCGTGGCGGGCACGCTTGCAGCCTTAGATGGAAGGACTATGCTGACGGGCTCGTCCTCGAGAGAACTGGTCATGTTCTGAAAATTAGCACGTTTATCCGAATGTGTCCTATGAGATTCCAACTGTGACGGTCATATCAAAAGCCTTGCCTTTCTTTAATCAAAATCATTTCATGTCATGCATGCGCAGCACGTTTACGAATAACCCTCGTAGTTTACCTGACACAGCTGTGAAGCGATGGGCGAATCGAGAAATCCCGTGTGGGCGTTTTGGAAGGTGTACTCACTTCTGATCTCGTAGATTCTCAGCGTGTAATTCGAACTTTCTGGGTTGGTTTTCTGGATCTACAATAGAATCTTTTCCACTAGTTGCTTTAAAATTTTAGTCTCCTTTATTCCACATCCCCATTTCTGGCTCAAACTACTCGATAATTGAGAATGAATATGGATGCAGTATAAAAGTTGGAAAGTTTTCTTAACTCACATCAAGCACGAATTTCCCGACGAGCCCTAAAACCAACTCCAGTTTGACGAAATCGAGCTGGTGTTCCATGGCTATCTAAAGTTAGTGATTCAAATTGAAAAGCCTCCAAAAATCTCTAGAAACCTGAGAGATGAGCTTGTGCTCCAGTAAGTGCTCCGTGCAGGCGATCGACATCACACCCTGTCCATTCTTGTCCAGGCGGAAGTAGGCCAGGAGCTGAAATCAGAACAGAAATAGCTGTGTAAGTTCACTTTTGAGGTAATTGACAATCATGTAACTTGATGAAATAATATGAACTGTAAGAGGATAAAAAAGCACTATAATGGCTACACCTGATTTATTCAAGTTGTGAGGTCGTGCAAGTTTTTTAATTACCCATCTTTAAGAGTACGTTCAAATTTTGTTCGTGCTAAAGCGGCACATGCCGAAATAAAGTTGTTCGTGAGAGATTCAGAGAAGCGATACACTTTGCGCTCTCTCCACAAACAATGCTATTTCTCAGTGTTTATACACGCTTGAACGAACAAAGTATGAACGAGCTCTAAACGAAAAATCGCCATACCTCACTGAATAGCTTGGTGAAATATCCCTTGGTGCCGTGGTGCTTGACGATTCTGAACAGTGACCTGTTGACCTGCTGCCCCAGGCGCATCTTGATCAGCGACGCGATCGCAGTGACGAACGGAATCTGTTGCTTGCAGACGGGGAACTTGTCCTTCACCAGACGGTAGTTTGGCACCAAACGAAACGGCTCTGAAAGTTCAAGCAATTTTGGCGAGTTGTTGTTATAACTTTAAACCGAGATTTGCGATGATTTTTAACGGGGTATAAGTGAGGATTCTCGTAAAGCTTGTCACTAATCGCGTTCCATACTCGTTAAACGCGATATATTATTGGTTGGAGAGAACGTCGATATTCAAAAATTGCGCTATTCCCATCCCGTTTCTCTTCTACGCAACTCATTATTCCGCTACAAATTTGATTTCGAATTGCAGAATGAATATCGAGACTTCGCTCTCCAATCAACAATATGATAACGCTTAGTAAGGAGAAGATTTGTTTACAATACTATTTCTTACGATCATAAAAATGAACTTCATTTTCAACGTTTGTAAAGATGATTTTCCTCACTTGTAGCGAACTCCTGTGCCACTTCCGGGTCGCACTCCT
Organism: Diploscapter coronatus; assembly: GCA_964036155.1. Classification (NCBI taxonomy): domain Eukaryota; kingdom Metazoa; phylum Nematoda; class Chromadorea; order Rhabditida; family Rhabditidae; genus Diploscapter; species Diploscapter coronatus. The sequence goes on along the minus strand of OZ038422.1, from coordinate 663,704 downwards.
GAAGGACGGCTTGCAGTTTTCCACGAGGCGACTTGATGTCGAACAGAGTGTTGTAGAGCAAACAGAAGGCTGGGTCGCCTGAAAGAAACCGTCTATTTAGGGGAACAACAAAATGACGATACGGGACTAAATTCACTTTCTACAATATAACAGCAAGTTCATATATAATCAACAATGGCAACAATTTCTAGAAGTTGTATTGTGGCATCGTCGAAAATGCATTCCTTGAGCTTCGTCATTTCAAAACTGCTTTTTCAAAAGGCGACTTATTTTTATCGAATCATTCGAAAGGTCGTCACTTTCTGGGGGCAGTTTGTAAATGGCGTGTAACGTGAAATGACGAAGTGTTTTTGGCATTTGACGAAATTCTTCCGTTTTTCTGCACAAACCCTGTCAATTTCTATTGCGTTCAGTCAGTCATTTTTACATTTCATCGAATACCAAAAATGCGTTCGTCATTCCGTCATTTACAGGTTGCTATTTCTGATGCTAGTGCTCCATTGGTGTCCTTTCAAACGGCCAAATATTTCAAAAGAGCACTTTTGTGCTCCATACCTCTGAGTGCGTACTTCTTGACGACGACATCGATGTCCCAGATGGCGACGATCAACTCGTATATCGCGTTGATGAGTCGTTCGAACTTGAAGACGCACTCTTGGTTGCCCATCAGCTCGAGCTCCCAGATGCACTTCTCGATGAAGTGTATGATGAGGTAATGCGACTGCTTCAGGGGCGAACGCACCACGTAGATCTGGGGAATTGGGTCGTCCTGAAGAAAATCAAACCTAGGAAAGAATATTAGGAAAATGCGGAATTTACTGACACATGCGATCGAAATTGAGGTAGACTAAAGAGTCGTTACTTTCCAACAACTTTCATTTTCAGATTATCATTTCCGTATACAAATTTTTAGGTCTTTTACTTTTTACCCCCATTTTTTCAAAAACGAGATAAAAAGTACAAGAAGCCAAATTTCTGTCTGAGAAAATCGGTGATTTTTCTCTAAAATGTCATTAATTAATATCATTATAGAGAGTGAATTAGATTGTTCATTTAGTTTTGCTAATCTCATTTTTAATAGCATTCTAAAAACCTACTGTCGTCGGCAGCCTGATCCTGCCCAGGATGTTGCACTGAATATTCGATGTGAATGATCGACGGATCGTCTGAAATAGTTGATATTTGATATTGTCAATGACCGATGACTTGAAACCGAAATAAATGGCACTAACTTTTAATGCGCGTTGTTGCAGTATACTTTACTTTATTACGTCATATTCAAAGAATGAGGTAGATAACTATTTATGAATACGCAATGCACACTTTGCATATTCGAATTTGTGCGCGTCATTTATTGCGTCTCAAGCTATCGGTCATTGATAATATGTTGAAGAGTTTTAAAATTTACATGGACGATTTTGTTCATGACGGCGACTTTTGGCTCGTCGTAAATGCCGTTCAAGCGCATGTCCTGCGCTCGCGCATTCACAGAGTAGTTGCCCTTGCTGCAGAGGGTCTGAAATTAATATATTTTCCAAGTTTAATCTAGATTTTTCTTTGTTTTATTTAATTGGTTCACTCAAAAAGCTTTTTCTTAATCTAAGGATTATATTATGATTTTGGTCACATTATCTTCCATCAGGAATAATGAAGATATCATTTTATTTAGATAATGCTGTTTTTAGATGTCTAGAAATTATTTAATGATCGTATGTTTCGATTTTTGCATCTATAATTCTTCAGAATTCAAATACGCAAAGACCAAATACCCAATTATCATTGCCATATTCTTATTTATTCGTCATCACATTCATATTTGTTTGCTTGGATATTTGATCTTTAATGATGGTATGTCAATGGTGATTGATCACTATAACGTAACACGCAGAGGGGTTTCCTCGACTTTTCTAGATGCCTCCAGAATCATAGTTCGGTTTCTATATATGGGAGAATAATGTAGCCCTTTTCAATGTAAATTTTAACCTACATATTTTTCCTATGCATTTTGATCCAATTATATCTCTTTAGCACGTGTTTTTCATGTCCTTTTTTCCTTCCTCCTTTCTATCAATTATCAATTTTATAAGGTGCAAAATGATAATTCCCAATACGAAAATAAAGCGCTCGCCTTCAATTTCAATGGCATGGTGGTACACACTGTCAAAAGACGTTCTTTTTCACTCCCATTTACAAACTGATAGCGCGTCAAAGTTGATCAATACAAAGAACTATCAAATTTCAAATCAAAACATTTACGTCTAAGCAAAGTTTATCATTTGTGTCAGAAAGTTGCCGCATTTTCTACGCAAATTTCACACATTTCAGATTGGGCAATGATACGAATATTGCATCACATTTCTGTTAGTTGAAATAAGCAATGAGTGAGAGATAGCTGTAGCCTATGATAAAGAGGAAGAGAGCGAAAAGAAAGAACGTGAGAGGGTGAAAAATTGCAGATGAAGACCCCGCCCCCTATATTGTATAGGCCCCACGGCGCTAAGAACAAAGTATAAAAGGCTGTATCAATCGGAACTATAAAGCGAAGCCAGATTTTGTTATTCGCTCCAAAGTCTACTAAATTGCTATCTCTAATTTTTAAATTCAAAAGATTTTAATCTCAAATTCAGGATTCGAATTCGATAAAAAAGCGTCTACAGAAAATGTGCGGAATTTTCGCGATTTGTCATGCGAAGTGCTCCAAGGCAGCATATTACTCGCTGGAAGAGGCCAAGAAACGATCCAAGTAGGAAACGTTTGAGAAATTTTTAAAAATTTTTAATTTCTTGCAAAATTCAGGCGGCAAAGACACAGAGGTCCTGATTTTGATGGATACTACCAAGACGCGAGGACCGGAGACATTCTGTGTCATGAGAGATTGGCTATCGTCGATCTGCATGCTCATCAGCCCTTACAGGGGACTACTCCGAGCAGCTGGGTAAGTCGGTTAAAAATTTTTGTTCAAACGATTTAACATTTTTTTAAAACCTTTCTATCATGGTAAAATGTACGAAAATTTCAATTTTCATACGGTAGTTTCAAAGAATCTGATCAAATACAGCAGCAGATTTTGTGTTTCACGTGCAAGAAATGACGCTATTTTCAAGCAACCTCTACGCTATTCTTTACTCGCCAATTGTTGCTCCTTCTTTCTCTCGATCAGACGTATCACTGATAATCTGGAAATCACTCAAATCCCTTATCACTTCTCTCAGAGAAAACAAGGAACCAATTCGCTAGACTTCAAGGAATTTTCAGCCTTCTAAAAATAGCCAGAAAATGTCAAATATTTTGCCAACTCTACATCACGAGTCTGTTCTTGAACCTTGAACCAGGAAGGAAGAAGTACTTTTATGAAAATAACGAATCTTATGCTATTTCCTGATGATTGCTGACAAAAATAATATGCCATTGGGCTTCTCTACCAAAACTCGCGATTTTGTTATCTAGAAGCACAAAACTTCTTGAACTTTCTGACCCAAGTGATAACGATCGTTCTTTTACTGATAAGACACAAATAACCTACCCGCCCGTTCTCTAATGTCATAGGATTCACCTGGGCTCTCTTAGCAAATATCTCATACCCCTTCTCAACGAGCTCATGTGAAGGGGATTTCCCCGTCAAAATAAAAATAAGCGCCAAAGAGCGAACTACTCAATTTTCAACGTAAATTATCTCAAGAGTCTCATGATCTTTGAAAAACAAAATAGAAAAAATAGTTTTAGGTCGTTCACAACGGCGAAATCTACAACCATACTGATCTGAGGGAGAATGAGCTTCATGGCATCCACATGCGCTCCACCTGTGACTCCGAGGTCATCATCTTCTTGTTTGAGAAGATGAAGTCAGGCATGATGTGCAATATGTTGGATGGAATCTTCGCTTTCGCACTGGTCCATGATGGCAAGTTTCTGGCTGCACGAGACCCGCTCGGAATAAAGCAGATGTACTACGGCGTCGACGAGGATGGACGCTACATGTTCTGGTAATAAAAACCAGCCTTCCGAAGAAATTGGTCCATTTAGCAACGAAATGAAGTGCATCGAGGACTGCTGCGGTCAATACGAAATGGGCATCTTCCCACCAGGCCACTACTGGACCCCAGAAGAGGGCTTCGTCAGATACTACACTGTGAGAAACACATTTCGATAAAATAATTGAAAAGAAACTGCGCTTTCAGCCGAAATGGACAGACTTTCGCAACTGCATTAAAGCTCTGGACCTCCGTCACCTGCATGACTCTCTCGTCAAGTCGGTCCACAAGCGTCTCATGTCTGATGCTCCGATGGGAGTGCTCCTCTCCGGTGGTTTGGACTCGAGTTTGGTCAGCTCCATCGCGGCTCGCGAAATGAAGCACCGCGGCCTGGCTGTACACTCGTTCTCCATCGGCACTGACGCTAACTCGCCAGGTATAAAGCGTAGAAACTATTTAGTTCTTGAATGACCGATGTTTCTATCCATCAAAATTTTGAACCCAGGGCTAAAAAGTTAGCATTGCTTTAAACCAAGATGAATATGATTGCAGACGTGATCGCAGCCAGGAAGGTGGCCGACCACATCGGCACGCAGCACCACGAGTACTACTTCGCGATCGAGGAGGGCATCAAGAACCTGCGAAATCTCATTTGGCACCTCGAGACGTACGACGTCACCTCGATTCGAGCCTCGACGCCGATGTACTTCCTCTCTGGGCATATTCGCGAGATGGGCATCAAGTCGGTGCTCTCTGGCGAGGGAGCTGATGAGATCTTCGGCGGCTACCTCTACTTCCACAATGCGCCTACGGATGAGGATTTCCTGAGGGTAGACAAACTTCAAGAGAAATTCATAGTGTTCGAATTCTAGGAGACCATCGAACGAGTGCTCAACCTCAACACTGCAGATTGCCTCAGAGCCGACAAGTCATCGATGGCACAATCGCTAGAAGTCCGCGTTCCGTTCTTGGACAAGGTACGGAGATTTCCATTTTTGGCAAAAAAAAGTGGAGATTTTCAGGAGTTCGTTGAGGTCGCCATGCTGACTGATCCACAGTTCAAGAGAGCCCAGAAGCTGGAGGACGGACGCAGCTGTGAGAAGTACGCACTGCGAGAAGCCTTCAATTCTGATGTAAGAATCGTGGTTCAAGTTTTCGAAGTTTTAGGAATTTTCAGGTTCTCTACGACCTGAGTGACGATCCGGCAAGAAAAGATCATCCATATCTTCCGGATGAGATTTTGTGGAGACAGGTAAAAAGCTTGAATTGGTGACCATATGGAGAGACCCAGACATTTGCAGAAGGAACAATTCTCCGATGGTGTTGGATACAGTTGGATCGACAAGTTGATGGAGTACTGCGCTGAGCAGATTTCGGACAAAGAAGTAAATTTTAAGAAGCGAGAAATTGGCAAAAAAAAACAATGGTTTTAGTTCGCACAAGCAGAAAAGATGTTTCCGATCAACACCCCACACAGCAAAGAGGCCTATTACATGAGAAAGACGTTCCACGAGCTGTTCCCTTCGGACAGGGCCGCTATGACAGTGAGAAAGTGGATTCCCAAGTGGCAGAAGAATATCGATCCTTCGGGTAAGGACATTGGAAACGTGTTAATTTTTAAGATAAAATATACAAATTTTAAATAGAAAATTCTTTTTTTTTCTAAATAAATGCGAACTTTTAGAAGGAAATGCAAATTTTAGGCAGAGCCTCAACCATCCATGAAAACACCAAAGAAAAGCACGACGCAACTCAGGAAAAGGCAAACTTGAAAAAGAGAATGGTGACCACCAAAGCCGATATGCGCTCTGAGCAGCACGCTTAGATATTATTTAGAATTTCTGTACTTGTTGTTCTTCCTTATAAATTTGGACTCACTTATATTTAGTTTTCTTAGACAGTTTTATAGACTTTCATAGAATATATCCCGCATACATAGCTTTCATTCCTTAAACCTATCCTATTTGTTCATTTCATCATATTTTCTTGGTTTTTCCTGTACAAATTATATTATTTTTGAAGAGAATAAATATTTTCAAACTACTTTTTCCAAAGATAATAAATAAACCTTCCAACTAAATGTTGAATATTGCTTTTTAGTTATTTTAATGCAAAGGTTAAATTAAAAAGCTAAATTTAAAACATAGAAATTTTAAGTTTCAGTTTAAGCGATGAAATTTCCTACTAAATTCAAATATGGGAGACTTTTAAAACTATTTTAATAAAAGGGCACAAGTTAAAAACTAACATTAATAATGACTTCCAACATGGCCTGCTTCTCGATTGTGGAATGTCCCTGGACTTCGTCCAACGAATTCACGACCCTCTCGACCACAAGCCAGTGCTCTACGGTGCCATCATTCTTGTCCTGAAATTTGATAGATAAAATAGAAGAAAAATATCAACGAAATTTTTCAACTTCGACAAATTTCAAAAGGCATACTCAACTTCTCAAAGATGAAAAATGCAGAACGATATTTCAAGCCTCAGCAACATTCAAATATATCATCTAATATTTGCTAAATTGCCAACCAAATATGAAGAAACACTAGAACACGGTATTCATTTCGATCGAATAATTAAAACACCTACCACAAAGTTAGTAATTAATTTCTTGCCGTACTCCTGAGCGCCAACGATTTGCACATTACTGATTGAATTTGGAACTGGAGTGAAAGAGGCCGATGATGAGCATTCTGGGGGCTGATGATTCGGATTGGAATTTGAAGTCGACGAGGACTTTTGGGATGGCGTGATATGGCCTAAAATTCGAACAGAGCTGTAAATGTTTAGATACATACGCGTGTCTAAACACTGACAGGCTTGGTTGGGGGAATGCTAGTTTTGTGGGATGGGGATTCTGCCCGCAGAACAAAGCATACAATTTCGAATTAGGGCAAAAGATGCATTTTTGAAAATTAAAAATTTCAATCGAATTTTGCTTTCTCGCTTACATGACAATTATGCCATTCCGAAGTTACGGCTATTATGAATGATCCGAAATAAATAGTTGAGCCAAAAATAATAAAAGGGGAATTAAAACCCTACCCCTAAGCAGCTCGGTGAAATTGAGCTTAGGTCCGGTGGCCTGGTCGTTCGATTGGAAAACCCGAATTTTCCTGGTGACGAATTTGCCGCCCGGCATAATGTGCGGATAGGGCTGGAAGCGAGCCGTCGATTCGTTGGAATTAGAATTTCTCTCCAGCGGCTTGATTCGCAACTGACGGCGCAGAACTCGGGTTTCCTGGAATGCATCAAATCAGAGCTGTAAATATTTAGACACACGCGCATGACGAGATGGGTTGAAGACAGTTTGTGCCAAAAATAGTGATTTACCAAAATTTACGAGGAAGGTCTCTACAATTTTGATACAAATCATCTCCAACCCAGAACGTCAACTTTCCAAGTGAAAACACGAATTACCGATGGTTTCTCAATCTCCCTGATAATTTGCGTGAGCGGTCTCCTTCCGACGTTCTGATCGAAGCACGGCGAGGGACTTCTCCTCGGATGGGAAGTCGTCGAAGTCGATGCGCGAGGCGTGAAACTCTCCTCGAAATCGAAGCCATTCCCACCCGCCAACGGTTCCTTCTTGATCTCTTTTTCGGCCTGCAAATTGTGCATTTCCGACAAAGCTTAAAATTTTATATTATTAAACATTATCTTTAAGACATTTCTGCAGACCTATAAAAATCAAAGCTATTGTCGTCAACTTTATCATAAGGGCAGTGCTATTTTTAATTAAGAACCTCCTGCATTTATGTACGGCTTATATGCACATACGGCTGTATTTACAGGCGGATTAGAGAGGGTAGGGAGTGTAGGAAAAGCGGAGAACTAAGAAAGAGCCGCCTGTAAACACAGGAGGCCTTGATTAAGTTATTGATAAATCTTTTCTAGTAATTCCTACAAAACAATTTTAAGGTAAAAAAATACCTGCTCCGTTAATTTGGAGAGAGGAATGAGCGATCCGGTCCCAGATTTCGATAGAGACGGTCCCTGATTTTGACTAGGAGTTTGGCGAGTAATAGATCGAATGATGGGTCGAGTAGCGGTGACTTGCTTTGTTTCGGCAGGAGTAGCTGGAGTGATTTTCCTGATTACCAGCGGCTTGTTCACGTACGTCGTGTTCGAGCCGACCAGGATGATATCAGAGGGGCTGACGTTTCGCCTGGAAGATAATGAAATCAAAATATGCAGGATTTGAGAAATATCAATCAGGACTTTGGAATAAATTTCGAAATCAGAATTCGAACATATTCCTGATATTAATAGCTTTTCTCTTGAAAGAAAATATCGTTGATTGGAAAGCAAAGTCGATATCCATGCATAAACGCAATTGGAAATCTAATTTGAAGGAGCGAAATAGTGAGTCGCGTCGGAAAGAAACGAGAGACGAGTAGCGTAATTTTTGAATATCGACGCGTCTTTTTCCCAATTAACAATTGAAAAGGAAATTCTAGAAGTACGATTTCAACCATTTTCTTCTTGGGGAAATTAAAGATTTTCGTTAATTTCCGAATAATAAAAGTGAAAATAGTCGTGATTAAAATTGAATGTGTTACTTGATGACTCTGATAGTTTGTTCCTGAGAAGGAATAATGGATCTTCGAGTCTGAAGTTGAGGCAAAACGTCGGCCAAAGTCAGATTAGGAGGATCGCCTTTAGCTGTATAGCGAACGCCTATCTGAAATATTAAATAAAAAAAAACTTTAAATTTCTCGGAAAACATTATGGCTATTTCTGAATTACAGTATTGTTGATTGGGAACAAAGCCAATGATATTCATGCAGCAGCAAATTAGAAATCGGATTTGGGAAGGAAAATGATGAGTTGCGTAGAAAAGAAACAAGAGACGACTAGTACAATTTTTGAATATCGACGCGTTCTCTCCTGATCAATGATAATTTCAGGTGAAAAGGGGAGGAAAATGAAATTAGTCGACAAAAATTTTCATCGAGATTTCTTTTCATAAAGATTTACTACGATTAAGTAACAGACAATTTTATAGTAAATCTAATGTTTTCCTCATGAAATTTCGTATAAAACTGAATAAAGTATATTGGATCACATGTAAAATTCACTAGCACTTTTTTCTTTTCATTATACTCCATACCTTTAAAGTATGGTGAATTCTATAAATGGAGGGACTGGCGAATTAAAACAGGGACCCAAAATACTGACCTTATTGTTAGCAGGAATCTTCACAACGGGCACTCCGTTTTGATTCGAGCCTCCGGAGAAGGTTTTGACGATGTAGCGGCCTCTGAAAATTTGTGCTAATTTAAACAAATTTCGAAATTTCCAAAACCTGGCCCCATTCGTGACTTTGATGCAGGGAATCATTCTGGGCTGCGGAGTCGATGTCTCGGGAGCGACATCGACATTTTCGATGGCCGAGGTGACAACGCCGGATTTTTTTTCTCTGAAATTTAAAACTCCCGTCAAAAATATAAACGGCAATTGTTGAACTGACGTGATCTATAAGCTAGGGATAGGGGAGTGAAGGAGGGAAAGTAGAGAGAAGTGTGCGAAAAAGATAGTTCACGTCCTCACGCTACCCCCGTCATTTCTCAGTTGCCAATATAAGTGGTCTCCTGTAAAATTCACCAGCCATTTTTCTTCTTCCTAGTTCTTAAGTCTGGCGATTTTACAAATGCTGATCATGGTGAATTGGCGAATTTTACAGGAAGCCAGTTTAAATTTGCACCAAACCTGTGTGAAATTATAAAATTTTACCGAAATTAAAAAGAATAAATGTTTTATTTTTCACCGAAAATTGACATTTCAATCAAAATCTTTGTGGAAAATGATTAGAAACACTGAAAGCGGAAGAAGATAGAAATTTCATACCCAAGTGTGGAAGTCGAAGGAACTTGATCGTCTTGAAGTTGCCTCGAATCGGGAGACTTCTGGATTTTCTGATTGATCATGCTCAGCAAAGTCGCATTCGCATTGGGCATTTCCCTGGTCACCATATCGAAATTCGAATCCACTACGGGCTCAGACTCGTTGCTCGAAATGCCATCCACCACGGGTGAGCCCTCGGTGTGACTTTCCAACTCCGCATCATCGAAATCACCGTCCATTTCCAAGATAATCGCTGAAAATCGCGAAATAAACAGGTGCTTTTGGAGAATTGATCGAAAGGAATGAATTGGCGTGTGGAATATGGCGCAACGGTTGGCGCAACGTGATTTCGCACCAATCCACATATTGCGATAGAGCGCATTAGAAGATGCAGTAGGCAGAGTGGACGAAAAGACTCGTTCATTTATAGTTTTCGTTGAAAATGGAGTGGAATCTATAAAGTTGGCTCACTTTTGTACACTGCAAGAGTCCCGCCAACCATGCTAATAACAGATTAGTCCAAAACGGGGGTACTATAGGCAAATTTATTCTAACTTTTATTCTTTTGTAAATGCTCAATTATTTTAAGAAATAGCCTTCTTAAACGTTTTTTCTCGTGATCTTTTGGGAATTTAGAAAATGGCAAAAGTAGATGATTTTTTTTAGAAAAAAGCATAAATTTATGTTTACTTTTGCAGGAAACCATTCAAATCAGTATTCGTCCAAATTTCTAGTAGACTCTTCAAATTTTCTCACCAGAAAAATACACGTTTGTCTCTCAATTTTCTGCTTTCTGTGTAATTGATAGCCTTCTAATGTGAGATTGTCGATTTTTAGTCAAAAACGATGACAAAAATCGATTGCAGAGAAGAGTTTTCGATTTTATTTTATTCGATTTCGAATCCAATAAATCATTTCTATGAAAAGCTATTGTTCAATTCATTTTCGGTATGATGGTTTTCACACCCACCCTGAGATTTCAGGTCGTATATTCACAGTTTCAGGTTCAATTTTAATTTATGCATCTTCACCATTTTAACCTATCCCCCACTTTCTAAAGTATCCACTCTATATTTACGACAAAAAACTAAATCAATTTTTAATGTAAATGCCATGTCCTAGTGAGGCTCACCTTATTTTTTCAAAATATGTACTTTCCTAATGCTGCGATTTTTTACAAACAAATGCTCTTATCAATTTATTATCGCTATCATTACCTAGTGATACCTGGCATAGTGATTAATTTTGCCTCACTCCAGCTTATCTTCTTATTTTATTGCCCTTTCATGGGTGAAAATCGTTATTCGATTGAACCTGCTTGAGTCTCCAATATTTTCTTTTTTCGGCAAATTTATTCCCTTCCAATTGGAAGTTGACGGCATTATTACAATTAGGTTTATTGCATTATGAGTGAGTGCGAGCAAAACCCCGCTAATGATTCAAATAAACAAGACAGGCAAGCATTGGTTTTGTCTGAAACTTATCTTTTTTCATTTTTGAAGATCTCATTTTCTAGACAGGAGAAAATTATCTTGTCTGAATCTTAAATTGTTATCTTTTTGAATGCTTGAAAACGTATTTTTTCAGTGAAATGTTCCTTCAAACACGGAATTTTTCGAATGCTCTACTACCGAAAGGTCCTCTGGCCTATATTGGGGGTAGGAGTGTTTTTAAGTAAAAAAGAATAATAGAAACTCAGGGAAGTGGACTGCCGCAGCGTCGAATAAAGTCTTCGAAGTGACGAATCCGTACGATGGGAAATTCATCACGGAAACAACGAATTGCGATGTGGAAGATGCTAAAAAGGTAGGTCGTCAACAGATTTAGAATCAAGTCTATTTATTAAAAATTTGGAGAGCGCATAATTTTGTAACATAATGTAGAAAATGAACGGCGAAGTTTCCGTATTTTGAATAACAACTTTCAGGCAGTAGAAGCAGCTCGAAACGCGTTCGAAAAATGGTCCCTCGAAACAACCGCCAAGCAACGATCCGTCATTTTGAGGAAGTGGTTCGAGATTCTCACCGCCAAAGAAGAGGAGCTTGGAAAGTTGATCACTTTGGAACAAGGAAAACCATTGGTCGAAGCCAAGGCCGAAATCGCTTATTCTGCAGCTTTTATCGATTGGTATTCGGGAGAGGCGAGACGGATTTATGGACAAGCAAGAAATTTCATCTTTAAATTATAAGATTCAGGCTTTTTAAACCAACCATATTTTCAATTTTTATACAATATTTAAATTATTGATTTTTTCAGGTCGTTCCCGCGCCCGTTCTGAACCGTGAACACTACCATACTCGAGAGCCTATTGGTGTCATTGGAATTGTAGGTTTAATAAAAAAATTTTCAAATACCAAAATTCCTTGGATTTTTTAGCAAAATATAGATTATAACATTTGTACGATCGCCATCTATAAAAATTTTGTACTCATTCTTCATTAAAATAAAATTAAGATCACTCCCTGGAACTTCCCGACGGCGATGATCGCGCGGAAAGCTGGCGCAGCCCTTGCGGCAGGTTGTACGCTCGTCATCAAACCAGCTGAGGATACGCCTTTGAGTGCTCTTGCTTTTGCTCAGGTAAATCTGATGCCTTATTTCTTCATGAATTACGAAGATCAGTCTTTTCACTTTAAATAAAAGTTATCCAAACTTGACTCCAATATAATATTGTCCAAAAAAAACTTCTATTCAAACTAATTATGATATTTTTGCTAAAGGTAATAAGTATATTGAAAATGAGATAATACTGATTTAAAAATAGTAAATCGGAAAAATGCAGACCGGCGAAGAAGCGGGCATTCCTCCGGGCGTGGTGAACGTGATTCCTGCAGACCGTACAAACACTGCTACGATTTCGAAATACCTTTGCGAAAGCCATGATGTCGACGCAATTTCTTTCACTGGAAGTACGGCTGTTGGGAAGGTACTTTTATTCGTTTTTTACTTGCTATCTTTCTATGTTCAATTGCATTTCCCTACAGTTTTTGAAAGTCTTTAAATATGTTTTTCGATAATATTCTTCTATATGTTTTATGTTTAATTCTAGCTACTCCTGGCTCAATCAGCATCGACCGTAAAGAGAGTCAGTCTCGAGTTGGGTGGCAACGGGCCTGTTCTCGTATTTGAATCTGCCGACATTGATACTGCTGTAAAGGTAATTTTATTATTATTATTATTTTTCAACTTGTGTTTAAACAGTTTATTTTCAGGGTACAATGGCCTCGAAATTCCGTGGATCGGGACAAACTTGTGTTTCTGCCAACCGAGTGTACGTCCAAGAGACTGTCCATGATAAATTCGTGGCCGGTTTGAAGAAAGCTTTCGCGAATTTGGTGGTTGGTGATGGCATGGATCCGAAAACCACTCAGGGACCGTTGATTAATGAGAGGGCGGTTGATAAGGTTCGAACATTTTGGCTAAAAATTTACTCCATCTAAATTTCAATATTTTGTGAAGATCAACGTATTTTCAATAGTTTCAAGAAAATTGCAATTTGATGGAAGAAACAACAAGTATTTTTTATTAGAATGACTTATTTTTAGCTAATAGAAAAAGAAACCGGATTTTCTAAGAAATAGTATGGGGAGGCAAGATAGGAAAAGAAAAAAAGCCGGTGTATTTTTCTAACTGGTGTCCCGGTGTTTTTTTTTTCTAGGGGCCCTTATTTTTAATGATTCTAAATTTTTCCAGATCCGAGGCCTGATCGACGACGCAGTGAAGAAGGGCGCTAAAGTCGAATTGGGCGGGAAAAATCTCGGCCCGATCGGGTGCTCCTTCGAGCCGACACTCATCACTGGAGTCACGAACGATATGGAAATTGCTCATACCGAGATTTTTGGACCTGTTATTACTATTAGGCAAAATTTATAAATAATTTAATCCTAATATTAAGATTCATTAGATCAAAATTTCTAAATTTGATTTTGAACTGATTATGACTATGATTTAGGACTTTCAAAACTGAAGAAGAGGCTTTGAAAGAAGCAAACAATAGCAGATATGGTTTGGCTGGATATTTATTTAGGTAGTACATTAGAAAGCATGATTTTCAAAAATGTATGAGTTTGATTTCAGCAAGGACATGGCACAATGTCACAGAGTCGCTAGGAGGATGCAGACAGGAATAGTCGGTGTTAATGAAGGTGATCTATTTGAGATTTTTCATTATGTATGAATTACGCTTTCAATTTTTTAGATTGAGAATTTTTCTATAAGTTAAATTTCATAAAACTTTATCCTTTAGATAATTTCACAAAACTAAAAAAATGTGAATAAATGAAATTTGAGGACTACTGTCGGCCGCCGAGGGCATATTCGGTGGTGTGAAGGAATCTGGACTGGGTCGAGAGGGCGGCACTCAGGGCATCGACGAATTCACGCATTGGAAGTACATTTGCATTCAGCATTGAAATGAAGAAAAGCGAAAAAATCAGGTCATCATTCCTTCTCTTTAGTTACATATTTATCGTAGTCTCGCCTAGATCAAAATTTCTTCTTGGAATTATTACATGACATTTCTCTTACATTGAAAATTCACTTCAAAGATTCTTTTTGAGAAGTATTCTTTTTGCACATACTTGTATTTGGTGATTTTCTTACCATACACTATTTCGTTTCATTTTTATTACACTTGCAAATAAACGAATTTGAATAAAACCATAATTGACGTTGAAAATTTTGACTATGAAGCCAAAATCAATCAATCTTACCAAACTCTTAAATCATTTCCGTTTCTGTCAAATTCGCAGAACCGCGATGATTTCTTTCAACTTGGAATTTTTGCTACTCTTCACGATTTTCCTGCCCATTGGTGCTGTGGTGCCTTCGAATTGGACAAACAGTATGTCTTTCTAGGTACAAAAGCATGCTTAAAGTAAGTAATTTCATCTTCATTTGCCTTTGATTCACCATCAACCTTGGACTTCATAACACAAAAAAACTAAATCAATGAAACAACATCTAATTCAAATAAAAGATTTAGAATTAGCTGATTTGAATCCCAATTATATCTTTGCTAATTGGAGCATGCTACTCCAATTTTTTATTTTAACCTAATAAATGAAATATTTTCACTTTGGATAAAATTTAGAACTTCAGAGTGGATAAAGTATTATATAATAAATTGAATTTGACTGGTATTTACAAATAAAAATATCAATTTAAAACAATGATTCGAAAATCATCAAATTAGTCGATACATGATAAAAATTACTTAAGTGGCGAAGTGCTATAGTTAAAGATAGATAAGAGGATGAAATTTGAAAGAAATAGTGTGGAGAAGACACTCCACCATTTAGTAATTGCCATACAGGATTTAGTAATCTGATCTGATAGAGATAATATCACAATTATGATTGTATTCAATTATGAATTCCTCGTCATGTAGATTTGTCAGCATCCATTCTCTCCCATCTTGCCGAATTTGAATTGCTGACTCTGGCAGAGATGTAAGGGATGTTTCCAAATCAATTGGTCCAACCATTCCAAATGAGTATTTCAATTTGCCGACTTGTCCCTTACGATTCTCATAGAAATGCTGAAATAACAAAAATTAGCATTATTTAATCTTCTTGAGAATTTAAAATGGTGCTTCAAAAATTACCTTTAGCACAATTTCCAGACAGTTATTTGTCATGTTCACTTGTCTAATATCCAATATCTCATATTTCATGTTGGCAAGAAATGCATCATCAAGTCCGAAGCGTTTAATTTCACCATTTCTGGAGGGTCCAACGATCAACGTTTCAGCCTAAATGAACCAGATTGGAAAAAACCTCATGAATAGAACTTATTTTACACCTACGTTTATCACAGTTTCATGTCTGCATAATTCGTAGTTCGGTTCAGTTCCAACATCATTGAGATATGAAATTGACAAAGATTTAACGCCTAAAATCGTAACCTTCGTGACGTTTACTATCGGAGTAAATATGATACCGTATTTTCTCTAATAGAGGTTCCCCTTGAAGATCAACTTTGAGGGCAAAAACTCCAAAATTTAGCTAGAAATGCGTTATAAAAGTCATAGATGTTCGAGATATAGACTCGAAATTTGATTTAAAAAAATGTATGTTTTATATGTTTCTGTGTTTCGATACGATGTCGAAATGATATGACTGGTCAATTACGAAAAGCTAGGGGAGAGCTTCTAGTAGAAAATACGGTATAAATTCAATTTGCGTAACTTTTGCACTAATTTTTATAACATTTCGAAAATAATGCATTTCTTCTCACCTTTAGAAAAGAATGGTGATGCAAAAAATTCATTGATGTCGGTAGGATAAAATCTGATACTCATTGAAGTCTTATTTCTAATCAAATAGTTATGAGTATCAAAAAAATCTCTCATTTGTCCCCACGTCTCCTGAGTTACTTCTCTCTAAATAATCTGTATTTCGAATTAAAAGCCAATATAGCACTTACCAATTCTAGTGAATCGACATAGCCATACACATAGTGAATATAGAAAAGTAGATCCTTGAGATAATCGAAAGCTTCAGCTCTCGTCCAAAATGCCTAAATTTATTTTTCTGAAAATCACATATTTCTAACATATCTAGTTTATTACTTGCTCCATGCGAACAAAGATAGTTGGTTCATTGTTGGATACATAATCTGGGTTATTTTCGCGAGCTTCTTTAGCCTCATTTATTCGTGCCTCAATTTCTAAAAACAAAAATTATTTGATCGAAATTTCAGCGATCTTTTAAAAACCCTACTTTCAAGAGATAATTTGAAAAATTCTTCGATTTTCATAGTGGGCCATTTTTGACGCACTCTTCGAATCTGTTCCTCGGCTGGTTGCGGATGTCTATCACAACATGGAACTCGAATTTTCACCTCCAGATGATGTCGATCTCCTAAACAATAGCTGTCTCTCTGATGTCAGGTTTAAATCAAACAATTAAAAATTATATCCAAAATACTCTTTTTGTCTATCAAAAAGACTTGTAGAGGAAGGAGAACGAGGTACCCGCGGAATAAACCACTGTGCCCTGCCATTTTCCGCGTCTCTGTACCATGTATTTCATAATGCGTTCCTCACGGGTACGCGCCCGTGCTCCCTCAGAAAGTTTTTTTTTTTCAAAAACAATGAAGAAAATGAAAGAGATACTTCTATTATAACGTTATTTTTTAAATCTAAGTCAAGATATAAATCACGAGAAAAATCACAAGAGAAACATGATCTAATATATATAGTGGCTGAATAAATCATTTCATTATTGACGATAACACTATCTTACTTGTTTCACTTCGATCAAAGATATGGATATTGACAATTTTTTCGAATTTCTGAAAAATATGTTATTTTATGATAAATAGATTGAATTCTTGAAAAATTTTCGATTTTTATTTATCACGACTATTAAAACTAATAAATCGATTAATTCCCAAGATTAAAAATGGAAATACCAATTGGTGTTCGTCTCTAGGCACATAGTGATCATCGAAATTAACGTTTATCACGATCCTGTTTTTGCAGGCCAATCGCTTTCCAGCTGGATTTCTTATTTCATTAGCAACGCTATGCAGATATTTATTAACTCTTTGGATTTGGCCCAAATCTCCAATCGGCAAATGCGAAAAGACTATCTGGAGAACTTCAGGTGGCAAGTCTGCCAACGTCTTCTGAAATACTTAGACAAATTATTGAATATAAACTTTGTACAAACCTGAGACAGATGTGACATTTGCATGATTTAGCGGGATAGTTTTTCGACGAATAGTTTTAATAGACCTTAATGTGTTCTTCAATTCTATGATCTTGAAACTTTAGAATAGTTCAATTGAAAAGTGTAACAAAATAAAGTCTTTTTGCAAAAAAACGCAGAAAAGATAATCGATATTTTCAAAAGATAGAATTTACTTCTCTCGCCAGAACTTTTTTTACACATATAAACGTGCGGGTGAGGGTCGTTCCCCTCCCACCCCGCGCCCTTTCCCCCGGCTTTTTTCTCTAACACCACACTATTTTCAGGAAAAAGTGAGGGTGTAGAGGGAACGACCCTTATCCTAAACGTGCAATGCCAATAAAATTGATCATGCGTATGATGATTGGATTTATTATAGTAGCCTATTATCGACTTGAGAGAACTGAGAACATTATTTATTTCGAATAGTATGACCTTATATTCTTTATGGCTAGGTTTTAGCCCCACCCATTTACAACCTTGTTGTGCCGTTGTGCATTTCCATACAATCGCGCGGATTTTGGCAATTGAACGAGATAATTTCTCGCTTTCATGCATTCATTTTCTCTCCATTTTCGCAGACATTTCTTTTCCTCGAGCGCAATCACAGAACGCTACGAAGGCAGAGGGTTCATAAGGCCGTGATAAAATAACACTTCCCTATAGCATATTTATTCTTTTAAATGAAAAATTAAATTGTAATAATGATTATTTACAAACCGTGTGCCCTCGTACCACACGTGCTATGCGAAATAGTATACGGTTAGGGTAGGGTATTGAATGGTAGGGCACCTTTTCCCGCACTATTTCGTATGGAATGTGCTGTGCAAGGCTTGTGGTTTTCAGGTTGCCGCAATCATTTAGATTATGATGTCCTACAGTAGGTATAACGATGCGAATCAACCAATACTTCATTCAGATATCTTGAGAAATTTCGATGTATTTTTCCGTAAATACGTTATATGAGTGAATATGGATTGATGCGAGTGTATCTCCAAAATCATCTATAAATTTAGACGTTTTGATTTTGAACTTTTAAAGCGATGATCTTTTCCGAGTCCATTGTCGATATAATATTTTCGATCTGTAGTTCATTTTTGATTCTTCGATATTGAGAAAGGCAATTTTCTAATGCGTTGATTTTGTCTAGACCAAGACTGCAAATTTTTGACTCGATAAAATGCGGTCATGTTGTGTACTTCAAAATGACACGAGACGATTTCAAATCGTGTTCGTCGTGTTATCAATTGTGCCACAAATTTGCAGCCCTGTATGTGAATTTAGGTAAAAAATCAACAAATTTAAGTTGTTCAAGAAAATTATGATCAACCTAACTTTAAGATGGTGAAATTTTGCAGAAAAATAAAATGTTCGAAAATTTATAATTTTGATAATGTTTATTCGAAAGGTTTCAATATAATTATAACCTCAGCTCACACATTTTGATAGTTATAGATTGATGGATATCTTTCCCGCTGGACAGTGCAAGTGAATCTCGTTTATATATGCAAACTGTGCTTTATTTTTCTCATAAGATAATCGTATGTACAGCTATCCCTCGTCACTTTTGGATGTCTTCAAGAGTTGCCTGTATCATGTGCATTGAAATTAAATTATTATTTCACATTTTATTGAATCACATTCTCATATGAAATTTGAGATTATTAGTCAAGTTTTATTTTATGTTAATTTTCCCACTTCACGCCATTCATTCGTTTGTGGATCGTATTCCTCGATTGAATTGCAGAAATTTCCTTGTAAAAATCTGTGAAATCCAGGTTAACAAATATTCCGTATAAAGACATGCAAAATCTCAGCTCACCCTCCGATTGCATACAATTTCCAGTTAGCGACAATAAGCGAATGAAAATGTCTTTTTTTAAAATAATTTTCGAACTACTCATTTATTAACTAAATACATGATTTATTGTCTATTCGAAATAAAATGAGAATAATATATCTGTCGTGCTCGAGTATATGTTCTTAGTATTTATTATCCGACAGTTAGGGTAGCAGGTGTAATACAGTCACTAATAGAATATTAACGATGCAATAATAATCCAAATAGGAGAAGGAGAAGAAAGATGAATAATAACGAGGGCCCTTTTATATGCGGGCTGGAATATGGGCATATAATGAGAATTAAATTTCTACAATATATTAATTGCTTTTTGTACACGTGTCGGCCCGTCTCGACAGATTATTAATTCAATGGAAATTAAATCAAAGAAAATAAAAACGTCGCAGACTGGTTGCGACAATATCGAGATTTTCATAGATCAAATTGTCGTTCGTCGTTCAGTTATCCCTTGCAGGATATCCAGGAAGCACCACGAGAAGGTAGACGAACATCACTTCCCGCCACACAATAACACAAACACACCTGAAAAAAGATATTTCGATTTCTTAAATTGTAATGCTTTGATTTTCTTTTTATCTAAAAAGTGAAATATTGTGAGTTATATTGTAAATGATGATTTCTACTTGTTATTTAAAATAATTTTGTTAGCTTACCGATTTTTAGGGCGTCCGTTTTTGCAAGCATTTCCACATACTCCATGGTATACGGTTGAGGGTTTACCAAGTGGACAAATGCTTTCCCGAGTTGACGCAACCAGCGTTTGGACGTGGATTTCGCTGCCCTTCATCATCCTGAGCACGCTGTTCTTCTTCCTTGGCTCTTCACTTGCTTTCAGCCTGATCACGTTGTCTCTGCAATTTGAATTAAATGATCAACGTCTTTTCAATAAAATGGCAATCGCTAAAGCTTAAACACCTTTCATCAATTAACTAAAGAAGCAACTTTAATGGCTATTTTTGGGTAAATTAACTAGAATTTAAACCTACAAGCTGTCATAGTTAAGGTTGATCTTAACTTTTAGAAACATTGACGCTAGAGTTGAATTGTTTTTGAAAACATACTATTTATATTCATCTCGCTGAATCTCCATTTCCCTAGCAATGCCCCGCAGCTCATCTTGGTCCTTTCCTCAGTTGACGAACCTCCATGAATTGTCTTCGCTTTCTTGGCACGAGTTCTTGAACCTCGAATTCTCCATTGGGTTTATATTGTTTGTAGACGTTAATTAAATCTGTAACGACTATTTTTATTATCTCATACATGACGCCAATTTGCCAGTTAGATTCTTAGGGCATACACAACTGATAATATTATGCAACTCAAAATATTCTGTTCAATATTGCATGTAAAACATGTTTTGGAAAGAAAATATCGAAGTAAAATTTTTTCGATACTGAAGTCGAAGTTTGTGCAACCCTGATTACTAAGAAGCAAGAAGGAGAAATCAAGCCAACCTTTCATTAATTGTCTATTTTAGTTTAGGAATTTATTCCAATATTTTCATTTCTTCTCCATAAAATTTCCCTTCATTGAATTTGTTTCATTTAGAATTACGACGATTTAGACGTCGAAAATGTCTGATTTAGGCAGACAAGACAATAAGCTGAGATATGGTATCTGAAATTAAAATTTTTAGTTTGAAAAATCGATTTTTGAAAATATAGGAAAAATCGCTGCTCTGTGAGAGATATTTCGAGAAAATGACTGTAAAATGGGAAATTGTATAAAGGAAGGAGAGGTCACAAGAAAGAGGAAAATGAAAACATTCAAATGGCAAAAAGCAACGTAGCTGGGCGATATCCATAAGAAGAAAGTTTTTGGGGAAAAGGCAATGAATCAGGGATGTGTAAGAATTTCTCGAGAAACTTTTTCTCGCTTATTCACTGTTTTTGTTTCTGCATTTTCCACTCTATCGTCGTCGTTTGTTCTACCCACGCAAATAACATTTTTAAATTTGGAAATTTTATTGCTTCTTCTTTTTCAAAACATTTGAAATGCTTCCGTCGTTGATGAACAATCAGATTTCTTGACAGATAAACGCTGTTATTCAAAATGGCTGATCGAGCAGTTTTATCGACATTATGCACAAAACATAGCCTTTCTGTATTAGACACCGGACTTTAGGGTGAGGGGTGTAGACAAGGGGGAGAAATAAGAAAAAAGAGCCGGTGTCTAATGCAGGCGGTCCAAAAACATGAATTGAAAAAAATTTCAAAGATAAATTCCTCACCCTCGCGAAAAAAATAGTTTTGCTGACACGAAAATAGACGAAAGTTGCATTTGATCGGAATGTTTTTTTTTTTCTAATTTTACAAAACGAAGAAAATCAAAGAATTTCCTATCTAAGTACGGCTACTGCAATTCCCAATCGAAAGTAAATTTTTCAAATCCAATATTATCATCACAAAATATCGCAATTTTAGCAGAGATGATAATTCAGAAAGATGCAGGAATTGTTTTCACGAGACGTTTCTTCGATTCGATGCATAAAATGGAAGGGATAGTTTGTTGGGGATTGATCAGAAAAATTGAATTACTTGAAAGTGAATAATATCCCGTATTCCTTCTAACAGAAAGGCATGGTCTTCTATCCTCAGACTCAAAATTTTCATCTTTTTCTCTATTTTTTCATAGTTTTATGCATATGCGAAGGGGTACTCCTTTTTCCTGGTCGAATGACTTCAAAATGAGAAGGAAATGTAGCAACATCTTTTTTCTCGGGTAAAATTGAATCGAATCAAAAAATTGTTCAAACACACTGCACAATAGAAGGCGTTCCTTTTTGTCGAAGGCTCTTGAGGAAATCCGCTTTCCCCTTTTATAAGCATATCTTAATAAATCCGGCTGCGATATCCGGAAATTTTAGCGTTTTTTCAACACTTTGTCCAACGACGGCTTTTATCCTCTCAAGCAAGCATTTCTTCTCCGCATTCGCATTCGATTTTGCATTAGCACACGTGAATTTGTGTGGCCGCATTACGTGTTTCACCCCCAAATTAACAAACTTTCAAGCCCTTTAGCATAAAATCGCCGGAGGTCAAAGGTTCCGCGTTGAGCGTGTTTGAAAATGTCGCGGTTTTTCATACTTTTAACCATTCTAAGAGAGGACTATCGTCAGAAACACTGCGACCTATACCCAGCACATTTTCTAATATTATTGATAGGGAGAGAACGCGTCGATATCCAAAAATTACGCTAATCGTCTCTCGTTTCTCTTCTACGCGACTCACTATTTCGCTCCTTTAAACTCGATTTCTAATTGCGCTTGTGCATGAATATCGAGACTTTGCTCTCCAATCAGCGATACACCTGTTTCTATCTTTAATCCTTTCTTAAACAGAAAAGTCACTTTAGATGCTATCATAACTATGATCACTTTTGTTCATTCCCCCAAAATTTTATTTTATCTTGATTTTCAGGTATTTCTAGTAACATTGAAAGCCATAAACCCTCAAGCTCTTAAGCCCTTAAGCCATTGAGAAATGATGTATGGTTAAGGTACTGGATTTCTTTTTTATACTATTTCGCATGGCTTGAGGGCTTATGATTTGCAAGTTTCCAGCCGTGGAATGGTTTTTTTTTCAAATCATTTAACGTTTCTTCTAGTCTCAACTCTGCCTGCCTATCTATTTTCAATTTCGACTTTACACCGCGTTCGATGCGTGTAATTCGATAACGTGTGATCACGTAGAGGATGATGATCACCATCATAATATGTGCTAAAAATGCGGACGTGTTAAGTTGATTGACAGATTTCCAAGCGCACTCATTTTTGTTTTTTCTCGTCGGGATTTCGAATTTTACGAAATGTGAGCTTCGAAATATGAGGATTCTCATTTATAAATACGCTCGTCGTCGTCTTCCTCCAGATGACCCCGATAATTTTCCCATTTTTAGAGAGAGGGCCGGGGATTTCGAGAGGACGGAAGATGGCACACACAAATTTCTCCCACCCGCCTAATATTAGTCCGCGCCAGGCATGAAGGCTCAATGAAAAGAGATTGAAATTTGCGAGAAGCGCGCGGTCTCTCAATTAAAATCGAGCAGAAGGCGGGAGGCCAGATACTTTTCCAGGATAGAGAAACCAATATGAGCGCTTCCATATTTATGAGCATGACACATACACACACGCATATTTTCCCACTAGTGTAGTAGGCCTGCTCAAATGCATCAATCAATTTGTTTTGAACGAAAACTTTGCAGCGGAAGTGGAGAATTTTTGTTGCGGTCGCTTTTTCACACAGCGGCGTTTCTAGCCTCTTGAACGATGTTTGTTCTACGCAGCATGCTGCTTCAAATTACCTCGTCTTGTTTAGATATTCACTAGACTGTCGTATCCGTGAGTAACTCGGAAGAGTGCAATTTCGCTTAACAATCAGATATGATACGGATGAAAGCAATTAAAACTGCGTTAATGATTCATCGTGCTAGCGATACTCGTCTGATTCGTGGTTTCCTGCAGCGCGTTGCCTCTTAGATCGTTCGATCTTTAATGTTATGTTGTGGATGCCTCGAGACTTCTCTCGTCTGCTTCGTATTCGACGTTTCGAGACGCGCGAGTCGCGTTACTTTCGATTTGTGCTGCTAACTTTTCCCTTAATTGGCCACTTTGACACATATTTGCGGGAGATAGTGAGCGGCGAGTGCTCCTTGAGGGTGACTGGGGACTGCCTGCCCTCCTCTCCTGTTTTTCCCTCTGCAACACCTCAACTCAACTCCCCCCACATACTTCAAACTCATCCAATCATTTTCACGCATCCCCCTCCCCGCGCCTGCAAACTACATTTAACTGTGTGTTTTGCAAAGTGAAAGTTACTTATTTAGCATCAAGATATGTTCAAACGCTAAAATTTAGCATCAGAACACCTCTTCCTCAGCACTTTGCTATGAACACTTCCATTCAGAGAATTTCTAGCATTTGTTCGACACACACGTCCATTTTATCAATGAAGTTTGTTATTAGTGAGAGCCCATTCGACGGAATACCTTTCCAATATTTTGCTGATCGAAATTCTGCAAGTTTGTTCCGCGTCTTCTAAGAGAATCACCCCCTGCGAGCCATTTTCTATTATATCGTCTGGTTGCAATTTCTTCGTCTCCCGCCGCCGCCGCTGTCGTCGTCGTGCCCGTTTGCTCCTGTGTTCAGTGGTTCGATGACTCTCCTCTCTCCTCTCTCCGCTCTCCGCTCTCTCTCTCCCTTCCCCCACACACGCTCCTCTTCGCCTCATTCACTCTATCTAATCTCTATCAGGATGCTTAGCAGCGCTTCCCCGAATTCCCCACGGACCCCGTCAAGGCCTCGACGAGCTTCCCTACCGCTGCGCACCAGGTCTTCTTCTTCGTCCTGCCTGCATTCTCAATTCCCCCGTATTTTTCCGCCTCGCGCGCGTGCGAGCACAAAATATTCAGAAATTATCTATATACGTGCACCGATGCGCTTACTAGACGATGGAACCAAGTTGTTGTTGCTATAGATAAGAAAAATTGAGAGTTTTGAGAAAGTGCAGGAAAGCGTTGCCATCACTATGCCATTTCGTCATATATTAATTTCCTATTTTGACGGATGAAGCGTTCTCTATGTGTTAAAGATAGGATTAAGCATCTTGTCTATAGGTTTTGACTCAATAACCATCTATTATCCTTAGCGTCTCTGATAGTTGAAACAGCACACATTCTGGGGCAGTAACGTTTCAAGTTAGGGACATCGCAACGAATACTTCGCCGTCGCTTTCGAGTATTTTGTGAAGACGATGGGGAACTTTTCTTGTTTCTCTGTCTAATGGTATTTTCCTGGGGTTTAAATCTTAGCGTCTCTCGTTCGAAGGATCTATTTTGCAACTTCTGAAGACGAAGCCGCACACTCATTGCCTATTCATTTTCCAAGTGTCTTCGAGGCGCCGTCGAGCTATCATCTCACTTTTAATTGCCACACTGGTAAAGTTAAGTGCGCTTTAGCTATCTGCTCTTTGCTTTCTAACATTGCATAATTCTTTCTCTTTTTAAAATTCACTCTATTTCTACATTATTATTTTCCCTCTTAAATCTCAAAACTTTCTACATTTTCTAGTTCTACGCTATCTCTCACAATTATGAATGTCTTTTTCGTATAATATTCCCCCATTGTTTCTTAACTATCTAACACTCCAGAACTATTTCCACCGGTTTTAGCTTCTCTGCTATCTAAAATCTCTAATCATCACTTTGCATATTCCCCTTCCTTTTCGCATCCATGTGCAGTGGCAATCTAGAGTGAAGCCCTTCCTAGCCTCTCTCTTCCTTGTCGGGAAGTTAATTTAAAAATAGCACTTCTATCGACACATCGCACTGAATAATTATTTAATTATTTCATCATTTTCATAAACTATCTGCATCATTACTTCACGTTAGTGCAACTTTGACTCTTTTTAATGGTTAATGGTTATTCTCAACTTAGCGCTATGCGATTTATTGTAGATGGCCGATAACTTGAGACAAAATAAATAATGCACATATCCGAATATGGCAAAGTGCATTGCGTATGCACAAATAGTCGTCACATTCATTCGCTGATTCGATATGAATTGTCGTGAGATTTGCTGCTGCACAGAGCGTTAATTTCTGCGTATCAAAATTGCGTTATTTATTTTGTCCCAAGCTATCGGTCATTAACAATACCGTTCAATGCAAATTCTATCGAGTGATATTTTTCTTTTGTTATCATCTTATCTCTAACCGGTTCTGCGTTTACCAAATTCTATCGCAGAAAAACACTAGTCAGTGTCTTTCGCCCCAATTTTCGACCTGTGAAGTTTGCACACTTTGCCTCCAGAGGAGTCTTGTAAATATTTCCCAGCCCTTTGAAAATAGCGGGTAAATTTGAGAGAGAAAGCGGAAAAATTCCCTGATGCGTATCCCAGTCGAAGTGCGCGACTTTTCACCGTCGAATTTTGCCACTCTCCAGAATTCCCACGCTGTTTCGCTTCCAACATCTCTATCCTTCCGTTTCCGGCGTCCTACCACATACGCAAATGCTGGATACAAGCTGGTTTTCTAAATATATTATCCGGTTTTAAGCCCATATCTTAATATGCATAAAGAAGAAGTCGATTTTCGTCGTCTATAATTTAGGACGGATATGAAATCGAATACGCTCTCGTTCATGTAATATGTATGTTATTCATTCTCACACCTATGTTTTCACCACACAACTGCAAAATGTATGCCCTCTGCAAATTTTTGAGCATACAGCCATTTTTCGATATGAATTTTTCAAATTGTTGATTTTGAGAGTGTATTTCATCAAATTTCAATATTCCAGACTCTATGCATTTTAAACATATGGTTTATCATATGATGTTTAAATTCAGACAAATCATGGTTCTTAGTACTTTAAAATTAAATATTAATGCAAATCTATCATAATCATTGACTAATATTGTTATTGATAGGGAGAGAACGCGTCGATATTTAAAAATTACGCTATTTGTCTCTCGTTTCTCTTCTACGCGACTCTCTATTTCGCTCCTTCAAACTCGATTTCTAATTGCGCTTATGCATGAATATCGACTTTGCTCTCCAACAAATGGCATATATATCGTATAGAAATTTTGATTTAAGACTATTTTTAGCCGACGTTTTTGATCGGAATGACGCTGCTGCGTCACTAGAGCGCGCTTCTCGATTTGATAGTCAATTACAAATGTAAAATTAATTATTTCCCCGAGTCTTTTCCCTATCTGAGATTCGCTCGCTTTAATTGTCATTTGGTTCAGCAGAGTCTTAAGCTTTACTAGGCTGGATTAGCAAAAGAGCTAGAATTCGAGGAGTTAAGATTTCTATAATTAATTCTTGAGATAGAATTGACTAGCTTCTAACTGAATAAATTGCAGGACTGTAAATGTTTAGATACGTGCGCGCGCATGTGTTTGTACACGCATAACAAGATAGTGGCTTTTCGAGAAAGCATAGGGAGAGCATGTTCTTTTTTTTTCTCCCCAAAAGACACACTATTTCATTATGCATATACACGCGTGTCTAATGAAGAGAGTTGGAGCGTTTCCTCTGCGTTCTCTAACTTTCAATTAACAAATTTCCCGTATTACTAATAATTTTCAGACACGCCATTTATTATAATCGCATTATTTATCTTCAAGAAGTGTCTATATTTTGAATTTTCCCAGTGAGTTCAAATTTTGCTAAAAAATGCTAATTTGAAAATGCCTGATTTTCAGAAAAGATTCTAGGCATTTTTCTTGCGCGCAAGACCCTTATCTCTATATTCTTACCAACGAAGCATAAAAGAGGAGATAATCTTTTTTAGGCAGAGAATATAGAGTTTTCGGATATCATAGAGAAGCAAAATGATAGAGCATGGGATATATAGTGAGTAAAAAGAGACAGAAAATGATCAGACACAATTCTGAATGGGACACAGAACTTTTCCTTATTTTCTTCACTTTATTTCTCTCAGTCTCCCATTTTTCCATGGTATTTCCCAATGTTATCTCTAACTCTAGAAGGAAACTCTCTCCTTGAACAAGCAATTGTTAAGGAATGAAGTGAAGAGAAGATAGATAGAAGAAGAATGTCCAAATTTGGGCATTCGAGGGAATTTTTGAAGATATATTTCGATTTTATCAGCTACATTTCATGTTTTAATATTTTTGATTCTATGGTTTAAGAATGATGATATTTCATCTTTTGTTATAGCTTATTATGCATGGCGAAGGTTGGATGCATGGTACGTTGTAAATTGATACCAGATTTCCTCATTGCTACATATCCTTCTAGAATATATTTTCTATAAAAGCATGAAAGCCAAAGTTTGTTATATTGAGACCCCTAACTGAAATGTTATCCTTGAAAAGCGTAATTAGCTCATATTCTTGTGCTCCTCATATTCACTAGAAGTTCTCCCAAACGCGTAAACATTTATAGTCTCGTTTTTTGAAATGCTAGATTCTCAATTTACCCTGTAAGCCCGTAATTATCGAGATTTTTTTTTTTTAAATTGGAACAATCTATTTTTATCATAAGCTCAAATTTTCCCCTTTCTAGTTCCTTTTAGTTGAATATATTATCAGCCGAATTTTAACATTAGGCGCTCATTAGCTAAAAAGTAACTTGAATTATTAATCAAAAACTACAATCTACAGTAAGATTCACATCAAAATGTTAATGTTTAAGATTCGTCATAGGGCGCATTAAATTTTAAACTTTATATTTTTCATAGTTAACTATACTGTATCGTAGAAACCACTCGTGCGCAGACGAAATCATTGAATAATTAATTTGTTTGTAAAGTTAATATAAAAATTCTGAGGTTCAAATGCCTTTCTCATGCGTTAATGCTATTTTGTTATTTTGTAGTGCAAAAAATAGTTAAACTTATGACCTACATAGAATGTATTTATAATTTTGAAATCTATAAATAGTTTTCATAAACAAAGATTAACACACTATGACATCGGTCTAGCGCCTCGAATTTTGCTTTCTCATAATTCGATCATAATGCAGTAATTGAATTCAAAATTAAAGCTAAATAGTACGATGCAAATCTTACATTTAAACATTTAACTAGTTCAATTTTATTGATTATGAAGTCTATGAATATCTTTTTCATTCATAGCGATTGCCATCTTCTTGACATCGATCTAGCCCGCGACCTTTCCTCTCCTCTTCGTTCTAACTTCTCGACTTCTCGTCTCAAATCTGAATGGGGGATTTCCGCAATGCGTCCCCGCGCTCTGCATCATGCACTGCACTCGACGACACATCTCAACTCAACTCAGTTAGCCTCTCGCTGAAGGGAACCGAGACTCGGGGAGACGAAAAAACTCCTGCAAAAGAGCGGTTGCATTATTCTCACAAAGAGGATAATAGAAAGATCGCCACTTTTGACTTTCTTGGGACCTCAAAAATCATATCTAGTTTTTCCTATAACTATTGATTTTGGATAGCAAAATATTCGCCAAGTCTCGAGCAATATTTGCTATGAAATGTTTCCTTATATAAACTCTATATAAGCCATAGAAACTACTTTGATATTGATTGTGGGTATCCTAGATAGCGGTTAAGATTCAAGGAATATTCCTATCTACGTAAAATTTTCGGTTTTCGATTTTCCATCTCCCGAAGAGCTCCGATTCAAAGCGATCCTACATACACAATTTGCGCGTATTATGATATAGGCTCTCGCGGTTGCGAAAATTTTTAGTGAACTCATGAAAAACGCGTAGGTAGAAAACGATAAGCTGAATTCCCCCGGGAAAATGACCGAAATGGGGAACTCCCAGAATAAACAAGACTAACATTTATCAGATAGCTAAAATATCTACTTTGTTGCGCATATGAGGAAATAATGCTGATTTTTAAAAATTCATTCTTCATTTTTCACCCCTCGAATTCATTGTTTTATGCATGAAAAAGCCCAGGCGATCTTCTTCAATTTTTGCTGCAGAGAATTTTCGAAAACCTCGCGTTTTTTTTCCATTTTGTGAAGCGCGCATTTTCGGAAATATTTCGAGAGCTCCTTATGCACATGTTTATGGTCTACTTTCCACGCTTTTTAAGGCCCACATTCAGGCTCTAGAACAAAAATGATTTGTAGTTTCCTTAAAATATGACAAAATATATTGAAATTTCCACATTCATCCATCTACCAACCTTTAATGTTGAACGTTTATCAACTACATCGTGACTCTTACGCAGAGTCTAAGATCTTTATAAATTGCTTCATAGCAGAGCATAATTTATCAAATATCAAGCGTAAGTCTAGAAAAACATATGTCGATCTTTAACTAAGAATCATCCTAGAGAGTTTTATCATTAATGTTATAAATTTTCCTTCAAACGGTGTATTTTATTTTTTACGTATTTCTTTTCTCGCTCGAGATAAATGCCGATTTAATGGATTTTGCATGGAGCAAATCTGAAATGTTAGGCGCCTATTTTAATTATCTGATAGCGTCTCTCTTTCCAGGCTTCACAATCTGAAATTGAACCTTTTGGATTCACGCATTTTGACTTTGCAAATACCCCAGTCAAATATATTTTGTTGCGCGCGTATTTTATCACTATTAATGAATCTTTAATTTTAGCTGATAAGGTTAAATATTTGTTTGATGGGAGGATTTATCATGCATACATCGTCTGTGAAGAGCTAATCCCTTCCTCGAAAACATGGACGGAAAAAACACGCCCCAGGAGGAAAAGCTCCCCATTTCACTAACGCGAAAATTTGTGTAATCCACATAAATTCATTCGAGAAGAAATGCCTGTCAACTTTCATCGTTTTACTCCCAGATCTAGGTAGTGCTTAGACCAAAACTTTCGTCTTGACCTCACACGTATCTATTTTATCTTTTTTTTTTTTTATCTAAAAACCCGTTTTAAAAACCTTTTCCTTTATGATTTTTAATAGTTTCTAGAAGTTTCCTTCCCACTTTCTATAAAAAAAGGCGAAGAAATCGACATTTTCGACGTAGATTTTGTATTGTGCCATAATCTTTCCGATTGAGATTTGTCGCATATCACTTCTGAATTAAACAGGTGATAATTTTGTTGTTCGAATTTCGAATGCGAGCTCTGTGAATTCCCTCTCCATTTCGTCTATTGTGTCTCTCAACACTCTACATTTGCAGAATCAGAATGCTTTCACATTTGTACACCTATCGCGGAGATTTCTATCTTGGTTATAATTCATGCTAATTTTTCTCTATATAGTTTAAATCGAAATTTTATATGATAAAATTGCTCTAGTTTATTTCTTCTAAAGCTAACCTTGAATATTTCATACGTAGAAATATCCTGTCTTTGTTAAATTTGTTGACTAAATTTAACATTGAAATTTTCCTATTGAGATTCCCTTGCAAATTCGGGATCATTGGTGTGGCGATTGGTTGATTCAGGAGAATTTCGCAGAGACTTGCAGCGAGATGTCCTGAAAATGGAAAATGAGCTGATCTTGCGAGAAACCTCTCAAGCAGCCAGCAAGTAAGGAAGGATGTCAAGTTCGTTCCTTCCTTCCCTCGCTTATAAGGCGTAGTTTGCCGTCTCCCTTCCAGGATGGGCGTATCAAATGCCATCCTCTAGGCTCCTATTAGGCGGTTAGAGATATAGAGCATGTTTAAGAGATACAAACCAGCAGAAATTCGCGATAGAGCGCGAAAATCTTCGAAGGAAGAGAAAAGGCGAGCATGTAAGTCACCGCGCGCGCTTCCTCAGAGATAATGTACTCAAGATATGTGTATCCGAGTGTCTTACCCACACTGAGAAGAGACCTAATGACGTTTAATTTTAAGCTCTCCCTCTTTTTCCGCACCATCACCGTTAAGTAGATACATTTTCTCTGAACATATATTATATCATCATTATCTCGTATATATCGGTTCAGAAATATTTATTTTCATGATATTTTCTCATCTTTTCATATAACCTGTATTGCCTTTTTCTCGATATTTTCGTTTACTTTGCTAAATACAATTCAAAGGCAGTTTTTCAGGACCGAACCTGAGCTCCAGAATTTGGCCCTGTGAAAGAAACTCCATCCCCTGACACGGCCTTAGGGCTACAATCTTCACAGTTACAGCCTATGGTAATCTTTTCCAAATGTGTTTACAAGCTCGTTCTCAGAGTAAATCGCGTATTCTAAAAATATGACAATAGACTAGCCAAGTCAACACCCGCATAATGGTAAATGATGGTTAATTAATTTGATTATAAGCAAGAAATGAGTGGGCCAAGCTAGCGGATTTATTTCCGCTTAAAGCGAAGAGAGAAAGCATTCTAAGCTATACACAACATAATTATATGCAAACGGAGCGCACTCAAAGTCAATGAATCTGTAATTGCTGGAATTTTATTGACGCGACCGCGCACGGAACGAACTAGCTTCTCTTTGAGAATCTTTAACATAAATAATAACAACGCTACAAATCCTATGATTCAAGTTATTTCAAAAGAAGCTTCGAGTCCGAGACGCTTCATTTAGACTGACCCCATTTTATGCATAAATAATAGCAACATTGATTGGACGAAGTATCATAAGATCTTAAATTTAAGCGCTTCTTTTAAAAAGGTATGAGAATAACTCGAAACACTCCCCCCAAGCGTGATCCAGACACTTTCAGTACTTCCTGATGCTTTCACAGACCAGAGCTGACCTTTCAAACTACAAAATATTTTCAGCTCACACAAGCAGCAACTCTTTTGAACTTCCCACATGATTAAAGGCAGCCCTCGGAATTTAATAATATTAAATAATTGATTAGGCAAAAACATGCGTTCGCTCGAAGCGCGCGGGGTCTATTTTTGCTCACTTCGATGAAGGCACTTAGGCGGCTTAGGAGCACACATCTATCCATAATAAATTCGAGAGTCAGGACGTCCTTGTTTCAAGTGACTTCGGAGTCCTTAAAAATCTCGAAACCTCAAAACATCCGAGAACGCATTTTCGACATACTTTGTTTTCTGCTTGAATCTTAGAAGCCATTGAAATACCCTGCACAACTTTTCTTTTTTATCCTACATTTTCAAAAGAACGACAAAATTCGCGCTCGTGCAATAATGTTTTCATGCATAAGTGCTTCTTTCGTTCGTGAATAGGTCTGAAAAGCGCTTATAGAAGAAAAATGGCAAGCAAAAATGTGAGAATATTTTGTTACACATACATTTTGTGGCCCCCAACCTCGGGAATGGGACGAAATTTGCAGCACCAAAATGGCTCTGCTGTGAAGCCAGTCAGTCTTTATCCCGGGAATATGCCCGGCGAAGAACTCCAAGCAGCAGCAAAGCGAAGCAGAAGCAAATCTTTTGGGCCACTTTCCCTCTCACTCTCTCTCTCTCTCTCTCTCGCAGAACTCAGAGTCTTTCCTGGATCCAAGAATGAGCATATACCAAATGCACTGGGTCTAGTCAACCATGAGAATTTGTCATTTCATCCAGATTTAAGCGCATTTATCAATCTCTTTCGGCTATTGAATTTACGATTGTTGTTGTTTGAAATCATCAGGCGCATAGTTTATACGGTACATTCTTCTTGCACACACCATTTCCAATCATCCGATTTAGAGAAGATTCCATTCAACGTTTTTTCCTAGTTTTCTCAATTGCTCCAATTGAACTTTAGATTTTATCAAAGTCTGCCAGCGTTTTCGCGTTATCGTCGATTTTCGGAGAGCCCTAATGATTCATTCATATTGGGAAAGTAGGAAAACTCTTCTAACTCGAAAACACGCTCTCTCACTCTCTCTCGAAATTTTAAGGCGAACGAAACGTTTTCCGGAACTTTGGTCATGCGAGATTTTCCTATAATGACGTAACGAGGCTATCTTTGAAAATCACAACACGAAAAAAGCGAAGACTCTGTTTACTAAGGTCAAAAATTTGCTAACTTGATATTGTTCTTGCACGTATTTAATCGAATTTTCGCGTCTGCAAACCTTCAATCGAGTTTTCTGATCAATACCTTCCAAATTTGGGTGTGCGAGTGGCCGTAGTGATGCTGACGACCACCCTCGCAGCAAAGACGATGTCGTAGTTTGATGGCCAATACGAAAATACAAAAAGAATGCCAGCTTTATAGCCAATCACAAGCCATTTTCATGTCCTGGAGCGTTTTAGTCCATATTCAGGTTCAAATTTTTATCTGGTACCTCAAGACATACGTAATTAAGAGGTAGATCACATCTTGAAAATAACGACTTTTGCACATATTTTAAAGGCTTGAGGCTGCCAACTTGCCTATCAAATTATCGAAATTATAAATTCCGCAGAATAACCAAGATGTTTCCAGGCTGTCATCAATGGTCATAGCTGGTCCGCTGGCGGCGGAATAGGCCCCGCTCACCATCTGACCACACCGAGCACCTCCTACGCGGCAGCACAGCCAGAAGAGCTCGTGTTCACCACCGGAGCATCCGCCATTCAGACAAGTAATAAATCCTTGCACTTCTTCTCTCTCCATTGCCCTCGAAATGAGCCTTGTCACATGCCCTCTGCGTCTATAACCTGCGAGCGCGACGCATCAAGACTAGAGGGAAATAAGAGGGGCAGAGGACAAAAATGAACAGGCATATAGACTAAGACTTGCGCGGATACTCCTTGCTCCCTTTCTTTATAAGAGTTCATCTCGGAGACAATGGAGAGCAAAAACAAGCTCAAAGATCGTTGCATTTCAGTAAACTCCACGACCGTCAGTCTGGCGTCGCAAGTCTTCGACGGTCTGCTGCCACCACGGCTCTGCCTTGGACTCTATGACGTCTTCATAGCCCTATTTCTGGTAGGTCTTTCCAATTTTCTTCCTGAAAAGTCAAAGAAGTATCGATTTTGAACTTGTTTCTAAGCTAGGAGTTAGATTAGTAGTTCGTTGCCTGCTCTCCTTGCGTTTCAAATATGCGCCTAGAAGGATTCCTCGAAGTCCAGGACTTAATCCAACATCTATTGACTCGTGCCGAGTAGGGAGGGGAAGGGAGTTGGACGACGCGTTTTCAGACGGATACGCCAAATGAAAGCGGCGAATTAATGCAATGCGTGATTTGGCGTACACAACAATGAGGATGCGGAAATGCGCACAAAGAACGGGAGAGGGGAAGAAAGGAAAACTGGGAGTATTTTTGAAACTCATGGAATCGAGGGTTATGAATGGTGGAAGATCAAGAATCAAAACTATATTGATAGGCCTATTTTGAGCATATCCATCACTTTCCCAGGGAAAATTCCATCGCACATTATCATTTCCTTAATTTTTCTGAATCTAATTATGTCTTCCTGATTTTCGATTTGCTTTCCATTGATTCCCCTCACGCTTAAGCCTCAAACGGGACACACGCGAATTTCTTGTTAAAATCAAAAACCTGAAAAAAATGCAACGGCGCGAGTACTTCAGGTTTTATTAGGGCTTTCTTTTAAGATCTCAAAACCCTCTGCTCTCTTTCTCATTTTCTCATATCCCAGGACTTATTGCGTAGTGCAGATTTCGGGCACATAAGGTAGAAGCGAGGGACACGCAGGGAGTTCTTGAGAACGCAAAGAAAAACTCCGGATGGATAATAATTACGTTTGAGCTTTCATGTATGTAACTTCCCCCTTACTAGTGACATATTGTGATTAGAGCGTTGTTGACCTCATATGGGGAAACATTTCTGCTCTCAGCAAAAATGCCTTTCTCCTCAGCAGCAGATTTTCAGCGATATATTGCGCATCACAAATTCAATTGCGCTCAATCACAAATAAGCCCAAATTTGCCGCCCGACTTTTTGCGCGCAAAAAATGTTGTTGTGTGAATCCACCCAAAACGAGCCGTGTCGACACTTTGAAGAAATCGAATTTCAGGGTGGAGGGATTTCAAGAAGTTCTCGCCGAATTTTTTGAACTTTCAACAAACACATGTTGAACTAAATTTAACGATTTTTTCGACTTTGGGTTTTTCAAAGTACATTCTAGCGACAAGGGCACACTGATTAATCTCATGAATTTATAATTGCCCAAAAAATCACACACACACCCAAAGTTAATGCTCTGGGAACAAGTTCTCCGAGAATTTCGGGAGCACGGGCATTTTCGACACTTTTCGCTGTGCTTTGAATTCAAAAATTGTCTGAAAGTTCAAATGGACTTGTCGAATTTGTTTACCGCGCGAGAGATTTTGAGCCCTTCTATTCATAAGTCCGCTGGGTAGATTTGCGTTTGAATGGGCTGAGGATTACGGGAGAAATCTCAAATTTTCAGGGATACCTAGGGGTTTTGAAAGATATCTCGAGCATGAAGATGCTGAGCCTTTTCACGTTTATTCTTGCGCTCTTTTTCGTTTTTTTTTCGCTCGTCTCACTGCCGGCTTCGGTTTAGTCAAATTTCCTGATCGAGTTTGTGGCGTCGTGAAGCAGTGTCGGGATGAGACGAACAAAAAGGCCTGCCTGACAAAGAATGTGCGCGTTTTTCTGCAACACGAAGAAAATTTACATGCGCCGACGTATGGATGTTGCATTCACTTTTGGAATTGTTTATCTTCCAACAATGAAAAATCAACAGCACAACAAACACATGAAAGTTTAAAAATGATGGTCATCATGGCGTTATTTAAACATTTCAGGTCCTTCTAATTCTACTAACCATTTTTGGTAACGTCCTGGTCGTCCTTTCAGTGTTCGTCTACAAAAGAATGCGGACCTTCACGAACATTCTATTGACCTCGCTGGCGACTGCAGGTAAACCCCAACATCACTTAAAAATCGATCCACACGTATTCTATGTTCGACTTCTCTCGGGGATTAATTCCTAATGAGCTTATGTAATTTGCTCTTTAGAATTCGACGCCTCTAAGGAAATCCTCTAGCTCTTTGCTTCTTCAATAAGCAATTACCCCGAGTTGAGAAATCAAAAATCAAGACAATTATCGTGGTTCTCAAAGATTATTATGTCACAATTTCAGATCTGCTGGTGGGGCTAATCGTCATGCCAATGTCGCTATTAGACTTATTACATAGGCACCAATGGCCATTAGGTGTGTAATCATACGATTTGAAGAATATGCTAACTTTGAATTGCAGGAAAATTTCTCTGTGGCGTCTGGGCGACGTCCGACGTGCTACTGTGCACAGCTAGTATATTGAATTTATGCGTCATAAGTCTGGACCGATATATGGCTATTACATCGCCCTTAAAATATCCGCGAACAAGGTAGTTTTATTACTCATGTGTATGTGAATTTTACTGTTGTTGCTGCCCTATGTTTTCGCATACGTATCATTCAAATTCGAATTTTCCTGGTGGAGAAATTCAAGGAACTAGCGCAAAAGGATGTTCAAGCTTCACTGAATTCGTGTCGCTCGGCGAATATTTTCCTTCTGCGTCTCTTTCTCAGCTCCTTCCGGTAGTGTAATCACCACCAGCCGCAGCCACTGCACCAAGGCTAGCTTTTTCTGTCGAGTCTCCAAGATGTCTTCCTTAATCTTTCGCGCATTCAAAACTAAGTTCCTCAAACTTCGTCGAAGGGGGGTTGAAGAATCATCAAAGCAAACTATAGAAATTTTAAAACAACAAAAAATCAAGGTCCCGGAAAATGGCCGCTGGGTTGCTATCGGCCGTATGGGCCACGTCAGTGATCATCTGCACACCACCTTGGCTCGTCCAGGGCTGGGGACTCTTCGACAGTCTCAACCACTACCCGTCCGGCGTCCACCAGAACTTCACCTGTGGGTACTCAGCGTCAGTCCCTTATAGGATATACAGCGCATTGGGGAGCTTCTATATTCCTTTATTCGTAAGCTTGAATTTCCTAGATCCTCGTTTTATACAGGCATTTCAGGTTATGCTCTCCGTCTACTTCAAAATCTTCCGCGTCGCCAACGAAAGGGAGTCTTTGATGAGACAGTCTGTTGGAACGTGCCGACTAAGCAATAGATTGGCGAAGAACCAACAAGAAAAGAGTATCAGGAATAATAACTACAGGTATGAAAAGATCACTTTGCAAGGTGTGAGAATCGCTATTTCCAGAAGCCAAACAGCGCCCACAGGACGCATGAGGGTGCAGGTCAATAATACGGGTCGGATCAACTATTCTGTTAGGCCAGTCGAATATTCTAGGTGCGTAAAAGGCTATTTGGAAACCTCAACCCATGCGAAATGGGATGAGGGATGGTAGAGAAAACGATTCTTTTCTCACACTATTTCGCATCGTCTAGGGACTCGAGGTTTTCAAGTTGCCTGCAAAAATGATGACTTTTTATGAGACTGATTTCTTCAGCAAACTGGATTCCCGCTTCGAGTCACGCCTGGACTCCACAGACATGGACGACACTTCGCCTCCGAACGGTGATAGTATTGAGGTATCGGCTGCAACAACTATCGGGGTGATGATGCCCCACTTGCTGCCGAGCTCGGCCCATTTCCACTCCAATCACTCCACGCCCGTCCACACTCAGCACTCGCAAATCACTGATACTACCACGCACAATGTGAGCAGACGATATAGTTCTGAAGACGTCGATGTCCCCGTCTTCTTTCTTATCTGAAGACTGAATGGTGTTCCTGATTTCTATTTTCAGAGTTAATCTCCGCATTCCAAATCTAAACTCCATTCAGAATTCGTTTCCTTCAATGGCTTTTTCTCATTTTTCTCTACGCAACATCAAGTTTCCGTGATAGTGCATCATTCTTGAATTTTCACTTTTCACTAACTACCGGGTTGTCGAAAGTCTCAAAAATAGGAACTCGGACTCGAGTCCGAGTCCCAACAGGCCTGCTAACTTTCCTGAGCTAATTCGTTGAAAGCATGCAATTTATGAGTTTCATTGACACTTCTAATTTGTAGATGTCCGCATCGTTGATCAACAATTCGATGACGTCTCCGACGGGATCGCAGAAAGACGCAGTGCTCCCAGGCAGCACGCTCACCCCAAGGAAATCTATGGAACGCGAATGTCACTCTCTAGCTGACTTGTGCAATAGTGTGCAGGTAGAAATGAGATGAAATAAATTAGCACGGGTTCATGCCGTAGATGATCTAACTCAACAGCATCGTCTATAACACATTTTTGAAGTTTGAAATTTTAGCCGACACCTCACCGCAAGACCACCGAGGTCATGGTCACTCCGTGCACCGAAGTTCCAGCGCTAGCGAAGAGAGCGCAAACGGCCCAGGCTCGGCTCCAGCCGAATAATCTGATCAAAAACGTAATTTACGAGAATTTTGCCACTATCAGTTTGTTTGGTTCAGGCTCACGAGCACTACCAAATCAACGGTCCAGGAAAAGTCGTGCGCGGCTCCAAGGAGAAGATGGTCTATCTTAGAGAAAGGAAAGCTCTAAAGACTATCGGAATCGTGGTTTTAGGTTTGTGAAGCCCGCGATTTTTTACAAACTAAGAAGGCTATTCGGGCACCGCACGACATCAACATCCCAAGATATGCGAAATAGTGTATGTATAGTTAGGGTAGGGTATTGGCTGATAGCGACTCCCTTTCCCCACACTATTTCGCATGTTGTGCGGTGTTACAGCGTTGCCATTAAGAAAATAAGCAAATTTCAGGATTCATCATCTGTTGGATGCCTTTCTTCATCATGTACCTGATCGAGGTGTTCTTCGTGAAGTTCGCTGCCACAGAGCTTTTCCGAATCTCGATGGAGCTCTTCTTGTGGCTGGGATATTCCAATTCGGTGCTCAATCCCATAATCTATACAATGTAAGTCCATTTTTAATATCCAACTTCCACTTCTTGCTTCATTATCATTTCAATTTCAAACTGAAGCTTAGATGAACAAATTTTGTTATTCCATTATATTCAGAACTTGTGTAATGAGATTTTTTTATCACAACATAGTTGCCCTTTTCTGATTTCAGGTACAATGGGGATTTTCGCCGCTGTTTTCGGGACCTGCTGTCTTTCGGATGCGTCCAACACCACAGGAGGACGATGAGCGTGAAGAAGCTGCATCAGCAGAGCACGATTTTCTGACAGATTGGAGAAAGAAAGCTAATTTATATATTAACACACTTCGCTCCTATCACTTGAATTGGCTAGCTCAAGTTGAGCGAACGCTTTTAACTTCGATAATTTCTGGCGAATTTGTTTACAGATATGAAACTACGGGTTTATATTTGGATCTCTAAAAATATTATTCTCAACTGAACTTCGTCAACCACTATGGTTAGAATGCATTTAAACGTTGCCTTGTATGAAGTATTTCTGAGTTTAGACCATCAGATATTTCATTTAAATAACTCTCATTAGGACAATTTGAAAATTTCAGCTGATTTCGTAGGTTCTAGATTTTCTTTAAGTTTGGAAAAGAGACAAACTCTTCAAAACGAGTCGCAGCGTGTCATTCTCACAGATCATTTGCCATTTTCATTTTCATCATTGAATACACAAAATTCTTTATCAATAAAGGATTAATTCAATCTTAAAAATTATAATTCTAAATAACATTAAATATTCTATGAAGATTATTTTATTTTAAATTTTGCGAAATTTTACAATGTCGACGGTGCACCCTTTGTTCGAATTAGAGTTTCACTATCGAATGATGCCACAATTTGCTTGTTCTGCCAGACTCTACCTCTAGAAAATACCCGAGAATTAACTAAATTAACACATTTAAAAAAGCGATACATTAAGAATCAACCTGAAATCTCATTTTCGATTTCCAATAGCATCCACTCATCGGCCCGGAAGTCGTTATGAAACCTCACATTGTAAGTGATAGATCCAATGAAAGAGGGCTCAAATCCTTTGCCAAAATGAGGTCGTAGAGCTGAATCCGGAGGCATGGTGTCAATAGAATAGACTAACAACCATCTAAAATTAAAGGTAAAATGGTAACCTGGAAGCCTCAAGCGCTCAAGCCATGCGAAATAGTGTGAGAAAAGAACCGTTTTCCCTACCACCCCTCACTCTATTTTGCATTGCTTGAGGTTCCCAATCAGCCGATAAAATCATTTCTCAGATAAGGTTTTCCAACCTATGTAGTCTCATGTCGCCAGTTGATAAAGGCTTCCGAGTTCTCATCCAGAAGTAGTCCGTCATGGATGGATCGACAACTTCTCGACCCAGAAATCGGTCTATGTATACGGCTCGCATCTAGTTGAGACAATTAACCTAGTCTAAGGGGCTTAATTACCTCAAACATCGAATCAGGATGAGTGTGAGCCCGAACATCATAGTCTTCCAACCGCTTAACAATAGGTCGAGATAATGTTAGCCCTCCTGAAATTATCAAATTTTGAACATTCAAAGTTATTCATTTACCTTGTTTATACTTATTCAAGGCATCAGCTAATTCCAGCCCGAAATCTCGAAATTCATCGGGCCCGGGCACGATTGGAGCTTCAGCTTGGTGTATGGCGCCGGGCTCATTGCCCTGTTAGGAAACAAGCAATTAAACTGAATTTTAGATAAACTTACCGAATGATAAGACACAATAGCCATGAAAAGAAGCCGACTATTCTGATGGACTTCGATAATTCGCGTATTGAATGATGAGGAATCTCTCAACCGTGATACGGATAATAGGACTTCTTGGGTAGTATTGACTAAAATTATCAAATGATTGAATTCAGAAGAGAGCTTAGTGCGTAGTTGGCGCGGTCCGCGGGTTCGCGCGCGAGCTTTTCTATGTCTGGGTCATACTATTTTCTAACAAAAGGTCCGCCAACTATGAACCGCGCGAACTATGAACTAAGCCAAAAAGAGGTATCATCACTTGGATGGAAGAAGTAGGTGTTCAGAGAATGGGCTTTCGAATTTCCGGGCACAGTTAGATCGGCTGAAGCTAGAGCCTGAGAGGCGATCAAGCCACCATATCCAATTTTAGGGACTTGCTGCCGAACGTCGTCCAGGATTTTGGGTCGGAAATGTAAATTTGATCAAAATTTGGATTTTAAAACTACTTGAAAACATCCTTCTCAACCTCGGTGAATGAATATTTGTCAAAAACGCTCTGCTCAAAAGAAGACATTTTAGAGTTACTGGGCCGTATTCATCTGAAATGTTGCCTAATTAAAAACACACACGTCGATAAAGATTCAAAAGAAAATAAAAGTGCAACCGATAAAAGCATCAATAAAATGTATGTCTAATAGACTTTCAAGAGTCTAGATATGGAGTTTGCTAGAATGATTTTGCCATAAACATATCAAGTAGACGATCTTTGCTAAAATAGGATCATCAAATAAGTGATTCTTGGCTTCAGGCATTTTTGTAAGAAAATCAATTCTAATGCATCAAAGATATCAGGTTCGTAGTGTGAAATTTTACGATGCAATTTTGGACAGGTTAATTTTCTTGGTGCTGGTCGATAAATGTTACGTCGTAGGCTACGCGAAGAAATAAACAAGCCAAAACACCGCCTTGCATCTATCAGAAATAGTACAAAGAACCGTGCAAATCGATATCGGGGCATCGTTGAAATTTTGACCAAATGTACATTTTGAAAGCCTTTATGTTTTGGACTATCTATAGCAAATGAAGATGCTACATCCAAATTTTTGATGTTTGGAAATTTGAAACTTGTTGACCTTTCGAAGATTTTTCTAAGTTCTATCATCGTGATTTCATCATCATCTATCATTGGACGATATAAACCTTCTGGTAAGAATCGAATTCTCTGAATCATACCCTTTTTCTGGTGAAATTTGTCTCCCTACAACTTCAATTCATCAAATTTTATGCAGAAAATAATCACTTTATCTATAGTTTTCTGTCTTTTTAATGTGTTGCCAGAGGTAATTTTTACAAATTTGTATCATTTTATGTGCAGCTTTAGGTAAACGCTTGCATCCCTCGACCTTCCGACAGAAACGCGACGATTTCTAACGACACCCAATCTCAAACCGTGCATTTTGAGCGCAAAGTCTATAAAATCCCCAGTGCTGATTTTAACGTTTATGAAGAGGGTCTTTACAACGGCTGGCAATAAATTATTCGGAGTTT
The DNA here is from genome assembly GCA_964036155.1 of Diploscapter coronatus. Lineage (NCBI taxonomy): Eukaryota > Metazoa > Nematoda > Chromadorea > Rhabditida > Rhabditidae > Diploscapter > Diploscapter coronatus. The sequence continues at coordinate 620,921 of OZ038422.1, read as the reverse complement.
TACACTGAAAATGATGTACTTATCCAAAAATAGAAATATTTATTTCTGAAAATGGGAATAATTCAAATTCCTATTGAAGAATATTAAAGCAGTTGAGAAAATAATAACATTTCACCTAAGATAGTGACGTATGACGGAAAATGACCAAGTGGCAATGTTCGAGAAATGAAAAGCGAGTCATTGTCATTCGAGCGCTCTTTCAGTATGCTTATTCGCCATACCCTTATTCTCGTGTCCAGCACATTCTTTTCAGCTTTCTTCGAATTTTTGAGTGCCTTTTTCGAGAATTTTCGACTTTTATCAAATTATATCTATATATAATATAGTACTATTGATAAAATTAATAAAAACATGCAACAATCTTATCAGTCTTCTAAAATTGCTCTTTTATCTGATTCTCTCGACTATTTTTTGCTTAATTTCGGAAAATTCTCGCATTTTTATATCAAATTTTCCCAGATTAACCGTCGTTTATGTGATTTTCCGGATCTGAGTCAAAGTCGGCGTCGTCGTGAATGGTCTTCTAAAGTGAATGACGACGATCTTCAAGGGGTTGCTGTAAGAATTGACGTCTTCATACAGCAATCTTTTATTTTTTCAGGAATCATTCACTTTTCGATGTACGGGTCGATTCTCAACTGGTTTATCGTGCTGATTTTGGTGCTTTTCGTCGCTGTACGGTTTGGTGGCTGCGATAGTGCTGAGTATCCGGAATATCATCAGGAATATCACAGAGATGGTCAGATTCTGGAGGAAGAGGTGGGAATTAAAAATTTTGAAGAGTGCCTTTCAAAAACTTAAAGGGGTATTCTTTATAGGGTGGGCGTCAAATGCAAAAAAATAAACTTAAAAAAAATGAAGAGGATACCCCCTTTGATTTAAGGCTAAAATCAAACATTTCAGTACCTACCTCCGCACGAGCTCCATTCCCATCTCACAACCCCACCCTGCTGTGCTAGTCCGACAGTTGATAACATCGACTATTTGATCGTAAGAAAATTCATTTTTTTTTTAAATCTGACATTCTTTGGCAGTTTTATAAAAAAAATTCTTGAGAAGAATGGATAGCATAAACTATAAATCGATTTTTCACGCTATTATCGATTTTTAAAATTATGTTTAACCCAAGAAAATCCATTTTCTTTTAAAATCATACAAAAATGGACGATGCTTTGGATAGATGCTACAGACTAGAGTATTTCGAAAGTTGAGTTTAATCAATTTGTAACCGTTTTTAAGGACTATTTTGGACCCAAGGATTCCATTTTTTCAGATTTCTACTATGGACGGCAATTTGCAAGCGTTGGATGTTCGTGACGGTGAAGTAGCTTGGCAGATGAATTTGGACGATGAGCCACTGATGTGGGGGACTTTAGGGAGGATTCAGGTATGAGACTTTCATCTGAGTACCTGAATAATCGTTAAAAACTCGAGTCAATATTTCTGAAGCATTACATTATGTGTCAACATTAACGTTTCTGAAAAAGTAATGGCTGAAAATGGAATATTTTAAAGGCTGGGATGGGACCCAAATAAAAATTGCTGTGACAATAAATTGAAAAATGCGACAGTAAATTAATTTACTGTAACAGTAATCGTGGCAGTAATATTTTTCTATGGAATTCCTTCAGCTTCGTCGAATTTTACTGTGACAGCAATTCTTATTTGGGCGCCACTCCTGTCTTAAAATCCAAACGTTTCCGTTATTCAGCCCCTGATTTCACCTGAAGGAGACACGTATGAGTTGGTTCCGGCCTTGGATGGCTCTCTGTTCAAGTACTCCGAAAGACAGCGTCTATTGGAGCCTCTACCGCTAAATGCTGACATGCTTTTGCAGGTTGGGCTCTAAAATGAATTTTCTCACTCCTCTTTTTTTTTCTAAAAGATGTAATCTTGAAGCAAAATGTTCCTTTTAATTTCAGGCCTCATTCCGTATTGGTCATGATGCGATAGCCGGGGGACGAAGCGTCACTACAACGGGTATCGATCCGATTTCGGGGAAGGTTCGTTTTTTTTTTATCTTTGCAAGTTTATTATTCTTAAAAATGTGTTTTGGACATTTGGTAAAGAATCGAGATTTCCAGATCCGTTACCACTGTTCCTCTGTAAACTGCGATGCGATGGACGCAGAAGAGGCGGATATTCAAGCGACTCTCGTTTTTCGCCGATCTACCAGTACAATCCGAGCTGTAAATGCGTTGAGTGGGGCAGAAAGGTTTTTTTTTTAATTTAACTTTTAAAATAAAATCTTTTTTTTGTTTAATTTTAATAATTTTTTTAGATGGAATCTTTCGGTCTCCGAGTACGAAGCTCATCTGGTCCTGATCAGTCAATCCACGGTAGTCGAGCAGAAATCGCTGTATGATTTATTTCACTTTATCGTTTTTTTTTTTTTTTAATTTTAACTTTATTTTTAAATTTTTAGAGTAACCTTCCTAATCCGACCCCCTGAGGGCATTATAACCGCCTTCAATTCGTGTGGCGCAGAAATGTGGACGAAAAAACTCGGCTCGCACATCGCAAAGACCTGGCACTTGGATGCGGGGCAATTAAATGAGGTAATCAAAGAGCTAATTGCCCCAATTAGCCAGTTTAATTGCCTCCTAATCATCTTTAATTGCAGATTTCCATATTGGACGGAGGCGCAGAAGTGCCAAAGCAGCCCGAGGAACAAGAGAATTTGGCAGAGCCGATGACAAGGCAATTAGCGAGGACTGAGACCATGTTCTATTTGGGTAATCAACTGAGTCAATTACACAAATTTTCTCGAAGTTAAACGGCGTAGTTAAAACTCAATTAGATCTATTATCTGCGAGCTAATTAACTGGCTTAATTAGGAAATATTCGCGAAATTATGCAGTGTGGTCCAATTTTAATTTGGCAACTATCTCGAGTTAATTAGTCTATAACTACCTGTTTTAATTGGTTTAATTAGGCACCCTGAATGATGAGCCCTTCATAATCCAGTCGAGCAAGACGAAGCAAGAGCTAAAGAGAGTGATTGCCGGAATGGAACTGGAAAGAGTCAGTCAGTCAAGGAACCAACTCGTACCCATCAACTCGGGGGCTTACCACATGTACAATACTCTGGGTAAGATAATTTAATGATTGTTGGCCAACTTGATTTACGGATAATACGCTTTTAACTACCTTTTGAATTACGGTATTTCGATGCTTGAAATTTTTGCCTACGGTATTTACGATCAATCTGCTTTTCGTGAATATTTTCGACTGGCAGAATTTTGTACTTTTGAGATTTTTAGACGACGCTATTTATGAAAACTATTCTGTAAATCACTTGATTGAGACATTTTCGTGAGTTTTTAAGCAAAGAAATTATCCATCTAAAAATCAGCATCTTGTGAATACACTATTTTGATTCCTTCTCCTTGAGGTTTTGAAGCGACGCAATCTACGAAAATAGCGGTTTGAACGTTGAGTCTATTGATTTTAGATGACATTCTCGGATCGAGAAACAGGAGGCCAAGGGATTTGGAAGGAAACCAGGAAAATCAAAATGACGACGACAAGTCTAAACAAATCGCTCTGATGCAGGAAAGGCACTTGGCGGTCGTTCACAATCAGAGAGAAAGAGATGGTGATTTTTAAAGTCATTTTTATTTCAAATTTTCGACTATTCTAATTTTTTTTTTTTTTTTTTATAAATTATGTTTTTTTTTACATTTTGATTACTTTAATTTGTTTGAAAGTGGGATTTTTCAGAAAGATCAACTTTCCGTGAAGCCTGCCCCAATTCAGATGGGCTTTCTTTCATCGGAGAACAAGACATAAGGAATGCTGCTTTGGAGATGAGTGAACTGGGTAAATTCTAAACTCGCTTTAATTCGATTCTTTAACAAATTTTCTAAAACTTTCAATAAGTCTTTCAAATTAAGTCAATTTGAAATGAAATGAAGAAATAGTATTTTGAGATTTTATTTGAATCTCCAGGGGATCAAGGCTGGTACATTATGCGCCCCAACGTGGATGGTCGAGTGACTGGGAATTCGTGGTTCGGGCGACGACAATTCCACGCACGATGCCAGGCCCAGTTCTCCGATAAAATGTCCAAAGTGTTCAGACTGGACGAGACCGTCTCTGCTTGGTGGTGAGAATCTTATGACTTCTAAAATTTTTGATTCTTAAAAAAAGATTTTATTTCGGAAAATTTTCGAGCGAAAAATTCACGAAGACATATTTCCTGAGTTTTTAGTAGAATTTTCAGATTAGTTCATTTTGAGTGTTTTATTTTTAGGAGAGTCATCGCTCTGGGTCTGTTCGGTTTTCTCGTGCCGATATTTATCATGATCTATGTAAAATGGAGAAGACGGAAGAGAGTAAATCGAGACTTCGCCAGGCAACAATCGGATCTTTCGAGAAAGGTGAGGGTTTTTGCCGCTTCTAAAAATTTTTGTTCTTTTCCTGAAATATCGAAAAATATCCTTTTCATTTCTATTCGGAAATTTTTTTGTATTATTGATCGGAGAGAACGTCGGTATTCAAAAGCTGCCCTATTCGTTTCGTTTCTCCTCGACGCGACTCATTATTTCGCTTTTCCAACATTCGATTTCTAATTGCTGCTTCATGTATGGATATCGACTTTGCTCTCCAATCAACGATAATTTAAAGAATTATTCTATTTGAGTCCCACGAAACGAAAACCACATCATGCGGCCCCTCAATTGTTGGTGACAAATCAGGCCCTGAGTCGAGTTTGAAGGAATCCGAAAAGATGATTGGAACACTGCTGAATGAAAGAACTTCGGCCTCGAGTCAGAATTCGATTACAGAACCGGAGTATCAGAGCAAGTGAGTATTTTATTTCAAATATCCCAAAACGTATTATTTCTTTAATTTTGAAAGGCTAAATATCTTCTAAGAACTCTCGCAAATTGGAAGATTTCTCGAGGAAATTTCGAGTTTTAATGAAACGTTACGATATATTTTTCTTTATAAAATTTGAAAAATGCTAGATTTTTGCAACTTTTTTAAACCTGAATCAGACGTTGCAATGTCTGACCTAAATATTCGCAGATTCCTCACCGAATTCGAGCCGGTTAAACTCCTGGGTCACGGCGGTTTCGGTCTGGTTTTCGAAGCCATCAACCATCTCGACACAGTCCATTACGCTGTCAAGAGAATCGCCGTCGCGAAAAAGTTCGAAGTTTTTCCTTAAACTAAAGAAAAATTTTTAGGACGCGTTCGTACTCCACTCCACGCTCATGTAAGCAGGAAGAAATAGCACGCAAAGGCGAGAGAAAAAAGCTCATGTCTTTTTTGCGTGTCTCACCCTCAAGTGCTATTTTTCTTTTGCTCACGTGAGTGTGAACGAAGTATGAACGCGCCCTTATATTGACTGATTGTTTTTTATCTACGAAAAAGTCAAAATTGATATTTTATTTGGAAAACTTTTTGAAGAGAAAATTTATTTATTTGTAGAAAACTAAAAAAAAATGTTCAGCAAAAACGACATAGAACGTGTGCTGCGAGAAGTGAGGGCCATGGCAAAACTTTACCACCCAAACATCATACGATATCATTATAATTGGTAAGTTTAAAGTATAGAATATATTTCAGTAAATAAAGATGCTAGATTTTAAAAAGTTAGAAGAGTTAATAGAATAGTAGATTTCTATTTTTTACAAATTTGACTAAGTTTCAAAATTTCAGGATCGAAGAACCGCCTCCCGCTTGGCAAGAAGAAAAAGACAAAGAGCTCTTTCGAAGAATCCTCACCAAATCAAAGAGAAGAGAGATCCGAGAAGACCAAAAAGCGGCACAAGAAGAAACAGAAGCTACCAACCTCTCTTCAGACAAGGAAAACCACTACCGTACTCCCGTCGTCAAGGACGCGGAATCTTCCTTCGACGTCGGACCCAAGTTCGAAGAGCCAAGTCTGGGAAAGATCGACAATCCGGATGACTCCTGGAACGACAACGACAATCTCGAGGATTCCGAATCGACGTCGACAGAAGATTCTGGAGAACATGATGTCAAATTCGGACTGCAAGATCGAGAGGATTCAGGTATTATGGAGTGTAGGAGGCAGATACTCCGCACACACTTTGCAACTCCTTTCGCATGCTCAACCCTCGAAAAATAGCATGCGTCCTGAAGAAACGGAAGTGATAAGAAAGAAAAGGGAGATGAAATGGTGAGAGGAAGGAGGGGTGTGACTCGTGCAAAGAGTATGCGCAGTATCTACATCTTCACATGACATAATATGCTAAAAACAAATATACTATTTCCGAAGAAACTTTTTCCTTTTACATCACCATTAGCGGATTTAAAACGTTAAAAATGGTTTGGAAGTGATGATAAGGGGTTGGTAAACGAATATTTTGTCACGCCGCATTTTCTGGGTTTCTCAATTATTCCAAAAACGAAGAGTGGAACTTGATAAAGGTTAGGCTGTATGCTCTTTACCATGGAGAAGAAATGAAAGATGGCCAAAACTTCATCGGAAAATGATTTGAATAATTGTCGGAATATACTCCAATAACTAGCTGCGTCTGACAGACCTTCCTTATCGACCCAATCACTTTCAGAAAGCATCATATTCGAGAAGAGCGTCAAATGTGAAGAGTCTTCAAGACCGTCGTCGTCAGACTTGGCGCTGAAGGCGTCTAGAGGCGACGTGGACGTGGACGATGTAATGCTGATGACGTCACGCGACCAGCATGAGGACGTCATCCCTGCCGCCAAGCAGAAGTGCACTGACGTCGCCTACGTCTTCATTCAGATGCAGGTAGAATTTTTTCTGTAATTTTTTAGACGCCTTTTCGGCTTTCTAAATATCGTTACTCATTGTTGGCTTGCGGGTCTCTCTGTATAATTCGGCTCCCTGCATTTACAGACGGATAGGGAGGGTAGTGAATGTGGGAAAAGCAGTTAAATAAGGAAAAAGTCGTTTGTAAATACCGAGGGCTGTATAATTCACCAGTTCTTTTTCTTCTCGCCACACTCCCTAACCTCAAAGCTTGGTGAATTTTGCAAAATATTGTCCATTGTGAGCCGCGTGAATTGTACAGGGAGCCGAAGGTTCTGAAAAACGTTAAACGTCAAAGAAAATGATATACGACAAGATGAACTATATCAAACAATTTTTATTTCTGAAAAATAGAACCTATTTCCAGCTCTGCCAAGAAAATACGCTCCATTCCTGGCTGACCAGACATACCAATCCGGGTACAGATTTTACGAATATTCGATTTTTTTGTTTCTTCTAGACAAACATTTTTCAATGAAATTTGAATTTTTATGTGCCTCTTATATGCCATAACCTACTTGTAATCCACACACCTTTTCCTTTTCCCCTGCCTTCCTCTCCTACTCTCCTCAAAAAGTGGATGTGGAATACAAAAAGTCGCCTTTATGCCTTTTCCATTCAGAAGACCGTCCCCTGCCGAAGATGAAACTCTGGATGCAACAGCTTTGCAGTGCGATCAGCTACATACATTCCATGCAGCTGATTCACAGAGACTTGAAGGTTTATTTTCAGTTTATTCCCCATTTTTGCTCTCGGTTGAATTTTATTCGCAAATTTATTCCACGCCTTTCATCCCCATACGTGCCTCAATCGAATTTTATTCTCAATTTTTGAAAATCTCATTTCAGCCCCAAAACATATTCTTCGGTTCGGATGGCTCAATGAAAATCGGCGATCTGGGCCTGGTCACGAAAAATACTACTGCCTTGGACCAGAGTCAGGATTCTGAAGCGCCAGATGACGCTGTGACGTCGGGAGATCTGAATCAGACCAACCAGGCGGGAACCAGGGTCTATATGAGTCCGGAAATGGTATTTAAAATTTTTCGAATTTTACACAACATGAACTTTTAATTTTGATGGACTTTCAGTATGTTTTACGATATTTGAAATAATATTCTAATTTCTCATTTTATTTTCGGTAGTGTTAAGTGTACACCGGAAAATACAAAGAAGAACAACGAATTGATCAAATTCAGCTAGCCCAAAAGCCTTACACGTTCAAAGTCGATGTGTTCTCCCTGGGTCTGATCTTCTGTGAACTGGTAGTGCCCTTCAAAACCACCATGGAGCGGTACATCACGCTGGCAAATCTCCAAAGGGGCCTCGATTGTGAAGTACTGAAGGACAAACCTATGGAGGTATGGCCTAACATCAGGCTCCTAAGGAGCACTTTCGTCAGACGAAAATAGACCGAAGGGTTTATGACTACCGTCCTCCCTAGGCCTGGAGAAGATACAATTCGAGTTTTTTTTCTTAGCATAGCTCAGAATCATTCTTTTCTTGAAAATATAACAGGTGGTTTGATTCAGGAGGAATTCGTCAAATGGCTCACCAGACAGAACCCCGATGAGAGACCGACGTGCGACGAGATTCTGAATTCGGAATACCTCAACGACGAGGCCATGTACAAGGAGATGAGATTAAGAAGGTCGAGAACGATGACGCCGCCTGGCAACTTTGAATAGGTGAAAAATGAGGACATCATTAAATACTGACTTGTATTTATTACCGCTAGATTTTATTCTTTTATACTACATTACTTAGTCAAAAGTTTGCCCGTTTTCATAAATGCATTGGGAGCTTCTCGATGCGTTTACGAATGAATACGGGCACTGGTGATAAATACAGGACGTTCCTGAAGTGATCATATATAAAAATAATGCATGTAGATAGTAAGTGAGGTATATTCTAATTTCATCATTCCAGCTATATAAAGTCTATCCCTTGAAATATAAATATTTTTTGATTCTACCTTTCGATTGGGTAATACGAAATAGTTTGCATAAGTCATGCGTGATTTTTTCACAATTCCACCGCTTTTACGAAGAAAACCAATGTGATCCCAGGCGAGGCATTTCGTGCTGTACATCAGACAGTCTCTCATTCCTCTAATGCACAGGAGAGAAGAAAAAATCTCTCGCTTCGGGTGCGCATACCTTGTTAAAGAGCTGGAAATGTGTTCTTAAAGATATACTTTGTTTTTTTTTTATGAAAAAGATACGTTTCATTATTTTCACGTCACAACAAGATGCTAATGCTCTTTCTGACTCGCACTCTCCACGCTCCTTCTTACCCTCGCTATTTCCTTCTTCTTTTTCTATGTTATTCTCTCGTTTCTTCAGCTCACTTGCCTATTTTTCAGGGGTAGAATCTCGAAGAAGAGAGATGCAAAATATTTGCAACATTCTCGTTATGACGTGAAAATAATAGCGGTTTGAAAATTGATCATTCAGAAAATATGTTTAAAAATCATTCACTTTCATGTATGGGTATGAATAGAAGGAATTCTTTCGCTTATCTGACTTTATCACCGTTATTTATTTTTAGGCGATTTTTCAGGTAGTTTTCTAGTGCCTTCCTATATTATCCACTCTTCCATCCTCTTTTCAAGAAATTCATTACGCGATTCATGCAGAGTTCACTTTTATGCTCTGGCTTTACTCTTCCCTCGCTCCTTCCTTTCTTTTATCAGTCGGAAAGAAGAAAGAAAAGGTAAAATCAGGGCGAAAGTGCACTCTGCATTAATCGCGTAGTGAATTTCTTGAAAAGAGAATGGAAGCGTGTTATCATATCATTATATTGTACAGTACAGAGGTTGAGGCATTCAAGCATTTCTTGGACATTCGAAATAAGATGGAACTCCCAAAATATTTTATCAAAAATATACGTAATCATTTCATTCCAAGAAATTCTTGCATGCTTCAACAATATCACAGAAATTTTATTCGTGCGCGCATGCTTAGATTTCTATGAGTTTATCTTTTGGGGATTATTTGCTAGCTCTAGTATTTCCCGGTTTAAGCATTGTTTTAATAATTTTTGTGATTTCGTACGAATGAAATTGTGATAAAATGCGTAAATATCATTTGAATAAATTATGAAATTTTATTAAGCACTAAAAACCGACAGCCTGGAAACCATAAGCCTTCAGGTCCTTAAACCATGTAAAATAGTATAGGAAAAGAAACCGTACCTTCCAATACTCTAGCCATATACTATTTCGCAATGGCTTGAGGGTTGATAGCTTTCCAAATAGCCCTAGAAACTAGGTTTTAAAATCACGAATGTTGACGGGGAGTCGATCCGGGGAAATGCGCCCCGAAAAGTAAAGGTCGGGTTGAGTTCGAGGGTCCGTTTGAATATCTTCTTTTTCCTCGTTCTTGTGATCTCTCTTTCCCCCATGGAATTTCCCATTTTACAGCCATTTTCTGGAAATCTGACAGAGCAACGATTTTCTCTATGTTTTTCCTTCAAGAATCCTGTTTTTTTTTCGGAAATCGTCCAGTTACGCTGCTTTTTGCCATTTGGATGTTTTCTTTTCCTCTTTCTCCTGACCTTTCCTTCCTTTATGCAGTTTCCCATTTTACAGTTATTTTCTCGAAATATCTCTCACAGAGCAGCGATTTTTCCTATATTTTCAAAAATCGATTTTTCAAACTAAAAATTTTAATTTCAGGTACCATATCTCAGCTTATTGTCTTGTCTGTCTAAATCAGACATTTTCGACGTCTAAATCGTCGTAATTCTAAACGAAACAAATTCAATGAAGGAAAAGTTTATGAAGAAATGAAAATATTGGAATAAATATTTAAACTAAAATAGACAATTAATGAAAGGTTGGCTCGATTTTTCAACGAATTTCCCTTTTCAATGAAAACTAGTCAAGTTAAATTGAAGCTGAAAAACCCTGACCGGGGACGAGATGGAACTTCCAGCTCAGAAAATTTTAAGAGGTTCAGTTCCGATTCCGGTTTCAATTTTTCAAATTTTAATTCCGCCTCGTCCTTAATAGTGATTTTATTTACCTTATTTTATTCCAGCCCCTATTTGGTTTTGAGCCACAACCCAAAACAACTGCCCCTGGATGGGAATGGTTGGACGACTGTCCCGGCTGCTCGAGGCCGACTCGGTCCTGTGTAGCTTTTAGCACGTAGGCTCCTTTTCTATTTTGGTTGATGTAATGTTCTTCAGGCATCAGCATCTATACTGGTGCATGTCTTCGACTGTTGAGCTTCCTGTATACGTGAAATGCTCCTCCTTGCCTAATGGGGTATTCAATGATAGTTTATCGTTTCAGTTCATTCTTGATATTTTCAGACGAGTACGACGATGCGCAAAATGGCAACACCTTTTCTTATATTTTCTTTTCTGTAAGTTCTCGGTAGTGGCCCTTCTCTTTCTATCTATCTTCTTGGCCTTTTTCCACTTTCTGTTTTTTGTGCGTCAGGCACTGTGATTCCCGGTGTCAGTTGACATTCCAATAAATTTGTGATGAATAATTTTTCATTGTCAATCAACCACTACTTACAAAACCCTACTAACATCTAACCCACAGAAAGGATCCCCGAACAGGTCCCCTTTCTGTTCAAACCCGCTTACTTACCAACCAACACTAACCCAGTGTCGCAATTTGCGACCTTCGATGTTTTCTTTTGCTTCTTCCTCACACTTTTTGCCGAAAGATAAAGGGCAGCTTGCTTGCTGCTCACGGTTTTTTCACTGTATTTATTTTTTATATTGATTTTTCTTTTGTTTTTGAATAACTGGTTTAATTACCCAACTTTGAGGTCGTTCACAACGTCAACTACTGCCTTAACTCTCCGCTTGCTTGGTTACACACATACTAGCACACAGTCTACTAATCGACCCATTTTCACACAGAAAGGAATCTCTGAGAGACTCCTTCTGCTCATCTCCCTAAATTCCTCCTCACTTCAACATTGTCTTTTTACTCGTGACTTGACTTAATAAATCTTTGTTAAGTTACGACATGTTTGGCTGACTATAAAAGGGTTACGCACAACACTACAACTTCCGAAATTTAATAAATTATTCATCAAATCTCGTAAAAAATATGAGTCGATACTCTAATTAGTCCTATTACTTTACGAAACTTGTCTTCAAAGACTCTTGTCACATGATAAAGCATAGAATTATAAAAACCGACTAGATTATTCAGCTTGAGAAACGTGATAAATTCATTTACGCAGGTGTTTAATGTTCTTCGAAGTCAGTCACTATTCTAAACCTTCAAATAGAAAAAAGATTTTCGAAATCACTCTTTGAAGTAAAAACTCGAAAGAGGTTTTAGTCGAGTTTAATCAACCCTAAATTTGAAATTATACCTGCGTGATGTGTTAGATTTTATTTTCATTTCTTTAAATTTCGATCAAAATCTTAAAATTTCTGAATCTTATTAGATCTCAAAATTTTAATTATATACAATGTACGGGTCTGAGACGATTTGTAGCAAAATTTGCTGGGGTTTTCTGTTAAATTATGTTACGAATCATCATAAATCTAAACCTGAAATACTTTCTTTAATAAAAATCAAAAATCTCTAAATTTTAGCATGAATACCTCAACTGTCAAATATGAAGACAGTATGTTCTATGCTTGGGAGAACATATACTTGGCATATTTCGATATTTTGAGTCCTATCAGCGGTTTTATTAATCTGTTCGCAATTATTGTGGTTTTGTGCAAATCGCCCAAGAAAATGGGCGCCTACAAATGGCACTTGTTGAACTATCAGGTATTGAAGAGCCCAGAATCTGGGAAGTCAAAAATGGAGAGGGAAAGGAGCGATTTTAGGCCAATCTCTCCATTTTGCGTACCATTTCTTCGTTTTTAGCCATGAAAAGAGGCGTGCACCACTTTACACGCCTCCAAAATTTAAGACCAAATGGTAGAAAAATTGGAAATTCACTATTTTTAAAAATGTGCTTCAAGAAACTGTACAACTCTACCCCGAATATAGTTCATTTTTTCGTGAGAATACTCAACTTTAGGTAATCTCAACCCTGCTTGATTTTTCTATGACGGTACTATTCAAACCCGTCATTTATCTTCCGGAAATTGCCGGTACCATGAATGGGCTATTGAACATTTCGCCTAAGGAGTGCATGGTAGAAATACCACGTTTACCAGAAATTTTGGTAGCCTCTTACCATTTACTATTTTAGCAAATGTTCATAACGATGATCGTCATTACTCTACTATCGATATCCCAACTTTTTATCTACCGATTCCAAGTTCTTCTGAGATTCAACTCGATTTTCAAGTAAATTATTTTAAAAAATAAGAAAAAAGTGAGATTTTTAGAATTAAGCCCCTGACTTTTGGTATTTTGATGGGGTTAAGTTATATTCTCCAAGTCGGGTTCGCCAATTATGCCTGGTACCGAATAGATTACGACGAAGCGATGGAAATTCATGGCGCCATTGAAGTATTTTTTTTACATTCTATTTTTTTCTTAAGTTTCGAATTAGTTATAAACCAAACACTCAAAAATGATATTTTCACGATTACATTGTCTTGAATATAAAAATCTCCTGAAAACATGATTGTGCATGAGCTTCAAAGTATTTAAACCGTAAAGTTTGAAAATTCATTATAATATCACCTTCATCAGACTTGGAACTTTTAATCCGACCGAATCGGATTTTTTTATCCGACTTCCAAGTCTGACCTTCATATTATAAAGAGATAATTATTTAAGAAAAAAACACACACACAATTCTTTCAAATTCAGGACCATCCCATCCTTGCCCCTCTAGAGAGTCGTCCTGGTTTATTCATCATGCGAAAAACCAACTCGACTTTTCTGTTCTTGATCACCATCGTATTTTGCGCGACGGCTAACGGTGGGACGGTCGTATTCTGCATTTTCGCTAGCTTCATAATGATTCGGAATAATTCGAAGCGGAGTTGGAAATCCCATCTCAAACTCCTGAAGGCTCTGATCATTCAGGTATCTTTTATTACTCGAAAATAAAAGACCCCTTTCAGTCAATATAGTTCCTTGATCTTCTATTAGCTTAGGAGGATTCAGATCAGAATAGTTACGCGACCTATCCTGATATATTTTTAGCCTAACTCAAAACCTCCCTAGACTTAGGTCTTTTATTAGAAAAATCTTGTATTTTCATGAAGTATCATATTTTGATTTCAGATAGTCGGGCCCCTATTTTTACTAGCCATCCCTGGTTGTACCTCATTTATGCGGCTAATAATGCCCATTTTCGGATGGCAGTCGGTGAACCACATCGTCATAATGGTTTTATCTTGTCACGGACTGTGTAGCTCGATTTTGTTGCTAACCTTAAATCGACCCTATCGAAGGTTTATTAGGCAGTTGTTTAGAGGTAATGAAATTTGAACATTAGCTATATCTCCGAAAATGTTTGGTGCGTAATGAGGTTTCACTTAACCAATACTTGAGATTTCAAGAAATTCCCATTAACTTCTTATTTAACTTCCAAACGTTGACGTTAAATTCAGGAGCCTCGAACCCTAGCAATCAGGTTGGGTCTTTTGGAACTTCTACAGTTATAAATATGCAGCCACAAGCAATTAAGAATCTGCGATATCGTCGAGACAAAGAAGAACCAGAAAGTTCGTATTACAATTTGATAAGTTTCAGAAAATTTCAAATCTTGTAAAAAGTCAATTATAACTAATGCATAGTTGTTGCATGTTAGAATTAAATTAGTGATATAATATCGATATAACTAGATAAAATGAATTTTGATTCATTTTCAGTCGAAATGCCAGCCCGTCCCACTCTACCATTACCTCACCCATTTACCATCGCAGAAAGACGAGTTTCGCTTTTTCCGGTTCCACTATTTTCATAATCTTTATTTAGCCATCAGTTATGTAAATAAAAATTTCGTACATGAGGTTTAATATTGCTTATGCCGAAATTTGGAAGGCGTGCAAAGTGGTGCACGGCTATTTTTAGTGGCTAGAAAATCGAAAATAGTACACGAAAATGAGAAAGAGACTGGCCTAAAACCATTCTTTCTTCTCTTATTTTAGACCTTCTAGATTTCGGCATCAACAGCAAATGATATAATTAATGCAGGTATAATGAGAATACCTTAAAATTATAATAAAAGTCAAAAGACTTTGAGTTTTGGGAAAATTTTATTATAATTTTAAGCATTTGAAAGCTTGGCCTGATTTCGGTGCGTGAAATTTGGAGATTAATATATGATAATTAAAATTGCAGTTACTTAATAGCGTCCAAAATAACATCTGAGCAACGCAGCTTGTGATACGCGAAATTTGACATAAAATATAGCATAGACTAAGAAAATAGCATGTAACTAAAACTTATGTGTTTTGGTCAGATTAATAATATTTTTAAATTCAGGAATATCAAACTAAACTAAATTATGAGCTTAAAGCTAAGAATCGCTATTAAAAAGCAGTGAGTCTTAGTAATGTTCTCTTCACCTCCTAACACAGCCCAGTAAAGCTAGCGCGACGGCGCT
Source organism: Diploscapter coronatus (assembly GCA_964036155.1). Lineage (NCBI taxonomy): Eukaryota > Metazoa > Nematoda > Chromadorea > Rhabditida > Rhabditidae > Diploscapter > Diploscapter coronatus. The sequence continues at coordinate 605,649 of OZ038422.1, read as the reverse complement.
AAAAATTACGTTCAAACCGGCGAAGGCCGCCGCGAAGATTATCAAAATATAGGACCAGCCGAGCTAAAAAATTTAATTCAAAAGTATCTATTGGGTCATACTTTAATTTTTCTTCCAGAATTTAATAATTAGCAATACTTTTTTCTCATTTTTATTAAAGAATGGTAATTTTTTAATTTCAAGAGTTCATTGAATGCTCCAATAGTTTGAAAATCTACCCAAGCCTCGGATCCAGTGGTTTGTCGTATGAATTGTAAGGACGCTGCCGGAAAAACGATAACTGCCAGAATCAGACACACAAAAATCGCGACGTTGAAAATGATATCGATAGCTAACGAAATTCTGGGCAGTGGAATGACGAGAGCGCTAAATTTTACGATAACTCTGGCAAACCTACCTCCTGAAAATCTGCCCAATTGCTAAATTGTAGCAAGGGGCAGATTTTCAAGGCGAGTTTTTTACACAAGTATTTTTTTACCATAAACAGCATCCAACTAGCACCATCAATAACTCTAGCGAGAACGCGATTAAAGTGAAAACTACTGTGGCGGTCCACTCTCCTGGTACGTTCTAGATTTCAAATGTTTAATAATGCCATATAAAATCTATCTTATTGCATTCCTATTCTTTATCATAGAACCATAGTTTCTAGCAAATATTAAGTGCCGTATAATTTCCGTGCTCTATCCTATGCCCTATCATATGACTAGCTTACATCCCAAAGATATCTGAAATCCGGATCCCAAGAAGTCCAGGGGTAGAGGGCGATTCCGATGTCGAGACCATACCCAAACGGGGACCAATTATTCCAGCCATTTTTATATCCGGCGTAACTATCGTAATTATAGCCACTATTGAAAGCGTAGGGCCTGATCCAGATCCAAGCTAATTGAGTCGGTTAATTGGCTAGTTAAATCTTAATTACCTCGAGAAAATGTCCCCAGCGCTGTTAGGACTAGGGTTATTAGCAGCAGAAGATATGACACAACATGTACCGGAAATAGGCGACTGCTCTAAAATAATGTGATCAAGTTTTGCATGCCTTGAAAAGTCACTATGTTTCTAGAATGAACACTAAAATTCTGAAACTTCAGAAGTGATTTTTTAAAATTTCGGCTTCTAAACTTGATTCTAAAAGAATTGTTAGGTTTCAAGAAGACGAACATTTGAAATTTACTAAACCTTAAATAATCTGCTTGGTGCTCTAAGAGTTACAATCTAAAGATATTGGAAATACCCTAATAGCCTCTTTCGAAAATCGGCCCGGGGGCTGTTCGTATCTGGTTTTAACTACTACAGGTTGGGCTTGATGCATCGTTTCCTAAGAAATTAATAAGTAGTACGTAGTACGGCAGAGATAGTACGGGCATTGATAAAAGTAGTACGGCAAAAGCGAGTGAAATAATTTACGAACTCCTAAAAACGTTAATTCGGTGTTAACTTATGTCGTACTACTTTTATTACTTGCCGTTTCCTAGAGTTAAAATATTTTTTGGAAAGTACAATCTATTGAAAACTGTTCTCAAGGAATTACGAACGGATCATATGTAAAAATGATGGCTATTTATATTTTTCTCGAGAAAAAATAAGACCGAAAGCTATTCTTGTAAAAAAAAATAATTGGACAAAAAGCCCGAAAAAACTGTAAATGAGCAATTTTGGCGCTTATGTCTGTCTGAAGGGGAAAAATTCCTCTTCCTGAAAACGCCCTTGGGATGACTCAGAAAAGGCTTCTTTTCACGCGCGTTTTTCCTGGTTTTCACGCGGTTTTTCACAAATACCAATACTCTTGAACGGGCCTTCCAGAGGTATCATTTCATGTAGGGAAAACGCGGCAAAATAGCACGCAAAACGGGCAAGCAAATGGTTTGAAAATATCGAAGTATGGCAAGCAAATAGTAGTAATTTTCCGAAGAAATCATATTTACTAGGATATTTTATGGATCTTATCAAATCGATGAGTAAGACAATTTGGAAAATTTCGCACGATTTTCAAAAACGTCTATTGATAACAAATTTTAATGGGGTTTTCTCGTTGAACAAATAGACTTTGAAAAATACGTTTCAGAAAAGATGATTTTTGAAGTCTTTTGAAATAATATTCAAATCAGATTGCTTTGAGATTAAAATATCTCTAAAAAGTAATGTAATAAATTTTGACGCTGGAATCTAAAAATTAAACAAAATAAATAAATAAAAATCTCGACCTCTTAGTCGGTCGATAGCTAAAAATCACGAGAATTGCTTATTTTGACGGCGGAAATTCGTCTGAATAAACAATCGCCCCGGCTTTTTTCCACCCATTATCCCCTGTACATATCGCCGTATTTTTACCTATCAGGTAAACAGAAATGCGGTAAATTCTCCACAAATAAGAGTGCTTGAAAAGTTTGAGCAAATTGGAGTCATTTTTAGAAGTCAATTTTCAATCGAAAATAATTACTACTCATAAATTTATCGATAGAATATAAACTAAAGTTTTAACAAAATGATTGTTCATTTGGGCAATTTAAAAATAAATTCCCCATTGAAATCGGTATTTATATTAAAAAAAAAAACGAAATTTCATCAACTGAATTTTACCTTACTTTTATATTTTCGACAAAAGGTTTTCATAAAAAGAATCGGGAAAATTTCGAATTCTCAAAAATTATTGTTTACCTGTAAAATTGTTCAAACTCTCGGTTCGCCGCATATTTTTATTCAGACTCTTGAACTTTCTGTGCTCTTCAAATGTTATTTGATTTGGATGCCAAATTTAGAAAAGGAACTATCAAAATGTCTTTTGAAGATTATTGTAATTTTCGACGTCAAGCAATTCAGAATCCCGACGTCGAGTCACAGTAGTCCTGAATTCAATATCGATCCGACACTTTGCACACTATTATCGTTCACCCCAAAAGCAAGCTTTCTTTGCACGAATAATACAAAGTTCGCTTCATTTGTCAAAGAAGATTTTCTTGCTAACCGATCAGAGTTTTTTTGAAGATTTTCTGTTGAATTTCTAAATTTCATTGCTAAAAATCAGCCTAGAAAATTTGGAAAAAAAACATTGTTTCAACGCAATTCTGGGCAAACTTTTGTAGCGCTTTATTCAAGACGGCACACCCCCTATTGGGAACTGTCCTATTCGGAACAGCCCAATTCGGAACTATTTTATTAGCTCCCCCATGTTTCCTATTCACAAAAAGTTCCGAATTGGGCTGTTCCGAATAGGACAGTTCCCAATAGGGATGTGCCTTCAAGACGCCTGTTTCAGGCAATTCATTTATTCCCAAGTTTGATACTTGCTCTATGCATCTTTCTTATCATTTTTTTTAATCATTTCCCACAACGCTTTTCCCCCAAGAAATCTCGTATTTTCAGCAGATTTTTTGAAAACCTGTTCATTTTCATCCGATCCTCCGTTTTTGCGCCCAATCTCTACTGACCATTGGCTCTGTTTCTTGATTTCTTGTCGCTTTCATTCCAACCCTTCACTTCTCGCTCATTTCTTCACGATTTTCTCAAATTTTGTTATCTTGCATTTTTTCTTCGTCATTGTTTTGGCACTTTTTCGCTTTCTTCACGATTTTTGTTTGTTTTATGAAATCTAAAAATTTCAGCATCAAAAAACAGCAATGTCGCGCAGCCTTTCGAACGTTCGGATGGTCGTCGGCGACATGAGCGGAGAGAGTGAGGGCAGTGAGGACAGCGGCAAGCAGCCTGTCATCAGGACGAGTAAGGAAAACAGTTAAAGCGGCAACCTTGTTTGGTTTTGAGAACTTGCGAAAATTTCCAAAACACCATATTCTACATGTTTCGGATTTTTGTATTGACTGATCCAAGAGAATTCAGGCCGCCGCACTCCGAAGCCTAAGCAACACTACTCGGCGGAGGACTACATGAACGAGGCTGAAATGGGTCCGTCGGTTGTCGAAACAATAATTGCTTGAAGAAGATTTCAAAGATTTTGAATTTTTACAGAACAATAATAATTTCCAAGCTTCTACAGGAAGAGTTCGATTTTTCTATTTCGAAAGTGAAATTTCCAGACGCGTCGATCGGTCGCAAGAGGCGCGGTTCGTGGAGCGGCGGGGAGCCAGCGAGAATCGAGGATCCGACCGAGGCCAAGCCCGTAATGGGTGGGAATAGGCAGTACGGGACGAAAACCGCAGCGGATGAAATTGGAAAACCCGAGAAATCGAGCGACCAGAACCAGGAAACCAGCCAGAAGAGAGGCAGGCAGGAGGAGAAAAGGGCCTCTCGCAAGAGTAAAGATTGGAATCGCCCTAGGGCACGTTCATACTTTGCTAGAGCTAGACTCTAGCAAAGTATAAACGCGCCCTCACTCCTTTTATAAGAGCTAAAGGGCGAGAGAAGGTCAAAAGGTTGGGGAAAGAGGGTGAACTTGCTAGAGGGAGACGTCCGAACTTTTGCGATAAAGGCAATATTCTCTGGAAATTTCACCTTTCATTTAAAGTTTTTGTCTGAAACTTATTCCAAAATTTTATAGGATCATGGCAAAATGAAATTATCTTGCGATCAGTTTTGTGAAAATTTGAAGCAATTGAAATCCATGAAAGGCAAAATTTTCTCCATTGCATTTTCAAATTCTCGACTTTTCGTCCATTTTTCTTGAAACTTAATACAAATAAAACAAACCACTCTCTTCAAAAACTTATAAAATAAAGCTAAAGAATTTGAATAATACCTCCAAAATAATGCAAGTTTCAGGGTCTCGTCCGTTTGATGACGAGAAAGGTGAGAACGTGCTCGGCAGCCAGAAGATCGTCCAAATGAGGCCGCCTCCCCCTTTGAAGAAGAGCAAACCCAACCCTACCTCGCTCATCTACGAAATGCACAGACCCATGACTGTTACAAGGTAAATTATTGAGCAGACTTCTCTTTAAAAAAAAAACCTGCACTGCGGGCGCGGAATGGTTCGAATGCTCCCCCCAATTTGAGAAATCTGTTCTTGAAATTAAAAAAAATAATAAGGGAAAATTCGCGCCTTTTAAAATGAGAATAATTGATTCTCTGATATGTACAATAAGATCATGATTGTTACGAGGTGAATATTCGAGTTTACTAAATATGATTATTTTCATCGATTCAGCAAGTTGCAACGTTACAGACGGGAAATGAAGCCAATCAAACGTAGACGTTATAAAATGATGTTTTATTTATTTGGAATTTGAATAATGTCTTCAAAATCGTAGTTGTTTTTTGATACAAATTCATAAATAAAAAATGTAAAAGAATTCTACGGGGGGATCACTTTAAAAAAATGCAGCGCAACTTTTTACGGATAGGTATTCATTCAGAAAAATCGAGTCGTTCCGCACGCGCCCTCGCTCGGTGGATTCGCCGCTTCGCACCGAGAATCTCGGTTCGCCAGTCAGAACAGCAAAATCAAACAACAGCAAGGAGTTCAACGGTCAGTCGGAAACGCCCAAGTTGGTGCGGTACGACGAGGAGGAGGCTAGTCGTCTGGGCGGCGTCAACACCAACAAAACTTCTGGGTCGGGTAAGCGAAATTTGCCCCTCTTCTGATAAAATATCATAATTTCGCAACCAGACTTCCCAAAATGCGACCCGCAAAAAATAGTGCCTTTCCGAGAGAGTAAGAAGACATGCTCTTTCCCTCGATATGACATACTATTCTTTTCTGCGATTCGATTTTGCGGGCTAAGTTTTGAGAAGTATATTCACAATTTCTCGAATTTTAAACCCACTTTCTCTAGAAAGTTCTGCACACACACACACACAATTTTATGAACATATAAATTATCAATAAATAAACGAAAAAAGTCGTATTTTTCTCAAACTATTTCGAGTTAGAGAAACGCTTTTCTGAAGCAACAATCTGTCTTTCGTGTCGTCGGCTCAAAATGTACAAAAATGTCATTTTTTAAAAATCTTTTCATTAAATTTGACTTTTCAGCCAACAAGAACAAGAAGCAGGTCCGTTTCGCGGAAGGTGCTCCGGAAATAATCACCGATACCCTGAAATCGGGCTCCAAGGTGAGAAAGAATTCTAAACTTAGGGCTACAAACGAAAAACAACAACTCAGAAGCCCGTCATCATGCCTGCCTCGATCCTTCACAAACTCGAGTTGCCCAAGGCCGGACACATCAAATTGGACAAGGTTTGAGTTTTTCTTCTCGAAAGAGCGAATTTTAATGTTGTTTTTTGATCAAACGAACTTTTAATTTTCTGAAGGAAGCGCATTTTGAAATTTTTTAGCTCGTTCCCGTCTCCTTGGAAAACACCAAGATGTCCACCAGATCCAAGGCGAATTTGGCTAGGTCGAGCAAGGTGATTTGTTTACTTTAATAAACTTGCGCGAAAATCAACGAAGAAAATTTGTATTTTTATTTGAAATTAAAAAAAAAACATTTCTAAAAATATCAAATTTTCAAATATCTTTAGACTCTCACTCACACCACTTCCGAATTCGTTCCCACCAGGAAGATCAGGAAGATCAACGTGCCCCCGGCCGCTGCCGAATTCGCACAGCGTCTTCAGCAGGCACAGGAGAGACTTCGCCAGGTAAACCTGGATTGGACAAAAATGGGGAGAGGAGGCTAACTTGAAGTTTCTGATCTTCTATTTGTTGAAGTCTCGTTTTTTTTCAAAAATGAATCAATTCTATATATATATATATTTTTTTTTTGTATAAGTAGCATTATGTTGACAAATAATAGGCGGTTCCTAAATATCTTGATTTTTAAGTTCCCTAATTTAGAAAAGTTGGCATTTATTATATTAAAAAAACAAATTTTTTATAGTTACTTATAAAAGTTCTCTTTCCTCACAAAGCATAATCTCTCTGGTTTTAGTCGACCCCCCAAATGCATGTTGCCTCGCCGTCGCCCGAACAGTCAACTGAAAATGGGTCCGTATCGGAAAGTGGAAATGGGCAGACTCAAGTCAATGTGGAGCCGGTGCAGGGACCGAATGGCGTGAGTACAACACTTTGAACATTTTATCCAAATCACTAATTTTGATGAGGAGCTATGATAAAAGCGACGATCACGAATGAAAATTTTGCGAATTAAGCTGATGAATCGTGAAACTTATAACTTTCGAAAGAAACACACATTAAAGAGGTTGAAGTGAAATGTTTTATCAAACTAAAACAAATCATCGCTTATTTTGAGGCATACGAGAACTAAGTCTTTTTTGCATCGCGAGCAAAGAACACATCGTCATCTCAAGTCAGCAATAAAACGAGTTCAGAATTTTCATGTTTTTTTTTACTTGAAATATTTAATTGGCTAATACACTATCACTGTTTATCAAGTACACATTGAATTTTTTCTTTTACGTTTCAAAGAAATTACCTTTTATCTTGAAGCCTAATCAATTTTGTTTCCAGTGGGAGGCCCAGTTGCGTCAATTCGCGCTGTCGATTTCCGGTACCCCTTCCTCTGACCGAGTCACTCTGCCCGCTCCGGTGCCCGTTAATCCCACCCAGTTCATGGTGCCTTTCGTGATTCCCTTCGTGCCCCAGGTATCGTTGATTGGAGAGCGCAAAGTGTCGATATTCACAGGCAGGCAGCAGCAATTAGAAATCGAATGTTGGAGGAGCGAAATAGCGAGTCGCGTAGATGAGAAACGAGAGGCGCATAGCGTGTAGCTTTTGAATATCGGTGCGTTCTCGCCCAATCAGTGTTTTTCAGAAATATTTTTGAAAGGCTGTAGGCACTTTGTTACCAAATAAAATAATGAGCACTTCTTACCAAAGACGAGATAATGTGGGCAAAGATGAAGAAGGGGGAGAAATAGCATTTGGTAACAATATTCGTTATTTTCTTTGGTAACAAAGTACCTACAGACTAAATATCCCAATCATGTGAAATATGAAATCTGCTCTATTGCCAAATTTTGAAGAAAATATTTTATAGAATTAAAAGCACACGAGAAAATTTTATACAAATGAGATATTTGATATTTTTTTTAATGAAATTACACATTTCAGGACCCGATGATGACGATGAATTTCACTCGAATGTCCGGAATGGGACTCGCTCCAATGGGACAGATACGCAACCTCGTCTCCCTACCTATCATGCAGGCTAATGAGAATCAGGTAGAAAATTTTTGAACTGCAACTTTTGTAAAAAGAAAACACGGTACATGAACATTTCCGGTGTTTAAAAACTTTCGGCGATTTGTATAATTTTGAGGCTTACATTAGTTGCGTTTTGTTACCTGTATTTTGATATGAATTTTGCACTAAATTGACCAGAATGAAATTTGACTAATTGAAACCTCGCGAAATATTCAATTTTGGATATTGAAATTTTTAAACTTGTATATAAGATTGCGGATTTTTATATGTATTTCAAAAGCCGGTATATACGAAATTAAACAGGTCATAAATTTGATTTGTTTCAATTTTAAAAATTTATTTTTAATTTTAATAATTCTCAGGTCTCCGATCTGTCTATGGTGAATGAGAACTCTGAGAAGAAACCGACTCCAGCTACGAAGCAAAGCGAAAAGATCATGGTAAAGATAGCATTATTTGAAATTTTTTAAAAATGCCCATTTTTCCAAAAAAAAAAATATCAAGATTTAGCTAGTAATTGTATTCATTTTTTAATTAACAAAAATGAACATATTTCATAAAAAAAAAAGTTCAAGTTTTCAACGGCTTTCTATGATATTAAATCAGCCTGTTTTGTTCGAAAATTTTCTAAAAAAAAGTATTATATTTCCTAAGGGCACGTTCATACTCCGCTCATGCTCACGTGAGTGTGAGCGGAGTATGAACGCGCCCTAAGAAATTGGAATTTTCAGCAACCTTCGGCTCCTACCCCAAGCTCGGCGAGCTCGGCCCCGACTCCGGTCCATCCTTCGGCAGCGTATCTTCAAACAAATCAGCCCTTCGCCGTCCCGTCACCTCCCATGGCTTCTTTCTATCCGCTCGTGAGAATTTTTAAATTTGGTCAAATTTTATAAAGTTTCAACATTTCTTTTGACACTTGAATGTGATCTCAAAATAATCCATCTAGCTCTCTTTCCATCGAGAAAATAACAACTGAAAAATTGCATAGCTTTAATCGTTCTTTCCCATTTCAACATGTAAACAAAATTGAAATTTCCTTAAAACTTACCTATTTCTCAGGCGGCTACGCCTCCTCCGTTCTACACTGCTGCTCCCAACCTGAGTCTGGCCTCGCCCTCTCCCGACCCCTTCTCGGGGAGCATTATCCAGGCCGAACAGGTATACTGAATTAACCAAAAAATAGCTAAGATTGAGCTAATTTAAGTCTGATCCTAGTCTTTCCGGCTCTTAAAATATACCGAAGGAGTAATAGAAATTGAGTATAGATATGGAGAAAGTAGGGTGTATATTTAGTATCAAAATGATAAGCTCGTCGAGATGCACATTTTGACACCCAATTTTCTCTATCACACCCTACTCTTACCCTCTACATATTCATATCTTATTTTAATGTATATTACCCCTCCGGCATATTCCACCCTTCGGCCTTGTGACTCTCAGGCATATTAAAAGTCTTTACAATGTTTGCCTATAGAACCATAAGCAATTTATTCTAGGGTCGGGTCTGGAATGTCTTAGGGTCAGGCTTAAATCTGGTAGTTTGAATAATTTGTAGCTTTGCAGCCCATAGTTAAGGGTATAGAGTGAGGTAGGAAGAAATCGTTTTTTTTGTTTCTATACTATTCCGTAGATTACGAGACTACGAAATATCCAGGTTGTCGTTAAACTCAAGTCCGAGTTAATTAAAAATGATTTGACTTCAGAGGGACGTCGCCAATTCTCCCTCCCCGCAGCTGCTCCAGGACCCCAATCAGTCTGCCTTCTCCCCCGCCGACCTCTATCCCTATCGTCACTTCCTCAATTAGAGGAGGGTCTTCTATTTTTTTTTTTTATATACTTGGATTTTTGTTGTTTTTGTTAGAAAATTAATTAATGTCCCTTTTCTTCTTTTGTTTGATTTAGTCTTGCCTGTTTGTCCTCTATCCCTATATCTCTATCGTCATTGTTCCAACTAGAATGCATTCTATTTTTAGGCCTGGTCTGATCCTTTTTCAGAAAATCCATACTTTTCTATTAGAAGATTTTTACCTCTTTTCTGCTCATTAGATTTTTGAAAATAGAAAATCGAGTGTTTTTTTTGTTAATTTACAAAACCGAGATCTTCTATTTTCAAGAATGCTTTCCAAGTTATATTCGTTTATTTTCTCCTGCTCCCCTTTTGTTCAGGTTCTTTATTCTTTCCATTCTTCAAATACAAGCCTCAGGTCTTCTATTTCCGCGTTTTTCATATAAGGAAATTACCAATACTACCTCCTTTTTTGAATTATTAAAGTGCTAGGCGTCTTTTATTTTGATTCTTCTTTTTTTAATACTATTAGGCGTTTTATTATTATTTACAAGATCCGGATCTTGTATTTTCTACTCGTTGATCTTAAATCACGATTTGTGTTGCTCAAGTATTAGTGATGAAGACCCATTTTCCGTTTGTTTCATCAGTTATCAAAACGTCCTATCCGCGTCTCGGTGTCGTGCCCTTCCTTTACAGCTCCACTCTCTGTCGTGTTTAGTTGTTGCTGTTTATTATTATTATTGGTGGTTAAAAGTGATAATAAACTCTTGAAAAGTGAAAGAAGAAGCTTTACATCATGAAAGATAATTAACCCCAAAATATTCACATTTCAATGAAAAATCTTGAGGCCTACTCATTTTTTTCATTTTTAAACGATTGAAACACAATAAAAAATCACAATCAATTATTGGCAGAGTTAAAAATCTGGGAGGTCAAAATGAGGAGAAATAATGAATTTTAGGATAATCTCTCCTTTTCGCGTGCTATTTTTCGATTTTCTAACCACTAAAAATAACTGCGCACCACTTTGCATACCTCCCAGATGTAGGGATAAATAATACATGAAGGGAATTTTAAAACCTGCAGTTTTTTTCTTGTTTTGAATGATTATGAAACCACAGTCGAATAAATGCATAAAATCACAATTAACTACGCAAAGAAATTTGTTAAACCTAGAGAAAATATACAAAATTTCAGATCTAGGGAACACTTTCGTCAAACGAAAATATACTAGGGGGAAGGATAGGTCGCACAAGCGAATTTATAGCTATATGATACTCGGTCACACTGGTAAAAATTTTGGCTTATAGAAGATCAGAGGTAGAAATTTGTCAGGAAAATATACTGGGGATAGGTTGCAAGTGGTTTCTGACGATCGTCCTCCCTAGGTATGCGAAATTTTCAACTTTCCCCGGTACAATCTAGGACCTGTAAAGCTCGAGCCGCATTGCTTTGACTAGTAGAGATATTCTAAAATTATCTATTCTTTCAAAAACTTCGATTTTTCATATCTCTGATTGGAGAGAGTCGATATTCACATGCAGAGCGATTAGGAATCGAATGTTGGAGCAGCGAAATAGAGTGAGTCGTGTAGAAGAGAAATGAGATGAATAGCGTAATTTTTGAATATCGACGCGTTCTCTCCCAATCAATAATACTAACCTGTAATAACGCCGGCATATCTTGAACTCTTCCCACCAAGAAGTGGGTGTTATCGAATTGCTTCTGAAAAAATGAAATAAAAGGATCAGGGTCTTTTATATTAAAATATCTATGAGAATTTGAAAGAATTCTCATATTTTTATAAAAAGTATATCAAAGGTTTTTATTATTTTCAGATTTTAATTGTAAAATTTCCTTATTTTTACTCTCCATTGTCTCTGAGATGAATTCTTGCAAAAAAGGGTATCCGCGAGTCTTAATCTATATGCCTGCTCTCGTTTTTGCTCTCTGCTCTCTCTAGTCTTGATACGTTGCGCTTGCAGCTTATAGACACAGAGTGCATATGACAAGGCTTATCTCGAGGACAACGGAGAATGTATGAGTTCGATAAAATTACCGGAGTCATAACGATGATCAAATTACAGTGCCTCGGTTTATTCGTATCATTCCGGAGGATATGAATCAGAACATCACCTTGACTTCTTTGGGTTAATTGTTCTGGGTTAGCACCCAAAACTTCGTCATTAAGATCGCAAATTGTGTCTTCTAAAATCAAGTCATAAATTTTAAGATAGATTGATTGCGGATCGAAAATTCGAATATCATACTTTCTCAACGACAAAGTAAGATTATTTTTGAAACTTATATATCATTTTCAAAATCCATAGAATATTCTGCGATTTTAAAAGGTTTCAACTTTCACCTGGAAACTCCAAAGATCCGCCAACCTGATCGCTAGCGTAGAGTCCAATTAACATAAATCCAAGCGGCAGCCCATTTTGGCCGTAATTATTTATTCCACTGAAATACTTGCTTCATTCATTATTTTAAACACGGAGTGAACTCTGAGATTGGCTAAAATTATTAACTACGGCCTTTTATATTCCAAACCAACTCTTCGAGGAAAAAGTTGGGGAGGGAAATAGAAGAAAAAGAACAAAGTGGGTTTTGGGTGTGGAATACAAGAGGCCATTAGCTAGCTCTAACGTGTTTACCCTCAGATTGCATGTTTAATGAAATTAGTACCTGCACAGTTCCAGAAACAGTTCCGTGGCTGGTGATGCCGAAGTCACGATTTTCAAAAGACAAGCGCCATTCTCCGTGTTGTCTTCCAGATCCACCAATTCGAGATTCACCGTTTTCCAATCGACCCTGAAATTTGGTTGGTTTCAGGCAACTTCATGTGTTTATTTCATTGTTTAATCCATTGATATCGCTTCGTGATTACTTATTCAAAAATTTTATTGTGGAATCGGAGGAGGCAGATACTACGCATACATTTTGCAACTTGCTTTCCCATGCCCCGCCCCTCTACTTTTTCGCTTTTCTCGGAGAGACGAAAAGAAAACAAGAGTGAGGAGAAAAGAAAGGCGGGACGCGTGCAAAAGCGAGTTGCAAGGAGTGTGCAGCAGTATATCTACCTCCTTCCACTATAACATCATTTTTCATTCGTAAATTTATTTTTCTTATGTTTCAACAATTCTTGTATATTTAATGATACTTTACTGGATACCTCTTTCTCGTGGGTGAATTAATGAAAATTATGAAAGCTACCTTTGAACAAAAAGGCTCTCAACGCTGGTATCATCATCACTTTCATATCCCGGCGGTGGAATTTCACCTATCGATACATCTTAAACATTGGAGATTAATAAAAAATAAAAATGTAGTGCGATAAATGCCAATTAAACTTGGACATCATTAGCGAATTTTATGCGATATTTATCCATCTATCGTACTATATGCAGGTCACGGGATTTTGCTTTCCTGCCGGTATCTTTCTCGGATGCTATCGAATGCACTATTTCTATCCATGCGATTGACTTGAGCCATAGTCGAGAGTTGAAGATTTATTTCATATTTAGGAATTGGATAAAAATAACAGAGCAGCCGTGTTCTGCCCTGTCCGATAGAAAGAACCAAAATTTTTGGCACAGTAGATAAAGGAGGCTTGACGCTTATCAGAGGTCAAAAAATACAATGGAAAAGACTCCGAATGATAATAAAAAAAATCGCTGGTTCAGGCAAATTGGCCAAAAGTTTTCTGATCAGCGAAAAGATCGAAAGATCAACACCAAAAATTCAAAATCGATGAAAAATGGTGCGATCGAGCACATACTACTTATTAATTACCTCTAAAACGTATCTCCTCGTGGGTCGGAAGTAGATCCAAATCCAGCATCTGACTATCGGCCCAGGCTCGAAATCCGATTTTATCCCTGAGAATAGGATCGAGTTGAGCCGCCCATTGTCCGAATTCTTCTGAATTTGACTTGATAGTTTTCGACTATAGAAACCTTTCAATCTTATATGATGATAGTAAAACTAAATGATGACTCCCTTGTAAATTTAAAAAAATTTCAATTTAATTCGAGCTTACCCAAAGCGTCAATACCATCAGCCTTCTTGTAGAGGATAGTCAGGATTTTCTTCAATTCGGGATACTCGTTGATAATGAAGGAGGGTAGCTAAAATAATTTGCAATATTTCATGATTTTCGAAATCGCGTTAAACATTTTGGTCATTATTATTATCTGAGGCTAATCCAATCAAGGATAAATCTCAACTCTAAAACCCACTTCCAGAATATTTTAAAATTTCATTATTGACATTTAAAGCTATTATTTTCATTGAAGTCTTTCATTCGTAATTAAAAATTACAATAAATTAAGTTTATTGTCCATGATCGATTACTTGAGACGGAGTAAATGATACGAACTTTTAATTCGCAGAGATTAGCGCGTTGTGTTTGCAAGAAGACTTTACGTTATTACGTCATATTCAGAAGAAAAGTTAGGTGACTATTTGTTGTGCATACGCAATTCGCACTTTGCATATTTCAATTTGTGCGCATCATCTATTTCGCGTCTCAAGTTATCGATCGTTGACAATACCTCATTTCTATCCATCTGCAGAAATCTCCACTTGTGGTATTCTTTGCGAACGATTTCGGACATCTGATTTTCGATTGAATCAAACACTTGAATTTTCTCGGACAGCGAAATCGGACATTTCCAGGTACTGTTGATGATATTATATACCGGGGTTCCCCGTTGCAACATTTCGAATACTTCAGGAACTTGGTTTTCGTTTTCCTTAAAAACCAACTTAATTCGAATCATGATTATCATTGATTGGAGAGCAAAGTCGATATTCACAGGCAGCAGCAATTAGAAATCGAATGTTGGAGGAGCGAAATAATGAGTCGCGTCGAGGAAAAACAAGAGGCGCATAGCGTGTAGCTTTTGAATATCGACGCGTTCTCTCTCTCAATCGATAATATATCTTCAATTACCCTATTAGTAGGTGCGTTGGAGCTTGACGGTAAATTTTCTCGAAGGTCCGATAAGATGATATCTTCTTCGAAACTTTGGATCATTATGGTTATCAAAATTGAGATAGATCTGAAATTTTTTACAGGTAAAGAAAAAGCGATATTAATGATCTCAAAAATAATCGAATTCCAAAATATATGATGAAAATAATAAGTTCAAAATCTCATAAATCGAAAGATAAATGAAAATATAAATAAAGCTTTCCTCAGCCATTATAATAATGAAGGTTGATCGTAGTCTAAGTTTTTAAATATAATAAATAAATGATAAAGATGTCAAATGCTCAAAATGTAAGAAAAATTAGAATAAAGGCAACATTTTCCGTCAGCATGTTTAGAAATTCGAAAAACGAGACAAGAAATCAATATTATCTGACTGATTTTATAACGAAAGGCAGGCTGGCTCTAGCTGGGTTTGCAGGTCTTCGATTTTTCACTGAAAGAATTGAACGAAAGATAAGAGAAACACTTTTATAGAGATTTTTTAATATCAAGTTTGTCATTCTTCATAATATTAATTATTGTTAAGAATATTATAAAGAACTTCCTAAGGTAAAAAACAAGGCTGCTGGTAGAATGTAAACCCTTATCTAGTGTGTATAATATGCGCAATGTCATAGCTACTTTTATCTTTCCCATGCTTTATCATGTGATGAGTATTTATAAAACTCTTCAGCGAGTTCTTTGTCGATAGCCTTGATAACATGGACGATTTTGATTTAAACTTTTTGTTATGCTTTTTGTGAAATAAACCAGAACTTGTATCAACACAACTTTTTATTTACACACAAAACGTCATATATAAAGTGAATATGACTGGCAATTTATTTGTAAAAGTGAGAATAAATTAAAGTTTAAAGAATAGACAATTCGTAAATGAGGAGATTAAGTGTTCTATAGTTTACGTAAAGGAAAGAGAGCTGGGTGAGACAATATGAGAAAATATAGATCTAGTCAAATACGAGTTGTCTAAAGATACGTCCTGCTCGAGTCAAAAACTTCCATTTCCATGGCATCTTCAGTAGAATTTAAACGATCAAGTACCTCAGGCGGGAAATTTCTCGCTTTTCCGACTAAAACATAGTCGGGTTCAACCGCTATCTGAAGAAAAAGCTTATTATTTGTGCTAACTATTAATTTAAACTAAACTTTAAATCTCCCCTAACGATATTATGCAAAAAGTATTGATTTTAGAAACTTTTCAGGAAGTCAAAGACGTGATTAAAATTATCGTCTAACCCTAAAATAGTCAAGAATAATCACCTTGACAGTCATAATAGCGATCCTGCATCGAATAGGGTTCGGGCTAAGCGCGACTAAAACATCGCCAACCTCGTAGACCGGATTTGTCGAATTATCATGTATATCTTCTAACTGCAAATCAATAAAGTATTAAAATAAATCATGTCTGTTTTTAAATTTAATATAATTGAACACCGTTTGAATATTTCGCTGCGATCCATTCAAAGTGAATTAACTTTAAACATTTTTTTTTTCAAAATATCGCATATTTTTATTAAAAAACTACTATTAGTAACGATATGGATTTCGTTTGATATAAATAGTTTTATTTAAAAAATTTTAATTCACCATCGTAACATGACCAACGTTTTTTAACAACATCTGGCATCTCAGGTTTGGCCAGCTTGGTTCGTATAAAAATCTGTTTCCAGTCAAAGTAACTGCCTGAATATCCGAATAAATTCGACATAGATCGCAAGAGTAATTAACGATAACCCTAATTTAAGTATCTTTACCTTTATTTTATATAATTCTGGTAAATGATTGAGGTTCTATTCTTTCGTTTTTGTGATTCTTTTAAAGCTATACCGTCTTTACCGAAATTCGCTGGCCCTGGTTCTCATTTTTCTAGCTTTTCAATCGCCTTCTCACTTCCAAACGTTCTCTCGCTCTTCCTTTCCCGAGGCATCTATCTTTTGACGGCGAACAGAGTAAAGCGGCTATATAGCGCAGTGGTAAGACACCGAGTTTAGAAATACGCAATTCGGCAACAGTCATGACTCTCCTATTCAACAATTTTTAACAAATTTGGTAGATAACGAGAGAACGTTTGAAAGTGAGAAAGCAAATGAGAGTCTCGAAAAATCAGATACAGGGTCAGATTTTGATGAAAAACAGTAAAACCTGCTCATTGAGTCCATATTCATTCTCCCCGGTGCATAGGTTCACGAACAAATCCGAGAAAATCGCGTCTATCAAATCAAATGTCACCGTCCAATTTAGGTCTATTGAGCCATCATCACAATAATGATGTAGAACCAATGATACCGCGCTGAAAATTGTATTGTCACTGATCGATAACTTGAGACGCGAAATAAATGATGCGCACAAATTCGAATATGCAAAGTGCGCATTGCGTATGCACAACAAATAGTCACCTAACTTTTCTTCTGAATATGACGTAATAACGTAAAGTCTGCTTGCAAACACAACGCACTAATTTCTGCAAATTAAAAGTTCGTATCATTTACTTCGTCTCAAGTAATCGGTCATCGACAATATTTAAATTCATCATTTTAGTTTTAAATTCTCTAAATTAGAGAATTTTCTTACATAAAGTGAAAAATTTGAGGTTCTTGTTTTCTATCTTTAGAAATCAACAAAACTTCAAGAATATAGGCTCATCTTATAGTAAATAAAAATAGAAGATTCTAAACCTCTATTTTAGATTTTGAAGATAAATGATATCGAAATTTTACCAGTTCTTATTTTTCATCAGTTGGTCCATAGAGGGTTGAACTTCGAGGCACTCGCTTTCTAGCCATTTACGGAAATCGTCCTTATTTTGCAGCACCGGCAGAATTCTCGTGACTGATTTTGCGAATTCGTCTAAACGTTGCAATTTTACCGAGAATTACAAATATTCAAACCTAAGTCCTGGCTTTCTGCGTAAATAACGCCAAGCATACTTCTTATTTGTGGGATTTCCTTTTCGAAGAATGCGGGGGTCTGCAAAAATCACTTCATTCATCGAACAATTTCAAGCAAGGATTAAATTTCTTTAAAAATAGAAATTTCATGATTTAAAAAAGCAAAAAAAACTAAAATATTAGCCATATAATAGCATTTTTCTTCTCATAAAATGCAAGGTTTGAACTTTTTATAAAAAAAGAATGTTTTTGAGGAAAGATTGGGACCTAAAATTAGAATTTTTATTTTAAAATGGCGACCAAAATGATTTGAATACCAGTTAATCAGGTATTTTTGTTTACATTTCATATCATAAATTACAAAGGACAAACTATAGCAGTAAAAATCAAGCATTTATGTTGAAATTCAAGATGCCTTGAAAATTTTCGGCAACTTGGAAACTGCGAGACCATGAGATATTGAGAAATAGTGTGGAGAAAAGAAATCCTATAATCTCCCCTATGATCTACCCTAACCCTATACTATTTCGCGCTATTTCTCGTGTTTCGTGATTTCCAAATAGCCAAATTTTTCGATAGAAATTTTCGAAAAAATTACTTTGCCTTTCCTCAATCCGAAGCGCCATTTCTTGTATTCCTTGAGCATTTCCCTGGGCATTTTATCGCAAATCGTGTCGATGGAGTCGATCTTTTCATGGACTTCCATCGTCGAGTTCTCCCAGATTATTTGAACGATCAGCAGAATGTTTCGCTCTAAACCAAGCAGGAAGGGTGGGAAAGGGATCTGAAAATTAATCCTAAATTGAAAAAAATGCAAAGATTATTTAGGCTTCAAAGTTTAATATCAATTTAAAATGTGGCGTTATATAATTAATAGCGATGGCCAGACATTGAGACGTTTCCCACCGCAAATATCCTCCTTATGCGGTGTGAATGATCCTAATCAGCATTTCAATTACTATCCTTAATAATGGCGACAAGAGAGATGATGATGACCGAATTTTTGCGGTGGAAAAGTCCTGAATCTGGCAATGACTCTTCTACTTGATATTGCTCATAATAGAAATGAACATATTTTCAAAATCAATAGGCTTTAATACTTGCTTTCGGAACCCCTTCAATTTGAATGTTCATTGATTCGCTCGTTTCAGGACATTATTTAACAACACAGATTGAAAATCTTTAGTCACGCAATTAACCGAAGAATCACGATGAATTTCAATGGGCTATTCATTGAACTACACATTTTGACTCGCTAAAAATTTTCATAAAATGTCAAAATTCCTTACATCTTGACCCACGACATTGGCATCTTCAGGCTGGACTTGAACAAAACCAGTCGGGTTTACGAATTCATACGTATCATCATCTTGATTCGCCATTTTTGTCTAAAATTGAAAATGCTCATTTATTTCCAGATAAGAATAATTTGAAAAGTAAAAAAGCGATTTGAAACGCAGGGTTTGGCATCTCTCCTATCGGTTTAGTTTTGAGTTTTATTGATTCTCCAGTCTTCCCTGTGAAATATTAGAAAACATGACTAATGCTAGCAATGGCTTTTATGTGTTGAAAAAATTCCTTTACATTGATAAGAAGTTATCTTTTTCAATTGATTATATAAAATGAATGATTCAAGATAATTCAAAGAAACTATAAGATCCCCAAAATAGTTGCGTTTTCTTTCGCAATAAACTAATAAATACTTCTAAATATCATTTGAAAAGGATACCGCTATATTTTAGAGAAATCTCCAGAAAAATCGCATTTAAAAAATGGTTTCGTATTTTTATGGTGTCAAAAATATCTATGACTATTCACTATCTGAATGTTCGAATATGATGTGATATTCTTTGAAAAAGTGCATAAAATAAAAAATAAAAAAACTTATTTTATCCTCCATTCGTAAGTCCATTTATCATGTCTTTTCTATTTGTGAATCAGTCATGGCTCAACTATTCTTTCCATCGATTTTCCTGATTTTCATACCGGTAGAAACCTCAGAAATACGCTAATTTTGCCCAATCCTTTAGCTCTCCCGAGGTTATTGCGGATTTTTCGACACACAGTTTTCATTCAAACACCTGGCGCCATTTTGTAAAGGTAGAGAAATTTAGCTTATCATTTTTAAGTTAGTGAATAATTTTGCTTATAGTTTATAATTTGAAGACTATTTTTGCTATCAATGTATATCATTGATTGGAGAGAAAGTCGATATATTCATTCTGTAATTAGAAATCGAATTTGGAGGAGTGAAATAGTGAGTCGTGTCGAAGAGAAACGAGACGAATTGCGTAATTTTTTGGATATCGACGCGTTCTCTCTCCCAATCAGCAATGATTTTAAAGAAAATAAAATAATTTAGAAATTCCCTCAACCCCTAAATGCTCGGTGAATTTCACGATCTGCATCACGACTTTGCATTCGAACGCGAAATGCGATATTCTGGATCTCGAATTGGCTGCGATCACGATGAAACAATCGTCCGAAACGTTCAATTTCACTCAGCGAGTTTGTATTCCAAATGAGGTTGGCTTCAGGGCTGGACGGAATATTTGCGAGCGAGAGAGCGTCTTTCTCTTTCTTTTCTCCACGAACGCATTCCTCTCTTTCTTCTTTCTCCTATTTTCTGAATAGAAATTAAATTTTTCACAACATTAATTTTATCTTTTATGAGATTTTAAAATTCGATTTTAGACGAAAAATGTGACGATTGAATACGGCTCGAAGGTCGGTGCGAGTTTCAACGGATCTAGCCAACCCGTCATAGGCTCTATCAAGAGTGGGCTGGGGGAGATGCGAAATTTCGGGGTAAATTTGGATAAAATGATATTGTAATCAAAGAATAGTGCCATAACTATTCATTTAATAAAGAATTTTAGTATGAAATTAAGATTATTTTGAGGTATATTTAAACATATTAATGTGAACTCCATGAAAAGAGGCAATCTGGAAAAAAGTAAAACACCAAGACAAGACATACGAAGTAGTATAAGGTAGGGTAGGGGGAAGGCCTTGCATGTTTCTTTTCCAATACTATTTCGTTGTCTTGTTTTTTCAGGTTGCCATGAAACGATTAATACAAAAAATGAAAATGCATAAATTTCAAGCTTCAGATCCCTTCTCAATACACTCTCAACGTTTCATCCGAGTTGCGTTGCGACACCCACTTCTTCGGACCGTTTTGCGACAAACTTTGCGATGACTCCCATTTGGAGTAGCATTTGTTCGAATTTCAACCACCTGCTACAATGTTCGATTTAGGAAAAACCCCATAAGAAGATTTACCTGCGAATATTCGGGTGAGAAGAGATGCCATGTGTATTTGGACGGAGAAAATTGCGATATTCCCCTATGCCCTTCAGGGTGCATCAATGGCTACTGTTCCGGCCCGAATGAGTGCAGGTAGAATTACAAAAAATTTATTTAAATTTTAATAGAAGACTCGCTAAATTCGAAGAACCACTATCAAAGTTATTCAGGTTTATTAGGTTATTTGATTTAAGAAAACTATCTAAATTAGATGATCTACTAAAAATTAGTTCAAAATAGATAATTTTATGTTATTTAAAATTAAAATATAATTTAAATAAAAAGCTGTGATATCGGATTTCGGGGCTCAAAGTGCGACAAGAACGAGCCGGTGACATTCAGGCTGTTCTCTAAAAATTTCGGTATGTTTAAAAATTTAGTTTAAATAAAAAAAAAAAGCTCAAATTTCAGGCTCTCTTCATTTGCTTTTGGTCATATTGTCAGTCCTACTTGCAGCTTCAATCATTATCATCGCATATTTCATATTCCAACGGATAACTTCTAAGCCGAAGGAAGTGTTTGTAAGTAAATTCATAAGTCGGGGAAAAACTTCGAAGTTCTATCCCGAAGAAAACAAAAACGATAAAAAACATAAACCCATGATTTATATTTTAGAATTTATGGTAAAAAATAGCATAATAATCAAATTTTTCATTTTACATTTTTAAAATATGAAAAACGAAAAAAATGGCTAGAAAGTAAAAAAAAACTTTAGCTTTTCGAAATTTAGGTTCCCCAATATGTCTTCTGCGCTCCAAATGACATGTCAACGGATGACGCGATTGAATGTGCCCGAAGTAACAGAAAATCTAAAAATTCAACCTATATAAATTTCGACGTATAGATTCCCTGCCGCGGTTTATTCAAGTCAAGGAGAACGACGTCAACCATCAACACAGTTATGTTAAAGGCCCTGTTCGACATGTCTTTGGATGATCTATATATAGTTAATAAATTTGTATATGTCAATGACTGATTACTTGAGACAAAGTGAACATGAATAGCAACTATTTGATGAAGGGAAATTACTGTACTGGTCAAATAAGTGAGGTAGTCACGGTCTGTCAATGCAGATAAACTAAATCGACTATGGAGAATCCGAATCCGTTGGAAAGTTTTTGGAAGATGGTCTGTATCGTCAAGTTTCAAGCGTCATTTATTACCCTAATCGGTGTATTTGTTTCATGAAATTATCAGCTAATTAACGGAATAATTAACGATAATTGAAACGTCGAAAAATTTCATGCGTTCTTTCTCTCCCTTGAAAGGGGGAGACTTGGCCTCTCTACCTATACCTAAGATGTGCTTGTAGCCTGGATGTTGAGGATTCAGAACCTGAAAAGTTTTGCATGACATGTCACCTGAAATTTTGCTCTTAAATGCTTTTTTATCGACCGTCGCTTTTCTGTGGATTTTTCGCTTATCTTTAAAAAATATTCTTAACAGCTCTTCTTGCTTCTCGGATTCTTGACATTTTATATTGTCGTGTTCAATTCGATCATCGGAATTTCTATCAATTCAATTTCATAATTTTCTCACTTTTTCGCCTTCGCTTTTCAGCTACATATTATTTTATCTATCGTTTCCAGAAATGCTAAGAAACTTCGGAAATAAAAATTCATACTCAATTTCCATTGAAGTATGAAATTTGGCGTTAAAATAAATATTTTTCATTCGACATTTGCAGGTCTAAACTTTGTACTTAATTCGCTAACTTTTAAAATGGCAAAAAAACTGATAAAAAATCATAAAGTGTTTTTTAATGAAAATATAAATTTCACGCTTCGTTGTTCTTCCCTGTTTTTCACTTTTTGATGTGTATCATTGATAACCGTAATCTAAGTCTAGGAGTTATGCTTTATTCGTTCGGTTATGTGATTCAGGCTCATCCAAACATAAATTTCATATTTTATTGAAGCAATGAAGGTCATTTTATAGTGCACGTTTCAGTTTTCATTATTGTCAATGACCGATTACTTTCGACGAATTATATGACATTTTCATTTGATGCGTGAAAATTAGCTCATTGTTTGAAGCACATTTTACGCTATCATATCTCATATTCAAAGAATGAGGGTTGACGACTATTTGTGCACATAATTTATTTCGCGTCTCAAGTTATTGGTCAGTGCCAATACTTTTCTCATTATCTTATCTTCTGATTTTGATGAAAACCCATTTTTGAGTTGATCATTTTTATCAGGGTTTTTGAAAATCTCCATCTGCTCACTGACACATATCTGGATAGTTATCCCTTATTGAAGTAAAGTATTATTTACAGATAGGGAAATTACATAATTTTACAAAAACAACGTTGTAAACACCGTACGACATGCGAAATAGTATGGGGGAAAAGAAGTCGCTATCAGCCAATCCCCTACCCTAATCATACACTCTATTTCGCATGTCTTGAGATGTTGTGATGTCGTGTGGTTTCCGAATAACCCTTTACAAATATGTGTTCGGTGAATTTTCAGAGTTGCAGTTTCACTGAGCATATCTATTATTTTTGCAGATTCTAATATAAATGAATAATCAATGTCAATGGATTCCGTAAATGGACTTGTCAGTGAGCCTGGAATACGAGAGGCTCATTCACATCATCGGGTCGATCGGGTTCCCCATCAACATCTTAGCGATTTACTGTATTTGGAAGCAGTCGCCAGGTTCCATGCGGGAGTACAAATGGTACTTGATGCATCATCAGATCGTGTAGGAGTTATTATTTGAAAATAAAAGAGACCCTTTAATAATAACAATTAGAGGAGCCCGTCATCAAGTAAAGTTTTATGATCTTTTATTTTATGCAGACCTAGGGAGAACTTTCACCAGAAGAAGATAAACTATAGGGAAGTAGGTCTCACGAGCGAATTCAGTTATGACACCAGGTTGCAAAAGTAAATTTTTTGGCTCATGATAATTTCGAGATAGATAGAACTTTACTCTGAAAATATACTGGAGGTAGGTCGTAAGGGATTTCGGACTATCGTCTTTCCTAGGACTGAGTATAGCCAACTTATTTGCTAATCTCGAAATTTCTGAAACTTATCATTATCTTCCAGAGCGACGTGCCTCGATATATTCACGTCTCATTTGATAGTTCCTATTCTGTACTTTCCCTATATGGCTGGTTGTCCTGCCGGGTATCTTACGACATTGTTGCATATTCCACAGGTAAATGTGCAGACGTTGGAAGCTTGTCGATCCGATGCAGAATTCATAATTGTCTAATTCTCTCTTATTCATATAATGACGAATAGTGAATTGAAAGTAGACTACGATATTTCTCAACAACATTAAAATATATCGGATCGACAGACTTCCAAGTTTGTAAACGTCCAAAAATACACATATTAATTGTTTATCAGTGTTATCGACAAACCATATGATCTAAGAAATCATCCAAATTAGCGAAATGCATTCAAAATTAGCATAACTTTTTAAATGAAATATATATTCCAATTCAGAGATACCAAATGCACCTGTACCTATCAGCGCTTTGCGGGTTGGGGCCCTCAACCATCATGCTATTTGAGTATCGATATTCGATCATTTTACCTATTTGTGCTCAGGTTAAACTTATAGTCCATTGCTGAATTGAGTTTTGAGATCAAAACAGTTTTTAATTATTTCATTTTAGGAAATCTCCGCTCATTTCAATAAATACTGGCCTAAATTCCGATTTGTTTTGCTTGTGTATTTTTACAATACCCCCTTCGGAGTTCAATTCTTCATACCGAACGACCAAACCGCCGCTAGGGAATATGTTTACAAGATTAGTTCAAATTTTATACCCAAATTTCTAAAAAAAAAAAAACCAGCACTTGCGGGGCGGGTGCGAGTTGAATTTTGTCCACATTTGAGAAGTCGCTTGATGCTTTAGTTATCCAATTGTTATCAATATGAACATGGCCAATACATAGACTCATCTCAAAATCCTTATGAGTAAAAAAGTAATGCTTTAAGAAATTTTTACACGAAAATCCGAAGAACCACCAATAGAATCTAGGCAATACCTTCAATTATATTAAGAATCAGAAAAAAATGCGGATAATTTTCAACAGGACGGCAACTTGCCCTCGCATTTCCTAGATGAATGCAACTGTATCATCGACACGTGCCGGTTCTGTTTCCTGCATTACGGCGTCATCTTCAATTTACTCATCACTTCATTCTTCGTGCTGTTTTTCGCAATTCACTCCTTCATTTTGTTGCAACGCGTGTCAAACGTCTCCAGGCGAACGGCTCTAATGCAACGAGGGTTTTTGGTGTCGCTATGTTTCCAGGTAAGTTGAAACAAAAAATACGGTAATTTAATTTTATTGAGAAAACTGAGAGAATGGTAGGGTTTTCGAAAAGAGTATAGAATGTATAGGAAAGTTGCGTAATTTATTAGGAGCGAAGAGATAATAAGTATTTTGAAGTGCGACTAGAGAACTTGTAAATACCACGATAATTCTATCGAAACGGAAAATTTATAATCTAAGTATGTTCTTTGAGTTTTGCTTTGAGAGAATAAGTAAATTAAAAAATCGGGAACAAAAATTTATTTAAAGAAAATATAAATATTTTTAGATAGCCATCCCTTTATCGGTAATAATTATCCCGATGGCATATTACGTTAGTCATACGTCGAGCGATTATAGTCAAGGTTAGAATTTTAATTCAGTAAATTTTTGAAATCAATTTACGTTGTGTGTCGACAGGCCATTCAATTAATTGGAAATAGAATTTTCGAATATATTATTTTGAATCATATATGTAATTTTAATTAAAACTCCAACATTTTAGCAGCTAATAATCTATGTATGATAGCGATGGGGTGTCACGGAGTTCTAACTAGCATATCTTTAATCTATCTGAATAAATCTTATCGAGATTTCGTCTTGCGAAGGCTGTTCCTCAAAAAAATTAACCAGAACACGACCAATACAATTAGTGAGTTAATTGACCGATTAACGTAAATAATTATCCCAATTAAGTCGTTTCAACGATACCCACAACTCTACCGCGATCTAATTATTCATAATTATATAAAGTATAATTAGTTTTACCTCAATTAAGGTATTGAGAATCTCTTTATTTGGCTGAAAGTTTCCAAAACTTCAAATAAATTATATTTTTCGATAATTCAGTGACAAGAGCCTTTTTGTTCGAATTTGCTAAACGCTTACTCACCATGTTATTCGTCATTTTGTTTATGTTGTGAAATAGAAAATTTGACCAATGCATTCGATTTTATCTTCTATCTCTAACACACTGAACTTTGCACGGTACGAGACAAATTGGAAACTGCGAGACCACGAGACATTGAGAAATAGTGTGGGAAAAAAGTCTATAATCCTCCATACCTTACCCTAAGTCTATACTATTTCGCCTGTGCTTCGTGGTCTCGCGGTCTCCAAATAGCCCGATATGATATTTCGGAAACATCTATATTGACCAAAGGCATTATTTCTATATGTTTATTTATTGACCGGTTCCTTGATTTATGTGCTATATTTACTTTGCCATATGTGCTCCGTAAATACTTGAGCACTTTTGCAAGTGTTCATTCTCGATTCTGTTCATTACCCACAATATCTTTCTCGCGAGTGGTCAACTTTTATCAAGTATCGATTTTTCGTCATTTTAATGCAAATTTTGATATTTTCTGGTTTCTTCCAACTGATTTATCCGAACTTTATCAATTTTATAGAAAATTTATATTTTCTAGATTTTCTATTGATCTACGTAATTTTTTTTCCAAATCACGTCATTTTCACATGGTATCATTCGTTCTATTCATTACTCACGTTGTCTGTCGATTTTGAACGTTTTTAACACAGTAGTCGTTTCCTTTCTTTTTCCTTTTCTTCTTCGAATCAATTGCCTCATCAATCTTCGCTAAGTTTCTCGATTCGCCATCATTGATTTATTCCCGCGCTGAGAATTCGACCAAGTGATCATCACTTGCTTTAAATATCGATCTCACAAATCGACTTATTTTCATTCATTTTTAACAAAATCTTCTCTTTTAATCATGTTTTCATGTAAATCTGCTCAATTGCTAATTATTAGCGAAGAATTTACGAACTTTTAGCATTGGAGCAGATTTTTCAGGTCCAATTTTCTTTCATTAATTTTCTCCACTTTCAGTTATTCAATTTTTCAAGATGCGTTTCTACTTTCTCGTTGTTTCCGCTGTGATCGTCTCTTTCGCCGCTGCTGGGTTCTTTGATGATGTCATTGGGACGGTAAGAGTTTGTATTTAATTGCCATGTTTAAAAGAATTAAAATGTTCAAAAGAATAAATGTTGAAATGAAAAAGCAATCTAGGAAATAGGATGGGTTAGCAAGGTAGGGGTACTACTCGTTGCCTTTTCCAATACCAATTCGCGCGTTATTACTCTAACTTTCTCAAAAACATTACTTTTTTTTTTCAAGCTTCTCTGCCCCCTCTTTTCTAAAATTTCTCGCTTATCGTCCAGGAAAGAGCAAAAATCTAATCCGCTGTCCATTACACACACTACTATGAAAGGAGACACAGTTTGCGTTATGAATTTGGTCAGTAGAAGCGAAAAAGCATTCGAAACGAAGAGATTTAGAGAGGCTCGAAAAAGTAACCAGGTTTCTGGGAAGGCTTATATACACTTTTAAGGGTTTCCGGATATTAAAAAATGGTAACTTTTTTTTAAGAAGAGATACAAATTTCAGGTTTCAAACGGTGCCGGCCACGCGGTGAATTGGGTGAAGGATACAGCCGCCCCTGCAGTCGGGGGCGCGGTCAGCTCTGCAGCCAACGCCGTCGTCGATCCCGATAACCACAAGGCCGTCAAGGACTGGGTCGTCGATGTGAGTTTTAATTCTTATTTAGCTTAAAAACGTTTCTTTTTACTTCAAACAACCTCGGATAGATATGGCCCTTTGTATTCCATACCCACTTTTTGAGGGGAGAGTAGGGGGAAAAAGAAAAACTGAGTGTGGGTATGTGTGTGTGGGATAGAAGAGGCCGATAGATATTTATTCGTTCCAAGACATTGAAGCTGTGCGATTTAACTAAAACCTTCTAAATTTCAAAATATAACAAAAAGATTCTAAATTTCATAACATATCTTTATGTTGCAATTTATCAAACGATTGGGGCACTTCTATGCAAACCATTACATAGTCGAGACGCATGTGTAAATCGCTAAGAAATTTAAACCTGCATAAAAGTAATTTCATCGACATTGCACTGATTTTCTCATAAAAATTTCGACGAGTATTTAGGATGAAGATAACGAGTCTAGTTCCAAAAGTGAAACTAAATATTTTGGAAGAATAGCTTGAAAAATTTTCAGAAGGCCGACAAGGTTAGCAACTTCACTACGGATACGGTCGTGCCTGGGGCGAAACACGTTGGTGGAAAGATCGCGAATTTCACGACGGAGGAAGTCGTTCCCGGCGCGAAGCGGGTTGGAGGCGCCATCGCTGATACCGTAGACACTACCTTCAGAGAGAACTAATTCAATTGATATTTGCGACGGTTCATGCATTTTCTCTTAAAACTTGACATTTATTCCTGGAAAGCGACGAAATTGATTCAACTGACATTAGAAAGTTCATGATTTGTTTCCTTTGTATTCGTTCTATTTTGACATTCACATTAGTGAATTAAAAAAGCTATTTCAACTTCTGGAAATCGTGTAATCAACCAATCTCATGCTTTACATTGCCATACCTGAGTCTAGCAGTTATTCAATTAAATTAAATTATATTCATTCTTGTATAAATTGAACATATTCGTTACATAAATAATTTAAATCTCAAAATTTCGTTTAAATTTGAGAAACATTCTTCAAATAGTTTAATTTAAATTTTGTGCGACTGAGTAGGGTACTCAGTCGGGGTTAATGAAAAAACGGGAAGGCGATCTGATATACGATACGCGATATTGAATGAAGGTTTATTGATCGATAAAAACGAGCTCAGCGATTTTCTGGGAGAAAATCTGAGAAGAATGAAGAGGGAGATAAAAACCTATAGGCGAAAAGGTACCAAATATAACAAAATGTGTGTAACCGCACGAATTTTATTTTTAAAAATTAAAAGAATAGTAATAATGGCTCTATATTTCCGTATCTAGATTGCGGTGTCATACAAAATGTGACATTCTTCATGCATGAAGCACCTAATCTAGAGTAGGATAAATAGACGAAAGAATAGATCGAATATTTCGAAAAAAAAATAATATAAAATATTTAGTTAGAGAATTTAAGTAATTTTCAAATTCAAAAATCCTGAAAATGTATTTTCGTGGGACGAAAAACCATTGGTCTCTTTGGCAGAGACGAGAGAGTACGCTCCTTCCAATGGCAAAATTTTGATAAGAAAATTGCAAAGTGGCACTTTGGAAAACCGAAATAAATACGAAGTTTCGAAGAATGATTCACGCATCGCTTCTAGAATTTATAATAGAATATATATTTAGAGAATAGAATATTTTAGAGATTTTTTCTTATAAATATATAGGCTGTAATAAAGAATAAAAATATTTTGAATATTAAGCGGAATAGCATGGTTCGTAATATTG
Source organism: Diploscapter coronatus (assembly GCA_964036155.1). Classification (NCBI taxonomy): domain Eukaryota; kingdom Metazoa; phylum Nematoda; class Chromadorea; order Rhabditida; family Rhabditidae; genus Diploscapter; species Diploscapter coronatus. Next base: position 576,050 of record OZ038422.1, on the reverse strand, counting down.
AGCAAATTATGTGGAAATAAATGTAGGTTTTAAATAAAGTAATGAGTAAAGGCATTAGTTTTGTAAACAGTGAGATAGGAATTAGTGAGTGTAATATAATCATTTTCGAATAAGTTTCGAAAATCTTGTGGCAAAGTATAGTGAACTGATTCGAGATAATTTATTGACCGATCAGACAAAGACTGCAGATAAATGGACAAACTAAGCTATGCACAAATCAGGAATATCCATTTCAATAATCAAATATGTTGCAGAAAATCGTATACTTCTCATGATGATATTTTGATAATCTTTGATACGCCAATTTTACTGAAATCGTAGAATAATCCTCATATTTGGCCTCTAATTAGCATAAGTCTCACCCCACGTAATTACATATTTTAGCCTTATAATTACCCCACTCACCTAATTTCACATTCTCATGAGTCAAATATCATCGAATTTCATATGTAATTACTTTACCTTTTGTCTAAAATCCGGGGGTGGGTCTTGCGTGAAGGTATAAAATAGCTCTCTATATCAGTGAATATAAATTATTGAGGCGTGAATTTGTTTTCTAGAAACTACAAATTATATCAACAACGGTTTTACTCTGATATATTCAAGTGGAGAGCGAAGAAACTTTTCCGATTTTCCCAAGAATTCCTTTCTTTCTCTGATAAAGGGAGAATTACATCTAACTCATTCTTTTGCTATTGCCTCAAATCGAGCAAGCATTTCTCAATTTCTCCTATTGTTCACCTCGAGCCTTCGATATCAAAGTAACCTGAGCGCTAGTTGCCATGGGACAGATTCATGAAATGTCAGATGTGGTAAGTCGAATTTAGCTCGTCGGAAAGCAAACTACCTAGGGCTGAATAGGTTCAAAAATCTTGCAAATTTTGAAAATCAAGCTAAAATGTTATCAAAATTCCTCGAAAAATAGGCTAATTTTACAAATCTAAAATATTCGAGTTCAGAACTTTTTAAATAATAAGAAAATTTTTGCCTTTTTAATGTAAAATTGTTCTTTCAAAACTATATGAGTAAATTGTCCGATCATTTTTAACTCATTTGATTCAGGCAAGTTTTTGAAATATAAAAAAAAATTTTTAAAAGTGTCAGGTCTCCCTGGAAACCCTGTTCAAGAACAACAAGGGTAAGCTGATCGTCATCGACTTTTTCGCTACCTGGTGTGGTCCCTGCAAACTGATCGCTCCGAAATTCAAGGTTTTAATTTTTTGTCTAATTTTTGAAAAAATTAAAAATTTTCAGAAAATGTCTGATGAATTTAGTCGGGTTGTCTTTGCTAAGGTCGATGTGGATGAGTGTGTAAGCAGCTGTTATATAGAAAGATAAAATTATTAGAAAATTGCATGAGTATTTTAAGTTATATTATGCAAAGAATCGAAACACTTATACTTTAATATGAAGCTATATATTGAAGTAAACGTTAAGTTATTAAATTATTTAAGTTAATATACTCGATTAAACGCCCATTTTAGGTAATGCAAAGATTCATTTATTTCAGGAAGACATCATGGCGAATTACGACATCAAAGTCATGCCGACGTTCATTCTTTTCAAGGACGGAAAACAAATCGTGAGTCAGAAATATCGATTTTCCAGTTTTTAATTAAAATTTTTTCAGGATCTAGTCGAGGGAAGCATCGAAGAGGAGTTAAGATCGAAAATTTCGAAATATGCTTGAAATATCCAGATTAGATTTTTCTTTCATTATTGATTAACCTGCATTTCGAGATATGCTTAAAGTTATCCTTTTTATTTATTCAGTCAGGCAAAATCGACATTAATCTACTGTTTTCATTGAACAATATTCCAGTTTATTGTAGCATAATTAATAAATGGGTTTTTATTTACATTTAAGTTATGATAGTAATTCTCATTTTTAATCCCCAGACTTATAAGTCCCGTCCGGAAAGCGAGTGATTTTCCCAACGGCTAGCTCCTCGAATTCATTTCTGTAACTCTGTTGAAAATATATAACCGTATCTCTAAAAATTGGAATTCGACTTATTTAAAATACAACAAAAATGCTTACGCTTCTGATTTTAGAGTTTGCAATCCATTATTGACTTGAATAAAAACTTTGGTCTTTCTGTCATCTTTCAGATCATCTAGTTTCTTCTGAGATAAAAATTTTGAATTTTTAAAAGTATCTTAAAACCTTATAGCCCAGTTTCACCCGATCTAGTTCAGCCTGTTTTTCCTGGAGAATTCGATCTTGTTCCTCCTAAAATTCTTTTAATTTTAGAAAAAAAAGCAATGCGGAAAAAACTAGACATTGCAACGTTTTCGAACCGCGAGCGGTTAGCCATGCATGAAACGAGATAATGTGCTTTATCGAGAGAGAGAGAGAGAACATACCTTCTTTTCGTCTCTCGAAAATATTCACTATCTTGTTTCATGCGGGCTTAACCGCGTACGGCTAGAAAATGTTGTAACGTCTGAAAAGAAAAACAAAAACCTGAATACGCCTTAGGTCATCAGATTCGCGACTATGAGTGCTTGAATTTGGCGAATTTTCGGGTATTTTAGGAATATCAGTGACTTTTTCCCCACCCTGATTTTCATTTAGTGGTTCTAAAGGATGTATTTTACGAAATTAATTTATTTAGAAAAAAAAACTTACTGCTTTCAGAGCCACCCATCTTTTGCGAGTAAAGAAAATGAACAAAACGTGGAAAATCGATTGGACTCAATTCACGAGCTAGCTGTTAAAACATCGCTCAGCCATGTTGATATTAAATACAGTCGAAGGGCAGTTTTTAAATGACAAAATAACGAGATGCAAAATGGCGAAATGATGAAACGCTTTCTTGTAATTGACGAAATGATCCTTTCCATACTATTTCTCCCTTCACTTACTCACTAACACGATATTCCCTCATTTACAGGTTGTCCAGTTGAAGATATCGATTGTCAATGGTTTATCCAACTATAAAATCTAGTAGCATTACATTTAAAAATTACACAGAAATGGAAATGTTAAAATTCGATGAGATTTCAAGAAACTCAATTGGAATGTACACGTAATATGATGGATTTTAGAAATTGACAAATTCAAAACCAAATTTTTGATTCAAAGCTTCAGATTTCAATAAAATACACGTATTTGTCGTAAAGTAACAGGCATCATTCGAAGATGGAAATTTTGTGACGCAAATAAAATAAGCTTAAAATGAAATGATTCAATAATTATGCGATATATTGTGGATTGTGAACAAGGAAATGAATAGATTGCTGTTTTACATTGAATTCGCTATGTTAATGTTAAAAATGCTGAAGCATAAATAATCGCGGTTATAGATTCCGAAATTATTCATGATGTTTCAAATTCGAGCAAGAGAAATAAAAAGGCAAACTGATAAAAAATATACGCTTCGTAACCAGGGTTATCGGCAAAGAACTCCATGATGAATGTGTATAAATATTCATCATATGATAAAGCATGGAAAGGACAAAAGTGGCTATGATATTACGTACGTTATACTAGACAAGGGTTTATACTGTTGACAACCCTGTTTGTAACACATGAAGAGCAACAAAGATTCATCATAAATGAATGTCTTTCCTCCAGCGATAATTCATAAGGTTTAACTGCACAGTTGAAGATATTATATTTCAAAAATACAAAATAAAGAATATAATTTAATTTAATTAAAAATACTTATAGCACACTTTCCCTATCAATAGGCTCCTCTTCTTCGGAGACCTGTTGAAGTCTGTCGGAACTTCGCCATTTTTTGGGCCCATTCGACTTGGTCGAGCCGTCGCTCGAAATCCCGTTGTAGTATTCCGATTTCGGATCGTTATAGTAGTCGTTGCTATTGACGAGTTCTGAAACTAGATTTGAATTGCAGACGTTTTCCACCGCAAACATTCGGTCATCATCATCTCTCGTCCCATTATTAAGGATAATAATTGCAATGTTGATCGGAATACATTCATCCCTCACAAGGGGGATATTTGCGGTGGAAAACGTCCAACGTCTGTTGAATTAATAAATGGATGAAAGTAAATTTAGGCTTCAGACTAAATGAAATTGTGATTTTACTTATCTATAAAACAGATGGTCTTTTCGTTGAACATTATATTATTATCAAATCAAAACACTTTAGAAAAAAATATAAGTTTCAAAATAATTGATATATTGATCGAAGAAATTCAATAGATCGTTCCTGATTTGGTTAGAGCATCACTTTTCAATATTCAATATGAAAACATCCAAAGAAACACATGCCGAATCCAACATTTTATGAATGACCGACTTGGAAACCTCAAGCCCTCAAGCGAAGGAAATAGTGGGAGAAAAGAGTCGTTTTCCCTACCATCCCTCTCACCCTATTTCGCATGGCTGGAGGTTTCCAAATAGCCTTATGAATGACTGTGTCTGGCCGTAGACGTTATCTTATCAATTTACCAAGACTAAATTACAGCTGCTTACCCGTCAGGCCATTTTCATTGACGACCACCGGTGTGTACATCGTGGTTTGGCCTTCTTGGGGTTGATTTTTCGCGTTCGGCACTAAGTAGTTCGAATCATCCATGCTCACTTCTTGTCGGTTGTTGATCGCTGAAAATGGCAGCATTTCGTCTTTGCGCGATTTTAGCTAACCTTTAGACGAACAAGGGTCGGTTTGATATCTATGCGAACTACTCGAAGAAGGAAGTCTGGTCGCCCTGACTCGAGGCATGTGGAACTGAAATTGGAACAAATCGCATGATTATTTGCATTTTAGGTGTAGCTATGGGAGCGCTATCAAAAATTGTAAAAATCCAATTTTACATGAAAAATTTTGAAACAACCCTTAGAAAATGATGTTTCACATTTGTTTTCAAAAATTTCAATAGTCTAGTCCTATATTTTCAAGTTTTCGTAAAATAAAAGACCCCCTACCACTCCTGAGTCCGTGGGACTGGATGGAACGGTTTGGGAGTCGAAGTAGTCGAGCGGGTTTTCGAAGTCGGTGTCCTCGAGCAGCTCTCTCAAAAGCTCGGTTTGGGAATCAGCACCGGTTTCCACTGTGTCTTGATTCGGTTTTTCGTTCTGGAAAAACGGAGATATTCATTGATTTAATTGATTTGTATCCATTTTAGTTGCCAGTTTGTAAATGGTGAAGTGCAAAAATGACGAAATGCTTTCCTTTTCTGAACAAATCCTGTCAATTTCTATTGCGTTCAGTCATTTTTACGTCTCGTCATTTTGCGTTGCGCTATTCCGTCATTACGTCATTTACAGGTTGCCTTTTTAGCTATTGATGTCAATTTAATGAATTCCCCTGTAGGGCCCGTTCAGACACCAGTTGCATTGCAACTAGCTCAAAATAGCATAAAAAATCAAGAAAGCACAAGAACTGATGCAATCGTACACTCTTCACTTTCCATGCTATTTTAAACGAGTTGTATTATAACTAACGTCTGAACGGGCTCTTAGATTTCTTTTTTTATCGATTTATTGATTTTCCAAACCTGATAATAAAGATTTGGAACAGTGCAAAACGCGTGGAATCGTTCGTTGAGCATGACAAAAGTCGGTCGCGAGTCGGGGTTTGACATCCAGCCTAAATCGTTCAACGTTCAGGTGTAAGATCCTCGATTTAATGAAAGAAATGACAATTATCGTTTGCCAAGCTATGACACTGTTCAATTTTGAAACATAATTAATCAAAACCGGCTTAGTTAATAGTTGGCGCAGTTCATGGTTCATGGGTTTTTGTTGCAAAATAGTATGACCCAGATATAAAAAAGCCCGCGAATCGCGCCAACTATCAATTAAGCCAGCAAAATCAATGCTCGATTTTATTGATTTTTCTCACTAAACAGACTACTTTCTAATATAGTAATTAATAATAGAAGCTTTGGATTGTTGAAGCCTACATCTCAACAACTCCTGATAGAGTTCCGAAGAGCAGTTTGGCGGTTGCGCTAAACGGTTGCCATCGCGCAAAAACGATCGAATTCCACACAGATCCATGCCTTGGTAAGGACTCTTCAAATTGGCCTATTTTCATGAATTCTGAAACAAAAATTATACCTGTCCGAATGTCAAAATCTCCCAGCACGTCACTCCGAAGGCCTAAAGATTTGTCTTTTTGTTGTTAATTTGAGATAATTCTAACCCAAACATCCGTCGCGTGGTTGTAGATTTGGTCGGTCAAAGATTCAATCGCCAACCATTTCACAGCGACTTTGCCGGTTTCGACCAAGACCTAAATTGATTTTTACTTCTTATGGGCTATTTGGAAGCCGCGAAATAGTATAAAGTTAGGGTAGGATATGGAGGGATGATATGCTTTCTTTTCCCCCACACCATTTTTCAATGTCTCGTGATCTCGTGGTTTCCAAGTTGCCTTCTTATGTTATGTTTCAAATTAAATCATGTTGAATTGTCCATTTTTAATCTAATATTGTCCACACAATGAAGTTAGTTGAACGTCGATAATAAATAAATTTAGTTTCCATAAGAAAAAAACATTCTAGTTTAGTACCGTATTTTTGCCATGCTCCAGAATTTTCGAGAGGCCGAAATCAGCGACTTCGATTCGATTGACGTCTTTGACGAGCACGTTTCTGGCGGCGAGATCGCGATGCACGACACGGCGCTCGTAGAGGTACTTCATCGCCTAAAACTCGATGTTTCAATTTTTCAAGGATTTTGCTTTAAAATGTAATTTTCAAAAATAACCTACCGAGGAAATCTGGTAGCAATACAGCAGCAATTCTCTCCCACCCAGATTTGTTCTGTGCTTCTTCAAGAAGCTCAGCAAATTTCCGAGTGGTCTGAGTAAAGTTACCTAAATTCTTTTTTATTATTTATTTTCTTCAAAGTTGTTTTTGTTCAAAATTTCTTTTGAAATGTCCTTTCAAAATCAAATCTTCAAAAATTCTCACCATTTTCATCGCGTCTTCGTGGAAGCAGATTCCGATGATTCTGAGTAGATGCTCGTGTCTGAGCTGGCACATTTTCATCGCCTCGGAGAGCATTTCGTCTTCGGCCTCGAAGTTCCTAAATTTAACTTCAGTAATCAATTCAACCTAAACTCGGTCTTTTTAAACTTCGAAGCTAGCTTTGAAGTTGAATGAAACTCCGTAATTAAGTTCAGAAGTTTAATTCTTCTTTCAGCCCCAACGCTTTGACACCAAAGTTTAACTTCAAAATGAAGCTTCAAGGTTAACACTACTTGAATTTTTACCTAGCATCCTTGACGACTTTGATTGCGACGGGAACTCGAATTCCGTGTTTCTTTTCTTTCGGCATCCAATAGCCGGCATAAACGACGCCGAAAGCGCCTTGGCCGAGGATTTTGCCGGTCTTCATTTCCAATTCTGAGGTCGCGATTAGGTTCAGTTTGTTCAGGTTAGGTCGGATCTAAATATAGCTTTAATCTTGGATATTCGAATTTCTTCTTGATCAACGCTGAATGAATTTCTCTACTTCTATTTGGAAAATTCGGATTTTAGTAAGAAGCAATATCACTGATAAACAAAATCGCTTTCTTGGATTTATGAAACTTCCTATCCTCAGATATTCGAAATTTTCACCGTGGGATCGATCGGAGACATTTCCGGGATATCGGCGCAATTGTCGAGCTCCACAATTTGGAGCTTCCTCTTCGTCTTGCGGTACCGACAGAAATACATCTGCAGTCACGATTTTTAAGGATACACCCGAAAAAAGCCTACCAAAACGCAGATTCCCAAGAAAAGGAATACGGCTATCAAAATCGCAGCGATTGTGTGATAGATCAGATTGAGCTGGCCTTGAATATCCACTTCAGAGCAAAGCTTGTTGTAGATATAAGGATGAGTTCCGGGGCATTCACTTAGGCATTCCTGAAATTAATTATGTTCAACACATTTTTTAGATATACGTTCTAAAGTGTTGTGAATTTTTATTGGATTGCGTATATGAAATGTGATCTCCAAATCTTTATACTCTATTCATCAAAAACCTCAAAGTTTTGCATTATTATTATTATTATTATTCTTCATTAAATTGATATATTTCAGATATTATGGTGAAATTTAGAAGCTTGATCCAAACACATTATAGTTGCTAATATAATAGTACCGTATAGTCCTCGTCAGTGACATTCGACCTCCGCTTGATGCCGACGATTTTGCACTCAGTGCAACCAGCGCTCGACCCGTCTATGCAAGCCTGGTCCTGATTCTGATCGCAGAGCTCGTGGCATCTTCAATTTAAGTTATTATGATTGTCCGAAATTGTCTGTTGTCTGTACGACTGAGTGATAAATAGCTTGAAACCCTCAATATTCTGAACATTTTCAAACCTACTTCTTGCAAAGACCATTAGGGGCCATCGTGTAGTCCTTGACAGTGTAATACGGGCCTTTGCACTCTTCGATGCAGGTTTCATCGTTCTGAAGATCAATATAAAAGTAGCGATAACATTTTGCGCAATTATTTTATATAATAACGTCATAGTCATGATAATACAGCACAATCAATGAATGCCCTGTCCTAGTCATCTTACGATTTTCACAATTAGCATAGATTTGAATGGCGAAAATTGGCGTATACCTGAACGTCCATGGCCCAGTGCTTGCAGGCACACCCGTTCGATTTAACGTTTCTGCCACTCGAAGTGCAATTCTTGCATTCGTCATCGCATTTTTCACACATCTAAGAATAGTTAGTTGATATTCTAATTCATAGGCTAGCCACGACCTGTCAACACACAGCGTAACTTGGTGCATTGTCACTGGCAAATTGAATTGTCACTTAAGGATTACTTTTAGAAAGCACTGTTTAAAAATTCTGTCACTCATTTCTTATAGCCATAGGTCCTCTCTATAAGAAATGAGTGTTCCAGAATTTTGAAAAAATATCCGGTAAGAAATCCTTAGAGGAAAACACAAAAATTGCAAGGAGAAAAATAGTGTGTGTATTAGAGAAGTTAGAACATTCAGCTCTATGCACCGCGCTTGACAGACCGTTGTGTGGTGTAAGCATCATACCAACTCGACAGCCCCCTCGATTCTCGCCGCCGTTGCGTAGTAGTTATTCAGACCGTACTGTTCACACAGGTCCAGAGCGCTGTTGTTCATAATGAGGCATTTCTCGATAAACGGCTTGTCGCTGTCATGGTTGATCAAGGCGTACTCGCACTTTTTGCAGCCACCATTGCCGAAACTCGACCCAGAACCAGTGCAACTGAAGTTTCAACATTTTTGCTATTATGAAAGTTGTCTGTATGTGTGTGTGTTTAATATCAACAAGGCCCAGACCTAAGGAGGACGACCGCTAGAAACCCTTTTGCGATCTACCCCCTGTACATTTTCTTTACAAATTTCTGTCTTCAACCTGTAATTAGCGAAAATTCTCACAAGTGCGACCTGGTGTTATACCTAAGATTTTGCTCGTGCAACCCATCCCCTTAGGGTCTATTGTAGTATTCTCTCGAGTTTGTTCTTTTCTCCATATTATTCTAAAAAATCGATCAAATACTATAAAAGGATGAGGGTGAGTACTAAAATAGATCTCCTATAGTTTATGTTCATTCGACGAGAGTGCTACCTAAGTCTGATAAGGTCCCAAATTTTTTAGACGATACTACTCTGGCATATCTTTAATGTTTAATATATATATCGATAGCTCTCCTCACCCATGTTTATAGCAGGCGTCGTGACACTTCTCGCAGGTTGAATCGTTCCTCTGATAATGCGATTCAGGGCACTCAGGCAAACAAGTCATTCGGCCTTCCTCGAAAATGGAAACGTGATAGCATAATTTGCACTCCTCGGCGGTGGGGCCTAAATTTGCATATTTTGGATGTTCATTTTAGAAATGTCACGACCTTAGCATAAAAATATGCATAGGTAAAAGAGGTGAAGGCTTGAGGCGTAATAACAACATTTCTTTTCGGACTGATTTCATTTAAAAAATTGAAATTTGGACTAACCTGTACACAGTTTACACTCCCGACTCTCGCATGATAGACACTCCTTTGTGGTGGCATTTTGATAATAGCTAAATTAATAATTTTATGGTCAATTAGAAAAAGTTAAAGACGTAGAAACATCTTATGTAAACACTATCTAATGTCTAATCTTAAAAGTTATCATAAAAACGTTTTTTTTTCATTGATTATAAGTTATGGATTTATAACATTTCAACGAGTAATTTTCATTAAGATCTTGACTAACTTGAATTATTTTGAAGCATGCCTCGAATCTATGATATTATCCATTATCTACGAGATGAACGTTGCCTCTTTCTCTGTGCTCTAACGTCGGTGCGAAGCCTCTTCCCTTTGCCCGTTCGCGTCCTCGCCGCACTCTCTTTTTCTCACACGATTTTCACTTCGCACTTCACACCAGCGTCTCTATCCTTCCCGTTAGGTAACGCGGCAACGCTCATCTCATAAATAATCGAGAGTAATTACTGATTCAATTATCTTACTTATGCTCCGGACACTTCTGGACGCATTCGTCTTTCAGCTTCCAATGTTGACAGGCCACGCAATTTTTAGGCCCAGGTCCCCAACATCCCCGGGAATCACAGTTACTGTCGCACTTGCGCATACGGCTTTCTGAAAGAACAAAAAACGTCAATCATTTTATAAAAAATATCAGACTATCCGAAAACCGCACAACATTTAAGATCCCAAGATATGCAAAATAATGCACGGCTTGGGTGTAGGGTATTGGGTGGTAGGCGTTCTTCCCCACACCATTTTGCATATCTTGAGATCTTGAATGTTGCGTGCGGTGTTTACAACGCTGCCAAAATAACATAAGTTTCAAATGTTCATGTGACAATATTGAAAGCATAGACATTATTAGCATGAAATTGAAACAATGATAAAATATATTGAAAATGTGTAATAAATTTCAAAATTTAACTTAAACAATATTATGTACTTTGCGGCTAGCAGATGTGGATATTCTGTGATTTAACAAAAATATCATAAATAAAAGAATTCCGATCTAGGCTTCAAAAACTTCCCATCCTAGCCAGGGCTCTAACTGTTTAGACACACGCGTATCTAACACATTTACAGCCCTGTGTTCTGGCCTTTGAAAATGTTCAATTCATTGAGTTTCTGTATACTTGTAGGGGCTAACCACATTTCCGTTTGTCCTGATTCTTCATGATCCTGACCATGGATCGAGTGTCGTTTTTGGCGATCGGCTTCCCAGTCACAATGCCCGTCCAGTTGATCGTGTCCGCGTAGCATAGTTGGATATTGTCGTTGATTAGGACCTCTCCAGCTAAAGTTCGATTTTTTCTGGTGTAATGTTTCAAAGAGAATATTTTTTATATTAGGAACAGTAGGATTTTTAAAGAAAAAACCATGCCTTTAATCCTTTTCAGATTCCTCAACCCAATATGCGTCAAATGATCATTTCTAGTAATCATCAGAGAATATCGGTGCCTGAAAATGTTCGATTTAGAGAATTAAATTAAAAACTGAGCATTTTACTCTATCTTCGCCCTGCCCTCGATATATTTTAGGTTTTCGAGGAATTCCATGTTCGTCGGACCACTTTGAACCTGGAGACGAACCCATTCAGACACCACTCGAACAGACTTCAGAACGTCCAAATCCTTGATCGTAAAGTTCTTCTTGACGCTACAATTGGCATTTTAAAAACGAAAAAAATGGCTTTCTCGGAAAATTGAACACATTGCTAAGTTTTAATATGGTCCTTAAGTACATTAAGCATGTTTCTGAAACCTAGAAACTTGAGCAAGAAGACTACAAATTGGCTAAATTTGAACAAAGAATGACTGAGTAAAATCTTGATAAAATTTAACATAAATTGCTCGCTTTTAAATTGCCGATTCAAAATTCACCTCATATAATGCTCGCTTATGTCAATGTAGCCGTCAATTTCGTAGCATCCCGTTAGGTTCTTCAGAAGTAGACCATTTATGGGCTGGTTAACACGACAAACTAGAATAGAATAATGAAATTATTCTTGATGCCGAAGTCTGGGAGGTGTGCAAAATGGTGGTTATTTTTAGTAGTTAGAGAAGCGAGAAATAGCACGAAAAAAGGAGAGAGACTGGCCCTAAAATCGCTCCTTTCTCTTCTCATTTTCGACCTCCCAGATTTCGGTATCAACAATAATAACGTTTCATACTTTTCGGACAATTCCCGTTACATGGCTTGCACTCTCTTGAATCTGATTCAGCATCATAGGCCTTTCCGGCCATGCAGTGTCGAACGCAATGGTAGTCATCAATTAGCATCTCTTCTGAAATAGTTTTTTTTGTTGTTTTGCTTTTCAAAGTCTGAATTTTTGCCTAGCCTTACCAGGACATTCCTTGACGCAATACTTGAAATGGGTGTATTTTCCATCAGGATTATCAACAAGTTGACCTAGTTGGAAGTCCATCTGTAATAATAACCATTTTTTAACCTTAGGATAAAATGATGTGCTGAATATTTTACCTGCTTCGGTTTCGGGCAGGTTGCCTTGCAAACTCCATCATCATTTACTTCTTTGCATGCCTAAAATAGTTCCATTTATTATTTTTCATAAACTCAACAACGTTTAGCGGGGATAATAGCAGATAACTTTAACTTTTCAAAGAAGCTTTATTTCGAAACATAGATTTTAACAAGTTTTCTTGCCAGGCATTTTGTAGGGCCATCTCCGTAGCATCCACCAAGACATGATGAATCACAGCATTTGGGTTGACCGTCTTTCGGATCCTTGTAGCAGCCTCCGGGGCAATGACAGTTTGTTCGGTAGACTAAATTTGAATCATTTTGCGGAGTTTGCAAATATATTCAGCATTGATTTGGGAAAAGTCAGCGAATCATTTGATCAAATTTTTGTCATTATTCCAATATTTTCATGAAACATGATTTTACATTTATCTCCTATCTAAGAAAAAAATCAATTAATTGTCTAAACTAAGATCCAATTAAATGTCGAAAACATCGTCTGATTACTTAACTTCACACATATTTGATTCATTGTAGTTATCATCCTTTTACCACCATCACCTTCTTGTAGTTACTACTCTTTTCTAAGAAATAGTATGAAGAAGAGAAAAAAGAAGGTGGTAACTTCAAGAGGTCCATATTTTCCAGAAACTTAATCAAAAGAAAATTCAAATGACTCACTGTCCTGACAATGTTTCGCTCCTCGGAACCAGCAGTGCTGCATCTTTGAGCTATTTCCAATGGAAGTCGAAGGGCAACTGGCATCACAAGCAAATGACTTCTTATCGCTGCATTTCTCCGAATTGTTCTCTAGATAGAGTCGAGAAGTGTCGTCGCCAATCAGCTGAAAATCAACTTTTATATCAATATCTCTAACACCAGGCCTAAGGAGAACTTTCGTCAGGCAAAAATAAACTATAGGAGATAGGTCGCGCAATGATTTTCTGACGATCGCCCTCCCTAGATCTAATCTAGTATCTAATTTTAAATTATTAAAGTATTCGATTTTAACATTTTACCACTAATAATTTAAATCAAGACATTAGTTTTAAAATGTATCAATAGGGTCATTTCAAGTATTCAAATAAATGGCTATAAAATAGTGTTGAATAGAATTGAAGCATCTTTAGTTTTCTAAATTCAAAACTGCAAACCTCTTGCCATTTGATTTTGTTCAGGTAACACATGTACGGATTTTTCACGATATAGATCGGCTTTTTGTTGATGACTAAATTTCTTTTGAAAGATAGACAACTTTTCAAACCTACCCCTCAATTTGGGCATAGAGACGAATTTCAGATTATTGTTGGTCGAGATGAACACCGAGTGATTGCAGGCATTTTGCTCGCCCCAAATGATCCGAAGATTTTTGAAGCTCACATTTTGTAGGTCCGTATTAAAAATAATCACAGAGCCTTTCACCTAAAATGTTCGGGTTTTATTTAAAAATTATGCATTTTTCTTTAAATTGGCTAGTTTTAAAAGAAATAGCTGTATTTTTAATTGTTCTAATGATTATTTTTGGAGACATATTTTGGTAAAAATATCATTTCAAAGTTGTTGGCATGAACCTGAGGGGTAAACACTTTCGCCAAAGTTAAGCGCTCTACGACTGACTAGCATACCTCTTCGATATCGTCGAAAATCGACCAATCTAGCGAATCGTTGCTCTTCGTTTCAATGTGAGTGATTTCAATATTGCCGTAAATGCGCTTGCAGCCCTTGTAGATCTAAATTTAAATTCCTAAGTTTTACCTGAAAAACAAATTAATTAATAAAAATAGTGCAATAAATATCGAGTAATTTTCTTTTAGAATTTCAAAATGTGATACTTTCAGCAATTTTTGCGATACTACTTTTATTAATCGTCAAAATCAGCATATTTTTACCATAGACAGCTGCGTATATTTGTCGATGCCAATGGTATTTGTGTTAGAGAGGCAATTACTCGTACCGGAGCAGACTGAAGATTAATTTCTAGATTATTAGGTAAGAATATTCAAAAGGTCAAAATACATAGGATAGATTTTCAAACTTGTTTCACAACAACATTGAGGTCTTATTGCAAAAATGTTTACGGTTGATGTATTGACTGCTTTACATTCTACACAAATGATAAACTAACATCGGGTTTATAAAAATGAGCATGTTTTGAACTAAAGCATCACTGTTTTAAGAAGAAAAAAACGGTAATTTTAAGGTTGCTTATAGCTCAAAAATGATCATAAGATAAAAATTTTACCGCAATCCCCCACATCCGAGTATTTTCTATCACAATTCCCAGCCTGATAGGTTACCCCTTTAGTTATTGGAATAACGTTAATTATAAATATCAAAACGCTAGGAATTAATGGCGCTAAATTTGGAGTGATCATGATATCACGTGCTGGTGATAAGCATGAGTGAAAATAACGCTAGCAGTGAAATATCGCCTGGAGTTTAATGTGGTACTAACACAAAACTCCGCAGCGCTCTTTTCCCTCTTATCGTTTCAGTTTCCGGTTCGCAAAAGAGTAGTTCCAAATTTTAAGGTTCAGCGAGAATTTGGATTCGACATCTCTTATCCGCTTTTTAAGTCCTATCCCTCAACTTGTAGAGATTTTCAGCAATTAGCAAATGTACCAAATATTCAATTTCCATGAATGACTTTTAGGAAAAAAAATTTAATTTCTCATGAGATCATCTTCTGATGGTCAGAAATATATAGGAAACCACTCTGTTAATTCGTATTAGAGAGTAGGAAAAACATTGAAAATTTGAATGAAAACGGCAAATTTAGAAAATAGAAGCACTCCACTAAATTAAAACCGCACATGACAAATTCAATTATTTGTACATTCATCTTATGGGATAGTGAAACATTAGGATATCTCACAAAGGAACACACTTGAAATTTTGAAAAAAGATCGATTTTTACCTCCGTGCTCATATAATTCGACTAGAACAATTTCATAAACTTTAAATTTTCATTTTTAAAAATCGTAAATGTCATATTCAGAAAATGGTGTCACTACATTAACTAGTCAGACGTTAGGACATTTTCCACCGCAAAAATTCGTCGTCATTTTTCGTCTCATTATTAGAGATAGTAATTCAAAGCTGTCTAGAATAATTCACTCCGCATATGGGATATTTGCGGTGGAAAACGTGCCAACGTCTATTTAAAATTCGTATTTCTTACATTTTCTTAAGGCGGGCCTCGGTGTTTCGGCTTTCGCGGTCTCGTTCTTGGCTTGTGCCAAAACATGTGGCAGCCAAATGTGGAAAATCAACAACCACAAGCCGCTAAGCGGCAATCTCATTGTAGCTTAGCTCAAATTATCCGATCTTTCCAGATTTTATAATCGATGATCTAGTTCTGAATGGGTTAACTCTAGTCGAAGATAGTTTGAATAAATTCTATCCTGATTTCGAATAATTCAATCCTATCCCGGATCTAGCCTAGCAAAAATAAATAGGTTCCAGATTTAGGTAGATAAAGTTTCGCTTCTGTTAAAATCTAATATGATCCGTGATGAAAATCCGTAGTATCTGAAATGTTTTACGTGATAAAAAATTGAATACGAGTTTAATTTTAAGAATCAAGAGGTCGAGCGTAATAGCAGATAATAAAAATGGTAATAATTATGATCTGATAAGGTTGGAATAGAAAAGTTAACATCTAACTTCTCACCCAAGCCGGAAAGGTGAAAGATAGTGCTTTTTTGAGAGATTGGAAAGATAGGGGCAAAAATTATAGAGGTCGATACGAGCGATTAGAGCCAGTGAAAGAAATTGTTAGAGATTTGAAAATATCATTGATTTTTGAGAAGATCAAAGAAAAATAAAGCCCCGAATATTATTGTAAAATTTAGAATTAGAGAAATACAAATCGTGGAGAATATATGAAATCTAGAGAACGAGGGATGGAAGAGTCTAAAAAATAACGTGATTTTTCAGAGATTGGAAAATATCAATGATTTTTGAGAGAATGACAGAAAAAAACTTTAAAAATAGTATGAAAGATTGGGATAGAGAGGTTTTAGAGCACATAATTCTATGTGATAAAAAGAGGAACCGTTTAAGAAATAGTATGACAGAATTAGGACTAGAGAAAAAGAATATTTAGAGTGCATGAATTTGAGAGATGGAAACATTGAAACAATTTTGAGGGATATAACCGCGGTTTTGATCGGGTAACAATTATGATGGAATAGCGACAGACGAATGTTGGATGATGACGTAATATCCTTTTGGACAGAATCACTGAATAGAGATATTAGGTGTGAAGATCAAATCATACAATTGTAATAAACATGTTCAGAGAAAACTAAGGAGATATGGTAAAATAGATATTATTCACAAACTTGTAAATTTTCGCACTCGCGGATGTGCAACTTTATAAATCTGATTATTATTCATAAAAAAGGGTGCTGAATTTAGCTTTAAATTTAGATATCTGATTGAAAATATTTCATATCTTCAAAGACAATTTGTTCATATAATCGTTATACGCTGCTATCTGGATAGAATTAAATTTAACAGAGTGAAATTTTCGATTATCACCGAAAATATGGCTCAAAATATACGATATTCCGAATAAGAAGGGAAGATTTCAATTGACCTCTGTATTCTGACAATCTGACAATATTGTTCCCATGAAAACTTTAACTTTGGAACATTAGATTGAAAACTGCTAAATTCGAATCCAAAATAGCAGTGAATTCCAAATGAATTGTTCACCGTACTCAAGGACGAATGAAATAGTGCTACTTTTGGAGAACGACTTAGACAGTGAAACAAAAAGATGTGCGAATAAGGGGGACCGGAAGACATACGGCACAAAGAAAGGGGAGGTTAAATGGGGATAAATTAGGGATATTTTGGGATATAAAAGGAGGCCATAAGGATAATATGATGGATTAGCGGTTGGTAAAGGTCAATAGCGCGCGCGTTAGATCATGAAGAGTATTCAAGATAAAATAGTTATGCCAGGATTTAGTCATTTTTGAATAAGAGCAATGATAGTCACAACTAATTATAAAACTCTTGCTAAGTTGGATGCTAAAAATATTTGAAGTCTAAAAATAGAATTGTGTGGAGAAGTCCTTCAAATAGCGGCTCTAGGTGAAAATCAGTGTCAGAAATGCGGATCTTAAAGATTGAGAATAAACTCTCTTCCAGGAAATCGATTTCTAATCCCCCACAGCCATAGCGTCACTCTTAAAAATAATCTTTACGTCTAAAGTGCGCATTATGATAAGAAAGTGGTGTAATGCAGAAAAAATCTAGAAAAGTAATGAAATCATGACTTCGCATATAATGATTTCAAGATTTAAGAAAATCGATTTTTTAATTCTCTCATACCAAAACATAAATCTGACGTCTAAAGTGCGTATTGTGATATGAAAATGGTGCAATGCAGAAATGTGCCTTGTCTGACCGATTTTGTTTATGCTGAGCCACGCAAATCGATTGATCGCATGCAATGATAAGAAAATGAAACAAAAGAAAGGGGGAAAATTTGTTTAATGAAAGATCAAAGGAAAATCGATATATGATAAAAATGTCATATGTTAAAAATATGACAAATAAATTTATATATCTATATATAAAATAAAATCTATTACGTTTAATATATGACGTTTAGTATGATAATGAGATTTAATTCTAGGTTAAGCTAAGAATCGATAATGAAACCCGAATTGCATGAAGATCACTCCATGAAATATGAATGTTTTAGAAACATATTCTGTTTCTGTATAAAATTGAAATTTGATCATATCAGAATCAAGAGCAAAAAATGTTTCTACATGAGATATCAAATTTCAGATCGATAGATAGTCAAATCAAAATCTATAAATGATTTTTAAAGAAACAATAATTCCTATAAATTCGAGGAAATCGCATTTTCATTGTCCATTTCCAACATAAATTACAATCCTCGTGATTTCTTTATTCAAGGCAAATACTGTTACGCTGAGACTCGCTAATGAGAAACGCATGGATGTTTCAGATGGAATAGTCCTTGAAAATAAGAGACTTAAAGAAGACAGATATTTTAGGATTAGAGAAGTGGACATAAAATGTGAGAGATTTATAAGATCAAGGAATTATTTTCAAAAATTTGAAAAATGGGATGAAAAAAGAGAAAAAAAAGCATCGTTGTTGGCGCCTTTAAATGGAGATGAGTTCAGATAGATCGCGGAGACGGTTGGATCAAAGAAAATTCCAAATTAGAAAGAAAATGATGCCATTCGGAAATGGAACAATAAATTATAGGTAAGGTAGGAAAGAAATCCGAAGAAAAAAGACTTTTTTGAGTTACAGTAAATTTAGAGGTTACATCTCAGATTATAATAATGATAGTTCATTTTTCTTCTCATTAAATAACGATGACGACGATAAAAATTAAAGAGTTAGCTAAATATGTCTCAGAAAATCTAAATTTTCATAGACTTGCATATGCTGTTCCTTTAAGATTTTCTCTTTACGTAAAAAGAATCGATTTTTAAAAATCTCTCAAAACTTTCCAAAATACCACTTCAAATTTGTAAGACCCCCTAACAAAATCCTAATTCTAATTTGGTCCAGGTCTTGCTAAATAAGGAAATGTGGAGAAAATGATACATTGAGCCTATGAAGGAATGGGAAAATGTATGAAAGAATAAGAAAATAAGAAAAAGAATAGAAAAATGATGATTCAGAATTGGGGGAGGAAAGATCGCAGCGCATGGCAATCACAACATAAGTGTGAGCGCATATGAATATCGAGAAAATCAGATCGGATATTTTGAAATCACGATATCTTTACATAAAATGTCAAATTCTCAATACGAACGAGCCATTAATGTTCATTAGGATTAAAAATCCTATATATGAATTTCTGCAACTTATTGCTAACATTCATGGGCAGATTGATCTGCTTGAATCTCTTGAATATTTATCCCCGTGTTCATGAATCAACGAATTATTCAAATTATACACTTTCACTAATGACATCATTTCTTTTGAAACTTACAAATTATCGATAAAAAATGATCTATTTCGAGAAATTCTCAGATTATGACCAGACATTGGGGAGTTTTCCACCGTAAAATTCGTCGTCACTATCTCTCGCCCACTATTAAGGATAGTAATGCAAAATTGACTGGAATATTTGCGGTTGAAAACGTCTGATTATGACGAAAGAATTGAGTCAAACATGAAAACTCGAAAATATTGAATCAAATCACCCATGTTTGTGTGTTGTGAGTATGAAATCAACTCTTTAATGTGGGGGCGTTAAGTTAGAGAGCCGGTTGGTTGGGTTATTTAGAAATGCACAATGCACAATGACTCGGCTCATAGTCAAAGGCACTCCTGTACTTGTCCAAATAAACGAGGTTGGTATAGTCACAAGGAAAATCAATCATTTCCCGTAAATAGAGTGGTGACTTTCTTGAATTCGATGAGATTTTGGATATGTTTCAATAACTTCTTGGTATATAGAACATAAGTCTATCTTTAATTCCGAGCTTGAGATTCAATCATCAATGAAGAAGCTCAAATTGAACTATGTTTCAATAATTTTCAGATCAGAAGATGAAAATCTACATCAATAGACGTTGAAAAGTTGTCGATCCGGTATATTTGAATGCTGCTGAGAAATATCGTAGCCTAATTTCAATTCACTATTCGTCATTATATGAATAAGAGAGAATTGAACAATTATGAATCCTGCATCGGATCGACAAGCTTCCAACGTCTGCTGACATCAATTAGTAGTTGATTACTTTGCCATAACCGGAAAATATCAATTTAAGTTGCGAAGTTGACCTATTTATTTCCTATACAACAAATATTATACAGACATCAGCATCTAGTACACGTATATTAACAAAGACATATTTAGAGATTTCATATATCAAGTCATAAAGCATTGATATATGAAGTCCGAATATGTAAAGTTCCCTTAATCATAGTCATCTGGGATGTTGAGGAAGGTTCCAACAGAGGGGAAGTGAAGAGCCGAGAATCCATCGGTGCCTCCGACACCCGCAGCGGGTACGGCCCAGTGAGCTCCCCAGGTCATCTGAATTAGCGATTTCTTTTTTGTAAAAACACTAGTTTTAGTTAAATTTGCTAATTTATAACTAATCATCATTGCTAGTTTCTAACTAGTTTTGAACTAATTTCTGCTAATTTTGAATTATTTTAGCCATTTTCACCTGTCCGTTCAACCAATCCACACCCACTGACTCCGGACGATACCAGTATTTGTTAGCGTGATCTCGATTGTGAGGGTCGTCGGGATTCGCCTCCCAGAGGCCTGAATTTTGGATGAATAACGAGACTATTTTATGTGAAAAAACCCGCATTTGATGATGATGAATTATTGTGAATCATATTGAAATTTTAAGATTATTATTGATTGGGAGAGAATGCGTCGATATTCAACAAATCACACGCTACGCGCCTCTCGTTCCTCTTCGACACGACTCACTATTTCGCTCCTCCAAATTCTATTTCTAATTGCAGAATAAATGTCGAGACTTTGCTCTCCAATCATCAATACAACGCCGAAGGTGAATTGTCATTTATGTCGCGCATGCTTTGAATATACAATTTATTAAAACATATCCTGAAAGATGACCTGGCTTGGAGAAAGGACTGGAACTTCTCGGTCTATGAAGGATTCCTCTGCTATCAGTTAGCGCGTCGAATTTATGGAAAGTGTTATCATCCGAGCCGGAATTCGCGCCGTAACTCGCGTCCGAAGGCACCACGGGAATCACTCCTTGGAAAGCCCTGAAAAGTGGTTGAATTGCAGAACAAATATTTTTAAAAAACCGTGCGGTGCTTACTTTGCCGATGGGTTCTTGCCCTTGTGAAGATCGGCTAAGGATTCCTGATGGTTAATCAGGTCTCCTGCAGTCATTGCGTTTACTGCCCTGAAAAATTTACTTATTATTGTTCTGATTTAAAAAGTCGATTTGAATCAGTAAGCAATGAAAGTTAAAATTATCAGATTGAAAAAAAAAATACTTTAACGTCTTCCAGAGTTCGCGATATTTTCCATTCCCTTTAGTCGGATTCGATCTTGGTTCCGAATTGATTTGAGTTTCGTCCGCTCTACGACTCAACTTATATTTCACTTCATCCAGTCTATCGTGAAGAATTCCTCTTTGATGTTGTCGTTTTTCTTCTTTCTCCGATTCCAATCTTTCTCGATCTTCCTTCGAGATTTCTGGAGGAATAGGTAAGCCCTTGGCCATGATATGAGAGGACGAGTGGTCTTCGATTTTCTGAGAGGTCCTTCTGATTTCCGACTGATCCTCGATCCTGACTCCATTCGCTTTAGCGGCGTTCTTCTAAAAATCGGAGATTTCGCATAATAACTTGTAAAAACGATATCTTGCAACAGTTATTTATTTGTCGGTGACGTATGTATTCATAAAAATCAAGACAAATTTTTTACGTTTCAAAAAAGTTATAAAAGGCAGTTCGTAAATGACGAGAGGTTGTGTACTATGTTTAAGCTAAGGGGCGAGATAGTATGGGAAAAGATAGGTCTCGCCATCCCGTTATTTCGCCAAATACGAGTTGTCATTATAAAAGTGTCTAATTACAAGTTAATGATACTCAAACGCAAATTGTCTTATATAAAATGTCATAATTACAGTATATTCTGAAATAATTTAGAATAAACTATATTTTTAACTGCCTGACCTCTTTCTCGACGTGCGTTTCACCCCAGGGAGTCATTTCGGCTTCCCTCTTCTTCCTTCCAAGCGCTGGAACTCCTACACTCGATGGATTCGGAATATTATAAGGATTAATCGCGGCCGCTTAATTTAAATAATAAAAATAACGTTATTTGTTGATAGACAAAGTTATTAAAAAGTAACGCTATTAAAAACAATATTATTAAAAATAGCGTTATTTAAGGAAAAAATTACGCAGTCGTTTCCCCTTCTCGGCCTTGGAATAGACGAATTGGGACGCGTAATGGTAGCCCTCATATTTCGGACATCCGTTGTACCACAATCTATAAAAATTATAATTTATACACCATGAAGTTTCAAATTCCAAACAAATAGTCGAATAACGAAATGTGTTGACAATTTCCGAAACCTCATGTTCTCATAATGAAGAATGAGAAATTGACAGAAACATTCATTATAATGTCATTTCTTGGCCCATGTCAAATGTTATCATATCATGATACTCTCGATGATCAGAATTTCTAGCAGACCTTAAAGTTTTGGTCACAGTCCTGTTAAACATGACAGCGAGAAGAAAAAGAGAAATAGCATGGAAAAGTGCGGTGGCAGACAACGAGAAAAAAGATGAGTTTCCCTGTTTTTTTTCTCGCTGTTATATTTAGCATGGGAATGTTGAAAACTTTAAAGTCTGATTTCTAGAAAAAAAACTTAATTTTTAGTGATGGTATTAATTTAAAACTCTACGCAATCAAATCGTGATTTTTAAATTTACCTGCAAGTATTCAAGAACAACGGCATAGGAGGTGGGTTGCAGAATCTTTGAACATGCGGATAGAGGTAATCGCATTTACAAGAAGCCGTACAGTGCGGGAAAATGCGCGAGTCACAGTCAGGTTTACAGGGGAAACGCTTCTGCAAAAATGGGCTATTTGGAAACCTCAAGCCATGCGAAATAGGGTGAGGGCGATGGTAGGGGAAGCGATTCTTTTTCTCATACTATTTCATATGGTTTGAGGGCTTGAGATTTCCAAGTAGCCGCAAAATGTATGCTTCAAAGTTTCTCAAGGTAAATGACTAAATATAGTTATTCGGATCCTGGTTTCTATTCTGCTCGCAGTATCAAAATTATCAAAATGTTCTAAAAATACCTGTTTCAAGAACTTTAATGAATAAGATTTTCAAAATTATTGATCAACACATGTGTCATTAGGCCTTAACATTTTCCAAACTTGGTCTTCATTGTTTAAAATTGAATACTTTACGTCCAATAATTTGTTTAATAAATGCATGTTTTAAAACATTCCATATTTAATTGCATAAATTCAATTCAGGTGATTCTTGCCTGCAACTCCCGATAGTAAACATTCGTATCTTCCTCTTCTAGATCGAACTCATCTCGAATGAAAGGACTCCTTTTATCGCCGAGCTTCTTGTGTCTTCTATGATGTCGTCCCTTCTTCTTTCTATGGCCTAAGAATTGTTTTAAAAAATCAAATATTGTTAATTTCAATCTTTCATTTTCCTTAATTTTGTAGCTATTCGTAAATCACACGACATCAACGCCTCAAGGCATGCAAAATAGTGTTTATGTTAGGGTAAGGTATTGGCTGATAGCGATTTCCTTTCCCTACACACTATTTTCGCATTGGTATGTCGTGTGGGGTGTTTACAACGTTTTCATTTTTCCTTAAATGCGTGTATTTTAAGGATGAATTCGGACAACTTTACCCGACACATGTTCGCCCGATTTTTTCGAGGCCACTCCCTCTTTGAGAGCCAATTTATCTGCATCGGTCGCAAAACTTCCGAAGGTCGAATCCGAAAATCCCGACCCTGACCCCACATTTAAGGATTTCATTTTTCTGGGCTCTTCTGAAGGCTCTGGTCTCGAAAATGGGCTTTCGGGTTTTTCTTGGCTCCTAAAATATCAGTTTATCTAAGTTTTTTTAGATAATTTATTAGGAAAAAAGTACAAAATTCGTGATATTTTCCTTCTAAAAATTAAGGAAATATACTCAACATCTAAAAAATATTACTTACACAATACTTTTCGATCGGCAAGATTGTCTGTAAGCCGGGCAGAATCGTGAAATTATCGCGTAGTTGTTGTGCGATTCATCGACGTCCCCAATACAGTAAACCGCGAAGTTCTGCTCGTATCGATTACAGTAATCGGAAACAGGGCCGGCAAAGGTTTGTCCTGAATTATTCACTTTTCATTTTATTTGTGTTTTCAAACAATTAATATGGTTTATTAAGTTCTAAAATCTTCCAATGTATTATAAATTTTCTTGAAACATATCTATCTAATAAGTCATAAGATACAGCTAGGGACCGCAAAAAGGCTTTACAGAATTTCGAATTTTCCTAATCTTTATACTTCAAAAGTTCAACTTTGGCGTAACTAGAATATTTGTGAAGGAAAAACATAATAAAAATCACTTTTGATCGAAAATTCTACCGAAAGTAATTATCAAAATGTACACGGTTTTGCTTTTACAAAAAAGGTATCAACACTTGTCAACGGCAGCTGCTAATTGACGAGATAACGAGTCTTATCTTTTCCATACGCTACTTCGCTCTACTTTCCTTGCCTCTCCTATCCCTAACTATAACCGAACACCATCTCTTCATATAGTAATTGTCTTGTATAAAGACGCCTGATAAGTCTAATAAGTGATAAGAAATGATTATATTCATGATTTTTAATCACTCAACTCTTACCGCTCTTCCTCCGATTCTCCGGGTCCGAAGCGTCGTCATCAATTAGTGTCCTTTCATGCAAATCCGCATCGTGTTCGGGGATGAACTAGAAAACTCGATCATTTCCAGACCTACGGAGAGCGATCGTTGGAAACTCCTTGCGACCTACTCCCGAGTATATTTTCTTAGAAAATTTCTATACCTGGCCTTCTATAAGCCAAAGGTTTACCAATGCGACTTGGTATCGCGACTATGAAGTCACTTGTGCGACCTCTACCCCCTATAGTTTATTTTCGTCTGACGAAAGTTCTCTCTAGACCTGATAGTTTCTATAAAAAAAAACAAATCAGAACCTACCCCTTCGGATGCCCTTTTCTCCCGGAGAAAAGCACGATACGATGGTTCGGATTCATAGGTCGTTTCCAGAAATGGGTTTGCGCCGAATCTAAGTCATGAAATATCCCGATTTTTCATTTTTATCACTAATATCAATGATATAAGTAGTCAATGCCGAATAGACATCTTATAAAGTAGTATCATCATATCTAGTCATTTTCAAAGATATCTTATCAATGACTAATCAATAGTTGTCATGCCTTGTCATATCATTATCTTAATCTTATCACCTTTCGACCGCCGATGCGATATCGATTAGTTCTCTTCGCTCGTCAGGAGTTATGTCTAAATTTTAACGCTTAAAACGGGCTATTTGGAAGCCGCGAGGCCACGAGACACGAGACATAAGTGAAATAGTATATCATGAGGGTAGGGTATAGGGGACGATGGGCTTTCTTTTCCCCATGCTATTTTTCAATGTTTCGTGGTCTCGCGGTTTCCAAGTTGCCTTAAAATGCATAGTTCAATTTAAAGGCTGATTCTGAAATGTTTATCGATGTTCACCATCGATTTGCCAGTCGGTAGCTATTTTGGGCTGAATTTTACTTTGGCTCGACATTTGGAACCTCTCCTCCTCGACTTTCCCGATATCATCTGTCTAAATTAAAAATCTCTATTTTATGCGGTTTAAAATAGATATGTATGTTCAAATTTTGCAAACACTAGTTGATATTTAGTCAGGTAATATGCAGCGCTTTATGCAATGAAGATTCAAGTTATTGTTTTTTGTTATAATAAAATCACTTTTAAAAAGATATGTTAAAACAATTTGGAATAGACTCGATTAAATTAATGTTGTTGAAAAGCGCATGTCGCTTTGACTTTAGGAACATAAAGATAAAATAATCGTTACATGAGAATACGATCCATCCTTTTCACCACGCCATGGCGTTGAAGATGATGTTTGTAAACTTGCTAAAAGCGAAATTTTAACAATTCCAAAATTAAAACTCGATACATCCGATTAACCATGCAGCGAGATGATATCCCAGTATGCTGAATCTGATCTTCATGCGATTCTGAAAATAGCATTGAATAATTAATTATAATAAACTCATAATCTCGAGACATCAAAATGATCATAATCTGAGGCCAGATGACGTAAAGCTAAAGATAAAATGGTAAGAAAGGATTTATAAGTGATAAAGCCAAACGATAACTGATAAAGCATGACATCGACATCAAGGTGAAGTGATAATGTCTGGCAAGTTGCAAAAAGAAACGAGGAGATTTATCATTGGCAAATTGATAAGGCCAAAAGTAGAGGTGAGTCTATGAAAAGCGACGATAGAAAAAGTACGTGTCACCAAATAATGTCTAAAGAAGTTTAACAGAAAAAGGAAAATACCTTAAGAGACATTCCATGTATAACTGGAACAAGGGTCCGGACAACTGCAAAAGTGTTCCGGATCCGAACCAAACTTATATGGTGGATACACTCATGGACCCTAATCACAAAAATGGGGAGATCAGACTCCGCCCCCAAAAGTGGGCGGGGCTAGGTGGGGGTCAAAGTTGGGTGTTTTTGCGATTTGACACCCCTCACGGGGTACAAAGAAAACTTTCTTGCTATAATAGATTTTCGAATAATTTACAAAGGATGAACATGGTCATGGAATGTACTTTCTAAAAATATATCGATTTTAGGGGGATCAGCCACTTGTTTGGGGTTGGAGGGGGTCCCAAAGTCAAAAATGCCAAAAGTGCAGTTTCAAAAACACGCATATTTTGCACGAAGTCGACCATAACTCGACAATTTGTTATTTGCCAGCAAAATTTTATTTCATATTTGGATTCTCCAGGTAAAATTACATTAATATCAGTCATAAAATCGATAGGTTAGGTATGACCCTACACTTCACCATTGCACCAAAGTTGGCGACCCAAATATCGAAATTTCCATTTTGAGGGTCAGATCCCACAATATGTCTCTTAAGAATTTTCCGAGAAAATATCCTTGTTAGTCTAAAAAGGGTTTAGCTGGACGAAAATACGGAATAGTGTTCATTTTGAACTGAATCATTATGAGTTTCAAACAAGAATTGTTAAGAATAATAAAACAACGAAGAATAGTTTTAAATAAATAAAAAAAAAAAAAAACGTTGATTTGCGATGTAGTACGTCTTTTACTGTGGTAATTAAAATTTGAACTGACAGTTAAATTTTCATTTTATTGTTGTCGTTCAGTTAATTTGGATCTCACCTTCGAGTGTAATGCTCGAAAACCGCTTGAAAAATGTTTCATTGTGTCGATTTCTATGAAAAAAAAAGTACCGATCAAATCGAGGAGTCAAACTTTGGAACGTTTTTGATCATAACTCTCGATGCATCAATCCCTTTTTCAAGTTGCTGTTCGCATGATAAGCGACTTCGTAGCCGCTTTCGAATGATATATAATATGAATAGGTTCCGGAAATTTGCAGGTCTCATTTTGGACTGGTACCGTGTTCTTGTGGTATGCTCAATCTTCGGCTTTTTCGGTATCAAAACTCATCGAACATTACTGGTATTTTAAGTGCAACTAAAAATTTGTAAAAAAAAAAATGTGGCTTCTTTGAAGCTGGAATATGAAGCAGTGTGCCTTCAAATCTCATAATATTTCTTGAGGGCCAGCTAAATATGTCTGAAAGGCGGATGTTCAAGTGTTGATTAATTGTTGGAAAGGAATAAATCCGTTGCTGAAATTCCCAAGTTCTAGCAACTAACACACGGACAGCATTTCTTATACACTAACATCATTAGAAATGCACTAAACCTCGGCCCGCTTCACCGGGCAATAAAAGAGTAAACAGCTAAAGAGGGACTGGTAATCCGAAATTGCCATACATAGTAACGAACAGGGATTAAAGTTTGGCTCGAATGCCGGCCTGGGTCTGGGTGTTCTCAAAACTCGGGCCAAACTTTTAATTCCTGGTGATAATGTGAATTTGTAAAAGAACAAAAGAATAATACAGAAATAATGCCGAAATAATACAGAAATAATGCCGAAATAATACAGAAATAATGCAGAAATAATACAGAAATAATGCAGGAGTAATACAAAGATGATGCTTGTCCAAATAGGCTTAGTCGTGGCCATATGTCCGGTGTCTTCGGGCACAAGCGGGTCGTCACTCGTCCTTTTCGGCTTCGCTGTGATAGAACACGGCTTCCGTCGTTTCCGCTGTCAGCCAGATCGTAGTCGGGAGAACTAAAAATTTGTTCTTCTCGAAAAGTTTCCTTTCGTACAAATGTTTCAAATTTTAGGGAATCCTCTGATACACATTGTGGGTGAAATAAAATTATAGAAGTTGCTCATACTTTCGACATCAAATTACTATCAAGCAATTTTACATGAAACTTTGTAACTTATTTTCAAAGGAAAAAATAAACTAACCTTCCGTTTCCGCTAGTCGACCATTCGATAGGCCAGTGGGGAGGGGCGACACGTGGGCCTAGCCTCGGATCTTGCAGACTCTACCAGTTGTTGGTCGCTAAAAGAATAAAAAATTATAATTTTCTGGAATTAAATTTTTCGGATCGTTTCGAAGATTTTTAGTCCCAACACCAAGCCAATCAGAAATGGCAACATCTTATGAATTCAAAATAGAACAAATCTTTTGACAAGTTTCTTCCTTAAATGCCGAAGGAAAGTACCTTTCAACTTGAAGACGACGGGCGTTTTGCAGAAGGACGACCAGCTGCTTGGGTGGTAGAGGCAGAATGGGAGAAGCAAATCGAGAGGCCTGAAAATTTCAAGATTTACCAAAGTGAGAAATGATTTGAAGAATACTGAAGGGAAAAATATCTCGATCATTCGTCTTATTGTTAGTAAACTTGTTCCACTTTTAAAGGTTCTAAAGAAGAAAACAGACTAAGTTGTGGTGGGACAGTTGCTGTTGCAAAATAAA
This sequence comes from Diploscapter coronatus, assembly GCA_964036155.1. Lineage (NCBI taxonomy): Eukaryota > Metazoa > Nematoda > Chromadorea > Rhabditida > Rhabditidae > Diploscapter > Diploscapter coronatus. The sequence goes on along the minus strand of OZ038422.1, from coordinate 546,948 downwards.
GATTTTTTTTTAAAATTGAATTTCAATGTTTCAACTTTCTATAAATTGAAATAGCATACTCGATGGGATTTCCTGGTGCTGTTGCGCGGTCTTCCCATGGCACGGACCAGATCTTCGGGAGGGCCGTTTGACAGTCCTGCAATTTTGAATCATTATCACGTTCCTTAAAAATTTATCTGCAAGGTCCAAATGCTACTATCTATTTTGATGGATAGGTTTAGCCACTTCACCACCACCAAAACACATGGCAAATGGCAAAAATGTTAACGAAAATTCACTGGGACTCGTATGCAAAAATTAGCTCTATGTTCGCCTCTAATTACTTAAATTTTAATATTTTAAAATCATGCATAAAATGGAAAACTTGAGAAACAGCTCTTCAATTTTCTATTTTAGGAACTGCATGAGAAAGTCGACTTTCTCAAGTCTGTTTTCAGTTCTAAATCAGTGAATACTGCGCCATTGCATATCCTGTTTTTGCAAGAGAATCGTTTTGATATAATAATACAAATATTTTTGCAAAGAAATTCTTGGATATGAAATGTGCAGTAATATCTGTTGACAAAACGAGCAAGGCCATACCACGAAAACTGGAACGCAAGCGTTCGGGAATAGGACCGAGTCCCGTACGCTGGATTGGCTTGACGCGTCGGGTCCGCGGGGAGAGGTGACACTGACCGGGGGGTTATCAATGTTCTGGAATAAAAATGCAAATTATTTGTAATCGGAAAAATATCGACTTCTTGGAGATTTCATTAGCCTTGAAAGAAAAATGTGTAAAGTTGAATAGGAAGAAAGATGATGATCTCACAAAGAAAACGCAAAATGTTTCAATATCAAGTTTTTTTTTGTTAAATTAAATTAAATTAAATTCTCCTACCGCCGACATCGAGCTCACTCGGCTTGTTGTCGCTGATCATGCTCCACTCCCTCCACTCGTACTTGCTCGAACCGGAAGACGATCGAGTACAGCGTCAGAAACGCATTGCGTTGTCTGGAGAGAAAAAAACAAGTGATTTTCATGAAAAATAATTATTTGAGGTTTCCAAAATAATCGATGAAAACTTGAATGGGTGAAATTCGAATTTTTCTGGAACAAAATCGAAATATCTTCTCTTGAATGATAACAAAGTTTCGAACTGCGTATTTTTTCATTTTTAAAAGAACTTCTAAAGCTTACCTGGAGAGGTGGTGGCAATGACGTAGGCTGCCTATCAGGCCGGGTAGAAAGTGGAAGAAGGCAAGTGGCCGGCTGCTGGCGCGACTGAGGTCAGACGGGCACCATCTGTAAGAAAGTGATATTCATAGAAATAAAGTTAAAAAAAAAAAAAAAACCTGGCAATGGTAATTTTGTGAGCAGACGAGTTCGGCATCGAACGAAAGTTTAGCGACGGAAGGGGGAATGGGACTCGCGGGGCGCAGGAACTGGCACGAGGTGCGCGATTGCCAACAGAACTCTGCTCGGGGTCTGAAAATCCAAAATAAGAATAAAACACACGTTTGATTCAAATAAAATGGATGTTTTGGTTAGACAGAATTTCAAATTTGGAGTTTCTTCTCCTGCTCGTAATAAGAATTGAAATCGATAGAGAATTTTTGTCATTTATTGAAAGTTTTCAAATGGTTGTTCTTTTCTCAAAAAAAAAACTTCCATAAAATGATTCTTTGGAAAACTCTCACCTATAGGCGTGATCGGTTGCGGTCTGTCTGGAAATACTCAGAGAATACATTAGGAATCTGAAAATCTCAAAAATTAATCACTTGTTTCTTGTAGAAAAAATTATATACCGATCAGCCCGTTTGCCCTGCCCGACCATGACGATGAAGAGCTGGTCTCTGAAGGCGGCAGCCTTGCTTCGATCGTCATCGAGCCCATTCGACTCGGCCCCTCTTCCGGCGCGTTCTCCACTTTGTCCACGGCCAGACGGGCAGAAGGAGCGCAGAGGATCCGACTAAAATAATAACATTTTAATCGACAAAAGTCAAAGAAAAGTATCGGAATGTGTCAATAAGCCAGGTTTTTAGAAAAAATATGCCTCAAGTAAACAAATTTCGCTCGGTCCTGAGCGAGAGAAACACGCGACGAGAGAACCGAGAGGAGAGTTCGGAGAAAAATGGACTATTGCGAATGGTTAGCGATGGGGCAGATTTACAGGCACTTTTCTCCTAAAATTAGGGCCGCCAGCCCTTTTGCCAAGTTCACTCTGGCACTATGCTTTTTTTGCATTTTTCAGGAGCTGAGGTGCCCCCTCTAACCATCCCCACCGAAAAAACCGCGAAAAAATACGTCACTGATAAAAAAAAAGATAAATTTTAACACGAAAAATCGAAAAAAAAAATCGCTCATTTTTTGGGCAAGGGAAAGGGGCGTGGCCTATCTGCAAAAGGTACTGTGCCGCTCGCCGCCTCTCTCCTTTCTCTGCACTCTCTTCCATTTCAGCATTGGTTTCTTTTATTTTCGCTTATTTCTCCCAATTTTCTCGTTGAAGTCGTTATTTTTTTATTTTGCTTTATCAGAATCGTTCAAAATCTGTCTTCATGAAGCTGTTCAAGCGAGATATCGGAAATACCATTTCCTGGTCAAAAATCTCACTTTTTTAAAATTCCTTTTTTAGACAAGAAAATGCTGCACAGATGGTGCCAACCCCGCTGGGGATTATCGGCCTCGTGTTTGGAAATGTGGCAGAAATTTGAGGGATATCGAGGAGGAAACTCAGATACAAAAATTAAAAAAAGGAATCGATTTCTTCAAATTTTATGAATTTTCATGATTTCTCTAAAAATCCTATTTTGATTTATTATTTTTATATTTCCAGACGATCATGGAGCTGCTGATCAAGTTGACGGGCGACAAGCTCAGATATGGAGCCGGGCTCAATACGAGCAACACCGAACTCGTTGCCTGAATTCAGGATCTTAAAAATATCGATTTTTGAAAAATCTAACTTTAGGAACGAGGAAGAATTATCTTCATTTCTAAAACCACAAGTTCCAAAATAAAAAAAAAAAAAACTAAACAATTTTTAGCTAATTGAAAAATGCGAAAATTTTCAGGAATGGGAGAATGGCAACGACGACAGAGAAGGAGGGGGTGACGGCTCCAAAATGCACCAATTCGTCCAGATTTTCGCTCATTATAAGAAGGTTGGATAACCCTTAAAAATAAAAAAAATGATAAAATTCGATTTTAAAAATGAAATGTGCTTCAAACATTTTTCGGATGAATTGTGATAATTAGGAAGGTGCCTTGCTAACGGGTTGATATTTAAAAAGTAAGAAAAAACTATTCGAAGATTATATAAAATCTATAAATATTGATTTTGTTGCAGTTGCGCCTCGCCGAATTGGCGATTCAAGCGATGATTCGCGAGCAGGCGGAGGGCAGGAAGACCATTCGATTCGTCATCCCCAACCTGGCCTCGGGATATGTCATCGGTAAGCAGAAATGGGAGTTTTTGAAAGAACAGGCTTTGAAGAATTTCCTTTAAAAATGTTGTTTTTTCAAAAATGGAAAACTTTTAGTGCCGCGCAAGAGCGTCAAGTCAAGCTGTGGGCGCATGTGAAGGAGGACGCGCTCAGCTTCATGGAGCAGACCCAGGATGAGCTCAAGGACAACTTCGAGAAAGTCATTGTGGTTTTTTGTTTTACTTTTGATTTATGTTTTTCAATTTTTGTTGAAAAGTACAGCTTCCTGTATTCTACGCCCACCTTTTTTTCTTTTCTCCTACCTTCCTTCCTTACTCTCTCCTCAAAAAGTGGGTGGGGGGTGCAGAAAACAAAAAGTACGAATACAAATGAAAGCCAATAAACGTCATTTTACTTGAAAACTTGTGAGACGTGAGAAAAATTTCGAAGAAAGACAAATAATTTCAATTTCTTGGTTGTTTTCAGCAAGCAGAGGATGGTTCCATTGGCCCGGGTTCCGCTCCGAACAGGCATTTCGATCGCGACGGACCGCAGGGTAAACGATTTGCAAAAATTTCATAATAAGTATGAATTCGAGATTAAAGTGATTTGTTTGAATAAAAATTATTAATCAAAATCTTCAGCACGCCAAGACTTCCGTGGTGCACCACCATCGTCCAGAGACAACCGAGACTTCGAAAATCGAGGACCCAGGGACTTCAACAGAGACAAACGGGGGCAGGGATGATAGAAGAGACGACAGAAATGACGAGCAGAAGTGGGAGGATGTAAGGATTTTTATTTATTTTTTTTTTTTTAAATTTCTAAACGAAATTCCGATTTTTCAAAGTTATTGATTTTTCTTTGCACTGATGATTTCATGAATAGAGATTAGAGATGGGAAAAATAGATGATGCTTCGAATTTTTTTTTTCAAACCTAATGCAATTTTAAAAATTTCTAATGCCATGTTTTCAAAATTTTTATACGAAAATACAAACAAAAAATAAGTAAATTAATTAAATAGAAGAATAAATTGAAAAAAAAGTAAAGAAAGCCTTAGGACTCGTTAAGACGTTAACTGCCGATGCAACTCTTGCAACTCGCTCGAAATAACATGAGAAATTAAAAGAGCGCGATTGTATCTTTTTGTTCACTTGATTTCCCATCCTATTTCGAGCGAGTTGCATTGGCAACTAATGTCTGAAAGGGAGTACTTAATTTAAACATTTTGCAGGTTGGAAATAGTCGGCGGTCGGTCGAAGTCTGGTGAGCGAATTGCGGAACGCCGCACCACGGAAATGCCGATGCCGACAAGAACTGGAGAAGAAAGGACAAGTGAAAAATGTGCTGCACAGTTGCAGATTTTTAAAATTTGTGCAAAAATGCTGCACTTTTCACCCTTGTTAGGATAACTAGTTTTACACATCGTGTCGGATTATTTTTGTGGAAATGAAAGGTGCGCAGTTATTTTGCAGAATTTCGAGAACTTGCAATAGCTGCACTTTTCAGATTCACCCTTTCTACTTTTCCTGATTCTAAAATTCTATATCCAAGGTTTTCGCCGAGACTCGTCAAGAATACATTTGTTCTAATGGATTTTTTCCTTCTGTTGATTTTTGTTTCCTTTTTGGTAACCCTCTATTTGTTGAGCTGTTTTCTATGGTATTTATGGTAAGAATTTTATCCGAGCAAAAAGTCATTTTTTTTTTTTAGGATTTTTGTTGATTTTTTTACCTTTGTTTTTGGTTTCCGAAACCTTTCTAACCTTGGTTATGTTGGTGGTAGAATAGAATGGTGTGTTGAAGTTTGTTTTTGCTAACCACTTGTGGAGTTATGGCCTGGATAATGCCTGAAATATCTGTGATCTAGTGGATTTATTTAAAAATTTTCAGAAACCATGGAGCAACGATCTTCCAGGGAAAAGGTGGCTTTTCGTGATGAGACCGGCGGGGACCTGGAATATGGTCTTGCAGGACAAAATACCCAGGCAAACAAATTTTAGAGGTACCTTAGCCGCCTTTTTATAGGGATTGATAGATTTAGAGATTTTTTTTGTTTAAAAATAGTTGTTAAAAGAAGCACTTCAGGAATCAAATTCGCGGTCCTCGTGGTGCCAAAACTGGGCGAAGCCGTCATTTGGAGGATTCTGGCCACGAAAGTCGTCGGTGGAAGACTGACAAAAAACGATCTGAACAATTATGGAGAGGTGATCGCCAGGTAATTTAGAACAATTTTTGTTTAGTTTGAAGATTGTTTTAAATCATGAAATTTTAAATTCACTAAAATTAATTTCGATTTAAAAAATGAAAAATCACAATTACAAAAAAATCGAAATTCCCGAGCCTGCAAAAACGCATCCGGGGCCGAGAAGAGACTGAAGACTATCGGCAAGGAAGTCATCAAACCCGTCATTGACGCTGCGATCAATGCGACAGAGTCGATGTCGAGCAATCTTCTGGAGGTCAGTTCTAAAGGAATTTGATATTCTAGAACAAAATGATGTTTTAGAATTTTGTGTTCTCGAAGAATTACAAATTCCAGATTCTGGAGCCGCTTCCACTAGGCGATTCACGAAAGGCTCGAACCTCAACGGCGTACTGTATCTGGCCGCGAAGCAGTCTTTGCTCAGACAAATTGATGAGGTAGGAATTTTTTAAAGAAGAAGTTGACATTCAGAAAAAAGAACATTTTAGATTTCAAGAAAATTCAAATCTAAATTGGCATTTTATAGTACATGCCTTTTAAAAATCTTTCAAAGTGAACATTTCTACAGTGATAATTCCGAGTGCTTTTCGGTTGAAATTCGAATAACTCTTTCCAGAACATGCGTGACAACATCACTCTGAAGTCCCTTCGCGTTCTGGGTCTGCTCTTCCCTCTGATCCCCGATAATAGCCTAGAAGTAAGATGCTTGGATGTCTATTTTTTTCCAAAAATTATTATTTGTAAATTTCTACTTTCTTTTGCAAAAACCCTTTTGAGAATTCGGTTTCTTGAAAAAATTGATCTTTTTCAGCCAGATCGAAATCTGGAGATTCTGAAAGAGCAGGCAAAGTGGATGCAAACATGCTTGGAACGCAAGAATTTCTCTGTCAAACTGGAGGCAATTAAGTAAAATAATTAGGGCAATTTACTTCGAGATTGTTATTCGGGATAATTAGATGAAGTAGTTAGGAGGCAATTAACTCCAAGATAATTATGGGTAATTAAATTACTTGCAGCTCTTCAAAGTGCTCTCGCTGAACTACGCTCTGCTGGATCGAGCCTATCGAGCTGAAACACTCGCGAAAATGGTCAAAATGACCCTGACTGATGGGAACGAGCAAATCCGATTGGCTTTTGTTTCGAGAAATTTTTGATGTTTTTTTTTAATAAAAAATACTTGGAAATTACTAAATGGCGGAGCGGATATAGTTAAGGATAGACGAGAGGATGAAATTTGAAAGAAATAGTGTGGAAAAGACTCCGCCATTTAGTAACTACCAAAATATTTAGCTCGTATACTTGACGAATGTTTTGGGCCTCTTGTAGTTCCACCTCTTTTCTTTCTTTTCCCATGCTATTCTCCAAAAAGGGTGGAAACTAGTGGGCCTATATTTTGTAAAATTTGATATGATTTTCAGGAGAAAAGAATGATTTATCGTGATTTCATGTAATTTTTGAGGATATTTTAAAGTTTTTTTTTTTTTTTTAGAAATTGTTGAAACATTGATATTTTAACATTCTTGAATATATTGACTTCTTTCTGGAATTGTTTGAAAAAAAAACCTGCGTTTTTGTATTTAAAAAAAATCCCTTAAATTGCGAGCACGGTGCTGTGAGATAGTGTAAAATTGTCCGGCGACCAAACCCCTCTTTTTTCCCCCCTTTTCTGCCCATACTTAAGGGAAAAACCACCTGTAACGTAGAAACGCGCGGTTTTTTCTGGTTTTTTTGTTACCATCGTGTAGAGCGTCCTCGAAAACCCCTAGTTATCGATAATTAGTTCATAATTACTTAATTACAACCACCTGCTAGTGTAAAGAAAATCCTCAAAATCGCGATTTTTAACTTTGAAAAGGATTTTCTCGAAAATTTACGCGATAAGGTATGGTTTTTTCTTTATCGATATTTGAGTATAGACCTAAAATGCATATTTATCGAAATTCCAGAACAAAATGATGAAAAATAAAAAAAAATTACTGTTGCCAAAGTCGCCGATTTGTTCAAAAAGTGCGTACTACATTTACGCGTGCTGCGTGGCTCGTGATGTAGGAAAACTGATAATTCTTTTTTCCTTGAAAGATCGAGGACAACCATCCATGAATCCGAAAAGATTGTCTCCGGAACTCTTCTAGAACGCTCCAGAACATCGTCCAAAAATGCTCAAAAACACCCAAAAATCGGGTCAGATTTTGACACTTCAATGGGCTACTGTAGCTGTACCATTTTGAATTTCGCCGAGATCATACTACCGATTTTTCGTCTATATGTGTTGTTTATGTGTGCAAAATTTCAGCCTTCTACGATACTCCAGAAAAAACTAGTTCCAGAAAATGTCCGAAAATTTTATGGCAAATTTGTGATAATTTGGGCATTTTGACACTTCAATTGGTTACTGTAGTCGTACCACTTTGGATTTCGCCGAGATCATACTAGCGAATTTTCTTACGGTCATAAGGATTCATTTGACACCAAAATCTCTGAAATTGGTCAATTCCCCACGGACGAGTTCCAAATTGAAAATGTCGGTCCAACCCTATACTTTAGGGGCCGAATAGATGCCAAATTTTGCAACCTAATACCTAATTTTCGACATTTTGTAGCATGAAACTGAGTAAATTTGTTTATTCATGCAAAAAACCGCATGAAAAACGGTTCAGGAGGCGCAAGTTTCGAAATTACTGTTTCCATAGTTAAGCGCTGCACGAGCTGACCGGCACGTTATGCCATCTCCCCACTCCCAGAAGTGTCGCGTCTCGGAATTTTTATGATTAGAGGATCGAGACAGGCTGCCTGCACACATTTTCGCCATTTTTCACCGGTGAAATCACGAAAAAGAAAAGAAATTAGAGTTTTCCGGCGATGAACAGCGCCTTTAACGGCTTGCTGACTTTTGGCATGTTCGTGAGTGCGTTGTAGGCATCGCTCCACAGTGATGCCGGTCTCTTTCGAAAGCCCTATTCATGCTCTAGCAATTTCTGTAAAGCAAAACCAGCTTAATTGCATTAATTAACGGTAATTAGCGAAAACTGATCGCTTTTCTTTCTCCTTTGCGAAAATCGACCATTGCTTTCTTCTTCATTCTTCATTCCTCCTTCAGTTTTTCTTTGCCTATCTTCTCCCCGCGTTATCTCTCGCTCTCGCTTGTTTCTCCCCCCTCGCGCAAAGGAAAAATGCTAGGCCGGACAACTCATAGCACCGTGGCGAGAAAGGGGTGTTTCAAATTTGAAGCTATCATCCGACCCGATACGCTTCTCGCTGTGCAACGCCGAGCAGGACATCTTCACGGAGCATCTCTACCTTAAAACTAACCGAATCCAGCTGAGACAGGCCATCAAAACTGCCTCTTCCTCGCCGCATTCGAGCAAAAATCTGCTAATTTTAGAACGTCCTCATTTTAAAATGCCATGCTTTTCCCAATTTGTATTGGCGTTCAGGCCATCTTCGGATCATTAGTTATTTTAAGAAAAGTCGAATTATTTATGCTTTTTAAACAATTTTTTATATTTAAGATTTTTTTAGACGAACCAGAAAAATGGCTCGAAACGGGATACGTTCGGATCGACAACATCAGAATACTTTTTTGAGCAAAATTTGTTTTATCAAGAAAAGTCTTCCTTTCGAATTTCATTTTTGCTCGTTTGATTTTTGAAAAATTGCATTAATTTTTACCCATCTTCATTCGTGTCTATACATCTTTCGAGAATTATGTTGCATACACTCGACTCTCCTCTTTAGCTATGGCTTACCACGCCCTTCTCTATACGAGCCGCTTTGCAACATGGATAAAAACACCGACTTACCCACCAACTTTATTAAAAACACTGAAAATTGATAAATTCATGCAAGTTTCTAGATTAAATCCATTTATTTCTCCAAACCATAAAAATATTTAAATTCATAGCAAAAAAATGAAAAGCTTAACAAAAAAATTTCCTAATAAAATTATCGATAATATATTTTTAAAAGCACACTAGAACCAATAACAAAATTAGGAAAGAATAGTTCAAGATATTCAAATTTCGAAATATTTTCTAACATGATACTTATCGTATTGTCAATCACAATACGAAAATTTCGAATTACCAGCCCCTCTTTAGCTGTTTACTCCTTTATTGCCCGGTGAAATGGGCCAGAGGGTTAGTGCATTTCTAATGATGTTAGTGTATAAGAAATGCTGTGTGTGTTAGTTGCTAGAACTTGGGAATTTCAGCAACGGATTTATTCCTTTCCAACAATTAATCAACCCTTGAACATTCGCCTTTCAGTCATATTTAGTTGGCCCTCAGTCAAAATGGTATCATTAGAAAGGGGCGAGTGGCGTTAATTGCGAAATATTATTAAAAAAAAAATTGACGGTCACCATAAAGGTGCCAGGCACACCAATCGATTTCGAATCATTTACAAAAAAAAAAAATCGGGAATTCGTGTAATTTTCTGACTTTGGAAAATTATTTTAGAGAAGAGGTTTATATTCAAAATTTGAAAACTTGTTTGACCGAAAGTAAGGAATTTTCGAATAAAATGATGGCTAGTAGCACAACTTGAAAAATGGTTACGCCTTGAAAGTTATCTTCTAGTTCAGAAAAAAAACAAGCTCACTATTTCATTGATCATTAAAAAAGCAATTTCGACTGTTTAAAAAAAAAAAACCTACCTTAAATTTGAAGATGGGCGTCGGCGTCGTTGAGGGTGTCGTTGAGGGTATCTGAAATTAGCGGCTTTACTACTACAACAGGATTGAACAAAAATAAACACGAAATTCCAGAAAAATAAAGAATTACGAAAAATCCTAAAATGAAAACTCAACCGAGCCTAAAAACGACTACGATATATGGACGTTTTGCCCCGCCCACTGATTTTTGCAACTTGCCCGCGCAAAGGGGGCGCTCGTTAATGGAGGGAATCGAGTGCGGCCTGATTTCTGACACAACCATTTTACCAAGTTTATCGTCGATATAGGTAGTTTTTGAGACATTCTGGGTTTGAAAGGTACTTCCTCCCCAAATTTTTGGTTTCTAACTACCATGTTTCTACCACAAACGCATTTTTCCGGGGGAGCGGAGCTTGGGGACTAACAGTGCCCCACTCCTTCTCGAATATCTGTAGATCCTGTACAAACCTTCTCAATTTATTACATTTAGTTGAAAAATGATATCTTTGCCATTAGTTTTTTTTTTCACTTTGTCCTCCATTTCCTTCTATCAGTGAACGTTTGAGTTACGCAATTTTTGAATATCGACGCGTTCTCTTCAATCAATAGTAAAATCATTTCTTTTTTGAAAAATGCAAACTACGAAATGTTTGCTATTCAAATAATCGGTTAATTTTGCGAGAACGTTAAAAACTGCTCGATATTTAAAAAATATATATCTCCTTGAATTTTTCCGGAAATAGATTTATTTTTCAGCTTTGAATCGAAGCTCAAATGGGCAACACAATGGGCCAGACGCTGATCGAGGTCAGGAAGGGAACGTTCAGTTCTTCTGCTAAGGTGAACATTAACATAATTAAAAGATGATCATCATTTCGACCAAATTAAGTGAAAGTTCATGTGTTGAAAAAATAGCGAGAGACGTAGAAAAAGTTGCGTGCCCATTCTATTTCTATTGCTCCCAACTCGCTTTCTCAGCGCTCTTTAACATGAACTGTGGCACTTTATTTGGCCGATACAGTAGGAATTATTCTGAACTGCTAACGCTTTTCTTGTCCTACAATTTTGATTTTAAAAAAATAATTTTGAAGAGGAGAATGAAATTGCAGCTCTCCTCGAAAACGGAACGCGACGTGACGTGACGGCGAATTTCGAGTTGAAATCGGCTCGCTTCCACGCACATGCTGGCGCGATCAGCGGCGAGATCGAGCTGAATGGGGGATGAAGATGTCCGTTGCTCACAAACGACATTTCCTGGATGCCGCGCTCAATTTTGTTTCAACTCAAACCATTTATTTGAAACTTATCCTCCTCTTGATGAACTCTTCAAATTTGAACTTCGTCAGTAAAATTGGCCTTTGGTTTTGTTTCGATGAGAAGTTGACGATATCAGAATTCTTTAAAGAGATTTTATTTAGGAACAAAGTTCAATCGAAAGAACAATGAAATATTTCAATTAAAATTTGTTAAAATTCATATCGTGCATTTTATACGGATATTTCAGGCGATTCCCCACAGCTCAGCCTCCATCGAATTCAAACTGTTGTCGGTGCGAATCGAGTGGATGACTCGCAAAGTGCTCGTCGCACACTGCGTCGGCCCGACTTTGAGGCTGCACGACGAATACAGAACTGAGGAAACGAGGAATGCAAGCGGGAAAATGGTGAGAATTTTTTCTCTAAAAAAATGTTTTTTTTCGGAAAACTACTTTATCAAATTTTGAAACGAGAAGCAAGAATGCTTCAAAAGAGTACCCTTACATTTTCGTATCTGAAAATTCAGGCCATATCAATAAAAATCGGACAAAATTATGGAAACAGCAATTAAATTCTTGCTAATCTGTCTACATTTAGATTTTTATGCTAATTTTATGGAATTCGAAAATAAAATGTTATGTATTTTTCCAGGTGGTGACAAAAGCAGTGATCTGTCTGCACGTGTTGGGTGCGTGGGAGGATATGCAGATGATCGTCGCTCGAAATACGATTGAAGACTTCATTTTCATCGTTCAGAAACTCACGACTTTCTTCGAGATCTTTTTTCTTAAATGATATGCTGAACTGTTCGGATGAAGATATTTTCAAAAATACTAAAAATCTGGCATTCTACTAAATGACGGAGGGTATTTAAAAAATTGTGTCTCCTAATTAAGCCCTCCGCCTTCCGTCATATAGTTGTTGCCTAGAAATTTTCAAACTAAGAAAACGCTAGTTTTAGGAACAACTGAAAAGTTCGAAGTTGGTGTGGAGCTTCACCGAAGATGCGACCCTGAAAACGACGGACATCATGGGCAAAGTGCTCAGGGTTCAGGTGAGATTTGGAAAAATCAAAAAGTAAAAAAATATCTAAAATATCACCAAAAACTTTAAAGATCTATAAACTAGAAATTGTACCATTTTGAAGTTTCCTAAAAATGTTGAAGTAGTGAAAGAGCGTTATTTGGCCTTCCGAATTTAGCATCACTGCAATGACATACGCCTGAACGTGTCCGTCACTCAACATCTCGATTATTTGATCGGCGAAGTCCTCCGGCAAAATCGCAAACAGCAGAAGGAAAAGGTCGGTATATTCGATATTTTCGAAATCCGAAGAAAAGAAGCATAAAATAATGGGTGGTTTTAGTTTTTATAAAGCTATACACAGATTTAAAATAATATACTAAATGTTCATTTTGATTAATCTAAGGGAGCCTCGCCCAATCGCTCGCGCCCACCACGTGCTGGTCGTGTTCCAGTTTCCCGCTCTGCAAGCCCTCATGAAGCCGACACAAGTCAATGCCATCGACTTGGACATGAGCGAGCTGTCCAGAATGGATGTATAAATATTTATAAATTTTTGAACGTTATTTTTTTACTTTTCATATTTACGATACTATTGCGCGATTTTCTCTAGAATTATTTAGACTAATAATGAAATGAAACGTATTCGTAAAATCATCCTCGAATATTTTATAAGAAAAAAAACAAGTTAAAGATCACTTTATTTTTAAAATTGCATTTTCTTCCAGAGCTTCGACTATCGGACAAGTCCGAAGGCGTTGCGGCGAACGATTCTAGATCCGCTGGACGCGACCGTCGCCAACGTCATCTTTGCGCTGCTCAAACTCGTCATTCAGGCCGCTAAACAGGTACAGCGATTTTATGGATTTATTCAATTTATTAACAGCGCAGTTCATTTGATGCAAATCCGAAGAGAAAAGTTACTGTCTTATTCCACATTTCTGCTACTCACTTAATTTTTCTTACGAAACATTCATCTTTCTGCACAGTCTTAGGGAGGTTTTGAGGCGGATTCAAAAAATATACGGGGGTAGATTACAATAGAAACTGACATATTTTATATCGAATTTGTCATCGCTTCGGTTCAAATCCCTCCCTAGGTCTGTTTCTGTGAAGTAGATCTTCAAATTATGCTAGAAATTTCCATTACCATTACGATGCTAAAATTACGTCGTGTTTTTATTCTCTATTCTTACTCAATATTGCCGTATCTATTATTTAAATTGTTAAGCTGCATAATCTTTCCTCCCAAAGTGCGGGAGCGAAAAAAAAACTAGAAATAGTGCATGAAAAAGAAAGAAAGAACATTTGGGAGGAAAGATTACGCAGTTAAATTGAAGCTCAACGCGTTATTAACCTCAAGAAAAATTGATGATGAATAGCATTTCAGGGCGATCGAAGGAAAAGAAACGTACCAAGAGGTCCTCGGAATTCGTTTCTTCTTACCTGATTCTTCAAACCAAACTTGAAATTCTCCAATGAAATGATAATTTATTTTCACTCGATTTCGGTATCATTTGATCATGATCAAGAGATTTTACTTCTGAAAAGATTATTTTTCGAGCTTCATAAAATGTCTTCTCTTATCGTCTTCAAAAATGCAATTAATCACACAATTTATTTAGGAGATACATTTTTTTTTATAATGATTATTTTCACAAATTTCACATTAACACAAAGAAAAGAATTTATTCGAGAAGCAAAAGCGAGTTTTGCTTACTTTTCATAAAGACATTTTTGAAGAAAAGAAATGCATAGCCGAAATTTGTCGCGAAACAATCCACGGATTCCAGGATCTGATCTTCCTGAGCGAATAGGGGAGATGAAGTTGGAGAAGTTGCTGTCTGCCTGCTGCAGGAGCGAATCGGCTGTCGTGTCCAGAGAGGAGATATCGTTCACGTAACTCACTGCTACTGCTGTCGCTGAAAGGACGAATTTTAGATCTCGTTGCAGATGAAGAGAAGCGAATATCTGCTATAAGAAAGTCTACAGTGCAAAAACTCAAACCATCCTATTTCTAGAGCTATTTCAATAGAACATTCGAGAATTCTGGGAAAAATATGAAACAGGAAATGTTTGGATTGATTTACGAAGTTTGACAAAGATAGCTTCATAAAAAGCACATTTTGAATGACTTACAGAAAGTAGAGTTGTGAAGTGCAGTGGCAGATCGGAGAGGCTTTGGAAGGCAGTCAGATTGACGGGTTTGACATCGATCAGCTCCTCCTTCTTTTCCCGCATCGACGCCATCAGCAACTTCTTCAGCTGTGTGTGCTTCGACTCGCTGTTCTCGTAGATCATCTGGAAAAGCCTTTTTGTTCAATGAAGTGAGGGGTTGCCGAATGTCACACAACACACAAGTTTCACTGCTCTTCAATTTGAACTTCGTGAGGATGACATTTGAAGTGAGAACAACTCCGCATGCTGTTAAATTTCAGAAACTCACTCAACTTTTGAACATTGACATTAGAATATGCCAAAATCATGACAAGGGCTGTTTATTTTAATTTCTAGAGGGAAAATGGTCAAATCATTATGATTTTGTTCCAAATGAACAGAATCTTTAGATTCGCTTTAGAAGTGTGAAAATAACACAAAATTACTTCAAAAACTGCTCTGTAGCATAAAAAAATGAAGCAATTTTAACTTCATTGTATTTTATCAAGATCAACCTCATTCTCACGTTTGAAATCGTCTGTTCATTCATTCCCTACCTCCGGATCCCTGATCTGATGCACAGCGAGGCAGTGTTCGAGAAGCTGTGCCTTGCTGGCCCTCGTCTTCGAGCAGTACGCGCATTTGTAGGGCTGCCAGTCTGGAATCGATTCATTATTGACTGACTGACTCGATTAGCCTTTTGCAAGGACTCACCCAGGTGATCGAAAGAGATCTGCTCCTTGAGCAGCTTGCTGGAGGGCCTCTCGGTCGGACACAGACAACACGTAATCGACTCCATCGAAGACGGGTTCGGAAGGCTGAAGCTAAAAAATAAGGAATGAAAAACTATTGGACAGTTCGGAAAATTCAGAAGGAACGTGGTATCAACAGGGCTGGTCAAAACTAAAGTTGAAAAAATCTAAAATCGAAGAAAAAAATAATTTTTAAAAATTTCGAAGACAAAGATTCAATTTTTTCGGATCCTAAAGTCGAAAGACAAAGCCTTGTCCAGCCCTGGTTGCCAAAGAAAAATCTCGTCGAGTTATCCAATAGCCTATCTCCTAACCACCCAATTTCTCAAGAAGTCTGAATTGTAATGAAGACTTTTTCGAAAAAAAAAAATCCCCAATGATACCATCATTTCGGGCGCATTTTATTACCCCAAATGGTGTCTTGATTTCATGAAACTATCAACTAATTAGTGCGATAATTAACAATAATAAAAAAACGGTGCAAATTGCATGCGTTCTTTCTCTCCTGTGAAAGAGGGACAGTTTGCCTCACTAACTCTGCTTTCTCTGACCACTTGACTCAGTTTGGAGCGCCTCGCATGCGAGACAAGTAGCCAAGTGGATAGAGGAATGAATCGCGGATATTGGCAAAAATCAAATACGGCCAAGTGGAATTGAACAAATGCATACATGTGTGACGGCATTGAATCATTGAATTCTCGGAGCTGAACGGAGAATATTGAAATACGAACGAAAAGGAGCGCGGCAAATGCATCGATGGATATTG
Source organism: Diploscapter coronatus (assembly GCA_964036155.1). Classification (NCBI taxonomy): domain Eukaryota; kingdom Metazoa; phylum Nematoda; class Chromadorea; order Rhabditida; family Rhabditidae; genus Diploscapter; species Diploscapter coronatus. The sequence goes on along the minus strand of OZ038422.1, from coordinate 530,731 downwards.
AATTGAGTTCGATCAACTGAATGAATGGGACAGACAAAGAGAGAAGTTGTGTGGATCTCTCTTTTGTTTTGGTTTTTCTTTTTTTTTTTTTAATTTATTTCTAACAATGAAGTTAGAGTGTCCGTATTTAGAGACGTGGAGGGAGATCTGAGAAAGTAGGATATTTTGAAATCTAATTTCTTCTATGTAGTTTTGTCAGTATAAATTGAACTATTCCTACCCTCCGATTGCATACAATTTCCCATTAGCGACAATGAGAGTGAATGATGTTTTGCATAATTCATATCAGCGATTCGAGAAATTCGACTGCCAACTTGAGATGAGAAGTCGAAACACAGACAGGATTTGAATGAATTATAACTAAATAATACTTCAAAAATTATTTATCGTTCACTTTTAAACTATTTTATTTACTCGTATTCTATGTTAATGAATCATAAAGTCTTTCGCAAGCAAGTTTCCTCCAATTTTCTACTAACATTTAAAACAAGTTCAATCTCTAAAACTTTATTCTGATTTTCAAATGGACAACATAGCAAAACAAAGACTGGAAATAAAATAAATGATCCATTGAAGAGCAACTATTGTAATTTGATTTCGAAATATGTCTGGTCTATGCTGAATTATCCGATGCAACAAACATTTTGCATACATTTTTTTTTCTCGAACCACTAATTTTATTTCAAGTTTTTACTTGCGAGCATGTTATAAAATATGAAATGTTGGAGACTGTGTGTGAAGTAAAAGTCTACTAACTTCACGCAACATTATACTCGCAAGATCGGTTTTTGAGTTAGATTTAAAAATTGGATAAAAATGAAGATACTGGATGGAGGATTCGATCTTTCAACCAAATCGAAAAGAAAGTCATCACATCTCGAAATTGGACTATTCTTCACAACACAATTCGCTCTTTATTCGACGATAACCAGACAAAATCATTCGGAAGTCGGCAAGAAATTAATCATCAAATAAATAGAATTTTAAAATAATTTGGATAGAAGAAAATAAAAGATTGCGAAGTGAATTAGAATTTGAAGGAGAAATGAGACGGAAATAGAACCACTGGCCGATTGGAAAATGAACACAAATTAGGGACGATTCAATGAATAATTGGTCTGTGGGTAAGAGAAGGTTGCCAATAAATTTCGTATTCTGACATAGAAGATCTCTGATTTTTCGTCTTTTCATTCATATTTGTTACTTTTTCGGTCCTTTTCACTTTCTACGTCAGCACAATGAACGACAACACGTTTGTAGAGGAAAAGCTAGCAAATGATTACCAAAATTTGGTCGTCAAATTTAGTCATAAAAATCACAAACAATTAGTTTAGTTCAAGCGATAGATTCCTAATATGCAGAAAATCCATAAACATTTTAGAAAAGAAAAAAGTAATCTAAAATCTAGCAGCCAAAAAATTCAAATGAACTTCTATTTAAGTTTTCATAATTTTGGAATATTTTCAAAAATGGCTACGAGTGCAACTATCTCGAAAAGAATGCGAATACTTCTTTCCAAAATGAGAAAAGAACTGAATTTTTGAAGAAAGTATTTGCTAAATAGAAGGATTATATTTTACACTTACGTATGTGAAGAAGTAATAAAAGATTTAAAATGCACCTGAATTTGAGGGAGGCATCAGCGCCGCAGGAGAACATTCGCATTTATGGGTCGATGTAAACTTGCTGCACACCTTGCACTGAGAGCGAAGATACTGCAAAATGATCATTCATAAAAATTTTGAAGAAGAACAGGTTTTTTTCTTTTTATTTTTGCACTGGAAGATCATCTACCTTGTCTGAAAGAGAATCCACTCTTGACCGCATGTTTCCCAGGCAGAACGAACGTCAACAGAGGGTTCGAATCAGCCGACCAGATTTCGATGTTGCCTGCCGAAGATCCAATCACGATTAGGTCCTGCAAATTTGAATTTATTTGCAAATTTAAGCGAAAAAAGGATTATACAGATTTTCATTTAAAAAATGAAACTTTTTTGTACAAGGGCCAAAAGATACACGCAATTCTATTGCCAATCTAGATAATTTCTGGCTTATAAAATCAATCTGCATGTCATTTGTGGAAATTCATTTTTTTTATTTTAAAAATAAGAAATTGATAGAGTATTGAAGAGAAATGGATATGATTTATTGAGACTTCTAAGAATCTTTCTTTTTATCAATTCCAAATGATTGTTTTCTAAAGTGGTGAAAATTTTCGATGGATGGAGTGTAATATATTTATTTCAATTAACCGAAATATAATTATCATTGCAAAAATATAACCCAGCGATTGGACAGGCAGAGAGCGACCTGCGCTCCCTCCGGATGGAAGGCCACGTGTGGACAAGGGCCTTGTTCTGGGGCAGACGAGTGTCCCACAAACCGAGATTTTGATCGAGCCATCTGAAGACCCGGTCATGTCTAAAAATCAGTCATATATTTACAAAGCTGGGGATAATTGAATAGAAATTAACGATTTATTGAAAAGGTGAAATAAATTGCAATATTTTTATTTTAAAAACAAAAAAACCACTTACAAAATGGTGAAGATGGATACGAGTCAACTCTTCTAATTCCTGTCTCTTTGTGTTTCAACAACTGAAAATCAAAAATCATTATCTTCTATAAATGGATAGATTTAAAAAAAATAATAATAATAATAAGCCTCTATCACAACACTTTCACTAATAAAAATAATTTAAATTTGCTACACCACAACAATCTTGGTTTACCTTGGGCAGAGTCCTTCGCTTCTATCGACGATCACGTCGATAACTATCAGTCGTTTATTGTTTTATGAAGAAAAAGAAGAACTTTTCATAATGAGAAGTGGAATAAAATACAGGCAAAAGTTCATTTAAAAAAATATTTTAATTCACCAAATTTGGAATTCTGGTATTCAATCTTATTTTCTTCTCATTTTTTTCGATAAGAATGATAAATTTTTCAGATCCTTATAAAGATAAAAAAAAATTCGTATATTTTTCAAAGAGAAATTTTGGAGTCTACCTTATCATCCCTGGCTTCCTCCCTCGAATCACCGAAATCCTTCTCATCGTCTGAATCGTAATCCACACCCCAGTCATCCGTTCGGTGGGAAGCTGAAAATTAGAATCGCTTTTTTTTTTTAGAAATAATAGAGAAGAGAAAGAGGATAGAAACTATAAGGGGTCGTTTTTTTCAAATTTGGATTAAGATTTTATATATCAAAGCATTTTTGAAGTAGTTTCAAACATTCTCGAATTTTAAATTTTATTAGCTCTTCGGAAGAATTGGCGATTTTTAATTTTGTTGAAATTCAGAAAATTGGATGAATTTTCAGTTTTTCTTTCAATTTCAGAAAGATGTGCAAAATTTTTAAAAGTATAGTTTTCAAAGGTTGACATAGTTTTAGAAAGGGGGAATGATTTTTTTTTTTTTTAAATTTCAAAAGTCTCACATTAGCGTCTCCCTTCTGGAATTTGCTGGCTTTTTGCGAGAACAGGGTCAGCTTCAATTTCTACTCTCCTTCAGACGCTCGCTCCACGTCGGTCTGAAAATGTTGGAATTTTTTAAATACATTTTAAAAATTTGAGCCTAAACTCAAGAATTTAACAAATATTTAAATTACTCGAAAAGGTACGGTTTAAAAACCAACATCTTTTCAAACTCGCCATCTCGAAGCTCAAGATAGCCAACTTTTCAAAATCTTTTTTCCAAGGCTTACATTGAGTCTCTCGAGGGATCTGTTGACTCTCCTCTGTAGTCGACGGAGATGTCGATGCCTGTAGCGAGAAGCCACGACCGAGACGGACGCGCTGGTTGTAACGCTGGCCGAGATAGCGCGGACCACAGGCCTGGAAACAAAATATTCAAATTTTTATTTGCCAATTTTCTGAAAATATCAACCTCTTCACTTTGAATAATTTTTCTATGCTTCAAAAGCCTAAAGATTTCGTTTTAATTGTTAGGCTAATAAAATATTTTGTAAGTTTAAAAATTCTCCTAATCCCGCTCAGAAAATCGACGAAATGAGGAGAATTTCTTTCGTCAGCTAAAATATTCAAACGTTGAATGAGTTCAAATGAGATTTCCGGTAAGTTTCAAAATATCGAACAGCTTCAACAAGGAAATTGAGAAATGTTTGCATCAATTTTGAAGTATTATCAATTGGGAAAAGTGGAAACACTACCGAGTCCTCAATTTTTGAGCCGCAAGTCTTACAAAATGCTCAATTTTTTAAAATTTTTTCACAAGGAAAATAAAAAAAATGATCCTATCAAGATTTAGAGTGGAATTTTCAAAATGTTTAAATTTTCTAAAAAAATATCATACCTGACGGATCTGAATGCGACGGCAGCCGCCTTCTTGATGCAGTTGTTACTGCGGCGCAATTTGCGATCCGGCTGAAAATCGACAAATCTTTCAAGTTGTAATTTTTTTTTCAAAAACTTAATCTTTTCTAAAATTTCAATTTCATCTTCACGCTTTCAAGCGTAAAAATAGCAAAAATATCCAATTAAAATGAAACCAATTTTTCATGAAAATAGTACTAAAGTCCCATAACCACGGTACCAAATACCATAAAACTTTGGCACCAAAATCAACAGGAAATGGTATCAAGGACCCATTAAAATGATTAATTTTGTACCTGGTTGAGCCTGATCTTGACGTGTCTCGCCCAGTGCTTGAGGAAGTGTGGATTGAAGAGCATCTGATTGCCTCGAATAGTCATTTTTGGTGCTGACTTGCGTGGAATCTTTCACAACCAACCAAACAAATGAATTACCCCTAAAGATTAAATATTCAATTGGCTAATTAGTTGGATAATTAAGAAGTAATTAAAACGATAATTAACGCAAATTTGAAGACTTAAATCAATTCTCGAAGAAAACAAGATGGCAGACAAAAGAATGAAAAATTATCCGGAAAAGTTTACAAGGCATCTGACAGTTCTAAATTGAGCTAATTAAATGATAATTAATAGGTAATTATCGGAAAATTAATGTCAAAATCAAAAGAAGTCTAAAGGAATTTTAAAGTTTTCAAGGCAAATCTTAAAAGGGGGGAAGGGGATATTTAGGAGATCTTTACAAGGAGGATATTTACAAGGAGAATATTTACAAGGAGGGGATATTTACAAGGAGGGGATATTTACAAGGAGGGGATATTTACAAGGAGGGGATATTTACAAGGAGGGGATATTTACAAGGAGGGGATATTTACAAGGAGAATATTTACAAGGAGGGGATATTTACAAGGAGGGGATATTTACAAGGAGAATATTTATAAGGAGGGGATATTTACAAGGAGAATATTTACAAGGAGGGGATATTTACAAGGAGGGGATATTTACAAGGAGGGGATATTTACAAGGAGGGGATATTTACAAGGAGAATATTTACAAGGAGGGGATATTTACAAGGAGGGGATATTTACAAGGAGAATATTTACAAGGAGGGGATATTTACAAGGAGGGGATATTTACAAGGAGGGGATATTTACAAGGAGAATATTTACAAGGAGGGGATATTTACAAGGAGGGGATATTTACAAGGAGAATATTTATAAGGAGGGGATATTTACAAGGAGAATATTTACAAGGAGGGGATATTTACAAGGAGGGGATATTTACAAGGAGGGGATATTTACAAGGAGGGGATATTTACAAGGAGAATATTTACAAGGAGGGGATATTTACAAGGAGGGGATATTTACAAGGAGGGGATATTTACAAGGAGAATATTTACAAGGAGGGGATATTTACAAGGAGGGGATATTTACAAGGAGAATATTTACAAGAGAGAATATTTAAGAGGGAGGTGAGAGGGGAGAGCATCTCTGCTAATGCATGTCCCGTCGCCACATAGCGCCACTTCTGAGCCCGAGCACGACAAGCAGTCGCATCCTTGGAAACAAATCTTTATTTCGTACGTCCAATACTCGAATTTTATGAAAATGTTTTTGTAATTGTTGAAATTTCATTATCAGCTGTTTGTGCGTTATTCAGAGCGTTAACATCATTTGTAGTAAATGGAAGGAATTTTGAAATTTAAACCAGGAAATGGCAATATGAAGATGATAAAATCGATAAGCCAACCTTTTCACCACTTCCATCTCTGCAGTCAGAAATGCCGTTGCAGCGGAGCGATGAACTGACCACCTTCGACTGAAATTCAGAAGTTTTATAATTTCCTTTGAATTGGAAAATTGTTTGATTGTGTTTGAACATCATGATCCTTTTATGCACTCGAAAATGATCACATGAACTGCACTACACAATTTTTCCTTGATTTCTACTGCAATTGTAATTTTCAGGTAAATTCGACAAGGATCTACTGAACAAAGGTTTCAAAATACTCAACTCAGAAAACCTAACAAATATGAATGGCATTTTGTGATTTTTCATCTTTTTAAATCGAAACTAATTTTATAGTGAATTTAAAATTTTATGATTTAAAACAATCTTCAAATTAAACAAAAATTCTTCTAAATTACCTGGCGATCACCTCTCCATAATTGTTCAGATCGTTTTTTGTCAGTCTTCCACCGACGACTTTCGTGGCCAGAATCCTCCAAATGACGGCTTCGCCCAGTTTTGGCACCACGAGGACCGCGAATTTGATTCCTGAAGTGCTTCTTTTAACAACTATTTTTAAACAAAAAAAATCTCTAAATCTATCAATCCCTATAAAAAGGCGGTTAAGGTACCTCTAAAATTTGTTTGCCTGGGTATTTTGTCCTGCAAGACCATATTCCAGGTGCCCGCCGGTCTCATCACGAAAAGCCACCTTTTCCCTGGAAGATCGTTGCTCCATGGTTTCTGAAAATTTTTAAATAAATCCACTAGATCACAGATATTTCAGGCATTATCCAGGTCATGGCCCCAAAAAATGGTTGGCAAACAAAATTTCAACACCATTATTCCTATTCTACCACCAACATAAAGGTTGGAAAAGTCTCGGAAACCAAAAACAAAGGTAAAAAAATCAACAAAAATCCTAAAAAAAAAAAAATGACTTTTTGCTCGGATAAAATTCTTACCATAAATACCATAGAAAACAGCTCAACAAATAGAGGGTTACCAAAAAGGAAACAAAAATCAACAGAAGGAAAAAATCCATTAGAACAAATGTATTCTTGACGAGTCTCGGCGAAAACCTTGGATATAGAATTTTAGAATCAGGAAAAGTAGAAAGGGTGAATCTGAAAAGTGCAGCTATTGCAAGTTCTCGAAATTCTGCAAAATAACTGCGCACCTTTCATTTCCACAAAAATAATCCGACACGATGTGTAAAACTAGTTATCCTAACAAGGGTGAAAAGTGCAGCATTTTTGCACAAATTTTAAAAATCTGCAACTGTGCAGCACATTTTTCACTTGTCCTTTCTTCTCCAGTTCTTGTCGGCATCGGCATTTCCGTGGTGCAGTGCGTCCCGGTTTCAGTCGGGCGGTCCGCAATTCGCTCACCAGACTTCGACCGACCGCCGACTATTTCCAACCTGCAAACTGTTTAAATTAAGTACTCCCTTTCAGACATTAGTTGCCAATGCAACTCGCTCGAAATAGAATGGGAAATCAAGTGAACAAAAAGATACAATCGCGCTCTTTTAATTTCTCATGTTATTTCGAGCGAGTTGCAAGAGTTGCATCAGCAACTAACGTCTTAACGAGTCCTAAGGCTTTCTTTACTTTTTTTTTTTTAATTTATTCTTCTATTTAATTAATTTACTTATTTTTTGTTTGTATTTTCATAAATATTTTGAAAACATGGCATTAGAAATTTTTAAAATTGCATTAGATTTGAGAAAGAAATTCGAAACATCATCTATTTTTCCCATCTCTAATCTCTATTCATGAAATCATCAGTGCAAAGAAAAATCAATATCATTGAAAAATCGGGATTTCGTTTAGAAATTTTTTTTTTTTAAATTAAAATCCTTACATTCTCTCACTTCTGCTCGTCATTTCTGTCGCCTCTTCTATCATCCCTGCCCCCGTCTGTGTCCGTTGAAGTCCCTGGGTCCTCAATTTCCGAAGTCTCGGTTGTCTCTGGACGATGGTGGTGCACCACGGAAGTCTTGGCGTGCTGAAGATTTTGATTAATAATTTTTATTCAAACAAATCACTTTAATCTCGAATTCATACTTATTATGAAATTTTTGCAAATCGTTTACCCTGCGGTCCGTCGCGATCGAAATGCCTGTTCGGAGCGGAGCCCGGGCCAATGGAACCATCCTCTGCTTGCTGAAAACAACCAAGAAATTGAAATTACTTGTCTTTCTTCGAAATTTTTCTCACGTCTCACAAGTTTTCAAGTAAAATGACGTTTATTGGCTTTCATTTGTATTCGTACTTTTTGTTTTCTGCACCCCCCACCCACTTTTTGAGGAGAGAGTAAGGAAGGAAGGTAGGAGAAAAGAAAAGTGGGCGTAGAATACAGGAAGCTCTGTACTTTTCAACAAAAATTGAAAGACATAAATCAAAAGTAAAACAAAAAACCGCGATGACTTTCTCGAAGTTGTCCTTGAGCTCATCCTGGGTCTGCTCCATGAAGCTGAGCGCGTTCTCCTTCACATGCGCTCGCATCTCCCACAGCTTGACTTGACGCTCTTGCGCGGCACTAAAAGTTTTCCATTTTTGAAGCAAAACAACATCTTTTAAAGGAAATTCTTCAAAACTTGTTCTTTCAAAAACTCCCATTTCTGCTTACCGATGACATATCCCGAGGCCAGGTTGGGGATGGCGAATCGAATGGTCTTCCTGCCCTCCGCCTGCTCGCGAATCATCGCTTGAATCGCCAATTCGGCGAGGCGCAACTGCAACAAAATCAATATTTATAGATTTTATATAATCTTCGAATAGTTTTTCTTACTTTTTAAATATCAACCCGTTAGCAAGGCACCTTCCTAATTATCACAACTCATCCGAAAAATGTTCGAAGCATATTTAATTTTTTTTAAATCGAATTTAATCATTTTTTATTTTTAAGGGTTATCCAACCTTCTTATCATGAGCGAAAATCTGGACGAAGTGGCGCATTGTGGAGCCGTCACCCCCTCCTCCTCTCTGTTGTCGTTGCCATTCTCTCCCATTCCTGAAAATTTTCGCATTTTTCAATTAGCTAAAAATTGTTTAGTTTTTTTTTTTATTTATTTTGGAACTTGTGGTTTTAAAAATGAAGGTAATTTTTCCTCGTTCCTAAAGTTATTGATTTTTTAAAAGTCGATATTTTTAAGATCCTGGATTCAGGCAACGAGTTCGGTGTTGCTCGTATTGAACCCGGCTCCATATCTGAGCTCGCCATCTGTCAGCTTGAGCAGCAGCTCCATGCTCGTCTGGAAATAAAAATATTTAAAAAATAATAAATCAAAATAGGATTTTTAGAGAAATCATGAAAATTCATAAAATTTGAAGAAATCGATTCCTTTTTTTTTAATTTTTGTATCTGAGTTTCCTCCTCGATAGCCCTCAAATTTCTGCCGCACTTTCCAAACGCGAGACCGATACTCCCCAGCGGGATCGGCACCATCTGTGCAGCATTTTCTTGTCTAAAAAATCGAATTTAAAAAAAGTGAGATTTTTGACCAGGAAATGGTATTTTCGATATCTCACTTGAACAATTTCGTGAAGACAGATTTTTAACAATTCTGATAAAGCAAAATAAAAAAATAACGATTTCAACGAGAAAATTGGGAGTAATGAGCGAAAATTGAAAATCAATTTTTGAAGCAACGGATGAAAAATCTCCCTTTCTTTCGTTAAACACTCATTTCGCATCGATAGTGGGCGGGGTTTTCGCTCGCTCGATTTTCGAAGAAAAGTGCCTGTAAATCCGCCCCATCGCTAACCATCGCAATAGTCCATTTTTCTCCGAACTCTCCTCTCGGTTCTCTCGTCGCGTGTTTCTCTCGCTCAGGACCGAGCGAAATTTGTTTACTTGAGGCATATTTTTCTAAAAACCTGGCTTATTGACACATTCTGATACTTTTCTTTGACTTTTGTCGATCAAAATGTTATTATTTTAGTCGGGTCCTCTGCCCCTTCTGCACGTCTGGCCGTGGACAAAGTGGAGAACGCGCCGGAAGAGGGGCCGAGTCGAATGGGCTCGATGACGATCGAAGCAAGGCTGCCGCCTTCAGAGACCAGCTCTTCATCGTCATGGTCGGGCAGGGCAAACAGGCTGATCGGTATATAATTTTTTCTACAAGAAACAAGTGATTAATTTTTGAAATTTTCAGATTCCTGATGTATTCTCTGAGTATTTCCAGACAGACCGCAACCGATCACGCCTATAGGTGAGAATTTTCCAAAGAATCATTTTATGGAAGTTTTTTTTTTGAGAAAAGAACAACCATTTGAAAACTTTCAATAAATCACAAAAATTCTCTATCGATTTCAATTCTTATTACGAGCAGGAGAAGAAACTCCAAATTTGAAATTCTGTCTAACCAAAACATCCATTTTATTTGAATCAAACGTGTGTTTTATTCTTATTTTGGATTTTCAGACCCCGAGCAGAGTTCCGTTGGCAATCGCGCACCTCGTGCCAGTTCCTGCGCCCCGCGAGTCCCATTCCCCCTTCCGTCGCTAAACTTTCGTTCGATGCCGAACTCGTCTGCTCACAAAATTACCATTGCCAGGTTTTTTTTTTTTAAACTTTATTTCTATAAATATCACTTTCTTACAGATGGTGTCTGTCTGACCTCAGTCGCGCCAGCAGCCGGCCACTTGCCTTCTTCTGCTCTCTACCCGGCCTGATAGGCAGCCTACGTCATTGTCACCACCTCTCCAGGTAAGCTTTAGAAGTTCTTTTAAAAATGAAAAAATACGCAGTTCGAAACTTTGTTATCATTCAAGAGAAGATATTTCGATTTTGTTCCAGAAAAATTCGAATTTCACCCATTCAAGTTTTCATCGATTATTTTGGAAACCTCAAATAATTATTTTTCATGAAAATCACTTGTTTTTTTCTCTCCAGACAACGCAATGCGTTTCTGACGCTGTACTCGATCGTCTTCCGGTTCGAGCAAGTACGAGTGGAGGGAGTGGAGCATGATCAGCGACAACAAGCCGAGTGAGCTCGATGTCGACGGTAGGAGAATTTAATTTAATTTAATTTAACAAAAAAAAACTTGATATTGAAACATTTTGCGTTTTCTTTGTGAGATCATCATCTTTCTTCCTATTCAACTTTACACATTTTTCTTTCAAGGCTAATGAAATCTCCAAGAAGTCGATATTTTTCCGATTACAAATAATTTGCATTTTTATTCCAGAACATTGATAACCCCCCGGTCAGTGTCACCTCTCCCCGCGGACCCGACGCGTCAAGCCAATCCAGCGTACGGGACTCGGTCCTATTCCCGAACGCTTGCGTTCCAGTTTTCGTGGTATGGCCTTGCTCGTTTTGTCAACAGATATTACTGCACATTTCATATCCAAGAATTTCTTTGCAAAAATATTTGTATTATTATATCAAAACGATTCTCTTGCAAAAACAGGATATGCAATGGCGCAGTATTCACTGATTTAGAACTGAAAACAGACTTGAGAAAGTCGACTTTCTCATGCAGTTCCTAAAATAGAAAATTGAAGAGCTGTTTCTCAAGTTTTCCATTTTATGCATGATTTTAAAATATTAAAATTTAAGTAATTAGAGGCGAACATAGAGCTAATTTTTGCATACGAGTCCCAGTGAATTTTCGTTAACATTTTTGCCATTTGCCATGTGTTTTGGTGGTGGTGAAGTGGCTAAACCTATCCATCAAAATAGATAGTAGCATTTGGACCTTGCAGATAAATTTTTAAGGAACGTGATAATGATTCAAAATTGCAGGACTGTCAAACGGCCCTCCCGAAGATCTGGTCCGTGCCATGGGAAGACCGCGCAACAGCACCAGGAAATCCCATCGAGTATGCTATTTCAATTTATAGAAAGTTGAAACATTGAAATTCAATTTTAAAAAAAAATCTTTATTTTGCAACAGCAACTGTCCCACCACAACTTAGTCTGTTTTCTTCTTTAGAACCTTTAAAAGTGGAACAAGTTTACTAACAATAAGACGAATGATCGAGATATTTTTCCCTTCAGTATTCTTCAAATCATTTCTCACTTTGGTAAATCTTGAAATTTTCAGGCCTCTCGATTTGCTTCTCCCATTCTGCCTCTACCACCCAAGCAGCTGGTCGTCCTTCTGCAAAACGCCCGTCGTCTTCAAGTTGAAAGGTACTTTCCTTCGGCATTTAAGGAAGAAACTTGTCAAAAGATTTGTTCTATTTTGAATTCATAAGATGTTGCCATTTCTGATTGGCTTGGTGTTGGGACTAAAAATCTTCGAAACGATCCGAAAAATTTAATTCCAGAAAATTATAATTTTTTATTCTTTTAGCGACCAACAACTGGTAGAGTCTGCAAGATCCGAGGCTAGGCCCACGTGTCGCCCCTCCCCACTGGCCTATCGAATGGTCGACTAGCGGAAACGGAAGGTTAGTTTATTTTTTCCTTTGAAAATAAGTTACAAAGTTTCATGTAAAATTGCTTGATAGTAATTTGATGTCGAAAGTATGAGCAACTTCTATAATTTTATTTCACCCACAATGTGTATCAGAGGATTCCCTAAAATTTGAAACATTTGTACGAAAGGAAACTTTTCGAGAAGAACAAATTTTTAGTTCTCCCGACTACGATCTGGCTGACAGCGGAAACGACGGAAGCCGTGTTCTATCACAGCGAAGCCGAAAAGGACGAGTGACGACCCGCTTGTGCCCGAAGACACCGGACATATGGCCACGACTAAGCCTATTTGGACAAGCATCATCTTTGTATTACTCCTGCATTATTTCTGTATTATTTCTGCATTATTTCTGTATTATTTCGGCATTATTTCTGTATTATTTCGGCATTATTTCTGTATTATTCTTTTGTTCTTTTACAAATTCACATTATCACCAGGAATTAAAAGTTTGGCCCGAGTTTTGAGAACACCCAGACCCAGGCCGGCATTCGAGCCAAACTTTAATCCCTGTTCGTTACTATGTATGGCAATTTCGGATTACCAGTCCCTCTTTAGCTGTTTACTCTTTTATTGCCCGGTGAAGCGGGCCGAGGTTTAGTGCATTTCTAATGATGTTAGTGTATAAGAAATGCTGTCCGTGTGTTAGTTGCTAGAACTTGGGAATTTCAGCAACGGATTTATTCCTTTCCAACAATTAATCAACACTTGAACATCCGCCTTTCAGACATATTTAGCTGGCCCTCAAGAAATATTATGAGATTTGAAGGCACACTGCTTCATATTCCAGCTTCAAAGAAGCCACATTTTTTTTTTTACAAATTTTTAGTTGCACTTAAAATACCAGTAATGTTCGATGAGTTTTGATACCGAAAAAGCCGAAGATTGAGCATACCACAAGAACACGGTACCAGTCCAAAATGAGACCTGCAAATTTCCGGAACCTATTCATATTATATATCATTCGAAAGCGGCTACGAAGTCGCTTATCATGCGAACAGCAACTTGAAAAAGGGATTGATGCATCGAGAGTTATGATCAAAAACGTTCCAAAGTTTGACTCCTCGATTTGATCGGTACTTTTTTTTTCATAGAAATCGACACAATGAAACATTTTTCAAGCGGTTTTCGAGCATTACACTCGAAGGTGAGATCCAAATTAACTGAACGACAACAATAAAATGAAAATTTAACTGTCAGTTCAAATTTTAATTACCACAGTAAAAGACGTACTACATCGCAAATCAACGTTTTTTTTTTTTTTTATTTATTTAAAACTATTCTTCGTTGTTTTATTATTCTTAACAATTCTTGTTTGAAACTCATAATGATTCAGTTCAAAATGAACACTATTCCGTATTTTCGTCCAGCTAAACCCTTTTTAGACTAACAAGGATATTTTCTCGGAAAATTCTTAAGAGACATATTGTGGGATCTGACCCTCAAAATGGAAATTTCGATATTTGGGTCGCCAACTTTGGTGCAATGGTGAAGTGTAGGGTCATACCTAACCTATCGATTTTATGACTGATATTAATGTAATTTTACCTGGAGAATCCAAATATGAAATAAAATTTTGCTGGCAAATAACAAATTGTCGAGTTATGGTCGACTTCGTGCAAAATATGCGTGTTTTTGAAACTGCACTTTTGGCATTTTTGACTTTGGGACCCCCTCCAACCCCAAACAAGTGGCTGATCCCCCTAAAATCGATATATTTTTAGAAAGTACATTCCATGACCATGTTCATCCTTTGTAAATTATTCGAAAATCTATTATAGCAAGAAAGTTTTCTTTGTACCCCGTGAGGGGTGTCAAATCGCAAAAACACCCAACTTTGACCCCCACCTAGCCCCGCCCACTTTTGGGGGCGGAGTCTGATCTCCCCATTTTTGTGATTAGGGTCCATGAGTGTATCCACCATATAAGTTTGGTTCGGATCCGGAACACTTTTGCAGTTGTCCGGACCCTTGTTCCAGTTATACATGGAATGTCTCTTAAAATAATTTACGCTTTTATCAATTTGCTGATAGTCTATTTTTTGAATAGGTAGATATTTTAGAGTTCCCTCATTTTTTTTCAAATTCCTATATTTTTCACAAATTCTTCATAATACTGATTCTTTTCTTTTGTACAGCTGGCTTGCCAATTTTATAAAATACAACCTCCGACTCTTTTTGTTTCAAGGAAACTCTTTTCACGGAGGAATTTTAGCTAGTTATACTAATTAAATATACTCATGGATAAAAGCTAATTGAATTTAATTTCAGCATCATGAAATGCAAGAAATTTTTGAAAGTTACTCAATTTTATATGATATTGTTAAGGGGTTGAATAAATAAAATTGTTCATTTAATGCAAATGATAAGCAGGGATGTTCGCGGTGCAAAAAAATCGCACCGCACCGCGAACATCCCTGAATATAAGCATATTTTTCCAATTAAAAATTAATAGATAAAAGAAATAAAAATGGTAAAAATAAACAATAAACTAAATATATAAAAATGGTGAAAAATTCGACACCTTGCACCGTGCCGCACCGCAGACATTTTCAAAAATCGCGCACCACGAACATCCCTGATGAGAAGTATAGCTGGCATTATTAAATTTAAGAGCTACCATAAATATTAAATTAAAAAACTACCGCAAATATTAAATTCTTTAAAATACACATTGTAAAAATGTCAATTGATGCCATGAAATCAGTTTCCATTACTCTGACCATGTCACCATTTTTGTTAGTGTCGATTTCCGATTTTCGTCGCGTGATAGATTCTGATAAAATCATTCTCATCAGTTATCAATCTATCTTATCACTTCTCAACAAAGCTATTTCAAGAGACGTCGATCTTTAAAGTTACTGACGAAAAATTCTTCGTATGTCTCAGAAAGACCGGAACAAGTTTTCGTACGATAGTACCCAACATATAACTTCTGCAAAGATTTTGGAGTTTAATAAGAAAAATAATCAGTTGACTAAGTTTTATGCTTATCCGAAAACTACATAAATTAATTAATGTTGAAGGTTAAAAATCTAGAAGCATACTTCAAATTGATCTTCATCCATATCACAGAGTTTAATCAAAATATTTTATGAGGTTTATCAATGAAAATATTTCTCAGAAGGGATACTAGATGCAAAACTATTTATCTTCAAGTCCTCCAATTTCAAATTCCATTTATTTTTCCTAGTCAAATTCGATTTTTTTCCTCAACCAAAATACCTTTCAATGCATTATAAATGTCGGTGATCTTCTTTCATATTTTTGCAAGTTACCAAAAATCTTATATTCCAGCCGCTTTAATTCTTTTACCCTTCATCATAGGGCTAGAGAAATTTCTCAAAGTGGACTCGAGTCATAGCTCTTTTCTCGCTTTTCAGCTTCTATGCATCGATTCCCTCTTGTCGCTTTATGCTTGAAAATGGGAAATGTTTTCTTCTTTCTCGCTCTCTTCATTTAACATACTATTTCTCATTTTCTTTTCTCACTTCTATTAAAATTTCCCACACTATTTCTCTTTTCTATCCTGTTCTCTCTTACTTTTTCTTACTGATTCGCTTTTTCTCCATCTTTTTCTACCCCGAATTTCTCATGCTATTTATCATCTTCTTTCCTTTTCTATCTCTTGTTCTTACTATTTCTTTCCTCTTTTTTTCTCTTTCCTCTCCTTTTTGCTAATACTCTCTCGTCTCACTTCTTGTCCATATCTGGCTAATCCTTCTATGTTTGAGAGCCACGGGAAGTTCCGCAAAAGTACGGATTTTCGCCGAACGGCATAATTTAATCCGATTCCATGTTTTTTCTGCAATTTAAATATTTTCTGGGTTATAAATTAAAAATTTGTTTAAATATGTTTTATTATTTACTCCAAAATATCATTTGAAATATCTTGTTTTAGCACATTCCAGAACGCATATTAAAAGTTAACGTTGACATCTAGTAAATTATATTTTAACCTCAAAATAATGATGCACTTAGAATTATTTTCATTCATATCTTAGACGTCGTATATCATTTATTAAGCTTAAATTTAATTTAAATAGTTTTTCTTATTTCAAAGCCTAAACATCGAAACACATGAATTTATTCAAACGCAAGTGTTCTCCTTTCACGGTTCTAATTCCATTAAAAAATTCGGATTAAATATCATCATTACCTATTTCAGATAATCGAACAATATATTATTGCAATTTTTATAATGTTACTAATTTCGATAGAAACAAATTCCAGGGTTTATCAAACTTCAATATGAACTTCTTCAAGCGCAAATTCTCTTTCCACGATGACGATCCTGTTGCCCCGATGGAGGATGTGGCTGGTGCCTCATCGCCACCCTCATCATTTTCGTTCCAAGCAATTGCGAATAAGGTTTCCAACACTATAAGGTATGGATCAGGGCTGTAACTGTTTAGACGCGCACACATGTACATACGCATGCGTATTTAAACATCTACAGTTCTGGTATGGGTTGATTATTAATGTATATTTAAATAATTAAATGCCCCCGTGTTTTCTCAACAAAATTGCAACTTTTTCTCGAGCTTCTCGGAATTTCTCCATTTTCAACGCTCTTTATCCTACGCTGTTTAAGCACATAATGCTAGGAAGCGTGCTACCTTTCACGACAGTGTGGTACAGTAGCTAGCAAGTTAGATTTTTGCTTTTCCTTGGACGATAAACGAGCGAGAGAGATCGCTGGTTGAGAGAACACAGAGAAGCGCGAAAAAATTACAATTTGTAAGAAAAACGGGAATAATTAAACAACGAATTAATGAAAGCCAATATTGATCTCTGATAGTATATTTTGAGAAATTTTTATTACCATAGATATTGCTTCCATTTATTAGAATAAGTTATTATCAATTTTTAGATCATACATGTTGAATCATAACTATTTTCAATTTCTGATATTTTTCGATATGCCTAAAAATTGGTAGGAAAGATATAAAAAAAAATATTGCGTGTTGTGATGCGATTATTTTGCTGAGGCGGCGAAGAGCGGCCAGGCCTGCTGAAATGAGAGTTTTGCGAAATATAACATTCCCCTAAAACTGCTTTAGAATGTAGATATGAGAGGATATTGATGTATGCTCATAGTTGGATGGATTAAGACATTCCATGGCTGTTTAAGCCTTGATATACTTTAGATTATGTTATAATATTGTTTCTTACCCCTTGAACTTATTTAATTTTGTTGAGAAACTATAGCACTTCCTAAAGCTGCTTTAGATGAAGATATTGATATATGTTGGAATATTCTGTGCCCACATTAGGATTAGCCCATCACTCAACTTCTCCAATGTCTAAATCTCAATTATCTATATTTTTAGACTATGCACTTTATTATATTACTTTTTCGATCTAAAACTCATCAAAAGGCTAACACAAAAGCTGATCAATAACTTCATATACAACTATTTGTTGATTTGATCGTAGCTTAATATAATTTACTCTTTACGTTAGACCAATTATCGTCCTTCGTCTTTATTGGATTTCAAGTTTAGCTCGTAATATCATTGATTGGGAGGGAACGCGTCGATATTCAAAAATTACGTCATTCGTCTCGCTTCTCTTCTACGCGACTCGCTATCTCGCTCCCCAAATTCGATTTCTAACCTGCTGCCTGTGAATATCGACTTTCTCTCCAATCAATGATATTATATTTGAACTCACAAAAATACACGCAGTTGTATTTTCATTAATTAGTCCCGTACGTAATTTGCCTTTCGGCCTAATTTTGCTTTAATTCCACCTCGTTTTTCCCTTCTGTTTCATTGACATTAGGCCAATTTCCGTTCTCCTAATGAGTCGGTTCTATTTTCCCTTTCCCCTTTCAATTTCGTCGTGCCGTATTTCAAACGCTTCTGCTCTTTCCAAAATTCGTATGCTTCTCTATTTTCTCTCCAATTATAACTCTATTTCCCGCTTTTAACAAAATGAATTGTTATTTTTGCTCTCGGAAAACTAATTTCTTTAGGACGGGAATTTAGGAAATTATGTTTTCATTTTGAGGGATAACTTGAATTTTAAATTCCCATCATGGATCTCCCTAGGTTTTAGGGAAAAAGCATTCTTTCATGTCATGCATATTTAATTTTGGCCTAGATTCTTTATGTTTCAGGCCTTTTCTTGATATGCAATATATACATTTTTAGCAATATTTCTTCAGTTTCTGATGATTTAACCTAATTTTTAAATCAATATCTTTTTCGCTATATACTTAAGCCCCCCATTTAATGATTACTTTACCGCTATTATTTCACGTATTTAAATTCTCCCTAGAGGCAGCAAATTGTTTGATTTATTCATTCACGCTTATTCCGAATGCGATAATTATGCTAATTTTTCTCCTATGCTTAAAAATAGCTGCCTAAGCCAGCTGTGATATTTCATAGTCATTTTTCGACGCCTAACGATAATTATGCGACCACGCAACCTAAAATAAAAATTCACAGGGCAATAAAAACCAATGACTAAAAATAAAACTTGGCGTCTGCAACAAATTAAGCTCGATGTCAGAATAGTTTGTCCAATTTAAATATTCTTTTTATGCTCGATGTTACTTTACATTTCTTTTACTTATGTGGTTTAATGCATTCTGATAAAACAGAAAATGAGTATTCTTCAAATTTAGACCTCTCTTATTACTACTGTTACTTTATTAGTGTATTCTCGAAATTACAGACAATCATATGAATTGACAGAGTTATTTTAGACAGATCGCGATTAATGATCGAATTTTTAGCGCCCCGACCTCCCCGGCGCGTACCGGCGAGTCTCTCGCAGCGGCTTTGGAGCGTTCGATGCAGGATCGGAGTCGGGAACAGCCGTTGAAAGACGCGAAAGTCCTACTCGTGATTGATTCGCCGCAGATTGACTGGTAAATTTCGACCTCCTCTATATTTTGACCTCTAAAAATTTGATTTGAAAATTTCAGGAGCAAGTACTTTCGAGTCCAGAATGAGGTCCCAATTCGGGTAGAACAGGTAAAATTTCGATATCGTAAAGTTTTCTGCCGCATTACTATAATTGAAAATAATCGGAACTATTTGTCATCGATTTTTCTGAAACATTATTTTCAGTAAAATTAAACTTAACGAAAGCAAATATCCTAATATGACTGGATTTCTATCAAAATCTCTAAAACATATGTATTTCATATTGTCCTATTGGGAGTGGACGACTTGGAACTAAAAATCACATTGCACGCCTATCAAACTCTTTAAAACACCCTTTTTCAAAAATGGACTCCAAAAAATTAAGGCCGATTTCCCCGAACTCGACCTAATGTGCACTGAGCATATCTGTACTGTGGAAATTACCCAGACCGGGAGGGATCCAAGGTACTCATCTTTGGGAGCTTTTTTTAAACTCGGTAAAAATTTAGAGCCTTCACCCCTTCAGCGGCATTTATTGGTCCGGGAGCTTCTAAGTGCCCTGAGGCTAAGGCGATCATTCGATGCCTGATCGCTGCTCATATACCATTACTGAATTCCTACACCTCAGTAGTGGCCTTCCTGGATCGGTGTAATTTGGTGAGCGTAAAAATAAATGTTAAACTTCATGCATATGGACCCTATGATAATTTTTGATATCGAGAGGGTATAAAATGATCCAAAAAGTATTTATTTTTATATAAGATAGATGATTTTTAGAAGAAACAGTTGAGAAAATTGACCCTATCAGATGGTAGCTCGTTGCCACTACTACCGACGATACATTACCCGAAGTTTCACAAATTCGTGAGTTTCCTTTTTAATAGGACAGAGCAGCGTAAACAACGTACAACGACCAATTACTATTTGGTGGAGTGTGTTTTTTCCACACTATTTCTTTCAAGCTTCATCCTCCTATTTATCTGTAGCTATGGAACTTTGTCAGTTAGCAATTGTTGCGTACAATCTATCAAGTATAACAGAATAGCCATAACACAAGTGTTAATTTGAAACGTACTAAAAATTAAAAATTACGGTAAAATTCTGTTCATTCAGCAGCCAGCCTCCGCCTTTCCAATCGTGGTCATCATCAACGAAGGCAGTCAAGGCATGGGCAAGGTCAAAGTGAACAGTCATGAAGAGATGTGCGACATTGAAGGCATGCTTCAGATGGTTGGCGAAAAAGGCGAGTTGGAGGTAAACATCAGTTGAAAATTGTCATCTGTAAATTCTATGAAATGATATCGTTATATAGAATATGGACGGAATTAGGTAGTGGAGCGTAAGATATGGTATCTCCCATCATACTATTCCGTCATATCTACCAATTTCCAAGATTTGCTTCAAAATCAATTCCAACAAAATTGGAACTTTAGGTAGAAGTCGAGCCGTTTGTCGATGTAAAGTACGACCTTCACGTGCAGAAGATCGGCGACGAATTCAAGTCCTTCATTCGACGAGGCATCTCGAGAAGTTGGAAATCGAATGTCGGGTCGAACGTCTTGGAACAAATCCCCTCTATTGAGCGGTAAATTGTCAATTTTCGAATATGACTCAAAGTGGCTATTCGGAAACTTCATGACATCAACACCTCAAGACATGCGAAATAGTGTGTATGGTTAGGGTAGGGTATTGGCTGATAGCGATTTCTTTTCCCACACACTATTTCGCATGTTGTGAGGTCTTGAATGTCGTACAGCGTTTACAGCATTGCCCTCAAATTCAAGTGACCATTTCATTCGATGGTTATTGCAATCGTAGCATACAGTCCTTCTCTTGAAATAAATGTGCTACAAATATCATCCATCAAGATAAATGAAATTTTCAACGATTTATTCGAATCATGAAAATACGTTAAAAGGATAACTTTAGTCACAAGAACTACATCCGTGCTATCGAAGACCACGTCGGCCCCATGTCAATTTGTTCCATCGACATCCTAGTGTCCAAAGAAGGGAGGGAATTCGTGCATGGCATCAACGACGTACTCGCGTATTTTGGGGAGTCGCAGGAGGATGATCGGTAAAATCCAATAAAAGCTCTAAGGGCCATAAAACACAAGGTTTTCAGAAGAGCTACAGCCCATCTACTAAGGAATCTCGTTCTCAGTGGCATGCATTCTCATTATCATCGAGTGCATCATGTTCATCAGCACAGTATTCATGGAACTGCTACAAATGGTACGCCAAGTCATGCACATCAAAGTCTGGTTAATGGCAGCCATCAGCAGCAGCAGCAGCAGAGAGCTCCTGTGGTTCCGAGACGGTAAATTTTATTATCAACCTTAAACCTCCTCCATCCTGACGTGAAAGTGATCGCACTAAAGAATGTTTTGTGGCATCATAGCATCGGAATTGAGTGAGAGAAAGCATCTCATAATATCATGCCGTGATTCTTCGTCCTCAAAGAACGATACCTCAATTCATATTCAGGAGTATGGTTAGTGCGAGGATATCGTACTATCTTGCACTATCACACTCCTTGTCATATAGTGAATAAGTTGCATGATAACCTCAAAAGCCTTGATTCAAATATACATTTAGAACCCCTTCCGTTGAGAAGCCCTACCCTCATGGCAGAATGGTGGATGGTGACCCTACCCTGCCCAGACCGATGGCACCTCCTCCGCCACCCAGAAGGGAACTCCCACAGAATCCGGTGAACGGACAAACCACACCAGGTGCGGCGATATTCATAAATGAATTTACCTAGCGAAGCCTAATTCGGAACTTGAACGCTGTGATCCATTACCCTTTGAAATAAGAGATATTATAGCGGTCCAAGCATGTTGCGTTTCCGCGCGAGAGAGTGGCCTGAGGAATGAGATGGTAGAAAAACGGAAAGGAAAAGAAATAGAAAATTGAAGCTTGAGAAAGGAGGGGAAAGACGCGCTGACTCCCACTCACCCTCACAAAAAGCGACCGCAAGTTTATCGGACTGCTATAATAGAGCTATACCTGAATTCTAAATAAGATAAATCTTATTGCAGGTGCAAATTCGTCTACATCATTCTTCCCAGAAGACACAATGGGACAGCTGAAGAGAACATTTGCGGGCATTTTTGGGGATGCCGCTTAATCTCTTGTAATTTATTATACTTAAATATTGATTTATTTGTCTACTTCGATATTTTATTTAATCAGAAGGCTACAATTAACAACATTCTTTATAATTATAAGTTATTTATTCCAGAAACATAATTTATTTTATATTGTAGATATTGTGTATAGGTTTATATACTCAGATTTGTTTATTTATTTATCAAAGGATATATGATATTTAGGATCTCAAAGTATATGCAATAGTCATGGCCTCGTCATCCTCTCTTAAAGTTATATTTATTTCATTTGACGTAAGGACGAGTTTTGCAGACTTTCTAAATTTATTCTGCTATTTTGCTCTTTTTATGAAAATGTTGTGCAGGCTTCACTTATTCTAGTCGAAAACCGATGCTTACTTGCCTTAATTTCAGATAAATAAATATTTAGACTCAAATTGAAAAGTACACTTTGATAGTAGGCAGTAACGATACCAAAAAATCTCCACATAAAAGGAAATTTTTTCATTTAAAACAGCATTTTTATAAACATTATGTTATAATTTGGTAATAGAACTAATTTCGGGATGCTATATATACTTTTTTAAATTTTTCCTTAGCGTGATGCAAAATCGTGTCTATTCCCTTCGGTTAACTTTGGCTAATTTCATAACGATTTCCCTTTCTCCCATTTGTGCATTTTCTTTTCTTCTTTTCTTGTTCTGATATTTTATTCTTCGCTCATTTTCTGCTTGAATAACTTTTCATAATCAATCTCGAAAGGCTCTTTGCTGCTATATTTACAACTTTATAAATATCCGCTTTTCGTTATACATCACTTTTTCGCTATTTATGTTTCAAAATATTTCAGATTCGTGTAATAAGGTTTATAAGTTTATATTAAACTCTATCTCAGCTATTGGCGCAACTACGGTCTATCAGATGATCCTTGAAATTTGAAATTGCTTCAAATGGCCCCTCTCGGTTTGGGCATCATTCCGAAGCACCATCCGAAATGTACCGACCTGTATGAAGTAAGTATTTTTATTCTAGATTTTTTGTTTTTAAATAATTATTTAGGCAGTAACTGTCGATTCCAAAACCGTCATTACCCACATTTCATTGTTATTCACTGGGCTATTAAGCAATTTGCTCCTACAAATGTGCTTTTCTGGGAGGGCCAAATTGAGCACAGCTAGGCAAGTCTTAAGTTTTTTTAGTATTAAAAATAAAATTTAAGTTTTGCTTATATCCGAATTATGGGCATCGTTCAATTTATATTCTTCATGCTGCCATTTCCACTAAAAATATTCACCGACCATTATCAAAGGTATTTTTAGCTTTAATATTCAAATTTATGCTAATTTTAGGGGCAAAACCTGGGTCGCTGCGAATTTTCTTCCAGTCGTTTTGGGGCTGTTCCATTTTATGGTTGCAGCAATGCTGATCAGTTTCTGTTTTCGATTACAGATGTGCTTGAACTATATCAGGGTATGCTAATTATTGGAAACAGCCATATTACGTTACCATTCTAACACCATAAAGTTGTCATTTTATTATACCATCTAAAATGGTATACATGGAACCATTTCCAGAGATCTCGTCGTTGGAGTTCCCATGCATGGATAGCCTGGAGAAAGATCTGTTGGTTGATACCGTTTGGTATCATTGCGAATACCATTTTGTGCTTCGAGTACCAGATCAAATATGAGCAATGCCAATATGGGTAGACTTTTGGTTAACTTATCACATTTTATTAGCTTTTCTAGAAATCAACTCTATGCCATCGGCTATGCAAGACTGTCTGAGGCGGCGGTACAGGGTCATTTCAAATTCGAACTAATTAGATGCGTGCCGACTTTTATGTTCTGGTATAAGTTTCAAAATTTAATATGTCAAGAATTAAGTTTTAAATCTTCGATTGCGTTTTCTTTTTTCCATATTCTAAAACGACAATTAACCTTTGTCATAATATTGATGAGCAAAAAAAATTGGTTCGATATTTAACTTACTTTTTACGATTCTATGCAGAATTTATCATAATCATAAATATAAGAACCTCTAAACTATGAGACCAATAAAATAGATGGCTCTGACCTTCTATTTAAGTATTAGTTAACAAATACCGAATTTTGAGGATATCGTTCCTGATAACCGTCAGTTTCATCATGTCCGAGCGGTGTATTCTGCCAAAATTAGGCTCCCCCTATGCGGCAAAACACATTCCTCTATTCGCGAATCTGAGGCCGCTTCTATTGGCCCAATTATGCTCGCAAGTACAACATTTTATGTTTTATTTGAAATAGATGTTAAATTTAAACATATTTTATATAAAAAATGAAATAGTTACTATTAAGTTTAAATTCGAGTTTTAAATGAGTTTAAATTTGATTTCAGAGCGTAATTCACGTCTACACCACCTATCATTTGATAAGGAATTTAAGGATTCCGGAGGAAACTAGGGTATTTTTAACATTATATTTTGCCAATGAAAGCAAATGATCCAGGTATAACAATAGATTCAAAATCAACATTTCATAGGAATTATCTTGAAACATACTAATCTTAATCCTTACTAGAGTCCAGGGTTGTCGGCAGTATAAACCCTTGTCTAGTATAACGTACGTAATATCATAACCACTTTTTTCCTTCTCCATGCTTTATCATGTGATGAGTGTTTATAAACATTCATCAGCGAGTTCTTTGCCGACAGTCCTGGTAACAATGAATATCGAATTTATCGAAAACTATCTTTTTCTTAAAGTCTACCAGTTTGCACAATTTCAGCTCTCCATATACGCAGCTTCCTATTCCCTACCCTTTCCGCTAATGCTATTATTCTCGACCACTTTCCGATCGCATATGTTCCATATTTTCACGAAGATATTTCAAGGGTTGGGAAATTTTTGGGAGTAAAAATTGAAATTTTCAAAGTTCAGTCGTCAAAAAGTTCGAAAAGATTCAACCCTGCGACGAATTTCCAAGCAATTCACTCGAGTCGTGGCCTATAGCAAATTGGAAATGGAAAATTCGGAGATTGATGACAGAAATTT
This sequence comes from Diploscapter coronatus, assembly GCA_964036155.1. Lineage (NCBI taxonomy): Eukaryota > Metazoa > Nematoda > Chromadorea > Rhabditida > Rhabditidae > Diploscapter > Diploscapter coronatus. Next base: position 505,210 of record OZ038422.1, on the reverse strand, counting down.
GGCGGTGAAGTGGGAAATTTGAAGCTTCATATAACCTTTCATCCATCAATATTGATTTATGCGTGATTAAATCAATGTTATCACTACAAAAAATAGCTATAGCATCATTTTCAAATATCTATTGCCATCCAGATTTCACTATAAAAACTTCCATAGAAGTATTTTACCAGTTCAAATTCGTCTTATAAATTTCAGTAACTCGATTCGTAGCTTGCTTCGGGACGATGCAGTTTACCGGGTTCGATTTGCCATTCCTCAGGCAAGAAAGTTTCATATATTTTAATTTATGGCTAATTTCAAATTGAAATCAGCAACTATATGGATTTGTCACGACGTTGCGACAAATCCAATTTGCCAAATCAACTATATTCCCGCAATTTCAGGATGTGATCATCGAGGAAAGTGAGGATTTCGATAGCTCTATCCGTCAATCCATCGATGCCGGGGTCAATGGGATTTCGGGGTCAACTGAAATTGTGGATAGTCAAATCACGATTACTTATACACATCGACACAGTATTGAGGAACGACCTTTATAAAGGCAACTTGGAAACCTCAAGCCCTCAAACTATACGAAATAGCGTGAGAAAAGAATCACTTCCCCTACCATCGCTCTCACCCTATTTCGCATGGCTTGAGGTTTGCAAATAGCCTTTTATAAATTATAACTGATCAATTTTAATTAAAATCATAGATTTAGATAAATTTCGTTCAGATTCATTTTCATTCAGCATGTTCTTGAGAGAGTAAATGGAATGTTCCGTAGAATGAGCTTTATAAATATCATTTCTATCATGATAATGTATGTTTTCTTTACCTATAAATTGTGGTTAATTGTAAAGAATTTGTAATATTCTTTTATACGAGGTCAAAATATACAAAATACATACGCATCAAGTTTGGGAAAATAAAGACATTGTTCAACGATGAATCGATTTGCTCGTTCTTGAAAGAGATTAAAATTACTCAATATAATTTCAACTTTCATAGAACCAGATTTATTTTTATTGCAACTATAGTTGATCTGATATTAATGAGCTCTCTATACTCGAGATAGGTACTTTCAGATTTTTATGTTCAATAAACCACTGCCATATTGATATTTTCTCATTTTTAATTTAACATTCATACTTCATTTTTAGGCAATATGCAGATTCTCATCATATTTTTCACTTCATGCATAGTATTTACTACGGCTTGGAAAGGTAATAATTATCTAAAAGATCCGATTTTTATTTTTTTATTTTAGGATCCGTCGGAATGGAAAGCTTGCCCAAAAGAGAGGATTGTAAGATAAATTGTTAGGTATTATTTTCGAAAATTCAAATTTAGTTCCACGGCTAGTCGAGTATAACATGAAAATGTTCGATGATTTGGAAAAATACGAGCCTAAAGGAATTCTCTGGGCACTTTTGAAGGTAGGTTTCAAACTTTTCCTCCAAAATGTTTGTTCCCACAAATTTTCAGATCGAAAAAATCATTAGCGACGAAAGATTGTCAATTGACGAAAAAGCTGCTTGGATGGAAGACAACGTCATTTCCAAACTCAACGTTACAGAACAAATTAAAGTTCAATTTATGTTTCAATAATATTTAAAGGTCGATTTCCAGAACCAATACCGACTTTTGCACGAATTAACTCTAAGATTGGCACAATACGAAATCGATTTGCTTAGCGTCGCTTCTTACGAGGTTAACTTTTTCAAACAAACTATTGCCAATCATCGATAACTTGAGACCGAATAAATAGGGCATAAATTCGAATATGGCAAAGTATGTGCATTGCGTATGCACAAATAGTCGTCTAACTCATTCCTCTGAATGTTACGTAATAGCGTAAATTATGACTGCAAACAACGTGCGAATTCCCTCGCGCATAAAAATTACGTTCGTTTATTTCGTCTCACGTAATCGGTCATTGACAATAACAATTATTCAAATCTCAACAGTTGTTGAAAATGAAAGGGGAAAAAATTCAGGCCCAGTTTGCGCATCGAGAATCATTGAAACTATATTTTATGCCCCAATTCTATACCAAAGCAACTCGTGAAGAGCGGAAAAGCATAGTAAGCTTGAATTTTGTTAGTAACTTGTAAATATCGTTACATTGATTGAGTTGGCAAAATTGGTATACAGGGGGCACATTTCCTCTATCCCCCTTATCTCATTTCCCCTGATACAAAATTAGCCTATTATCATCGTTAGATATTTCACCTCATAAAAGGCCTCAGATCTTATTCCCAAGTGGTTTTCAAGTCATACTCCAAAATTCCTTGGCTAGTCGTTAGGATGTAACGAGGAATAAACCCTTCGACCAGGAATCGTCTCGTCTACAATCCTCCTTAAATGCACTGGAGCCAGGAGTGGACAGAAGTTTCCGAGTGAGAGAGTACCTCTCTTTCTCTGCTCCACACGCGCTTTCTTTCTTGTTTTCTCCCTTTTCTCGCTCATCTAATATCTGAAAAATACGGAAACGAAAATAGGAGAAAGAAAGAAATGCGCCTGTGGAAAAGAGAAAGATGCTCTCTCACTCGCAAATGTTCCGTCCAGCCCTGATGTGCACTGAAAAATTAACGTTATTTATAGCAACGATATTCGCGTTAGCGTTGTTAGTAACACGATATATACAAGCTATTTTTACCCAACACCTCTACCCATCATTACAGATCCTGATGCTACTGGACATCGCAAAAGATGACACTTTGAATGAGCTACTTGTAATCTCGAAGAAAATCACTGTAATTTTCCAATTTGTAAACGCCGAACGAAATGATTGATTTTAGAAAATGTCGAGAGAATTAGGACTACCATATACTAACGCCATTCCACCTCTGGCCTTCTTGGAACTTGATGAACAGGAATAATGCCTACCGTTTCTCTCTTCTATAATTTATATGTACCATTCAATTCGAATAATAAATACGTGTTAAGATATTAATTGATAATGAAAGTAAACTTTATTCACTAATAATAACCCGTTTCAAGACAATTTAAAGCAATTAAAAATACCCCATTATATACAAACACAATTTTATGTCTTAAAATATCATATTATATTTTTATCAAGAATCTTAGTAAACCCGAGTAATTATTCTGGTTTAAGACTGGTACTTTCCCTTCTGAAATGATATCATTACTAGCGTTCAGTCTATTTTATTAAAGCAGACGCAAAAAATGAATCCCAAAAGTTTAACAATGTTGATTTATAACTAATGAGTGATTTAACATGTTACCTAAACTCTTTTTTGCAGTAGCAAAATTTGGCTAGACCATAAATGACGCAATCCCCATGCGCACCATACTGGTTTATCCGATCGATAGACGTCGAAAATTGCCAGGTATTGTTGAAATTTCGAACAGTTAGCTAAAATTTATTCAGAAAAGTTTTTTTCCATTTGAAATGATAACTTATTTTAGCTACATATATCGATACTATTTTTACTTTGAGACTTACTCAACTTTCTAAGAAGTAACTTCAAAGTTCATAAACAACGAACAAAGTTCGAACTTACCGAAAATTCCTGATCTATTTTCTTCGTTTTAACAACTAAACTATAGGTTTTCGTGACAGTTTCAGGAGTATAAACGTAGAGTTCTAGAACCTAAAATATATGAATATGCGCAAAATAAACTACAACACACTAATTTAAATTTTATTTTTAAGTTCAAAGCCTATTCAGACGTTAGTTACAATGGCAGCTTGCAACTCTCGTTCGAAGTAGCAAAGGGAATCAAGGGACCACAAGAAATTATGTAACCTGATGCAATGGTGCTCTCTTGATTTCCCTTGATACTTTGCGCGAGTTGAAAGTTATCATTACAGCTAACGTTTGAACGAACCCTTAAAGGTTTTAAGACCTACTCTATCCAACTCTATAGGCTGACACATGTGATAAACGTTCGCTTTGATAAGTCTGTTCTTAATCACTTCAATAGCGGATTTACCCATTTCTAGGGCAAAATCGGAGCCTCTAAATTTAAAATTTGACGGTAAAAATGAAAGTTAAATAAATTATATTTAAATTACTCTCCATTGTCTCCGAGATTAAACCTTTTTGCAAAGAAAGGGGGCAAGGAGTATCCGCGCGAGCCTTAACTATGTGTCTGCTCTTTTGCTCTTTGTTTCTTCTTATTTCCCTCTAGTTTCGATGCGTCGCGCTCGCAGGTTATAGACGCAGAGTGCATGTAGAAAGACTCCTCTCGAGGACGGTGGAGAGTATAAATTTAAAAATAAATCTAAAATTACGTTTCCAAGTTCTCTTTCGGAAAATCACAAGGACAATATGCGAAGGAAATTGGGAGAGTTTTGCAGGTTCTCGGCTTAGGCTGTTCCCTCAAAAATGATGACCCCCTCTCCTTGACATCACGACGATACTGCGATGAAATAAAGCCCTCGTTAGGTTGGTGCTAAATAATAAATATTGTTTACTTATGTCTTAACATTTAAAACTTTATGAATAAATACCATTAAAATTTGTCTAAATCTAAATAAGTTATCAGTCAAGAAAATAATGTATTTAAAAAATATTTAAGTTTTACTATGATTTATCTTGCCATATGTTATGTTTAAGTTTCAATTTTTATCGACCTATTATAAGTTATTATAAAATTTCTCCAACACTGCAGCACCTAAGTTGGCTAAGAAAGATTAGTTGTGTTCTAAAAATATTCTTAACTTGATCAAAATTTGTTTAGCTTTAATCCACTGAACCTTTCGGCAATCTAATAAAACATAATCCTACCTTCAAAATATCCATCAGAGTCGCTCTCAGATCGAATTGGGTTTGAAGCTCCAACGAGTTTTCCTGCATTTGCGAGTAAATGTCGTACCTGCGCAATTCGTGAGGAATCGATGCGATTAACAGAGGATTGTTAACTTCCTTTTTGCCTAATTTGGAGCGCAGCGACTGAAATTAGCATATTTATGTGTAAAAATTGACATGTTTATGTTACAAATTAACATATTCATGTGAACAAATTGTAGGTTAGAAATAATTTACCTACCTGCCCAAACCTCAATCCATGATCGCCCATTAGGAATAGGAACGAATTATTCAACTGATTCCGATTTTCAGCCAGAAACTCGAAGAAATCTTTGTCGGCCGCGTAAATCTCGTTGATATTATTGTGAGCTAACTTTGTTAGCCAAATCCAAGCGAATTTGGGGTCTTCTGAAACAATTCAGTATCGACGACGTCGAAGGACAATTGAGCAATTTGAAGCAATAATATAGCTACTTTTTCTAAATCTTGAAACTTATATCTATTTGAAAACGTACCTCTATAGGCCTTCATAAACTTCTTCAGATAGTTCAGAATTTCCACATGCTGACCTACGCACCCCTGTTCGCGTGAGTTTTTCAATACTCTTCCAGCATACTTCAGGGCTATTTGGAAGGGCCTAAATCAGCATAATTTGAAAATTATAGGCTAATATTAAGCATGATTAAAATATATGTACTAACTTCTAACCTCATATAGTGCGTGGTAGGCTGATTTCTGAATCCTAAACAATCTGGATAATTTAACACGCCTTTAGCTAAATCTTCAGCGAGCATGGTCTGAAACCAAATATCGGTATCTTTTCTTTTAAGAGGCCTTCTATTAAGTTACAAGATACATTATTTAGGGATACCTTATACCCATAGTCCCTGAACTCGTCAAAAATCGAGGTATGATTATCATCAATGTACCCCTTACAAAATACGTTTTTTGAAATTTCCGTCGGGATATTTTCCATCCCAAAGATGAATTTTTCGATGGTTTCAATAATCTTTCCTAAATGTTTCCAATTTTTTTTGTATTTTAAAACTACACATACCATAAAACAAAGCATAGGCATTTGGGCGGCTATTTAACCCGACTCGATTCAAATGCTTGAATTCAACCGCGTTAAAATTCTCTTTTAGGAATGATAATGATAGGGGTAGAACTCTGAAAATTCAACATTTAAAAAATGCTTCGGAGTTATTCTTAAAACAAATCTCCTGTTTTTCATTCAAATCTTGCCCTGGCTCTCACTTTTCTCGTTTCTCTCTCTCTCTCTCTCTCTCTCGATTCCAACTCTCTTTAGCCTCTTGAGGCGAAATATGGCAAAAATTGTTGCAAAGAAGAGTTGTGATCGTTGCCAAGTGGTTTTTCTAAACCAACATTCTATCACTGCGTTACAGTCGCTTTACTTTGCTCGATGTCTAAAGCTAGATGCGTCAAGAAAAGAACGAGCGAGAGGACGTTGGGAGGGCGTATGAGAAGCTAGAAAAATGAGAGTCAGGACCAGATTTGAACGGAAAAGGTATACAACAATGCATAGCTTTAAAAGAGTGTCGTTGATACTACTATTGTAAGATTATTAATCACCTTACCTTTGTGCCTGCGTGGCGCTAACTGAATCCAATAATATCACGAAAACGTCGTATTGTTTTCCAAGAACCTTGATTTTTCTGGTTAATTCGGTACTTAAATTCAATTTTCGAATTGTTGTATAAACGAAATATTTACTTCTTAACAATTTGGTGATGTACCCAACCATAATTGGCTTTACCGTTATTATTGTAGCACCTTGATTCAACTATATCACAGTCATTGAAAACCGCATGTTTTCCGAAGATCTGCCTCCAAGGACCCTCTTTATTTTTAAACTCTGTATCCCCATATAGACATCTAAAATATAAATAGTAGCATTTTTGGCACCCTTTCTGGTCGTGATCGGGGCTGGACAAAGCTGTCTTCGAAGTTTTCTTTTTAGTTTTAGTCCTTGACCAGTCCTGTTGGGAAATGCTAATTTTGTGGAATGGAGTATTCTGCCCGTACAGTAAAATTAAAAATATTCGTATCTTTGAATTTTTGTTTTTCTTCAAAATCGGATTTCTTGGATACTTCTATCTAACTCAATGCGTGTTTTATATTCTGGAAAGGTTTTAATTTTTATCACTAAATATGTTTTAACGTTCAATAGATATACAATGGAGAAGTTTAGGAAATAATAATGGTATCTTACCTGGCGACACAAGTATCTTTCTCGTTCAAAGTAATAATTCGCTTCCTGATTAATCTAGTTATTTGAGAGAAATTTTTCTGGCAATGAGACTTCGGGTCGAAACTGACGTTGATATACTAAAACTTGGTGGCATTTGTAGTTTATTTAAAAATATTTGAATTTTGCCTTCAAGATGCTTTCATCCCAAGGATTCTCATTTCTCAGTTCGCATTTTGAAAATGGATCATTGTCAGTCGTTTTCGAAGTTTCATCGTTCTCCTCAGTATTTTTACAACACTTTACAGAGTCCATGGAGTAAATCTTTAAGGTCTCCTTGAAAAATTGAACATCAATTTTCAGACTGATTAGGGTTAAAATTAGAATAATAGTTCCGATAGCGCAGAATAATACTGTATTGTGAAGGTAGATCATTCTGAAAACTAATTATAACATATGAAAACAATCATAATTTTAACTAATGAAAACCTCACCTGCATAAGCCACTGACCCATTTATCTATTCTAATCCTCATGAAACCATTCAAATTTAAATTAAAATGCTCAGAAATTAATGTATCGAGATTTCAACATAAGCTCAAGTTATATATGTAAGAGAATTCAAGCAATATATCCTAAAATTGATATTTCAATTCTAGCTATATACGGGGGTCGCAAAGTAAAATGTTTCGGCGGATTAAAAGTCCACCGCTTGGAAGAGAATTACAAGTTGTACCGATAGCGAAATTTCAAACGATCACCAAATTATTGCTGACTTTAATCCCATACGTGTCTAGTCGAGTAATATGATGATTCAGATGGTGAGAGTTTTTATCTGAACTCAAAACTGCATTTCATGTTTTCTAGATTTTGAGATCGGATAATTATTATTTTCGGTTTAATTTTCTATCAAACATCACTTCAACTCAACCAACACTGGGATTGAGCCCATCTAGACTTTTATATTTCAGTTTCATTTTAATCTGTCTTTTTAATCTCCTGAATTTTTAACGAATAATTTATTTATTATTTAGTTTTTAATATCACAGAATATAAATGACTCATGAGCAAATTTCTTTGATCAGGTATCTTTTGGGTGATTAATTTCTAAAATACGAATAGCTATACGAATTATATGACCTCGCTAAAGCACGATTGAATCATGAAAGACTTAGGCTTAGTTTAAGTAATTGCACAAAATCATTAAATAAATTAAGCTAAACATAAAATCTAATAATTTGTACATAACAATGGAGTCAGGGCTGTAAATGTTTAGACACGCGTGTATGTACTACACCTGCATAGCGAGGTAGTGTGTATTTTCAAGAGGACATAGAGTATATGTTATTTTCTCTCTCTCAAAAGACATACTATCTCGTTATGCGTGTCTACAAATTTACAGCCCTGAATAGAGTCAAGAGACGCTTTCTTATATGCCTAATTCAAAATGTTTACCTAAAAATCTGAGTTTAAATTGAAATAAACTTAAACCGACAGTTTGGAAATCAAATGGCATTCGTAAAATAGTACAGATGAAACATGTCGTTTATTTTTTTTTACAAAACAATACTATTTCGCACATGTCATGTGTCATAGTGCCATGTTATTTCCAAATAGGTCTAAGATCAATTATTTAAAGTCAGATTTAAATATATTATTATTTGAAAATAATAATAAGAGGCAGTGTTAACTTAAAAATGTCGGTGATAGAACGCTGGCCATCAAGTATGACTTGGTCATGATTGAGGGTGAAAGAACTCCGGGTGATAAAATTGAACCTCCTAAAGCCTGAGGCGATAATATATCTAAATCGTAAAAAAAATTAAATATAATTTAAATTACTAGTTTACCAGGACATAGACATAGTGGGGAGAGAATTAGTGGTGACATAAGATATCTAAATATTGAATTTAACTGAATTGAATAATGGCATATAAATTACGGATTCAGAATATTGGGCCTAAAATTAAAGACATTTAAAAATGCAAGGTTCAAAATAGCACATACGATAGGCAATATGGATTCAAAACGAAGGGAGCCCAGACGACTAAAATGATTTCTTTTATTATTTATTAAATTTGAAAAATTCCAAGATTACTCGGTGTTAGAATGTAGGGACCTGAAAATCAAAATTGAAATTTCAGCCTGATTTTTAAGCTTACTCAGCAAATATGGGGACAAGATGAAAGGCATGCCTACTGCTAAAATAGTTTAATTTAAAATACAATATTCAATGTCTGTAAGTTATGCCTGGCGACAAAATATAGGGTGACAATACACCAGGGTTAAGTAATAGGGGAGCGAATAATGATGGTGACAATATCTAAAATAATAGCTTTGATCAAATAATGTTCTGATTTAAAACCGTAGGCCCTAAAACCGATAATCCGGTGATGAAAGTGAAGCCGTAAGGTGCTAAAATCATCAAATTTGAGTTTCATAAGAAGCTTGAAAATAATGTATATTTCAAGTTTAATGATGTTCGTTGAAGATGCTACATTTTATTGCATAGTTTCAAATATTATTGAAAAATACCGAGTTTAGATAAAATTTAGGTTTACCTAATATTGTAGGATTCAATACGGATAGAATCGTAACGCCTTCAGGTGTTCTAACTACCGTTTGTCGCTTCTTTCGACGATGCGGCTTAAATTTGAATTTTATTCTCATTAAATTAAAAAGGTAATGATATTGTTGAGTCCGAAATGCTGGAAGATTGAAACTAGAAGGATAAATACTCTTCATTTTCCCCGAGATGAGCCTTGTCCTATGCACTCTGAGTCTATAGCCTGCGGGCGCGACGCATCGAGACTAGAGGAAAATAAGAAGTAGAGAGCAAAAACGAGCAGGCATGTAGGCTAGGGCTCGCGGGTTATAGACGCAGAGTCAATATGCAAGGTTCATCTCGGAGACAATGGAGAGTAAGTGTTTTTAGGCCAAGTTTTCTGTTACACGCTATATTTCTCTTTCTAGCGCACTGAGAAATAGTCGTGCACCACTGCAATTCCCAGTTTCGGATCAAAAAGCATTTCAATTACCATATCATGATCGGCAATATCCCTAATGCTATTCCAAAGGAAGTTTTTCTGCTCAACGCGAGATGGCGCATTTTTATACGCTTCAAACGCGTCCTTGATCATTTTGTTTTTGAACAGACCTGAATTTGAGTCATACATTTAAATTAAGGATTTATTTCCATTTTGTTTTAGTCAGTTTCTCAAAATATCAAAGAAAATTCCATCTAAAATAATGGACTTTTATTGTTGGTCTTTGTCATCGTTTTAACTAAAAACAACTTATGATTTTAAGTATGTGAACGAATGAAAAATCGACATTTTCCACTTTTTAAAGTTAAAACGAATATTTACCGGTATCCCAATGAAACTGATCGATTTGGTCTTTATCCATAAGGGCGTATCCGAGTTTGTCCAATCGTCGTTTTTGACTTGCGGATAGAGTTTTCCCGAGGTTTTCGAAGGATCTCATCGCCTCCTTCGTCACTCTGGACAGCTCCCCAGACAGGCCGGGGATGTCCAACTGCTCCAGCACCTAGAATATTGTTGATGCCCAAATCTGGGAGGTCGAAAATAAGGAGGAGAAAGAAGTGCGATTTTAGGCCAGTCTCTCTCTCGCCTTTTCGCGTACTATTTCTCGATTTTCTAACGACAGTCTGGAAATCGCATGTCATGTGAAATAGCCTAGGAAAAGAAAGCTACCGCCATATATCCTCCCCTAACCATACACTATTTCACATGTCATGAGGTCATGCGGTTTCCAGATAACCATTTTTATCATACCACTAATAATAATAACTACCTTCATAGCATCATCCACAGCTGAATTCGCGCCGGCGGCTTCCATAATGGAAGACAGGATTTCTTCCCTTCAAATAAACATGTTAGGGGTGCAGCCTCAGAAAAATCGCCAACCTATCATCCTTCGACATGCCGACGTCCTTCATCACTTTGGGAATCGGCAAAATCTGCTCCTCGTTTTTGTCCTCGTACAGGGGCAAAATCGAGGGCGATAACTGCCCGGGCGTTTCCAACTTTTCCGGCATTACGGAGAAAAATCGGGGACTGAAAAATCAAGATTACAAATATCTAATAAGTTTTAAGACAGTCTATGAGAAAAGCAGCTCTCTATAGAGAGAGAGGGGTGACTAGTGGCAAAAGTGTCATTTTTCCAGGGTTTTTTTTAATGATATCTTACTGCATTTTACCTAGAAATTATGATTCCAAGCTTTTTCCCGAAGTTGTGTACACTTTTTGGGAAATACACCATGAGGGGATCGATTTTTCCAGCAACCTGATCATATTACATACTATTCAAAAGCGAGTAAAAGACTGAGTGTATTGCAAAAAAAACCACTTGAAAAATGATTCAGTGTATTGATTTTATAAAGAAAAAGAGTTCCGATCAGGTCGGAAAACCCATTTTGGGACGTTTTCGATCATAAATCTGCAACTATTAATCGGTTGATACTTGTAAAAATTTTGAATTTTATTTTATTTTATTTTTCCCACAGTTAGGAGAAGGGGCATCTTCGATAAAAAAAAAATCGTGTTTAAATCGTTAAAAATCCCGAATCCCACCTCAAAAATTTCACATTTGAACTGTCATTCTCATTTTCCTTCTTTCCTTTTCTTTCGTCAAAAAAGTCCATCAGTTTGTAGGCGCTTTGGATGATTGAGGGCATAAGTCTCTGAAATTCAAATTATATAAAAAAAAAAAACGACGAAAAATCATCCTTACCCTCTCCCCCTTCGGGTCAGGTTTCTTCTTATCCAACACAAGGTCGTACATTCGCAGGTTATAGACTCGAGCTCCTCAAGTAGAAGGTACCTTTTATTTCTTGGGAAAATATAATCAGGGCTTGGGGCGTTTAACATTGACACTGCAGTGTCAGCGTCATGATAGTTGTCATGAAAGTGCCAAAAGTGTTAAGCCTCGAATATAATACCTGGGCTATTTTCGCGGTCATCCAAACTCTTCTTGACGCTCACTAATTGCTCATATTTCCTGGGCCATCTCATGGAGTCTCTAAAATTGACGATTCGAGGGCTTTTATTATTAGAGAATGGTAGTCATGTATAAAAATAAAAGATGGCAATAACAATTCCTAAATTAAAACTGAAAGAAGTAAGATGTTATTAAAAATTTTTAAATAGAAGAACATGGTCTTCTATTTTGAGAAAGTGAGTCTTTTATCGAAAATAAATATTACGGCATTTTCTCGTCTGAGGTAAAGCTCCGAATCAATCTGGCAAATCGCTTCACCGGCGAGAAACTCTGAGCCAACATGTGAGGTGCTTTGGAGCGATTGATGATCTTCTAAATTTGAAATAACGAAAGGGATCTTTTATTTAAAGCCAAATTCAAAGGGTGATATTCATCTTTCATAGAAAATTGAAAGGTGATCTCTTCAAATAATAATTCTTGTTCTTTATTTCAAAAGCTTATCTTCATTCAGAAAGAAAAAACTTCAGTTTGAAAATATCTGAAGCCACCTACCCTCTTCTCAGGAATAGGCTTCTTATCTTGTTCTCCATAATAGAATGCCATATCTCTTTTCATTCTACGGAGTCGCAGCTTTTTTCTCATAGATCGATACTCCTTGTGGTGTTTGTTTTGGAGCACTTTCTAAATTAAGAAAAATAACAAAAAATTCTGTTTATTGAAATGCTTCATCTTAAAAATGTGAAAATATGTATCAACACATTTTCACTATGATTTCGAGATACATATCTTATAATGTTTGAGATTCTTAGGACTAAAATTAGAAGACGACCTAATAATTGCAATTTATAAGCCTGTTTTATTTTTTAATTTATATAAGGCTACCTTATATTTCCTATCGAGCCTTTTAATAATCGGACTTTCTCTCAAGGGAGCGATATGAATCATTTCATCGTCGTCGTCATTAGCGTAATGGTATTTCCTGCCCTGAACGCGCCAAATTGACATCTTCATTTTAGCAGGTGGTCGTTGTCGAGTTGAGTTGAAATGACGGTGAAATGTTGGCTTTATTGTGGTTGTTGTGGAAGGATATGACGTTGTTGCTTGAAATATTGTGGGCTGAAGCCTGAAAATCTATTATTTATAGTGCTCTTCCAGAAACGTCTACTTTTTCGAGCCTCTCAAAATCTCTCCATTTCCCATGCTTTCTAGCCTCATTGGACAAATGCACAGTACCAAACAGGAATGTGTTGTGGTACGGTGAAAATTCATTGCGGTGCGGTGTGCCATTTTGCTGCACCGCCAACATCCCTAGTGCTAAAATGCGAGCTTCTTCTCTCGTGACACTGATGCACTGGATAGCGCGTTTGATTTTTGCCTTTTCCTGGACAATAAGCGAGAGATCTTTAAGAAAATGGGTGCAGGGAAGTTCGAAGAAAATAAACGTTCCGAGGAAAGAGGTAGGGTATAATTTTGATATCATGAAATTATTACTATCTTTTCAGAAAAGTTGTGCAGCTACATAGGTGAATTCTTATTATTCCCTTCACGCTTGAAGAGTTATATATTTCACACAAGTCATAACGATACGTTTCAAAATAATCATTGTGCGCCTATTGTTGTAAAATTGTATAATTTCTTCGATGAATTGCTAAAACTCTTATCTAATTCAAAACTAACAAATTGTGTAACGTCTCCGTACTAACTTAACGCTTAGCGCTAACTCGCGTCTGATTTTTTGCTTTCCCCATTTTTCGCTGTTCAATCAATTTGTCCTTTTCTCAGAAATCTCTCGAATTTTCGAATTCCTTCCGCAAAATCTTCACTTTTCTTCGATTTGTTGAGAAATCATTTATCATTTGGCCTGTTGCAGGGAAAGAGGGCAAGAGTGCAGAAAATCAAATACCGTAATTGGATTACTTTTTCATTTAAAAATATACTGAAGTTTTTCGAAACAATTTTTTAAAATTCAAAAACACTCTTATCTATATTCTATTTTTAAGCTTAAGATATAATAATTTAACTTGAAGTTACATAATTTTCGCATGGTATGTTTACAAATAAAATTAAAACATTATTGACTAGGAGAGAGCGTGTCGATATTCAACAAATTACACGCTACTCGTCTCGTCTCCCTTCTATGCAACTGACTATTTCGCTCTTAAACTCAGTTTCTAATTGCTGCATGAATATCAAGACCTTCTCTTCAGTCAATGATACCTTAATCGTTTCTGTTTTCGGAAAGCCCGCAATTCGTCGTACGAATCTTTAGCATCGATTAAGCACGCAGCCGAATGCTGAAGATCTTTCTTGTCATAAATTCGATCCAGACATTGTAGAAATGCCGCCTTCTGGTCTAAAATAAAAATTTCTCAATCATGATTTTCGATAATTTTAAGAACTTGACTTTTTTGCAAAGTTCCAAGTCTGAATTTCATCGTGCTAATAAATTTCAGTAAAAACCATTAAGTTAAAATGTCTTTATTTGGACGTTTTTTCAGTTCTTAAAAAATATCCCAAGTTTTAAATTTTCAAAAATCCAACTAAAGATTAGCCTTTTTCCAACGAGGAAGTAATTTTTAGTAGGCAGTCGCTGAAAAAATTCCCAAAATAGGTTAATCTAATGAACTCGCACAGTAATTTGGCAAAAAAAATGGAAATGGTGCGAAATCCGTACCTTTGTCCAATTTTCGGTACAACTCCTTCGACAACTGAGCTATGAGTGCCTTGATCGAGTGAACGTGCCAGTTTCCGTGGATCATTTCAACTTTTTTGATGCCCTCTGAACCGTTGTTTTTTCGAGTTATATTTTTCTCGACAAATTTTCTTACCTGGACTCAATTTGATCTTGTCGATATCTTCCTGAGTCAGACCAATTTTAGGCGTTCTCTGGATTTTCGCCGAGCCTAAGATCATTATTATTATCGATATCTATTCAATCTTATTCGCTAATATTGATGAACAAATTAATTTAAGGGATATATTTGATGTTCAAATGATACCATAATTTAATATGCTGCAAATTAAAAATTTTCAAACTTTGGAAAATCTAAGTTATTTTTACAATTGTAATTCGATTACTGCTTATTATGTCATTTTTAAAATGTTGCAAATCATGTACGTCACGAAATCATCGATCATACGCATGGGTAAGCCCATCAAGTGCGCGATGGCCTGTTGGCCTAGTAGCTAAAGCATCCGAAAGGTTGAATTTCTTTCCTTGCGTTTTGCATTTTATGTCTCATCATCATTTATATCATTTATCCTTATCTCTTATCGCATTTTAATCTTTTAACCTCAGGATTTATACAGTGGTGAACAAATGTGTGTAAAACATTTTGCTATTTTTGGGGTAAAAATGCCTAGTTCACCCATCTATAGTGATCTCGAGTCCGGCTGAAATTTAGCATGCATTTTGGGCTACATATGACACGGCTGCATGACACCTTCCAGCTCGATTCGAATCCCCATATATGGAATTTTCATCATCACATGTGAAAATTTCGAAATTTAAGTGAACTTTCATAAATAATTATAGTCTACAGTCGCTTCATTAGTTTCCGAAACATCTCACCATTTTGAAAAATGAGCGCTATTGTCAGTAGCAATAACCAATACGCATTAGGCATGTCTGAAATCGATACTTTTAAAAATTAGCATATTTCGAATTTCATCACATTATCCTTTCCTTCTTCCAACTCGTATCTCCTCGATGCTAAAGAGAAATATCTAGAATTATTTAGGCTATCGTAATCCCGAAAAACGCCTGTCATATAAAATATTTGAGAAAATATCTGATTCATTTGCTAAGAATGCCTATATTTAGGGGATAGCTGAATTAGGAGTGAGTAAGAGGGGTTGGTTCGAGATTGATTTTATGATACTTCAGACGACCATATAACCGTTTACTGCAGAGTTCTTAAAAGAAACTGGAAATACGTATCATGGTTTTAGAAGAGATAAAAAGACAGAAAATAGAGAACTAGTACGAATTTAAGAGAGGAAAAGAGCGAAAATGCAAAAATCAAAAAGTCAAATCAAAACGATCGAATCTTCATGTCTGCGAAGGGCAATTTATCAATGTCACCGGTTCGATTTGATATTAATGATAACAGCATAAAAGACATATATGAGAAGCGCGCAGATATATAAAAGATGGAACAAAGTCTGACAGAAATCCCTTGATATGTCAAGTTTTTCATATACAATATTAAGCGCTCGGATATAAAGTCTCTTGTCCTTTGATACGTAAGATTTTTAAATGTACGTTAGATTGTTCACCAGTTCCTGAATTATTTTTCTTTCGAACGAAAATTTTAGCTTAATCTAATATGTCATATAATTGTTTTTGGCTCATCAAATTCCATTCTAGACTTGTTAAATCGTAATTTTGCACTGAAATTCTTCGTTTTCTGATATTTATAGATCTGGAAAGAAGAGATCTTATCTAAATGCGTGTCTGTTCGATGTCAAATTTCTGCAGTCGTTCAATTTTGCCGATACTCGGGGTGTCTATAAATTATAGTGATAAAAGATACCAGAGTAATCACTAGAAGGCGATCAAAAGATGGACTGAGGCCTGCAGAATTGCAGAAAAATGTTGGGAAAATGTGAAATGTAGGAAAGGCGAGAAAAGGTGCGAATAAAATCAAGTCAGCGCTAATGCGGGCGGACATATGAATGAGTTAGGCATGGATGTTAAATAAATTGAAATCTCATACGACTATGGGACTATATTATAACAGACTAGATAGAAGGTGGGTACACTTATAGAATAAATCGTAAAACTAGTCGATTTTTTCCTATTTTAAGCCGTATCTCAGATAGGCTACTATTATTAATAGCAGCCGGATAGAAAGAATTCATTTTTGAAATCTAAAATATTGATTGATTAGATATCTTAAATATAACCATTTTCATAATTAACTCAATCGACATTAACAATTCCAATCAAACTGTTCTAAATGAAAATAATAATGTTACGATTTTCTGAAGCCTACACACATCAGAGAAAAGATTAAAAAAGTCCAGTTTAAATCCGAATAAAATTAGTCTCGAAGCGACCTTTCCCCGATAGTAGCAATAAGATATCGATGAAGTGCCTGAAAATGAACGGCCGTCGGAAATCTTAGCGCCTTCGCCGATCCAGACTCATTTATGGTCTCGAGAGAAGGGGGGCTTCTATATAAACCGCGAAATTACAGCAGGTTTTATAGCAGGCAGTCAGGTCGAAGATATGCGAAATAGTATTAAATTTTAAAGCATATATCATGATTTTACCTATGTTGCTGATGTAATAACTGATTTTAGATAAAATATTCGATTCTTTAGCTTTAGAAAGTTTTAAGCATACATAATTTTAAGCATGCTTCAAACTAAATTTAGGTACTTTTATTTTAGATAAAAATCAGATTATTTAGAAGAATTAAACTAGACTTAAGTTTGTAGCCGACCCCACCCAGTGGGAATAATAAGGCTAGGAAGAAAAAAAACTAGACCTAAGTTTAGAAAGCATTAATATAGGCAACTTGTAAACCGCGCGACATTCAAGACCTCATAATATGCGAAATAGTGTGGGGAAAAGAAGTCGCTATCAGCCAATACCTTACCCTAATATAAACACTATTTCGCATCTCTTGAGGTGTTGATGTCGTGCGATTTCCGAATAGCTTAAATGATTCACTTTAAATGAGCAATTTTAGCATAGAGTATCAATATATATTGTATGTTTCAAAAATTCGACATAGTGAAGCAAGAGAATAGAACTTTTATAGTCGCGTGTTCATGAGAGAGATTTTATAAGATAAAAAATACTGTATCTCATTAGGCCTAATTATATGAACGGTAATAAAGTCTATCGTGTGGCCTTTTATATCTAGAGCTTTTTTGCGATTTCGAGTGGAATAATGAAGTCTCCAATCACCTAGGATCCCGCGTCCCGTTCAAAGTTGAAATGCAGCAAAAACGCCGCTAGAAAAGATGACGATTTTGGGTTAATACGGGAGATTTTGTAGGGGTCGTCGTTTTGCGGAATAGGCAATGAAAAACGCGCGCGGCTTTATCATTTTCGCTAACACCCCGAGGGAGACGCCTATGCGAAAAACGAATTCGTCTAGAGAAAACACACGACTGCAATGAAATTTGAAGAATCGCTACGGGCCGAGAGTCGGAGTGCAGCAAAAACGAGTCAGACATGGATGGGAAATGACCGACGATGAAATTCGAAAGTTCGACCGACACGGACATCGCAGATCTGGCGACCGTAAGACAGGGAAAGGTAAAAGATGACTTTTTTGAGATTAGCTGGATGAAAGTGAAATGGGAAGAGATGGAACGAGACAATCGTTGAACGTTCAGAGAATACTGTAGGGGGAATTTGTCGAAGATGTTACAAATTTTTACAGGACTCAAGAAGATTCCGAACTTCGGTGATGTTACAGAGACAATGTTGTATAGAATATAAAAAGAATAATGTTTATATAGAAGCTTTCTCAGAGACGTCTACTTTTTCGGGCCTCTCATAATTTCATCGTTTTCAATGCTCTTTCGTCTCTGCTGCCCAAGCGCACAACGCAGAAATGTGCAAGCCTCCCTTCATAACTGTGTGTGGTATAGTGGATAGCAAGTTAGATGTTTGTCCTTTTCTGGACGGTAGGCGAGAGATTTTAAAGAGGGCGTGAAGAAGCTTGAAAAAAGTAAACGTTTCTGATAAAGCTAGGGTAAGAGTAGAGTAAGAAATATGTTACAGGTTTTAAAGCCATTCGATGAGGTGAACATTCAATAATGAGTTTCTCTGGAGACTAAAAAATAATTGAAGTCACGAACTCTCAAGGTAGGTTGCAAGTTTTCGAATGATCCAAGAGGATTGAAAATTAGTGATCAGAGGGCTAATTGCATTAAGGCTAGAACTATTTTAGAATAATAAAATATTTCAAACTATATATGATTCATGAATGAAAATTTAAAAGTAATAACGATTTTGATTGCCATATTTGTGTCAGCTCATAGAAAAAGACACCGGGTTTTCTAAGAAATAGTATGAGAAGGCAAAATAGGAAAAGAAAAAAGCCGGTGTCTTTTTCTACGAGCCATTTGTGTCACTATAAAAAATCTAATTCACTTCCTAACTTCATAAACTCAAAAGGCAAGGCCTATTTTCAGCACCATCAAAACTCTAATAGATACAGATGTCTATTCGTTTAATTTAGAGCAATAAAATCATCAAGCGTCGTCTTAAAGGTATCATTTTTCGACATCGAATCGGCCGAACTTCGAACGACTATCGCATTCGATCGGGTGCGCGCCTCGTAGTGATGTTCATTTAACTGCCTCGAGTCTCTCTCGATGTTCGAATTATATGTCCTTCCGAGGTTTCACCCGACTGTGTCTTATTCTTTCTGATAATTCGAAAGAGTATTGTTGGTGTCCAAATTTGGAAGGCGTGCAGAGTGGTGCAGTTATTTTTAGTAGTTAGAAAATCGACAAATAACACGCGAAAAGGAGAAAGAGACTGGGCTAAAATCACTTCTCTCCTCTCATGTTGGTCTTCCAGATTTTGGCATCAACAATAGCTGCCAGAAAGATATTTATAAGAAAAAGTTCTTCAGAAAAAGACGTCGGAGCAGAATTTAGAATCTCAGACGAATATATTGTCCCAGCTAAAATGAATTTCTAGCATAGTTACATCTAAAATAGCAAAGAGATGGTAGAGAATAATACATTCCTTTTTAAACTATTTCGTATGTTAAACAATGCAGCCATTTTCGAGGCTGCCTTCATTCTATCGAAGGCGAATTCTTTCAATACGGTTAGCTCGCTTATTGGTCATTACTCCCGGGTGTGGGTCGAGGAAAGACAAGATTTCGACATCTACAGATGAAATGTTCCTTTTGCACTTCATCACGCACATTTCTCGGGTTATATGGCCAATTTTATGAATCGTTAACGCGTGCGCGCTTCGCCTTTACGCAGTGAACTTTGACATTTCAAAGAGGAATTTCCGAATGCCGAAAAGAAGATTTAGCGCAACAGCCACGAAAAATGTAGATTTCACTCGAATTTATCTCGGGAATGGCTTACTTCATGCCCTTTTTAGAGAGCATAGATGGAGGGATTCCAGCAATTTCTACAGGAAATTTGAGGTTAGGAACATGTTATTCCCAGTTTTTGGAAGGCATACATTGATGAATATATCACCAATCCTGTTAATATTTTCACCGAATGAGGAATCTGCTCCAAAGCTAAAATCGAAAACAACCAATAAACAGTGAATGAACACTTGGCTTTTCTCCATTTCGCCTCCGCCCACGTGTGTTTCCTCTGTTACTGTTTATTGGTTGTTTTCAATTTTAGCCTCGGAGCAGATTCTCCATCCGGCGAAAATATGAACGGAATTGACGATACAAACACCATATTTTGGAAAAAAGGTAAGCAAAAGAGATTACTATTTACAGATTAAGCCAAGTTCAATCAACCTTCAATACTTCAAAAGACAAACAAAGCAGTGAGAAATCCTCTGAATTCTATTTACTCCTGCTCAAATCGATGACTACTCTAATTTATTATCAGGACGACATTTCAAAAATAATGCTTTTTCAAAATTTATGATTCATTACCGGTTTTTTTCGCTTCTAGAACATTTGAATAGGCGTAGAGATAAAAGTAATTTTGAAATGGTTTAACCACTGATAACGAATTTTGATGATTAAGACCGACCTTATAATGACAGAAACGAGAGTACGGCGCTATACGGCGCTATCAAATGCTCAAAAAGCTGAGAAATTGCCATTTTTACTTGCATCATTTTTATTTTCATGATCTTTGTCATTATTTATAAAAATTTTGTCATTTTCGGATCTTCGATTTTTCAGAAAACCTTCATAAAAATGCCTATCGGATCTGGAGCTGGTGTTCACTTTGGAAATGAGTTTTTTAATCCGGTGAGTTCGAGTTTTTAAATCAAGATCAACTTTCTTACTTTACTCATTATTCTAAAATTTGGGATTTCCAGTGAAGAAAAGTTTTTTCTTGAAAAAATTCTAATCATACTCGTTTTAAAATGATTTTAGATAAAGATCACTTTTTGTCCCCTTTAAACTCCTTATGAAACTGAATGTTTAGCCAGTGCCGGTTGAAATTCCCGTCCAGAACTTCAATAACGGTGGCCGTCTCAGGCTGGTAGTTAAACCGACCCACGGAGATCGATTCCAAGTCAATTTGAAAACCCCCGATGACATCATCTTGCACTTCAGCGCTAGATTTGATGTAAGATACATTTTATTTAAAAAGTCTTTTTTTTTTATCAAAATGGCTATCTGGAAACCGCATAACCTCGTGCGCATGTGAAATAGTGTATGGCTAGGGGGATATATGATGATAGGGTTTTTTTCTAGACTATTTCACATGTCATAAGATCATGCGCGTGTCATGCAGCTTCAGGCTTTTCCATTTTATATTTGGATCAATTTTCTGCAAAAATTTGATCATTTTGCGAAATTTTATTTCAAAATATGTTCTGCAATACGTGGCGCGACAACTTTTAGGGAAAAGAGTATTTTGGTACTTCTTAGCGTCCAAGATAAGACCTAATGCACGCAAGTATGAAGTCCTCTTATCAGAAACTTCCCATTCAATGAAAACGAAAATATTCAGGAGCATGTAAATAGTACAAAACAAAAATCTAAAACACAAGTGAACTAGTGAACTAACGAAGTCTCTACCATTTAAAATTTTTGAATAAGATGATAGTCTGAAGTCCAAATTTTCTTTCTAATTTTTTCATATATGTAGCTACCAAATTTAATCGATGATCTAAGGTTTCCAATCATGTTGCATGAGAAAAGTCAATGTAATTTTCTTTATTCAAAATGATCTAAATTAGCAGAATTTTAAGATAATAACTTTTGAATTACCAATGGCAAAATCTTTAAAATAGTCATTTAAGAGTGAATGTCAGGAAAAACCAAAGTCTTAGCAAAGGGGTGTTTCCGGGGGTCCGTCGATTTGGTTGATTTACACATATATTGTTCAGTTTTTCACGCTGATTCTCGTGGTGCTATTCATTTTTCATAAACATTATTGTATGCAGGATTACGGTAGCTTGAAGTTTTGACTGATCCGACCTCGGGGAAAAATTCATAACTTCCTTATTTGTGGGCCAAATCGAACGAGGTTTTCAACATTGGATAGCCCACGAAAAACTCTACAAATAATGTAACTACGACCACCTGCTACGATCAATGATTTCCCGCCAAAAATTTTATTTCCGAAAATTTGACCCTGGTCGACTGCAGTTTTTCATTTTTTTACCCCAATTAGAGTTCCGTCCCCAAGCTGGAAATTGGCTTATTTTGTAGAGAATTGAATTCTCCATCTGAATATGTAAAAATCTTCAAAAAAGAGGGTAGTCGAAACCACGAAAAATGCGTCCGAACGTGTAAAATCAGGGTGATTATTTCATAGTGTCAACTTTGACTCCCCACAACTTTCTTATTTCTGAACCAAATTTAATTATTATTTTTTTATTTCGTAGATTTTGAGTAGTGGAATAAAGTAAAAATATAAAGAAAATTTTTAGAAATTAATTTTGGTGGGAAAAAATTATCCGAAGTTACCCTATATACCCGTACTGTATTTACAAGTGTAATGTGAGTTAACGTCGGAATTTTCCATGAAATCTTGTAGATCTCTTCAAGTTAGTCAACTTTTGTTCCAGAACTTATTCTCGAATGTGCACACATAGGGAGATATGAATTTTTGAAATTTACTGTCAAAACGGCACTTTGCAATAATTAGTCATTGAACTTCAAAAAATTCTGGAGCTCATACAAATATGAATTCGAGGTAAGTCTTGGAACGAAAGTTGTTCACCATGTCCATCTACACAACATACTGGAAGAAGAAATTTTTCTGACATCATTTACGCGTAAACGTAGTACGGTTATATAGGGTAACTTATGGTAATTTTTTCTCGCCAAAATTAATTTTTAAAAATTTTATTTTTATTTTTGCTATATTCTCCTCGGTAAGATCTACAAAATAAAAAAAAAGAATTATGAAATTTGGTCCAAAAATAAGAGTTGTGAGGGGTCAAAGTTAGAACTATGGAATAATCACCCTGATTTTACACGTTCGGACGCATTTTTCGTGGTTTCGACTACCCTCTTTTTTGAAGATTTTTATATATTCAGATGGAGAATTTAATTCTCTATAAAATAAGCCAATTTCCAGCTTGGGGACGGAACTCTAATTTGGGTAAAAAATCGAAAAACCGCGACCAGGTAAGAAACACATTTTCGAATTTTTTTCGGATTTTAAAATTTTGGCGAGAAGTTGTTGGTCGTAGCAGGTGGTTATAGTTACATTATTTGTAGAGTTTTTCATGGGCTATCTAACACAAAACACTAAATTCGATTTGGTCTACAAATAAGAAATTTATAGGGGATCAAATTTTGACATCCTATATAAGAATGTACTAGTTTTACGCATTTTTCGTGGTTTCGACTACCCTTTTTTTTGAAGATTTTTATATATTTAGATGTAGAATTTAATTCTCTACAAAATAAGTCAATTTCCAGCTTGGGGACGGAACTCTAATTGGGGTAAAAAATTGAAAAACTGCAGTCGACCAGGGTCAAATTTTCGGAAATAAAATTTTTGGCGGGAAATCATTGATCGTAGCAGGTGGTCGTAGTTACATCATTTGTAGAGTTTTTCGTGGGCTATCCAATGTTGAAAACCCCGTTCGATTTGGCCCACAAATAAGGAAGTTATGAATTTTTTCCCGAGGTCGGATTTCTCAAAACTTCAAGCTACCGTAATCCTGCATACGATCATTTTTATGAAAAACGAATAGCACCATGAGAATTAGCGTGAAAAACTGAACAATATATATGTAAATCAGCCAAATCGACGGACCCCCGGAAACACCGACTTTGGTCCTTACTGACATTCACTCTTAAGAATTTATAAATTCTAAAAAAGGCTATTCGAAAACTGCACGACATCAAGACCTCAAGATATGCGAAATGGTGTGTATGGTTAGGGTAGGATATTGGCTGATAGCGACTTCTTTTCCTGCACTATTATATGCATTTCGTACAGTATTTACAACGTTGACAATTCGAAAAATATCATTTTAGGAGCAAGCGATCGTCCGTAACTCGACTCAAAACGGCTCTTGGCAAAACGAGGAGCGATTTGGCGATTTCCCATTCAGACGAGACCACGTCTATACTATCGAATTTCTCTCTAATAACGGCGTCATCGCGGTACGTTAAAAAGGGGCCTGACCTCAAAATGTTCAATTTTGCAATAATAGGGTACGGTTTTTAGATTCTGATCAACGGACAGCCCTACGCAGATTTTGTCGAGCGTCTGCCCGGCCACAACATTCATATGATCGAGATTTCTGGCGACGTACACGTTCACTCTGCCCACGTTACGCATTAAACTAGGGACAAGTTGCAATTTCGCGGAAGGACTATTTTCTCGCAACTCGGAAAAGCACCTCCAAAAACCCAATAAATGTTAATGACGAGACGCTATCTTTTCTCACACTATCTCTCTACTTTCCTTCTCTCGCCTATCTCTAACTATAGAGTTTCGTTAAATAAACTCTGTTGCATTGATATAAAGCACCCCTAAAAATCGCTTGTATTCAGGCAACGAATGAGATTCAGAAGTAGGGATCACTTCCAATCGATGGAGCATCATCGAAAACAGTAACCCCAATAAAAAATTTGAAAAAATTTCCGCGCGTAATTATGTTTACGGATAAAAACCAATTCTCGCTTGTTGCATTGATATAAGGCACTTTTTAATTTTAATCGATTCAGTCACATACACTGGGCTAATCTGGCTGAAATTTTATACAGATAATTCACTTCACATCTCCCTAATATCTACCAAGTTTCAGCTCTTTTCGATTTGAAATAAGAAAACAGGAAAAGTTTAACTAGAGGGTGTCGTTAACTATTGAAATTCTCAATTTTGTTAAGGATTTGCATGAAAAGTTGTCGAAAAAAATTCGTAATTCGAGAAGGATAAATGGTATTATAATAAATTTGATAGCCTTGAAAGCTCTTCATTTTGCGAATCTTTTGAGCCCAAAATCACTATCTGAATGTACGTATTTGGGAAGTACATACCCTTCAAACATCAGGCATTACGTTAACTATAGAAAATAAGGCAATTTTTTTTATCATTTTTAGAAAAATTCGTGTTGTGCTCTGTAGGATTTTTTTGGAGATAAACCATTATGATTTTCTAGAACTCCAATAGTGATACTATCATGGCATGTAAACAGTTTTTCGTTTACTCGAGTACATGCGGACTTATGATTTTTTTTTTTTCGATAACCTCTCATGCAAATCCTTAACAAAATTGAGAATTTCAATAGTTAACGATACTCTCTAGTTAAACTTTTCCTGTTTTCTTATTTCAAATCGAAAAGAGCTGAAACTTGGTAGATATTAGGGAGATGTGAAGTGAATTATCTGTATAAAATTTCAGCCAGATTGGCCCAGTATATGTGGCTGAATCGATTAAAATTAAAAAGTGCCTTATATCAATGCAACAAGCGAAAATTGGTTTTTATCCGTAAACATAATTACGCGCGGAAATTTTTCCAAATTTTTTATTGGAGTTACTGTTTTCGATGATGCTCCATCGATTGGAAGTGATCCCTACTTCTGAATCTCATTCGTTGCCTGAATACAAGCGATTTTTAGGGGTGCCTTATATCAATGCAACAGAGGTTAGTAACTGCCCTCGAAAATTTGAAAGTTTCTAATAAAATTCGTTTTTTTATTATTTATACTGAAAACATTTGAAATATCTGAAAATCGGAGATACTGTATTTCTTCTTATCCATAAATTTTCCTGAAACCTAGCCAATCCAAAAATAACATTGATAAATCTAAAGGTGAAAAATCGCTCGCTAAAATAAAAGATCTTCGCGATTTTCGTAACGCCATTTCTGATGACGTTTGATCTCTGCAAAGGACACTGTAATTTGCGCTAAATTGAACATAAATCAGACGGAGACAGAATGCAAAAACTATGCATCGGAAAAATGATAATGGGATTAGATTTACTGACAATATTATGAAGAATACCATTTGAAAATCACATAGAATAAGACACCATATTTGAACACAAACCTGCAAAGATGAAGATCTGCTTGAAATGCGATGATATCATCGAATAAAGACAAAATTTTGATTATTTTGTTACAGAAATAACATCTTGATATTTGAAATAATGGTGAAATCGAGCTCATAAAATCTCATTTAGAAGACTTAGAAACTAAGTGTATTTTTTTGGATAGAATTATAACGAACCTTGCAAAAGAAGTGTTGAAGATAATATATTTTCGTTGGGCAAAAGGTAAAGAATCAAATATTTGCGATATCGAAGTGATTTTCATTGAACTCGCACCATATTTGCACTTTGGTTTCATGTCTTTTCCTTATGTCATTATTTAGATTAGTTCGGAAGGTCATCTCATCATAGACAAAACACCAGCATGGAACTGGAAAATGACGTTTCTAAGAAACGACGAATCTTAATTTTCTCGGGCTGAGAGCGCATAAAACTGTACGTTACAAATGACGCGTTATTATTAGGGAAAATCTCGGGGACATTTTATTCTAATACATGTCTTGATAAAAACATCAAGTTTATCGCAATCTAACTTCATTTATCCAACTTCCTAATTTAGAAAATACTAATCCCTCTTGCCGAATTTTAGCGGGTATAACTGGCAATTATTCCAATATTAGTATTTTTGAAAAAAAAAACATATTCGGAATGTTGAAGCCTACATATTTTCAGCAAATCTTTATTCTATCAAACCTTATCTTTCTAATTTTTAGAAAAACAAAAAATCTACAAAAAAAAAAGCGAGAAAGAAAAATCACATAAAATCATCACTGCCACAAATCGACATGAAAATTACCCGTAGAAAGCTTGAAAGAAGATTCATTTTTCTTTGATAAATGACTGTACTTAATCACTGATAATTTGATAACATTGGAGGGATCAGGGGAATTACTCTAACCTAGGCAGATTTCAGTCAGAAAAATTATCGAAGCGGCGTAAAAATACAAATTTTAGGGGACACATTTTGATCTAAAATGGGCACACAATTATCTGACATAAATTCGAGACCTAAGTCTAATGATAATTTGATAAAACTGAAGAGATCAGGTAAAAATGATATGATAAAGAAAGAATGAAATGGATGAAAATAAATAAATGACGAATAAACGTACAAGGCGCTCAAGTCAAATCTCTAGCGCCTTTTCTAGTTTACTATAATTAGAGAAAATGGTACTCGGTCAAACGGTTTTCTAGAAAATTTATCGATTTTTTCAAAAGTCTTATACACCATTTTCCCTATGCCACAGTTTTGTGCAAAAAATGTTTACTTTACTAAAAATTCAAACTAATTACCATTTCTATCAAAATTTTTGCAAAAATGGTAAAAACCGTCGCATTTTGCCGCTTAGCCAAATCTTCACCTCTCACTTGGATATGGAAACCGGTTCATAACTGCCCGCTCGGGGTGGCTCCAAGTCATCGTCGGATTCGGCCAGTTGCATCATCAGATGGTTTCTCTCAAATCGATTTTTTAAAAATTACTCAAAGTTAACTTTAGCATTTAATTCATAGTGCCAATAGGCTTGCGCAACTTTTCGAACTGCGCGGTTAACCGCATGAAATGAGAGCGTGCCTGTCTTATCGAAAGACGAAAACGAGAATCCCTTCTTTCCGTCCCTCGAAAATATACACTATCTCGTTTCATGCAGTTCGAAAATGTTGCAACGTCTGAGTGCAAATGGTGAATTCAAATTTTTAACAAGAAAATAGCTTTTATGGTTGATGGTTGCAATTGATGATAATAGCACTCATTGGTATTGTATTTCTAAAATGATGCGATATTTCGAATATAAAGAATTCGAGAAATTTTTTTATGACAGAGGCTAAAGGCAATTTGTAAAGTTCGTAAGGTGGTAATGTTTCTAATCATATACTATTTCTCTTCTAACTCACCTTATCCCTTTCCCTTAACTATGCCTTGCTACCTTACTACTTTACAAATTATCAGGCTAAGTGATTTCGGAAGATTAAAAATTACCTGTGGTTGGGAGGGCAGAGTGCCATTTCTTCTGGGGTGAATGGTCGATTTGCGCGAGAACGTCCTCTGCACGCGCGAGATGAACGTGTCAGGCTGGAGGCGACGTCTGAAAATGATAATTTTGTTGGCCCCTTGAAGTTACCACCCTCTTTTTCCTTTCTCCATGCTGCTTCTTAGAAAAGAGGATGGTAGCTACAGTGAGTCTATTTTTTAAAACGTCATATTTTTCAAAATTTTGTCTCCCTCGAAGTGCAACTCTCTTCAAATGTAATATTCATGTTAATTGCACAGTTCAAGTTTTGAAATCATCAAGAATAAGGAAAAGGGTTTTCGATCTGCATAAGTATCGAAAATTTCCCCGAAATTTATTTCGTTATAATACTAATTTTACTACGCTAAATATAAATAAAATAAGTTTCAAAATCCTCTATCAATCAAAATTGAATGATGCGGCTTCGTTTTTCAAGCTAAACATAATTTTTTAACGAAAACCTAACCTTTCCTGATTTGGGGCAGAAGCTTTGGGCGTGATGAGCAGTTCAATGCCATCCTTGGAGGCTGTGGTGTTGAGCGAAGAGCCTGAAATAGAGAAAATATCTCGGTTCTTGATAAAAAGGCTCACTGTAGCTGCCATCTTCTTTTCTGAGAAATAGTATGGAGAAGAGAAAAAGGGTAGTAATTACAGAGGCCGATAAAAATAACTCGTTCAGAGTAAGTAAAGAAAATGTGAGATGCTTGTAAACTTTTTGCCGAGATATTTTAGTTACCCGGGATCGGACCGAAATTCCCTGCTCCATTCCCGTTTGTATTGGCTTTCGGAGTAAGCGTGCCACTTTGCGGGCTCTCCAATTGATCTTCGGCTGAAATTAGTTGATTTTTGCAATTTTTGAATATCGACGTTCTCCCCCAATCGATAATACTAATATTCGATAGATCTATTTATTTGTCGACAAAAGTAAAAGGAAAAAAAAACTGACCAATCTTGGACAAATTCGGTCTGGTGAAGGGATGTCTGAATCTGTTCGTGAACAGAAACGAGGCGCTGCTCAGAGCTCTTCTGGAAACATTACAATATTTTTCCTTCGAAAATAGAAGGGCCTCACAATCTATCTTATATATATCTTCTAAAGGTGGTGTTTCTTAAAAAAAAAAAAAAGATTCCTTAAAATTTTTTACCTGTAAAGAGAAGTCCTTGGCGGAGGCAGACTCGATGTTTCCAAACGTTGCATGGAGGCCGTGGAGAAGGTCGATGAGAACGATGTGGAAGACGAGGCGCGGGGGCGGAACCTTCTAAAATAATCAATTTGTAAATATAATGCACTTTACAAAAAAAATCAGGAGTCAACATTGAATTGTTGTGAAAAATACACCCCCTTTACCTTTTGATGTACCTGATGAGGGTGGTCTGGTGGCCCTTGCACTCGACGACCGGCAGCAGCTCCTCGATGATAAAATCGCGGCCCGTGTCCACGAACAGCTGAAGCCCATATTTTCACCTTGCGTTTATATCCCGTAATTTTTCATTTTCGTACAACTAAACTTTGCAACTTTTCTTTCACTTCTTTCGACGATTTTTGACCAAATTTTAGCCACATCTTTTTAAAAACAGCCCTCCCAAGTTTAGCGTTCCACTCTAGGATCAAGGAGTTGAAATGAGCGATCTTCTATCATTAAAATCTTATTCTTATTTTAGTCGTAATTTCAGTGATTTTTAATTCTTTTAAAATCCTACCCGATTATGTATCTTCTGGTTGAAGTTGGCCATCTGGAGGCCGTTGGTGGGTTCCACGATCCACATGGTATCCTCTGTGTCCTCCCTGATTGTAAACGCGAACAGCTGCCTCCCAGACGTAGTGGAAATTGGGGAGGGGGCGTCGACTGAAATTAAAAAAAATCTTTCTTTAGTTTTTAAAAATTCTCTTTTCTACCAAATTCAGTTATCTTTGAGAAAAGATTCTTTTTTGGCAATTTTTCATTTCGAAAATTATTTGCGATAAAAATCAGTCAATCAAATTCCATTGTCGAGATTTGTTACAGAAAATCATGAAACATTCCACAAGAAATGTTAGAAAATAAAAAAATATATCTTTAAGCAGACGTTGGGACGCTTCCACAGCAAATATCCCTCTTATGCGGTGTGAAGTATTCCAGCCAGCTTTGTAATTACTATCCTTAATAGTGGGACGAGGGAGATGATGACGACGACGGATTTTTGTGGTGGAAAACGTCCCAACGTGTTTTCAAGAAAAATGCCCCCACGTTCATCGCTCACATCCTCGATCATCTGCACATTTCTCATGCTTTGCACCATTATGTAGTTAAAGAACTTGTAGGGCTTGCGGTGGAAACTGGAATACAATGATCATTTTAATTAAACTAAAAAGCCGACTTGCACCTTTTTAATCGCGATTAACTGCAGGCGAAACACGAGATAGTGCGTCATTTCGAGAGACGGAAAGAAGACATGACGTCTCTCGTCTCTCCGAAAAGATGCACTATATCTCGCTTCCTGCAGCTAACCGCGCGGTTCGAAAACGTTGCAGCGTCAGATAGAAAAAGTGAGAATGAAATAGATCGAAAGTTCCGACTTTTAAAGTCTGACTTCACGTTTAACAAATATCCATTCTTACCTCGACAGCGAGGATTGGCGAGTCAAACGGGTGAACATTCGAGAATCATCTCGGATTTTGCAGGCCTGAAGTTCTTAAAATTATCTTTCTTTTCTATTTTTCAATCCCCTTAGAAGAATGTTAGAAATTTAAAAGCAAAAAAATAACTTAAAATGAATACATTTTTTCCTACATATTTGAAACTTGCAGGTAGAAAAAACTCATAGAAAGCTATTATGAATGTCGAAAATTTTTAGAGGATAATTTTCTTTTCAAGTTCCTAAAAATAAAAAAATAATAAAAACCAGACTTCTCAAACGTGGCCCACAAATATCGCTCCACAGGCAACTAGTTCACCTTTCTGAGAGATTATTAAGAAGGTCAACTCGTTTTCCCTCTCGATATGACACTATTTTTCTGCGGGTGTCGATTTGCGAATTTTTGCGGATCGCGCGTACTGAGAAATCTGATAAACCCACAATGATGACGTCATGGAACAGCATGAGCATCATCCGCTTGCCCTCTCTGAGTGACTCCCATCGACCAGTACCGGACACGCAGATCACCTCGCACTCCGACTCGAACGACCGTTTCGAACAGACCAAGTGAGCCTGAGAAAATTGTTATTCGTTTTTTAAATAGGTTTAGAAATTTTCGAGGAAAAATCGATAAAAATGATGATTAGTGTATTAGCGGTTGAAATCGAAATTGAAACCATAGAACTTTTTTAAATAAAAAAAAAAAATTTAGAGCACACAAGGGTGTGTCTGGAAAATTAGGTTGTTTCAGACAAGTCGATAAAAAGTTCCTATTGAAAAAAAATTATTCAGTCTTGGCGTGACATAAATCAAGTACTCAAATATTTCAATATATCCTACCGGCACTCCATCAATGAGGTTGAATCGGGCCAGATGCTCAATGTGTTGGTCGTTTCTCTGACGAACTTCATTCGCCTTCTTCAGCACTTTGTCGACGATATTCGCCGCCACTTCGGCCTTTGCCTGTCCGCCTCTGTCCGACTTCTTGTTGATCTCCTTCATGAGCAAAATCACAGAGGGCAATCTCTGAAATTTTTCCCTTTGCTTTTTTCAAATCTCAGCCCTAAGTTTGATCCCGATTTTAAGTGTTGCCAATCCTAACATTTAAACCTTGAACTTCAAATTGAATTCCGAGATTTAAAATAAATTTTATGATTTTCGTATAAAAAACTGGGAAAGACTGAGGTCAGGCCTAATCTTTCTTTTAAATCTGATATCTTAGGGTTTAATATTTTATGGCTTAGGTGCCTGAACGGGTCGAATGAGAAGTTCCATGACGGTGTGGCGCTTGAAGTCCGGATCGGTTTCCTTGAGTTTTCGGAAGACGTGAAATCGCGGATTCTGCTCGTCGTAGTTGTTGAGCAGGTCCTTGGCGAGGTCGTAGTTGTTGATATACGCCGGGTAGACCTTCTCGAGGTCGCGTGCCGCTTGGGTGAACACCTACAAATCTTGAGATTGTACCAAGAAACATCCAGTCCCTGGATCAAGGAAACTCTTGAAACCGCCCGAAACCTTCGCTATAGGAACTTTGTTCCGCTGGGAGGTTTCTATAGGAAGGGTTCCTAGAGTCTCGTCGAATAGGGCACAGATCTCACAAATATCCCAATCTGTTCTTCGAAAACTTCTAAAGATACAAGACTCTCCCTACATTTACCTCACAAACATCCTTGTCCTTGTTCGGGTGGGCATCGATGATGTCCTGGATGTTGGTCCTGATCCTCTCGTGGACTTCGATGATCGGCTCGACCTTGCCGAACACGATCGCGATCTCGTTCTTCGGCATTAGAGAATCATTGCCCTGGAAGAGTTCCGACTCGAGATCCAATTTGAACTGAAAATTTTCAAGTTTGCAAAAAGCACATTTTAGGAAATTCTAAAATTCCAAAAATCATATATTTGCGTAGTTTTTTTTTTTTAAATCATATTTCAACACAGAATACATTTTTTGTTAGATTCTTTTTATCTAGGAAATGTTAAAAATAATAAGCCTAACTAAAAATTTAAAATAATCGAGTAATTATTTTCTTCAAGGAAAAACATACCACGAGTCAAGTAGTTCGCATACCTTAACCAACAACTGCAGCGCGTTGATGTAATTCGTCTCGGTTTCGAGCAGCTCCCTGCAGACTTGAAGACGTCTATCCGCCTTCGACAAGCCCATTTTGTCCAAATCCTCAGCCGAGTGCGAATTCGAATAGTCCGGCGTCGAAAAGGCTAAAAAATTCACTTTTCGACCTTTTCCCTCTTCTAAAAACACTAATATTATCTTTCGATAAATCGCCCTTTTCAAAATTTTCCTTGAAACTTTTCTATTCGTTGGTACAAATTACAGAAAAATGTTTTTTTTCCAAGTTTCATTTTATGTAGTTTTTTTTTCTAAAAAAATCATTTTCTTTCAATTATTCCTTCAAAATGGCCGATTTTCTCAATGAAAGCTACATAAAATGATGATTTTATTATTTTTCGACTGTATTTTGCGCACCAGCGTTGCCCAGTCTGTCCAGACTCCTCTCGGCACTCGATCTCCTCCTTGCCGCCGAGGAGTGGGACGTGGATCTGGTGGCCGGGCTGTCGAAGCTGCGCGAAGACGAGGAGCGTTGCGATTCGGGGACAGGTCTGGAAGATTTTTTTTCGAAATTATTTTTAAAAATCGATAAAAGTTCTAGAAGAAGTTCATGTTTCAGGACAATAGAAAATTTTAAAGAAAAAGCTCAATTTTTCAATATAAAAACGATGGTTTTGAAAAAAACTCGATTTCCTAGAACAGTCAGTATTCTTGATTCAAAACATGAAAAAATCTTCAAAATGATTGCTCTAGGAAAAAAGATGTTCTAGAACAGCTAATATTCTTGTTCTAGACAAGTGACCTATTTTCCAGAACGCCGAAGACGTAGTTCTCCTCGAGCATGCAGTGCTGAGCATTTATGCTCATCCAGAACCACTGAAAGTGAAAAAATCAATAAGTTCGAGAACCTTTCAGGTCATCATAATCTTTACTCTTGAATATTTTTAAGCACTTTTTTATCAAAAACTATTTAGAAAGCAAGTACTCGGAGTACTTTTCCAGAAGATCCCAACGTTTTCCTACCTCCGCATTGACGTGTTTTGCGTGTCTAGAACATTCCTGATCGGGAAGTCGACCTTTCGCATTCGAGCTGTAGATGATGTGAGTCGCCGATTTGACGTCTTCCACAATCGCGCCCACTGAAAAATCGAAATTTTCGAATACTTTTCCAGAAAATGAATAATTTTTCCCAAGCTCTAAAGTGGAAAAAGGTGAAATTTTTGAGACGAGTCCTTTCTTTAAATCGAGTACTGCCCAAAGAAATGAGCACTTTCCTTCAAGATTATGAGAGAAGTAATCATTTTTCAAAGGAAAACTAACCATTCGCAATCAGATGTTTCCTCATGTCCTCGTACTCGGCACTCTGCAGACCGTGGAAGTGCATCTTCAGACCCTCGAAAGTGCCCAGACGATGCGCGGAGATCTGAGTTAGTTTTTTTCTTTGTTTTCTAACTAAATATTGAAAAAATATTTTTTCGAGGTTAAAACTTTTTTTTAAATAGACTTTTTATATCAAATTGATTTTATTACGAGTTCTTACGAACCAGGTTTGGATTGGCGCAGTTGAAGTCGATCCTGTCGCGATTTCGCCAGCACTCCTCCACCCACGAGAAGCGCACGATGTTCGCGTGCAGACCGATGCGGACCATAGTCTAGAAAACAGACTTCTCAAAACGTGACCCGCAGAAAAATAGTGTCCATTTTCGAAAGAAAGGATAAAGAAGACATGCTCTTTTCTCTCGATATGACATGCTATTTTTCTGCGGGCTGAGTTTTGAGAAGTCCTGCTAGAAAATTAGATCTTTGAGAACTAATTGAAAATTTTGAAAAAAAAATGCGAAATTCTTCTCGGATTTTTGCGATCATGAAAGAATATGTTTCTAACCCTGTAGCCTTCGCCGCTCGCCTCGTTCGAAATCAGGATGTTCGTCTTGTCGGAGGCCTGGAAGAATAATCCATACAATTTTGAAGAAGAAACAAATTAAAGAAATCGAGAAATTATCCTACATCTTCTAAACAAAGATTTTTCGGGGAAAAAATGTTTCAGGATTATTTCCTTTTTTCTTCAAAGTATTGTATTAGTTAAAAACATTAGATTCAATTCTTCTACACTTTTTTACAAGCGGTGAGTTTTCCTGAAGAAAAAATTCGATTATCCAGCCCCGCGTGCCTCTTTCCTGACATGACCATTCATGTAGTGCACGAGATCCATGCAGCGTCGTTTCCTCTCCTCGGGCAAATTCACTGTCACGATCAGGTCGCGCATCGTCTCGCAGTACACACGGCGATTCAGCTTTGGGGCGGTCAGTTCCTGGAAAAAACTGATAGAAATTTAGAAGATAAAAAAATTTAATCTGAGGGAGATTTCAACAAATAACTCGAAGTTTTACAACAGCCTGGCAAAACTTTAGCCCCAGAAACTTGTATTTCACATTTTTCTGTAGAAATGCTTTCCGGTCAAGTTTTGGCGTAATTTTTTTTGTTTTAAATCATGATGACATGCGACCCTTTCGCATTTGTTGATAATTTATTTAATTTTATTCTTTGCATTTTAAAAATACAAAATCACTGACCGCGCTTCTGTAGTTCCTTGCGATGATGTACCTGGGTCCGATGACGGGTCGATTCGGCCGCGTTACGGTAGTGAAGGCGTTGAAGAGGGGCGTCTCGAAGGCGTTTACGAAAAATACGATGTCTGAATCGTCGAACGCCTCAGTTTTGGACGCCCATTCGAACATCCTCGAGCCGTCAGCGCTGTGCAACAGATGGACTTGGTAGTTGTTCTGAAAAATGATGGATTTTTGGAAAATAAAAAATAGAAATTTGCAACTTTTTCAGAAAGATATAAATTTCATTTAAAAAAAAACTGATCAATTTTAGAATCTCAGTTTTTTTTCTGAATACAAATAAAATATTTTTAAAAATAAAAAATTCTCCTAACCTGGAGAATATTGATAACATGCTGGATCGGCGGCTCGCCCACGATGCAAAGCTTCCTGATTCTGGCCGTTTGTTGCAGGGGCGGATTGTGTTGCTGCTGCTGCAGGAAATTGCCGCCCGAAGCCGCACCCCCAAAACCGCTCATCGCTTCGCCAAAATCTCGATCCGGCGCGACAAAATTGATCAATTCTCAAGGCAAAACTTAAAATGAAGTTTCCTGAAAATTTGAAAATTGGCGAAAAGTAGAAAGGAATGAATCGATTTCCAGGTCAGAAACTAAAATTCTGTAAAATTATGAGTTAGAGAAAGCTACCGTAATTCTCGAATTCCAGAGCGAATGAAAAATACACAAATCTATCGAAAAAATAGGTCGAAAATGAAAAAAAATGTCGACCGAAAATGATCAAAATTGACCATTGGCGCGTGTTTAGCGAGTTTTGGCAAGTAGCTTGTGAGCATAAATGCCCATGCCTTATCCCTTGAAAATAATGAGGAAGACGGGAGATAGGGCCAGCTCTTTGCTTTTCTGCCCACGGCTAAGGTAAATGAGGGACGCTCTCAAAGGATACTAAGGTTTGCAAAGCCGTGTGTGTGAGTATAAAAGAGCCCAAAATCTCATTTCGAGGTCAATTAGAATGAGCCTAATCATTTGTGCCGATTTTCTAACACTTTGACGGACATACAAAAATGATCTTCAGAGCATAAATGAAGGAGATCCTTTATTCAATTACCGAATAATATGGTAAAAACAATAAACCCGTTTTATAATCTTCATAAATGATGAACCATTTCAAGCCGTTAGTAGACTGGTACTTTCTTTACCGAGTAGCCAATAGGTTTGCATGACTCCCTTTCCCTAAATTAACATTTTTATTCCTTCTTACATTTTTCTAGATATAGACAGAACTGAAGCCAGATCGTTCGAGTTTACCCTCCCTCTTAAGACAAAACTTCCTGCCAAAGTCTTGTTGCGTACCACCCTATGCATCACATTCTATGAAACACGTTTGATTTGTGTACTCTCTTTCCTATAACTTTTCGTTCTGGCTGAAAGTCCGCCAAGGTTCGATTTGTTCTCAGCTTTTACCTTGATTATAACTTCGCCCCTGCACTCGGTGACATATTCCGGATACAGCGATGTAAGCAGGTCATTCGCTTCTTGAGACAAGTGTATATGACCGGCTAAATTTTAAATTTTCCAGGAAAATATCGATTCCAAAGAAATTACGTTTCCCATTGCTCTCCATCCGGCTGGCGGTGTTCACCGTATCTCCAAATAAGCAATACCTCGGCATGGTTAGACCCACCACTCCAGCTACACAAGTGCCTGAATTTTTTTCCTATTTTGTTTTGGACTTTACATATAAAATATGACGAAAGCGACAATCAATCTTTGCTTCATTATCAACATTGAAAAATGTTGAAATATTTAGGTGTAGAGCGCTTTGTAACAAAATTTTCCTCTACTTTTGCTATGAAACATTTCACTCCTGTGCAAATCATCCTGCACTCGAATTTTTCCTATTGACATGAAGCTCGCCAACCCGTATGCATCCCAACTCGAATGTTCACGACTTCATTAGGCAAATGAGATATCTTGAAGGTTTTCAGAGACGACAACAATTGTAACGAGAGACTGGCGATCTCGTTGATATGCTCCTTGCCATTTCTGTGAGGTAACCCGGACACGCAGAGATAGCCGTCGCCGATGGTTTCGACCTGCAAATTTTCATTTCAATCTAGGCTATTAGTAGCGACGCGTAAAAGCGGTCATCGGATGCTGGAGTATCGTTGATTGGAGGGTAAAATCGATATTCATTCCACAATTAGAAATTGAATTTGGAGGAACGAAATAATGAGTCGCATCGAAGAGAAACGAATAGCGTGTAATTTTTGAATATCGACACCGCTCTCTTCCAATCAACAATGGCCTATGATAATTGCTTTGAAATAAAGCGTGTTACTTTATAGACGTCATGTTGCTCTATGATAGCGTCGAATGTAGTGTAGAGGTCATTGAGTAGGTTGACGACCTAAAATTACGTCATGTCAATCTGGTCTTCAGAGCTGAATTACTTGAAGAGGAGTGCACTTGCTTGCGAGAGTTGTGAATGACACCACGTCGGAAAAGAATACCGTAACGCTGTCGAAGGTTTCTGGCTCGACGGACTGACCCAGCTTCAATCTATCGGCTACTTGGCTAAATTTGTTTCTTGTTTGATTATCGAGTCATGTCTGTATGATATTGACGCCTAATAAACATATGAATACATATTGATTATTTTGAAACTTATTTAATCACATCATGCCATTTAACTGCCACCAAATAAATTCTTGATTCGTGCATGATTTTGAGAATTATTTCTTCAACCTCAATGAATCATACCAAGGCAACATCCGATACAATAAAATATCGCTTTTCTTCTTTTCTTCGACCAACTCCTTGGTTCTTTCTTCAACCTCTTCCTCTAGCGTCGAAGCATGACGTTCCAAGGCTGATAGGACGTAGTCAATCAGGTTGTCGTTTCTAAACAGATCACTATTGGAAAATTAGCATAAGGTCTACCTTCCATTGCTAATGCCCTTTATCGTGGATCTAACGATGTCCATATCGGGTCTTTTGAATGGATCTTCATCCCAACAATCTCTGACTAGATGGAGCTGAAAATGTGTTTTTATGTTCTCAAAGAATTCCTTATTGCTAATAAAGATTGGATGAGCTTATAGGTGAGACCAAATTTTGGTACCAAAGAAGGTGAGATATCTGCTTCATGAGTCTCCAATGAAGGCCTCAAAGGGTTCCGACCACCTCTCTTCACCAGGAATATGATCTCTTAAATCACAGATCACCAAATTAAAGGGAAATCTTTCACGATCTACCCTCAGCATTCTCTTTTCTATTCTCTAAATTCCAAGCGGAGGATTGGCAGATAAGTTCAGAGCAGATGATAGCGAGTGAGTAGATATCCCCTGCTTGAGTTGGAATTGCGTCAAGGCCTTCACGAAGGAGTTCAGGGGCCGTGTAGAGGAGGTCTAAATTCAGATTTTCAAACATATTGTTTATCCTCTGATGCAAGAATAGTTATGATTTGGCTTGATTTAAATGTTATTGATAAGTGACGGAAGAGTGTTATAATGCAACTACTTTGCTCTAAAGAATAAGTAATATATTCCTTAAACGAACTACTTTCAGCAGTCCTCTTCTCCTGATTCCTGATGAAGGGCAGTCCAAACGAGCCCAACTTCACTTGCCAGCGATCGTTAATCAAACAGCACGATGATGTTAAGTGACCATGATACTTAAGGAATGGAGAGGTGTGGATGAAGTGAAGACCCTGAAATGAAAATATTGCTTATTTCAGAATGCATAAGCTAAAGTGCTGCCATCCTACGTTTGCATTTATTTTTCTAATGATTCCACTTCATTATCACTACTGAATAAGGTACAGATTCTGCAATGATTGTATCCTTTTTCTGTTATTGAATTCGTTTTTTAAATATTTATTTTCTATATACAGTATCCCGTCCAAACTTACACTAGCTATGTCCTTTACGAGGCAAAAAATAAAGAAGCCATCCATTGTTATGATGCCCGAGGCTATAACGTTCTAAAAATGCCCAAAAGAGTGATTGATGATATTTTCGCGGAGCGCACTTTAAGGCTACCCCTTCCACAGTAGCGCCACATCGACATACAGACGGGGCCATCCAAGCACATACCGAAAAAACGGTCGAGGTTGTCGTGCTCTAGTTCACGGAGCTGAAATTTTGATAACTGAATATTTCGATGTCCATTAAATATGGCTTGAAGTCTGAATCCACGAGCACAGACAGATTTGCACCATTGAGTTGGGATTTAAATACCATGAGAGGTGTGACTAAATGAGAGTTGAAGGCGATTTGTGCCACGAAGAAGGTGAGATATGTGCCAAAACTGTAGAAGCTTCTCTCGTAAATTTTGGTACGAAAATGAAACTTATACAAAACCGGATTTAATGCACTTTCACATCACTAAAGAAGCTTCTGAACAAATGTTGATCCAGAAAATATCGAACCTTCCTAATCTCAGCGCATTCTTCCTTCGTCAATAGAGGTCGGAACTCGTGCTTCTCCCCAGCTAGAGCGTCCAAGTCAAATTGAAAGAACGCGAAGCGCTCCGTTTCTGCCTTCGATTCCACAGTGATTTTCGTGGTTTGTGTACCGCCGCTTTGCAGCGATCTTTGAGACAATAGGTCCTAGAATTGGTAATGAAGATCAAGAACTTCTTGAAGATGATATTTTAGCCTCTTGCACTCCACACCCACGTTGTTTTTTCTTCTACCTTTTTCCCCTACTCTCTTCTCGAAAAGTGGGTGCGGAATACAACAGGCCCATATTTTCTAGACACACATTCAGACCTGACGGTTCCTAACTCCCACCTTAACACTGGAGAAGCTCTGCAAGGCTCCATAAGGGATCTTCCATAATCGGTCCTTACGTTTCTCTTCTTCTCTTTTGACTCTAAAGTTAATAAGTTTCATGAAACTGCTTGAATCAGATTAGGATTTGGGATTTGTTATACTGTTGCTCGTTTGATATATTAAAACATATACACTTCATCTCACGACACAACTTTGAAGGTAATAAGTTTCAGGAAACTTAATGAACCAGATGGTGACTTTAAGCTAATTTTAGCTCTGATGAATTCGCATTAAAACAGCTCACTTCATGACATAATAAATCGCCAGACATGTCGCGGTAAATGTTATCACAAAAACGATCGCTAAAATGATAATGATAAAGTAGTAGTCTCTTATGAAGTCGACCGGGCAATTCTTTCCTGAAAATCCTTTACTGGAATTTTATTTTCGAATTTTTACCTGTAAACCCGCATGCCGGTACAGCCATAGGTATGTTTCCTTTGTAACCATCCCAAATTTCATCCTCGTTTCCAACGATAATCGTGAAGTTCTGAATTTTTAATTGGTAGAGGGATTTTCCGCGGTCCTATTTTCTAGGACCACGAAAATACAGCTTTCTTC
This sequence comes from Diploscapter coronatus, assembly GCA_964036155.1. Lineage (NCBI taxonomy): Eukaryota > Metazoa > Nematoda > Chromadorea > Rhabditida > Rhabditidae > Diploscapter > Diploscapter coronatus. The sequence continues at coordinate 464,466 of OZ038422.1, read as the reverse complement.
CCATCGATGGAGATATTCGCTAGGTTTCTTGGGTTGTAAGTCGAGTTTAGATTGATTAGGTTCATGACGGGGCACCGCTGACCGTCTTCGTTGATGTTAACGAAACCGGACATTCCTTAGATTTAAATAGTTAAATTGCAGATTTTGATAAAGTAGATTTTAGAGATTTTCATATAGTTTTGATAGATTTGATGCAATGATGAAGTTGATTTTGTTTATCGCTTCCAAACAATTTACTCAAGCTTAAAACATTTTACCTTTAATATCCCTTTTTGATAATTTATGACTTGATATTTCAGGTAAATGGATAATTTCTCAATTATCGTCAAATCTAAAATAGAAGTTCATAGACTTCTATTTTTCGAAAACAAAATTCAAATTTCAAACCGCCATAACTCTTCATCTAATGACCGTGATCACTTCAAATCACGAATAAAGCCACACTGCAAACTCAAAAGAGCATGATAAAAAGCTTCCTTAGATGATCTGAGATGGATAATGGATAGTTCTGGCATTTTGGGGGTGGACTTCTAATTTAGCGAGACTACTATTTTAGATTTGACGTTAATTTTCTATTGTAGTTACAGACCTTCAAATTCGATAGCGGTGTTTCTCCGCATCAGACTTCCATTGGTGACGTGGCCGCCCTCCATGACGGTCTTGTTGACGGCCCTCGCGAAGAGGTAGGTGATGTCGTGGAACTGGTCCGAGTAGACGGAGGCCTGCGAATAATTCACATTAATATCGTCGTCGTTGCCCTCGCCCGACACAGATCAATCTTGACGGGAGAATAAGGTGGATTTTAAGAAATCATACCTCCTGCACTAGTTATCCTCAAATCACTCTCACCCTTTTGTAGAAGTTATCCCGCTTTGTAAACGTAGTCCGCTTCGTATAAAGGACAGGGCAAGGTAGGCCATTTGGATCTCAAATGATGAGTGCATTGAGTAGATTGCTCTGGTAAAAAATTAGCCTATCTTGCTCTGTCCTTTATATGAAGCGTACTACGTTTACAAAGGGGGTAACTTCTACAAATGAGTGAGAGTAGCCTGAAGGTAACTAGTGCAAAAGGTCAGAGATCGCGATGATTATACTCATTTCTGATAAATGGTCTTGCAGCAGTCTTAGACAGGACGATCGACAGGGATTCGTTTCAATCCACCCCCTATATTTTATTTCCATCTAACGAAAATGTTACATAGGCCAACTTACAGATCTATTTCATCTTTGTTTGATAAAACTATGATATCTATATTTTTAAAAATAATATCGACCTCGCTTGCAGAGAAATGCAAATTTTAGGAACTGACAGAGTTATTTCACCTCTTGATAATCCGAATTCGCGCACTCGACGGTACAATTGTACGGAGGTAGTCTCATCTTCTGAATGACTTCTTTCTTGAACTCGGCGTAGATCTCTCCTTCTACAGAAGTGGCGAGCAGCTGGATTTGAAGATCAAGCTTTATTTTGGAGCCATATTATTCTGTTTCAACATTTAAAATTATCCTCTTCTTGGGGCTATTCTATTGCAGTTTTTACCATATTCGCAGACATAGTGCACGTTATATAGGGCATACGGATAGGATCAGATGGGATGATTTTGATATAAAACGATGAGAGTAAGGAGTAGACTATTCTGGCAAAAAGCACCCTACCTGCCCATATCTCTATATCTTTATCACATGCACTACGTTTACGCATCTGGTAAAAAAAAACTAAACTGGTAATGGTAAACTTATGGTAAAAGCTACAATAGGCCCTCTTCTCGAGATGACATAATTTGAAGCATGTGACTAAAATTGTATAGAGTAGTTTTATTTCATTCCAACTCCCTCTTGCATTAGAACTTAATAGAAATGGCTTCGAAGTGTGGTAAAATTTAAAACATAGACATAAAACGCACAGTCATCGTTCTCCTGTATCCCTGTCTGACATCGTCGTCCCTTCCATCGGGTTTGTCCGACGTGTCCTCCCAAATCGGTAGTACTTCGCCAGAGGAAGACGTTTGTTCTAGATGTATGTGTCCGTTCATCGCAACTACGCTACTTGCAGATCTAGGGAGGACTTAAATCAGAAAGCCCGCGCGATCTACCCGCTATAATATGTTCTATAGTTTTGTATCCCTAACCTAAAATCTTCAAAAAGTTTCGTTGCACATGCTCGGTTATAGCGACAATTTCGTTTGTATGCGACCTATCATCCCCCGTATATTTTCACCGTCTGACGAAAGTGCTCCCTGGGTCTGACTACTTATGGCATACCGTAAGCAGTTGATTTTGAAGCGGCGAAGACGTAGACGTACTCTTCACTGAGCATTCCCAAGTCGTAAGCGGCTAACATGATCTTCCGCTTGAGTCGGGACGCTTCCGGCATGCACACTACGACAACTGAATTTGGTTGGATCATTTTATTATTGCTGATCGGAAAGCAAAGTCGATATTCATGCAGAGCAGTTAAAAATCGAATGTTAGAGGAGCGAAATAGTGCGTCGCGTCAAAGAGAAACGAGACGAATGGCGCAATTTTTGAATATCGACGCGTTCTTTTCCAGTCAATGAGTTTTCTTTTGTTCTTGCCTTGAAGGAAGTTTGGCAAATTTGTTGATTTGGTTATGATCAATTGCTAAATTTTAATGTTGAAAATGGAAAAAAATGAACGTTTAGAAATTGACAAGGTTTTCAACTATGTCGCTGTTTTTTTAATGGATAAGATAGATACTCACTTCTAGCGGTGGTCTTAATACGCTCCATCTGACGAGCAACACCGGTAGAAGTTGTATCAACGAGTTGAATTATCCTTGAAATGGTCGTGTAGTTGGAATCGACGGTTATTTCCTGAAACGGGGTTACCTTTTCCACAGGACTATCGGCAGAGTGTAAATCCTTATCCTAGTATAACATGCGCAATATCATATCCAATTCTGTTCTCCCCACGCTTTATCATGTGATGAGTGTTTATAAACAACATCCGTCAGCGAGTTCTTTGCCGATAGTCTTGTTTTTTCATTTGAACGAATGAAGCACGTAAATTGAGTCAATTCGTCTTTTTAGTTATGCATAACCTTTTTTAATTTATTCTGTTTCATAGCATGTGGATTTTTGGATCAAAGATGGGACGGAATTCCGGCTCAGTAAATTTTAAAATTCTGTTCCTATTTTGGATATGTTCTAGAGAAACTGATGATGGTTTTGAAGAATGTGATATGACTCCAATTGGACAATCTTTATGGATACAAACATTCAAACTTCACCTCCAAATCGTCCTTGATATAGCCGCATTTATCGTCGTCGTAGTAGAAATAGGCAAATTCAGTCCATCCGAAATAGCGCATTGTCTCGTGTATCGCCACTGCCACTCTAAACCGTGTGAGTTTTTGCCAAAAACCAATCAACCCCCTCCATACGACTGAGCCACGGGGTTAATGTTGACGGTGGAAGGGAACCTATCGACGTTCGTTAGCTCGGTGGTGACGGTTAATCCCCAGACAAAGGCAGCGATGTTGTAGTAGGCTGCTAGATTGGCTACTGCCATAGCAGCTAAAGTTCACTTGATCGAAAAGTATTGTAGATGACCGATAACTTGGGACGAAATAAATAAGTAATGCAAGAATTCGAATATGCAAAGTGTGCATTGCGTGTTTACAAATAGTCGTCACGCTAATTTACTGAATCGATGAATTGTCGCAAGGTTTGCTGCAAACAACGCGCTAATTTCTTCTGCACATCAAAATTGCGTTTCATTTTTCGCTGTCTCAAGTTATCGATCGTTAACAATAGTGATCTATCAATTTTTGTTATATTTATAGAGATTGTTAGCTAATAAGGCATAATTAAAGAAAAAGCAAAAGTAGCGCATAGCATGATTAACGATATTACAACTTTACGAATTTAGCCATGTTAAAATTGAACAACTCACGCAGATTGCAGCTAGGCCCAATGATAGCCGAAGCATTGTATTCGGTAAGGAGTTTAACAGCATTTCCAGCTGCCAATGACTCGTGACAATCACCGAAGGCGTAGATGAATCTGAAAATTGAAGTTTTAGGGTCCAACAATTTATTCAACTAAAAATATTGTTATGATCTCATCAGTACTTCAGCAGAGGTTTCTTGAAATTAGCTATTCAACATATAAAATATATAATAGAGATAATGAATGTTTCCGAATTTTATTAGAATAAATGAGTTCGTAATTTTTTTTTTTGATATTTCGTTTCTATGGTCATTAAATACAATTTTCAATAATGCTTCCAAATTTTATGGAAAACAAATACTTTATGAATATTTTGACTATACCCTCCAAGGTATTGAGATAGAATTGAAAAAAAATGTTTCAAATTATCTTGAGAAAGAAAAGCATTATGAATATTTTAATAGTATATTTCTTGTCGTTATAATGATATTGAAAAAATCGAACTGTAGATCAATCCCATCTAGCAACTGCTCTTTGTCAACTCGTTCCAAAGCGATTTCCATTGCACTCGCGGTGGTTTGCCATCCGACATAGTCGGTATATTCAGGGTTGTTTCGAGACATGATCACTCCCACCCGAAGTGGCGTTTTCTGAGCATGAAGAAAAGATAGAGTAATCTGAAATTCAGTTTTAAATTATGTAGATCTTCAGAATGAACGAACGTTAAAAGTAATCTAAGATGAATTTGTTAAATTTCGCTCTATCTATTCTGAATTTAAAATGAAAGTTCTGATCTAATTCGAACGGCTTGAACAATGCAAATGTTTATATTCATTTGTGTGCAGGATTTATCTGAAACATATGTGGGGAAAAACTTACAAAAACAATGAAATTCCTGAATATTACCATTGCTAGATCATCATTTTAGATAGGAAATTTAAAGATAGAGATACCTATCTTGGCTTATAAATAATAGATAAGTTCTTTATAGAGAAAAATAGGAATGTCATCAAACTGAAGCCTTATTTCATCGAATTTGAACTCTTATTGTGGGTTTTTCGAGTTGAAATGAGCAAAAATGAAGCCAAAAGTGAGAAAATTCGAGAACTAATGATATTTGTTTTTCCTATCAGAAGGATCTCATCTTTGAAATTCCAAAAAAATACTTTTAGGCTTCGTCTCGAAATCTAGCATCATGTGGTTAAAGATAGAAGATAAAACCCAGATGATATATCCATTTTTTCGATTTAGTCTCAATTTTTGAAAAATCGCATCATATCACGAAATCTAACTTGATCTCAAAAATGGGCTCAGACAAGTATAATAATAAAGATGATTTAGGCTTCTAGGAAAAGACCGGTTTTTTTCTTTTCTTCTCCTGCTTCCTCATACTATTTCTTAGAAAAGCTGATCTTTTTCTATGAGCCGATGATTTATGATAATCATTAATGATTCATGATAAAATAAGTATTCATTTGCAAAGCCGAATGAAAAATCATTCTTTCTTGTGCAAACTGTGTTCACTAACTGTGTTCCCTTATCAATTATGCTCGCCCTTTACACGCGTATTTTTTCGTCAATTTCGTCGCTGGATATTCCTTTACTTTTTATTTTCCTCGTTTTCTCAACGTCTTTTTATTTTTTCGATTCAGAAGTGCTTTTGACGTCATCTAGGGGCACCGCCTAATGAGAAGAAACCCAGAAATTCGAATAAATGGACAGTTTTGATGTATTTTTTATATTTAAAAAATTTGAATTTTTAAAATCTAATTATTTTCAGCCCAAGACCAGGAAAAATGTCGATCCGTTTAACGGATTGAACTACGAGAGCTACTTGACGCTACGAAAAAATGTGAGGGACTGGGAGAATTTGGGGGTACATTTAAAAATTTTGTATTATTTTATTCAAATGTTTGTCTGTTTTCATTTATTTTATTTTGAAAATTCCAGGAATCTGACCAAAGCAAGGGCGAAAAAATCAGTCTGGTATGCTACAACATTCTGTGTCCGGAGACGTTCAAGCGATGCCTCTATTTGTATGATCATTTGTGAGTTTTTAACTGTTCTACAGATTTCTCAGAAAAAGAACATTATTCGAGGTGGTGCGAGTGCGAGAAGGCGCAGGTTTTAAAACTATTTGAGTTTAGAGAATTCTTTCCATAAATTGACCTTTTAAATTTGGCAAATCTTTTGTTTCGTTTAATTTTCAAAAATTTAATCAGCTCTTAGAGTCTTTGCACCCTCCCACGTTAAACATGTCACAGCGGGAAGAAAGGCGAGAAAACTCGAATCTTTTCTCATTGTCTGTCACCGCGCACCCCTATGCTATTTCCCCTTTCTTCTCGGTGTCATGTTTAACGTGGAAGTGTGCAAAATTTGAAGGCCTGAGTTTAATTTAAAAATTTTTGTTTTTTTTATTTCAGAGTCCACACTGGCCTTCTTCATTTTGCCTCTTGGAACAAGCGATTCAAGTCTATGGTGGAAGAACTGAAGAGCTTCAATGCGGATATTATTTGCATGCAGGTGATTTAAAAAATTACTAGAAGAAAAATAGGTTAAATTTCCAGGAAGTCCACATGGATTGTTATTCGGACTTTAACAATAGTCTGAAATACGCGTATGATGGTATCTACAGAAAGAAGAATTTTAGTTACTGTCATGACGGTTGCGCGATTTTTTACAGGTATTTTTTAAATTGCCAATCTTTGGAAAATTAATCCATTTTCTTTCGTCTTGGTTTTTTCGCCAGAAAGAGTCGATGAGCTTTTAAAGAATACCGTTTTTATCGATTTGAAGAAGAACAAGAAAAATACTTCAGAAAGGACCGCTTCAAGAAGGTGTTCTACGAAGACGTCGAGTTCGTTGTGAAGGGAAACAAGTATCTGGATTATCCTCATATCGGTAAAATTAAAGTGTTTTGGCGATTTAGTCTTAGTCCTGGATTGCTATAGCTTTGTGGACCCACTAATTTCTCTGCTTAAAAACTCGAAACCATAATAATTTTGGCAGAACGATTTAGTTTCCTGGTCGAATTTTTTAAGCTAATTTTTCTAGTAGTTTTTTTTCTTTCAGGTCAAGTTCTTGTGCTCAAATCTCGGAAAACCGGTGGGAAATTCATCGTTGCAAACACGCATTTGATATTCCGGAGTGAGAAAGGCGACATTCGACTTGGTCAAGCGGTTCGTTTGCTCGCCTCTGTGCATAAGGTCAGTTTCGAATCCTTCTGTATTTGCTATTTTTTTCTTTTAAATGCATCTTATTCGATTTTTACTTTAACTGACTCGGAAAATTTATCAATTATATCCAAGTTTAAAGTGGAGGAAATTTTAAAATTAATGTTGAAAAAACGGAAGCGAATTTTAGAAAAGTTTTTACTAACAACCTATTTGAAATTGCACATATTTTCCACTTTAATGTGAATGAAATTTCTAAATTAGTACTGAAGAAGGGTGGATTTAAACGAAACTTATTGATTTTTATTTAAAAAATTTCAGCTCATCCAAGATAAGAAGTACCCCAAGGATATTCCGTTCATTTTCTGCGGAGATTGCAACTCCGAACCGAACTCAGGGTTTTATCGGTTCATTGTGGATTCGAGGTGATTTTTTTTTTTTTTTTTAATTTCTGACTAATTAATTGAGATTTCTATTGCTATGATAAGGAGTAGGACTGTTAGCTGGATTTTATAATTTTTGAAAAAAATATTTTTCAGGCTCAATATTGATCGACTCACAAGCGATGAAGTCTCGAATTACGATACGCCCGGTAACAAAATGGTAAGATTTTTTTTCTTCTTAACTTTGATTTTTGGCAAAAAATCGTTTATTCTTCATTGAATTGTAATATTTTCCATCAAGAATTGTTTATTTTTGAAAAAAAAAACCTCGAACTTAAACCTATTTGAAAATGATTTTAGGTCGATATGCGGACCATTGTACCGCCGCAACTCGATATCACGAGACGGTCCATTTACAGGACTTTTGATAGAGGTGAGAATTTGAATTGATTTTTTTTTTCGAAAAATTCGCAGACCGGGATTGAATTTTCCTGAAATAGCTGTCTTTTCAAATTTCAGCCGAATCTCCAGTGGATCGTCAACTCGTGACTCACCCGTTCCATTTCAAATCGGTCTACGACGAAAACATCAACGATAATTCGAAGGTGGAGTTTGCTTTTAAATTTTGTTTCTAAAAATGAAATAAAACTGCAGATAGAAAACTTTTTTTAATATATATTTTCATTTTCGAATCTTTAAAGTAACAGAACTAATGTTAGAAATTTCCTTATTTAGACTTTTACATTTTAAAATTTCATTGGTTTTAATTGGTATTTTAAACGTTCCTAATTTTAAAAATATAATCAAATAGGTATTTTAATAATCAATTTTTCTAAATTAAAGAAAAAAATAACCATGAATGTTCTTCAGGTGGGCATATCGACGTACCATTTGCGTTCGGGTCACCCAGACTTTATTTTCTATTCGAATTCGATAGAAAATAAGGCAAAATCGGGAACGAGTTCCGATTCGGATGGTGATATTCAGGTATATTATTATTTTAAAATTTCTTTTTAATCGATTTTTGTTTTGAAGTTATTGTTTTAATCTCAGATAGTCTATGACTCCACCCAAAACTATCAGCCGATGGAAATTGTTCCTATTCGAAGATTGGGATTGCCGAGTCTGGGAAACCTCAGCAAATTGGGTATTTTTAAAATATTTAAAAACAAAATTTATTCAGTTTCATTTTTTATCGACCCATAAAGCATTTGAGTCAGACCTGAGAAATATACGGAGTATTAGATCGCATTACTATCGTGTAATTAGGTTTTTTCTTTATCTGAAAGTTATTCCTGTATTGAGGAAATTTGAACATTTCTGTTCAACAAAAATGTTCTTTTGTTCTATAAAAAATGCCACAATGAATGTTTTTGTTGTTGTTGTTGAGCAAAAATTGAACTTCCTGTTCAACAGACTTTAAAACTGTTCATAACATATCGAAATAGTATTTGCGTCGGGCTAAAAATATTCAAGGGTAAAAGTTGTGCGCGACCATCATCAGTCAATTTTTCCCTAGTGCTGAATTTTTCTAATTTTTTTTCAAAAATTCGAATTTTCCAGAAAAATGGCCGAACGAATGGGTGCCGTCCGATCATATTCCTTTAGTAGTCGAATTCGAGTTGCAGAAGATCACGGGAAACGAGCAAAACGGGTCCACTGCGGGAAGCAGCAATGCGAAAATTTAGCAAATTTCAACCCTCAATTTCTTCGAAGGAGAAAATTTTGGGCTAAATTTGTTCTTTTGTACTTGCTTAAAATTTAGTTTTTCTGAAGTAGAAAATTTTGGCTAAGATTTTTAAATTTAGTCTTTTTAATTGAAATAGCAAGTTTTAGATGTTTTTTTTTTCTTTCTGGTAGTAATTGTGATTGAAAGTACTCGTATCTAAATTGAGGAAATGCTCAATTTTTTTTTTTTTAAATATCCTATTTTTGCGAAAATTTCATCCTGCCCTAGCCGCTTTGTGTTAGAATTGTGAAGCAAGGTTATATTTTTCGTATTTTTTCTTCACTTTCTTACTTTACCTATTTTTCACGAATCTCACCTTTGAATCAAACTTTTTCATTGAAACAACTTAGGTATTGATCGGAGTAAAAGCTTGAATATCTTCTTTTTTAATGGCTATTTTGATTCAGAAAATTTTAAAAATGAATTTTATTGAGCTTATGGAATCTAAAATCGAAGAGCTGTAATCTTTAAACATGTCATTTTATCATCGAACGTGCAAACAAATAAATCGATTTTTACAACTATTCTTTGATCTATAGTTTTCTAGGCACTGATATGAGTGTAGCTATGATTAATTATTGATGAAAATTTATCTGAACTAGTGAATAAAACTCGTCTTTTAGAAGAGTCTAGTTTATTTGGGTCTGAAAACATTATCTATTTACCTTTCCGAATGACGTTTACTATAAAAGATTTCAAATTGCACAATCTAACTCGCATATTTTTATCGATAAAACCCCATTCATTTCGTCATTTTCGCCAAAAAGTGGCGTTTTTTAGATTGTAAACCCAGCAAAATGTTTCCTTATCAAATTTATCAATAATCGTATCACTCTATAACAGACCCGAGACAATTAGCGCGCTATAAATGGTATAATCGCGTCGACTTTTGGCAGAAACGTCGCCATTTTTGAAAACTTTGGTGCAAGATTTGACCTATTTTTGAAAATTTCTGATTTTCCTATGAAAAAATGACCGATTTTGATGATAGGTACGTTGAAATTGCAAAGATTCTCTCAAATAAAACTTGATTTTCAGAGAAGATCTTCTTGATAGTGATAATTCGGACGAAAAGTTAGTCGAGATTTTATATATTTTTTTATTTGATTTTTTTGTTCAGTGACAATACCAAAGTCTCAGCGTTTTCGGTGATTAAAGGATTGGTATGTGTGTTTTTCGGCAATTCTGAACATTTTCGGGCATTTACAGAATAATTTTGCAAAAATTTAGTTTTCCTTAACCACTGGATTTGAGAAACTTATATTTTCGATTGGAGTAATTAGCGCTATGGCGAGTGGGCTAGGATTGCCTATGTTAGCCCTGCTGATTGGTGATTTGGGGCAAAGTTTCATGAATCTAACTAACGTACTGTTAAATACTACGGGTAAAATATTGAAAATATCAATACATATTATTCTCAATTTTTATTGAAGTTATCATGCAAATTTCACTAAGATTAGCATATAAAAAATTATTGAAATTAGTATACTAATTTTATTAAAATTAATAAGAAACTTGTATATTTTAGACCCTGAAACTAGGCAACACGCTTTGGATATCTTTGTTAGTGGTATGACTCGAAACTGTCTGGTCTATGTTTATGTCGGAGTCTTTACCTTTATTACTGTTGCGCTACATGTAAATTTTGTGATTATGCTAATTTCGAAGATGAACAACAATTTAGAGCTCTTGCATTGGATATGTAGGGGAGTGCATGATATTCCGATTACGGACCACTTTCATGGGTCATATTTTGAAACAGGTCAGATTTCAGCGCTTTTAAAACTCTTTAAAATTTTGAACATTTTCATGGATTATTTGTAAACTATTGCGTTCCAGCTATGACTATTAAATTGGTATAATTTAAACCCAGTCTTTATTTTTAGGACGCCGTTCAATTTGATCGAAATCCCACGGGAAAGTTCACCGTTTTGCTCAACGATAATATCGAGCGAATTAGGTAAAATACCTATTTTATTAGTTTAATTGGCCTTGCTTTTCCTTCTTTAACAAAATTCATCCTCGAATTTGATGAACTTTACAGAAACGTCTTTTTCCTGGAGATTATGAATTTTTAGAGAAGGCATCACGAACAAACTCGGTTGGACGATTCAGTTGATTTCCGAATGCATCATCGCTTTTGCTAGTGGGTATTCGATAAACTGGAAATTAGCATTAATCGCTTCGACAGTATCTCCGTTTTTACTGACTGGAACGATATATCTGGCTAAAGTATGATTAAGGATATTTTCACAAATCATAATTGTATTTAAAGTTAGATCTACCTTTCACAAAGACAAATTTTAAGTTAAAATTTTGTACTTCGAAATATATAAATTTCCTAACTTAAATTGTAGATAGTTAACTATAAAACGTAACATTTTTAGTAAAAAAAATACTTAAATATGCATTGCATAAATTTGAATTTATCGTAAATTAGAACTGCAAAACATGATATTTGAAATAACAAGAAAATGCGCATTTGAAAATCTATCTATGTTTAAAGGCTTTAATTTCAGTGGATGTCCGACATGTACGAGAAGAAGTCGAAGGAAAATGAAAAAGCCGGGGCAATCGCCTCTCAAGCCTTAGGATCAATAAAAACCGTCATGGCTTTCAACGGCCAATTTAGGGAACTTTCGAGGTACTTTCTTTCCAAGAAAAACACGATTTATGCATTTTTTAGATACCAAAAGATTCTGGAACTCAGAAAGTGGATCGCGATAAAGTACAAGATCTATTGTGGGATACTAGACGGATTTCAGTCGTTTAGTTTGTGAGTAAATTCAACTGTGGCTAGCTTCATGAGCTCGTAATGTCCTTAATGGACTCACTGGAAAGATGCAATATTTTGAAGCTTATTGTATCTTTATATTAATGCAACAAATAATTTCGTCGTACTATCTAATCATTAAAATTGTCGGAGGACTCAAATGTTTGTATCATATATCTAAAGTGATAATTTTTCAGATATGCGGTGGAATTCTGCGCGTATTACTTCGGCACACTCTACGTCTACCAAGGAGACATCAAGGTAATTTTAACTAAAACCATATAAGGCGCTTTGTATTCTACGCCCACTTTTGAGGAAAGAGTAGGGGAGGGGGGGATAGGGGAAAAGAAAAAAAAGTGAGTGTGGGTATGGAATACACGAGGTCAAGCACATATTATTTCTTAAAATACGAAGCAACGAATTGTCTGAATATCTAATTTAGGGCGGTGATGTGATGAAGGTTCTATTTTCCGTGCTATTCGCCACCCATAATCTGAAGGAAGGCGGTAGCCATTTGTCGGTCATCGGCATGGGCATTGGAGCTGCGAAACCACTAATCAGGTGGTTGAAAAGGGTACTGTTTAATTTAATAGTTTAGATTATTTATCTCAGACACGATTGACGGTACCCGTCATCACAAATTCGACTCTTTATTGAATGAGGAAAATTTTTGAACACATGGTGCAGTCGAGAGATGAGCCCATTGAATCGTTTCAAAATTTGAAACATATCGTTGTTTTTAAAGAGTACTCCCTAGGCTATATCATTGTATTATATGAAATTATCGTTGATTGGAGAGCAAAGTCGATGTTCATGCAGCAGCAATTAGAAATCGAATTTGAAGGAGTGAAATAGTGCGTCGCGCCGAAGAGAAACGAGACGAATAACGAAATTTGCTGAATATCGACGCGTCCTCTCTCCCAACTAACAATACATCAAATTATCGAAATTCACGAAACATAGCATTTGTATTTAGGAACCCGAAATCGAATCTGAGAGGAAAGACGGTAGCAAGCCCTCGGTTCTGGAGGGCAAGATCGAGTTGCGGAATGTCGTCTTTGCGTATCCAACCAGATCCGAGACTAATGTACTGAAAGGGGTCTCGTTTTGTGTGGAACCTGGTACTTTCATATTATTTTTAAAAAGGTGTTTTGGAAAAAAAACTAAAGACATGATGAATTAATACGAAAAAGGGTATTATATCTCTACGGCAACCTGTAAATGATGATAATGACGGAATGGGCATAACGCGCGAAACAACGAAACACGCGTTTTAGTGTTTGACGAAACGTAAAAAATGACCGAACACAATAGAAATTGGCAGGATTTGTTAAGAAAAAGGGCGCATTTCGTTAAATACTAAAAAACGTTTCGTCATTCTGTCATTACACCATTTACAAACTGCTATTCCTGCCTACATGATTTTTATATATAATAAGGAATAATTTAGCATCGTGATATTTTGGGGTTTCAAAAACAGTCGTTTAAAACTGACTTATTTATTAGCATTACATGCTAATTTAGGAGAGAAAGTAGCTGTGGTGGGCGCCAGTGGCTCAGGAAAATCATCGATAGTCAATTTGCTCCTAAGATACTACGAGCAACATCTGGGAACGGTAAGATTAAGATAAGTTATAATTTTTTAAAAAAAAGTTTGATATGGAATATTTTGAAAAGTTACATTTAAAAATTAATTTTTGCTTTAGAAGGCTTGTAACGTAGTGAACTTAATGCTCATTGCGTTAGATAATATAGTGCTATTGGGCGTATATAAATAGGAATATTGACTTTTGAAAATGTGAAACTTACAGATAAAAATCGACGGTATAGACTTGCGTGATCTCGACATAAACTATCTTCGATCCAAAATCGGAATTGTTTCCCAGGAGCCCATATTATTTTCCGGTACTATCGAGGAAAATATTAGGTAAAAGTATAGATTTTATAATGGATCAAGTATGGCCTTCATTTTAATTTTAAGTTAACCCTAAAATAATGAAATAACATTTTGTTGAGTGTAATAATCCTAGATTCGCCAAGCCATCAGCTACGCTTCCTGAAATTTACGACGTTCTAAAACGAGCTAATGCCTACGATTTCGTGTCTGCGTTTCCGAAGGGCATCAAAACAATTGTTGGAGAAAGAGGAACACAATTATCGGGCAATTAGCTGCTTAATTACCATAATTAAATAGCTTAATTATAGGCGGTCAAAAGCAGCGAATAGCAATTGCGAGAGCGCTGATTCGAGAACCGGAAATATTGCTGTTAGATGAAGCGACGTCGGCGTTAGATTCACAAGGCGAGGCTGCGGTTCAGAAAGCGATTGATAAGGTGAAGGTTTTAAATTTTAACGTCAATGACCATCATCTCGAAGATCATTTAACACGATTCGGAATTAAATGCAGACCTCTCAAAACTCGACCCGCAGAAAATAGTGCACCTGTTCAAGAGAGGAAAAGAAGACATGCTCTTTTTCTCTCCCAACACGACGTACAATTTTTCTGCGGATGTAGATTTGGGGGTCTTTACGGGTCGAGCTGAGAAGTTTGTTAAATGAGCAATATTTTAAACGTAATCAAATTTTATGATCATGCTATATTAAAACCTCATTGTCAGTACGAGTCGATCATTAGTATATGCGAATTAATAAGATATCCTCGTTATTTTGAAACGTACTTAATGTTTTATATTTAAGTAATGTTAGATAGACTTTGAATGAGGAGGGATCAAGAACGTTCGACGAAAAGGCTTCTTTAAACTTCATTAATTTTGCAGCATTTCTTTCTTATAAACAAGTTTTAGGCCTGTCAGAACAAGACCACTTTGATAATTGCTCATCGGCTAGCGACTATTCGGGATTGCACGAGGATTTTCGTCATGAATAAGGGGGAGGTTGGGCCTTTTTGTTATTAACTTCGATAAAATACACCTCTTTAAAACTATAAATTAGTCAAATAACACCTAATTCGGCGGCAATTTGTAAAATACGGACTTTTTCAAATTATAAAATAATAATATGGACTCTATTTTAACATAATAATTTATGATAAAGAATAAAATACACCAATTTTTAGATAATAGACGTCGGTTCTCACGATGAACTAATGTCGAAAAGGGGTGAATATTACGAAATGGTGATGGCACAGTCGCTAATGGAAATTGGCGAAGATGGCGAGGAATATAATCCGAGTGGGTTGAGAAAACGAAGAACCACTTCCAGGACAGTGTCACATGAGCCACCAGAGGTAGGTTTCAGAAAGCGTAATATTTTGAAGACTTTTAAAGGGGGCAGTTTGATCGATCTGATGACATAACGAACCTAAATAAAATTTGACAAAAAAAAAACTCATGAAGATCAATATGTTTCAAATTTGGTTGTTTTAATGATACGGTAACATAAATAACGTAATAATTTACATAAGAAAACTGATGAAGATAATTATATTCCTAATACAAATAGTTAATTTTAATGTTATGATGGCTTTTATGATATTTTAATTATAGTAAAATGCGTTTTTTTTTTATTTTTAATTTCCAGAGACTATTCTCTAGCCAGCACTCGATCCTATCTCAATCTTCCCATCCGGAAATACCAGCATACGATGACGATGTAGAGCGCTTAAAGAAAGGTTTTTTTTTTTTAAATCCGGTATTTCTTACTTTATAATTTAGAACTTGACGAAGAGGGTGCGGAGAAGGGTAGACTGATCAAACTAATGACATATTCGAGGCCTATCATGATTCTGATTATCACTGGGCTGATAGTTGGTGGAATCAAGGGTCTTTGCAAACCATCGTTGGCATTCATCGTTTCAAAAATGATCGATGTAAATTTTATTATTATTTTTTTACAAATTTTCCATAAATTCACATTTTAGGCATATTCTCATACAGGTGAAGATCTATTAACTTTGGGACATAAATGGGCTAAACTGTTCTTGGTGGTGGGCATTCTAGATGGTGTGTGCTGGTTGGCTTTGGTAGGTTTCGAAATTTTCCCTTGATATTGCATTAAGAATTTTAGACATATATATGTATATGTTGATAATATTTGTATTTCAGCGAATAATCTTCGCATTCGCTTCCGAAAATCTCGATGTTAAGCTGCAAATGGACACTTTGAAGCACTTACTTAGAATGCAGTGTTCATATTTCGACGATCAAAAACATAGCTCTCAAAGGCTTGCAACTCGATTGTCTACTGATGCGGCTAATGTTAGATGTGGAGTGGATTATCAGGTGATTTAGTCGCTAATTACGCGTGCTCAGAGGCAATTTGGAAGAGCAGTTATGTCGTGTAGCACCGTTGCATGCGAAATAAAAGGGATTTTTTATGGGAGAACTATCGTCGCCTTTTATTATTTCGTATGTAACGATGCGATTATTGCAACTGCTTTTTCAGATTACCTATTCGGAAATCTCGCAACTCTACGAAATACTATCTAGGATTAGGAGTGGATAGAAAAAGATATGGAAACGCGTTCCCTCACTTTTGTATGCTATATTTTATCAAGTAGCGAGATTGCGAAATTTTCGAAGTTTCCTATTTGCATAACATCGATTTTAATTCTACTATGATTATGATTTCAGCTAGGCCATGTAGCAACGATGATCGTGGCCTTAATTGTCGGCATGACGGTGGCATACATTTATGGGTGGAAAATGGCTTTATTGGTAAAAAACTTGATGATATTATGAATCTTCAATTGCTTTATTGTCTGACGCTTTTCTATTGAAAAGTATTTAGACATCGTCAACCTTCCCCTTGAGTATGTGGGCTGAACATAAACTAGCGCACTTTCTGGAAGGAGCTACCAAGAAGGACGCTAGGTAGCGCTAATTAACTATTTAATCCTAATATTAACATCTACCTCAAGTTTAACATGGCCTCTTGTATTCCACACCCACTTTTTTCCTTTTCCCTATCTCCTTTCCCTACTATCTCCTAAAAAGTGGGCGTGGAATACACAAAAGGTCGTTTAACACGATTATGGTACAATGTTACTATTTCAGGGCTCTAGAAGCTGCGTCAAGAATTGCTATTGAAGCGTTAGAAAGCGTTAAAACCGTTCGAGCTTTGTCTATGGAGAAAGTTGTGATGAACAGAATTGAATCAATTTTGGAAGTAGCGCAGAAGTCGAATAGACGAAGGGCTTGGATTCAGGTGAGCTTTAAAAATTGTGGATGGAGCTTAAATTTGAGATCTACAATTCCAGGGCTTGGTCTTCGGAGTGGCGTGCTCGTTATTCTGTTTCCTGTATTCTTTGAGTTACGCGTTCGGAGTCTATTTGGTCTATCATGGACAAATGTGGCCTATCGATGTCTATGTGTAGGAAAAGTCAACTTTTTTAGCCTCTTTTACTTTTTATCCCTTTTCTGGAAAATAGCAAGAGAGAGAGAAAAACGGGATAAAAAATACAAGCCTTTTTTTTTGTAAATTAATGTACTATGTTTAATTTATTGATTCCTTTCAAGCTATTCACTATTTTTTATTCTAGGGTCATGCTCTCCATCACTTTGGTCATGAACAATTCTTCTCAAGCAACCGCATACTTCCCTGAATACATCAAAGCTATGTATTCGGCGGGGCTGATCTTCAAGGCACCTAGGTTTTCAATCTTCAAAATTGAATTTAAATTTAGATCCTGGACGAAAGGCCAAAAATCAACAATCTATCGAACAAAGGCACGGGCCCCGACGCGAAGAGGGAGATTTCTCTGCAAAATGTCGAATTTTCATATCCACAAAGGCCAAGTCATACAATTCTGAATAATTTCTCTCTGATGGTAAGAAAACAGGAAAGCTGATGATTTTTTGTGTTAATTATCGACTCTTCAGATACCATGCGGAAAGACAACTGCGTTAGTTGGAGCTAGTGGGTGCGGAAAATCGACTATTGTTTCGTTGGTGGAAAGATTCTATGACCCGAACGAAGGCATTGTGGTAGACCTTAGATTTTTAAATAAGTTTCGGCATTTCATAAGAATTCCTTCAAAGATATGCATGAAATTGTTCATGTGAGTATATGACTTCAAATGGATGAATTTTAACACTTTAATATGTATCAAAAATTGTAGGAAAGTATGGGAATTATCAAATAATGCTATTCCCCCGAAGTACTAACTAAATTTTGAATAATGTTAAGAAAATAAAGATATTTTAGTTCATTGGCGATAAACCGATACCTGAGCTTCAGCCCAAATTATTGAGATCAAAAATGGCTTTGGTTTCGCAAGAACCCGTACTTTTTGATTGTTCAATCAGGTATTATTTAATTCCAAACTTTAAAATGATTATTTTTCAGAGAAAACATAACTTATGGCTTGGAAGAAGAAAATATCTCCACTGAGCAAATTAATCAAGCTATGGACCAGGCTAACATCAAATCTTTCGTTGACACTTTACCTCAGGTTCGTTTAACTTTATTAGATTTTTGCATTTTAAAAATTCAGGGAATGGACACTATAATAGGGGAAAGAGGCGCTCAATTATCTGGTAATTAGCTACTTAATTAGTTTAATTGGATATTTTACTAGTCTAATTATAGGCGGTCAAAAGCAGCGAATAGCAATTGCGAGAGCGTTAATTCGAGATCCGGATATCTTGCTGTTAGATGAAGCGACGTCAGCTTTAGATAGACAGAACGAACAGGTAATTAACGGGCTAATTAGGAAGCAACTAGTTCAATTAGTTAGTTAAAATTATATTTAGCTTGTCCAAGAAGCCTTGGATAAAGCCTCAGAATCAAGAACCACAGTGATAATAGCGCATAGATTGTCAACAATAGCTAATGCTCATCAAATCGTGGTTATGAAAGCGGGCCAGATAATTGAGATAGGTAATATCAAAATAATTAATGATGTTAATTAGGATAATAGCTATGTCAATTTAGGAACGCCGAAGGAGCTGCTAGAGAAGAAAGGAGAGTATTTCAAAATGGTGCAAAAACAAAACATTCTTACATCAGAGGCACGATAGTTGTTTTGTAACTGTTAAGGTTTTGAATAAATGGGTTTTGAAAGAATGTTTCAAGAAATTGAATTATTAATATAAAAAAGATGATTAATAATTGCTTCGAGTTCTTTGGAATTGGACTAAATATCAATCAACTTTTTGGCCAAACTCAGGATTCTTTAAAAATGACGAGTTTCCAAAAGTCGGACTTTGATGATAAATAAAGTCACAAACAACATTTCCTCCATGTCATCATTTTTTCCCGTATATGTAAGCGAGGATACTTAGCTTGGCTTCACTTGTATGATGCCATTTTCTCTATTATTGCGTCATACTTTCACTGTTTGATTTAGTGCATTTTTAGAAATATTGATTTTTTGGTTGGCCTAAATTTCGATGTTCATTTTGATATATTGATTATCATACATTATATGATGACGTCATTAATAATGACATTATGTGTGGCATGCCACTTTCCCATTGATATAGATATAAAGCGTATTCTTCTTTCCTCTCTCTTTTTCCCCCTTTTCTTTGATTTCACCCCTCTCTAGCTAGCATTTATCGGACGCACATCACGCGAAATTTATCGATTAATTTTCATCGATTTTTCTAAACCCTTTTATTTTCTCGTTTATAAAATGTCCACTGTAAAAACAGATATTTTCTCAGACTACTTTTATTAGAAATAGCGTTAAAATTCGATGTTAATTGTGAAATTTTCGTTTCGAATTTATAGTTTATATATTTTCATTTTTATATTTTTAGGTAAACCTTAGCTCTACTTGACGTTCAAGTCCCCTTTCCACACAGTTAAAAACCGATAAAATGTCGATAGCCCGGTCACAATACGCTCAATACTCTGCTGATCTGCAGAACAACACCACCTCCGTTACGTTGAGCCCATCTTTCGCTACGCCAATTTGTCAGGTTAGTGAAGTGGTAAAAATGGTATTTTTCTGAAAATTATTAAATGATCATATTCGGGTCCAAGCTGTGTTTTAAATGATTTTTGCAAAAAATCGTTTTCAACATGCTCATGTTACATTTTAAAAAAATTATGAAGGAGAATTTTAGCAAAACTTATTTGAGCAATGTGGACTGAACTTGGGAATAAAGGGACTTTAATTTGAGAAAAAAAAGATGAAAGTTGCGAATCAAGCACTTTCAACCGGGCTAAATATAAAATTCGAACTGATCTCTTTTCCAGGAATCCGGATGCTGTGTTTGTTGAGGTTCAAGGGATCGTCGTCTCTTCGCCTTCCACAGACTTCATTCCTCTAACCACCTCAAACCAATTCTATTCAAGTTTCGACAATCAACCAGTCTTCTATTCTAATCCGATTCAAGATAATAGTCAATTTAATCAGGTATATTTGAATTTAATATAATTTGTTATAATAAGATATGAAATGAAAGTAGAAATAGAGTTAATAAAAAAGTATTTAGTAATGGTAGGATTATTACAGTATGCCAACTTTTTGTATTTTAAATAGGTTGTTAAATATGATCAAGATATGCTACTATATTTAACAGCAAAAGTAACGTTTCTCTTGAAATTGTAAGAAACGTTCTAGTTCGAAAGAAGCGTACTCGTCCTTTCACAGAATTTTTCATTTTTGATAAAGAAGAAATATTTTCGAAAAGAAAGCTCTCATTGTTGATATAATAATTATTCGAAATCTCTAAACCTAGCCATTTTTTAAATAACGACTATTTCAGTCCCCCTATCACTACGCGTTCCAAGACCAACCAATACAAGAGATCCAACCCGTCAATTTCGTCAACGACAACGAACTTCCCAATGCAGATTCGGCAGAACTCATCTACCAAGAACTCGTATCTGGACACTCTCCGGTCCAGCCTAAGGTGTGATATTTAGATCCGATTTTTGAATATGTTTCAAAATAATTTCTCCTAAACTATGATGAGTTTTTTGGCTTTCAAGACACGCGGATTTCTAACTCTAAATATATTAATAAATATTAAATAAATGCAAACCTCTAACACTAGTATCAAGGCACGAATACGAAGATCATTGATAACACTTCTTCACATGAAAACCATTTTCGTCGCACCTGAACTTTGAAATTTGCGTACACATTAAATTTAATCGGGGAACCCCTTTTCGTCCGCAATTCTAGCGATAAAAATGATAAACCTTGATACTAGGATCGGGTCAGTTTCTGATGCAAAATGACTGAAATAACGCGGTGTATTTCCCTGTCAAGTATACTTATAAAGCGGTCCTGAAGTTCACGTGAAAAAGCGATGCACCTCTTTTAAAGTCATATAACGCATAACGGCTAGGGCTGACGGTGACTAAATTTTTTAAAGCCAAGTTCGGAACTACTCGTCGAATTTTTAAAGTTCGAAACTAAGCCCAACTTAAAAAGTGTTTCATATTCTATTAGTCTAGCATTTAGATATATTATATAATGGGCTCTCTACTAGATCCCAGATTAATGATTATCTTTTCTGATAATAGAAAAATGGTACTTAATTTTTTAGTTAAGGCAATTAAGTGATTTAATTGTGCTAATTGAGGAGCAAATCCTGGAGGAGATCGTTCGAGAGTGCGAGGAAATCGAGAGAAGAAGCAACGCTACGTCCTCACCTAACTCTACGGTAAGACTTCATTAGAGCAATTAAGAAAATAACTGGGATAATTATCTCACAATTAATCTAGTACAGCTTCAATTATGAATCGTTTTGATAACTTTCTTTATAAATGTAGAGAAGTTTTGAGACTTCCAATAATTACTGAAAATTTGATACAAAATCAACTTTTATATATATTTAAACTAAAATATAATTGCTTTTAAAACACTTAAATTAAAAAAAAATTAATTATTATATTTTAGATCTGGTCCTCCGACGAAACTGAGACCTACGAAACTACGTCTTCAGGAGGGGGTCGCTACAAGACGCCCGAGAGAAGAGAGAGGAAGAAGGCTCAGAATCGACTGGCTGCCACTAGATATAGGTACCGTAAAATCCAAAATAGAAGTCCATAGACTTTTATTTTTCGATCCCAAAATTTTCGAAAAAAAAATTCGAATTTCAAACCATCATAACTCTTCATCTAATGACCGTATTCACTTCAAATCAAGAATAAAGCCACATCGCAAACTCAAAAAAGCATTATAAAAGACTTTCTTAGATGATCTGAGACGGGTAATGGATAGTTCTGGCATTTTGGGAATGGGCTTCTAATTTAGGGGAATTTTGATTTTAGATTTTTCGATAAGTTTATTTATTTAATATGTTCGTAGTAAAAGTTCCATTTGCCAAATAGAAAATATTGAATTGAAGTTTCATTTGAAAATCGAATTATTTTGAGTTTTCTGAATGAAGAAAAACTTTGCTTAAATTCTATTATTTAGCTTATTTAAATTAAAATATTTTAGAGAGAAGAAAAGAAAAGAGAAGGAAAGCAAGATGGACCAGATGAAAGAGCTCTTGGACAAAAATGGCGACCTGAAAAAGAAGGTTAAATTTAAACTAAAGCTCGAATTTAGGACATTTAATAAAAGTAGTACGGCAAATCATAATAAAATTTCATTAGCTTTCGCCATACTACCTTCATCAATGTCTGTATTACCTCTGCCGTACTATGTGCTACTTTGAGTAATGAACCAAATTTAAAGACTTCAATTTAAGGTTGGCGACCTGCAGCAAGAAATTCACTACCTGAAGAAATTGATGGTCGATATCGGTATTGATAATAGCGAGTGATATCTTGGACTTTAAAATTGTTCAATTAAATTTTAATCTCATTTATTTATCCGTGCACTTCATTTCAAGTCAATATATTTTATTACAATTCACTACCGTATCTGTATTATTGCGAGACTTAAATTTATTCTTTTCTTCTGGCATTATAGCCGAAATTTCGAAATTTTTGTGTCTGTAATTTTTGCGAAGAGACGACTTGATTCTCATCTTTTGCTTCGAAATAAATTTCTACTTTCCCAAAGTCAGGTTTGATTTTTGATGCATAAATCGGTAATTTCAAAGATCGTAAATTTTAACAAGAGTTGGTGTAATTGTATGTGTGCTCGTTTAGTCGCTTTTGGTGGAAGGTTCGATCGACACCGCCCATCGACAAAGACTTTTCTCAGAATTCTCTACCTTTCCTGTTATTTCTCGATTTTTTTAGAGAAATAAAATGGAAAACTTAGAGAGTAAACGAAAATCTCTTCAATTTCAGCAATGTTTTTGAATGACTGCGAGAAATAGTATGAAAAATTGAGAGAAGGAAGGAAAACGTACCCAATTATGGTCTTTCTTTGCCTTTATTTTGACAGACAACAGACTTTACTCTTTCAATTTCCAAACAACAAAAAATCAAAAATGATCGAAAATTCGTGTTTCGAACATGGTATTTCTCGCGAAATTTAGACCAGAGAAAATTTTCGGTTAGTTGAGTCCGAAAATTTTTCTGCGTCCCTACCAAATTTACCCCAATTCTCTCAATTTCAAGCGATACGTTCAGTCAATTTAGAGGGATAGAGAATTCGGCAAAACCAGTTTTTTGATGTAGGAGCAAATAACCCGGGCCCTGATTTTTCATCGATCATCAAAATGTTCAACATTCAACATTTCACCTTGAAATATCCGGCAGTTAACAAATAGGTTGCCATATATAAATAAGGTATTTTATGTGTTTTATATATAACTTTTTCGGAAATCTTTTATATTCTGCACCCACTTTTTGAAGAGAGAGTAGGGGAAAAGAAAACAAGCGGGTGTGAAATATAGGAGACTCTTTTTCGTTATAACTAGGTTTCAAGGCTTTAAATATTTAGATATAGTTTGAAAAATATTAATTTTGTGTGTTAATTATCATGTTTTTATAAATTTTCAGAAAAGATAAGAACTTAGTCAATACGCATTGGGAAGTTCGACTCAGCGCATAATTTTCGATGAGCGTTCGGTCGGTTTATCAGTGAAAATTCCAGTTTCGTGATCAAATATGAAATTTCAACGCCATCCAAGATATAACTTGGGGATAATATAATACTTTCAAATTGATGGGAAGTTAAAACTAATATTATCGCTATCAGATTGATTTAAAAGTCTCTCCAAAATGGCTGTTTTCAATATTCGTTTCGTTGTTTTTGCATGCGCAGCAATAACGATAATACGAAGAGAGAACGTGTTTTTTCCTTTTATTTTATGATACTGTATATTTTTACCATTTTCCGAATTCAGCAAATTTTATCAAAGATAATATTTATAAGAGCCTGATTTTCCCCTTGACTCACTATCATATTATCAATTCTCAATTTTGCTATTTATAATTTAAAATAGTGTGTAGCCACTATCATGATGATATCATGTGTGAATTAAAATAAGCTTGATTTAGACAAATGTATATTTATCTCCGGACGTTTTCCATCACAAATATTTTCCTTTTGCGGTGAACTATTCCAGTCAACTTTGCAATTACTATCCCTAATAATGGCGATAAGAAAGATGATGACCGAATTTTTGCGGTGGAAAACGTCCCAACGCCTGTGTTATCTCACATTATTTTTCACGGATAGTTGTTAGAAATCTCCAAGTTGCCATAAAAATCGATGTGAAATGCACGTCAAAGAAAGAATGCAGAGTAAATCAGACGATGTTTGGTGCGATTTGTTAGTCCTATTTTATTGTAGCAGGTTACCATGGCGTTTTCGTCTTTTATTTTATCAATTCCATCCTTCCCCTTGCTATGTTATCAACAAAACTTGAAAACAGCCGTCTTCTATAAAATATTTGAATTTTGAAATATTAACATGGTTTTTTTTCTATAACTTGATTAAAATGAAATATTATCATCAATGAAGAGAAACTGCAAGAACCGACTGTGTTACTAGTCTTTTATCTTATCTCTTACCAACCATCTTTCCTTCCCTTTCCCATATTAGCTATTTCCGGCAGGGACAACGTAAT
The DNA here is from genome assembly GCA_964036155.1 of Diploscapter coronatus. NCBI lineage: Eukaryota > Metazoa > Nematoda > Chromadorea > Rhabditida > Rhabditidae > Diploscapter > Diploscapter coronatus. The sequence continues at coordinate 439,598 of OZ038422.1, read as the reverse complement.
GATCAGTTCTAGAACAAATTCCTTTTTTATTTTCATTTACCAATTCCTCTTTCTCATTGCTATCTACGAAATTCTTTTAATAGCATTGTTTTTATAGCTCTTGCAAAATCGTCTCATATAATTTTCGAGAATCTTTATGTCTATGAACGGGAAGTTAGGGCGTCATAAAATCATCGGTTATTGAGATCTATCGGATTTAAATAGAGCAGCCCTTATCATAACACTTCAGGTACCACCCGTCATCTATTCTTTCATTGAGTCAAAACAACCACACAGAGAGCGATCATGGTGGGTCAAATGTTCAAAAATTTAATATTTTCTTAACTTTTTGTAATAGTAATTATAATAAATTCCTTATAAGACAATATTCGTGAATCTAAGCTATGGCTGTTATGAACACCAAACTAATAATGTTATTGGTTGGAAAGAACGTTGATATTCAAAAATTACGCTATTCGTCTCGTTTTTCTTCGACGTGACTCACTGTTACAAATTCGAGCTCTAAGTTATTCTGCATGAATACATCGACTTTGCTCTTCAATCAACAATTATTCGTACCAAGACATTTTTGTAGCATACCCTAAAGATTCGTACTTTGCATATTCATATTATTTGCCGACATATTCGATAAAAGAACCCAGAGGTCAGGTTAATAATGGCCATCTTTCCATAGTTAATCTGATAAGGGAATGCCCAACAAATGAATCGATTACTTGCATTACAGAGCGTTGGAAAATGGAACATCGAAATCCTGAAGCCGGAGCACAAAACGCCCGTGCCGAGCGATATTCAGATCTCTCGAGCTCAACCACCGAAGGACATTCATCAGGTTTGGGTTTTCATGAGTTTGTAGATGTTTCATCATGCCACTCATTCAATTATGCTCGATTCATAAGTAATTGGGTATGAGACAGGAAATGCAATACATTTTTTTTAAATTTAATTATGATTTATGTTTCAAAATATCATTTATTAACTTTGACTAATTTTATAGACAATCCACTTGCAAATTTGGGAGTATAAAATAAGCGACAAAATATTTTAATTACAGATACAAAAAAGATGCTTCATTTACTATTATTTCATAGTTGTAGGTAGCGCGTGAGTGCGGCATTCTTGAAGAGGAGATCGAATTGTATGGCAAGAAGAAGGCCAAGGTCTCGCTTGATATCATCAAGAGACTCGAGAAGCAACATGACGGAAGATACGTCGTAGTTGTTGGTATGCAACTTAAACATGCCTTCCTTTACTATTTCAAGAAATAAGCTTTGCCATCATGCTCAGAAGATCGAAACTGTGCATCATTTATTCTGTCTCGAGTAGTCGATCATTAGCAATGAAATCAATATCATCATGACTACCTTAAAAGGAGATACAATGTGACGCCCAACATGTTGATCATCGAAATTCAGGCATCACGCCCACTCCTCTTGGAGAGGGCAAGTCCACCACAACTATCGGATTGGCACAAGCGCTCGGAGCTCGGCTTGGCATCAATACTTTCGCATGCATGCGGCAACCATCGCAGGGACCAACTTTCGGCATCAAGGGAGGAGCAGCTGGGGGTGGTTATGCTCAGGTAAATACACCTTTGAAAGATACTGGATGGAATCAGCTTTGCCCAATATGGGCCCTTTCTGGGACGAGCACATCTTGAACGAGTCTGAATAGGCTTAGTTCATAGTTTGCGGGCTTTTTTTGGGGGGAAATAATATGACTCTGACATAAAGAAAAACTCGCGAATTATGATGAACTAAGCCGCCTGAATGGAGTTTCCTATTCCAACCCTGGAAATTTGACATTTCTGAACTCTAATCATCATCACATCTTAATTTCGAAGAAGACCAATAACGATAATACAAATCTTAGGTCATCCCCATGGAGGAGTTCAATCTCCACCTGACTGGCGACATTCATGCCATCACCGCCGCAAACAACCTTCTGGCAGCCGCCATCGACGCCCGAATGTTCCACGAATCTACACAGTCCGACGAGGCGCTCTTCAACAGATTATGTCCACAGAATAAGCAGGGTTCGAATATTCATGCTTCGCCACACTGACACACACATACTCGTGATTTGCAGGAGTCCGACCCCTGTCAGCCGTGCAGAAGAGGCGACTCGAGAGACTCGGTATTCCCGTAGTCGATGACGCCAACAAACTGTCGGTGGAGGACAGGAAGAGATTCTCTAGGTATAAAATAGCGCAACTTGAAAAACCTTAAGTTCTCAAACCATACGAAATAGCGTGAGAAAAGAGTAGTTTCCCTTCGCATGATTTAAGGTTTCCAAACAGCCAAAACAACTCCGATTAAGCAATAACTGTCGAAGTCTTTTTTTAGACTGAATATCGACCCCGACCACATCACCTGGCACAGAGTGCTCGACACCAACGATCGCTTCCTACGAAAGATCCAAGTTGGGTTGGGTGACGCGGAGAAGGCACACTCCAGAGAGACTCGCTTTGATATTGCTGTCGCGTCGGAGGTTGGAGAGTTTTATCGCTGAAGCAAATCGGATACCGACGAATTCAGCTCATGGCGATCCTCGCTTTGACGAGAAGCTTGGCTGACATGCGAAAGCAGATCGCGAAGATCGTCATCGGCACGGACAAAGAGGGCAACCCAGTGACCGCGGATGACGTCGGCGTCACCGACGCGCTGACGGTGCTCATGCGCGACACCGTTAAGCCGAATCTCATGCAAACGTTGGAAGGAACGCCCGTCTTCGTTCACGCAGGACCATTCGCCAACATCGCTCACGGCGCAAGCAGCATTCTTGCTGGTAGGGCTAATTGATTGGTGTTAGAGAGCCGATGATACTGATTGAAGACATGGTTGCGTTGAAACTCGTCGGCGAAAAGGGATTCGTCGTGACAGAGGCTGGATTCGGAGCGGACATCGGCATGGAGAAATTCTTCAACATCAAGTGCAGGTTCGATCGAAAAACTCTTAGCGGCAATTACTAATGGCGGAGTGCTATAGCTAAAGATAGACAAGAGGATGAAACTTGAAAGAAATATTGAGGAAAAGACGCACTCCACCATTTAGTAATTGCTATTCTTAGCAGATGATCCAACTTGGGCAACAAAAATCTGAAATTTACCTTCTAGACAATCCGGCTTGGTCCCTTCGGCAGTCGTCCTCGTCGCCACTGTTCGTGCTCTGAAGATGCACGGTGGCGGTCCTCCCGTTGTGGCTGGAACACCGCTGAAGCACGAGTACACCGAAGAGAACCTCGAGCTGCTCGAGGCTGGATGCGACAGTAATTTGAGGAAGCAGGTATGAAAGGCAGTCACTAAATGACGAGCTGACGAGCTCTATAGTTAAGGATAGGAAAGGTAGGTTAGGGTGGAGTGAGATGGTGTGGGAAAAGCAAGGGTCCGCGTCAGTGCGTCATAAAGTAGTTGTTGGTAGAGGGCGAGATTTTTATTGAAAACAAACTTGAATCCTAGGACTCCAACAAACTCTCTATTATTTCAGATCGAGAACGTCGCGTACTTCGGCATCCCAGTAATCGTGTCGGTGAACCAGTTCGCCACCGATACCGACAAGGAACTCAATATGGTCGTCGAGAAGGCGAAAAAGTACGGCGCATATGACGCAGTTATCGCCAATCACTGGGCGAAGGGAGGCGAAGGCGCTCTGGATTTGGCAAACGCGCTCTTGAAGGCCACCGAGAAACCGGCGAATTTCAAGTAGGTTTCGAAAAATTCGAGAATTAAAGAATGAAACAAAAGCAAAATGGTTGAATAATGAATGTTGCAAGAATGTGTGTGCGTGTATTGTATTTTAATCATGTTTCAAGAGCTTTGATACCACAGAGAAAGATCAATGGATATGATTACAATCCAACTCGTCATATACAGTTCCGGTCAAAAGATAGTAAACACCTTGTTTTTTGGCCATAACTTTTTTTCTACTTTACCTATTTTGACAAACTTTTTTTCATTTGAAAGAGGATAAAAAGTTACATAAGTGTGCCAATTTTCAGCTTTCTAGGTATACCAATTCACGAGTTATCGATTTATTTCGATTTTTGCGCGGACAAAAGATAGTAAACAGTTTCGAAAGTGGTCCAAGTAAACCAATTAACGGGAGATAATTAAGCGTGGATATTTTTCCTCGAAAGTAATCTTCTTCACCTATATACTTACCAAGTTTCAAATCAGTTGGATCAGAAATAAGAAAGATACGAATTTTTTTCGGAGACCCTCCTTAACTATAGAAAATAGCCTATTTTGACGTCGACGCATCAGAAAACGTGATGACGTACGCGAGTGGGTGGAGTTAGGAAGTGGAAAATGGTTACATCTAATTCTCCGATTAAAACTACACAATTATTGTTAAAACTTACCCTATGAAAAATTGTTCGAAAAGTTAACAATATGGCGAATCTTTTTTTCCATGAAAATAGGACGTTTTTCATAGTTAAGCAAAGAAATTTTGGGTACTTCATTTTTCTTCATCTCAACGTGCTCATATGATTTTTTTCATAAAAGAAATTTATATGGAACTTATGCAGATTTGATCAGAGAATTAAACACAGAAGTTCTTTCTCGCCAAACTCTACCCACTCGTGTGCGTCATCACGTTTTCTGATGCGTCTACGTCAAAATAGGCTATTTTCTATAGTTAAGGAGGATCTCCGAAAAAAATTCGTATCTTTCTTATTTCTAATCCAACTGATTTGAAACTTGGTAAGTATATAGGTGAAGAAGATTACTTTCGAGGAAAAATATCCACGCTTAATTATCTCCCGTTAATTGGTTTACTTGGACCACTTTCGAAACTGTTTACTATCTTTTGTCCGCGCAAAAATCGAAATAAATCGATAACTCGTGAATTGGTATACCTAGAAAGCTGAAAATTGGCACACTTATGTAACTTTTTATCCTCTTTCAAATGAAAAAAAGTTTGTCAAAATAGGTAAAGTAGAAAAAAAGTTATGGCCAAAAAACAAGGTGTTTACTATCTTTTGACCGGAACTGTACATACTTAATAAATAAACAAGCTGAACTTCAGGTTCCTCTACCCACTGGAAATGTCGCTGGAAGATAAGATCCGCACCATCGCTCAGGTATAACATACTTATGATATTTTTGGCTCAGGACTAAATTAAAGTCGGATCTAAAATAATCGCGAATTGAATTGCAGAAGATCTACGGTGCGAAAGACATCGAGTTGAGCGAGAAGGCCAAGAAGAAGATCGAGCTCTACACCAAACAGGGCTTCGGCAAACTGCCAATCTGCATGGCAAAGACCCAACTCTCACTCTCGCATGACCCCACCAAGAAGGGAGCGCCAAAAGGTAGTATCAATTGTGATGAAAGATAAATAGGTTTTAAATATTTGCTCGAGGGGATGAACTTTCTATGGTTGATGGAGGTTGAATTGGGGCGTTTCGAAATTTCATAAATTCAACTTTTACTTGAAGTAGTGAGTATGCTGAGTCATGAACATAAGTTTCAAAGATTTCTCTTATAAAGAGTGCAACTGCTAGTTGTAAGACTAATGAAGTATCCGACTTGCATCATTATTTCATGCATAAAACTTAACCAAGACGATAATATTTTTAGCAAATTTATAAGCTTTAAATTAATATTTGAAATGAATCAAATTTCTATGAATGATTCTGTTCAAGACATGATATGGGATTATCAAGGCATAACATGCGAAAATTTAGACTTTATGCTACCTGTACGCGATGTGTCCGCTTCCGTCGGAGCAGGGTTCATCTTCCCCCTGTGCGGCGACATCATGACCATGCCAGGACTCAACACAAGACCATGCTTCTACGATATCACGATCGACCCCGAGACGGAGATTATCGATGGACTATTCTAATTGATTTTAATATCATTGATCTTGAACATGCATTTTCCTAGATTTTCCATTTATTCCTAGACTTTTCATGTTATCTAAACTCGTGTAATATTAGTGTAACTGTATACTTATTTACTTACTTACACTGTGAAATAAAGCTAGTTAATCAATAAAGTCTTATAATTTAAACACAGATACAGTGTACGCATCTGGTTATTAACAGGGTTGTCCGAAGTTCGAAAAAAATCGAACTTTAACTTAACTTGAACTGAAGAATTTTCACGATCGAACTTGAACTGAATTGAACTTCCAGCAAGTTCGAAGTTCAATTTAGTTCGTACGACCCTGATTAAAAGGAATATTTATTTCAGCTACAATTATCCCTCATCACTTTTGGATATCTTCAAGAGTTGTCTGTATCATGTGCATTGAAATTAAATTATTAATTCACATTTTATTGAATACAATTATTTATGTCAACTTTTCCGACTTCACGCCATTTATTCGTTTGTGGATCGTATTCCTCGATTGGATCACAAAAATTTGCATATAGCTCTTGAAATCTAAGTTAACATATTTCGCATAAAGATATGCAAAATCTCAGCTCACCCTCCGATTGCATACAATTTCCCGTTCGCGACAATGAGCGATTGAAAACATCTTTCATAGTTCATATCAGCGATTCGAGAAATTCGACTGTCAACTGGAGCTGAGGGGTCGAAACACAGACAGGATTTGAATACCTCATCACTAAATATACGTAATAAATTAATATTCTCGCAAAGTTTACTCGTCTATTCTTCCTCCAATTATATAAATTCTTTCATTTAACAATGCAACTCCGAATGAACCTCGTTCTTCTGGAATCTCTCCAATTTCAATCCATTTTCGCTCGTCATCGGATAGTCGATATATTTTTTTACTATCCCATCCATCGATAACTAAATATCCATAATTACAATAATTATGCTATAGTGTGACCGTATAACTTTTCATTGCATGTTATTGGTTGAACAGAACTAATTGAACGAGGAAGATCAGGTCCTGTCTGCCATTTTCCGTCTATTAAAATCTAAATAAATTATTTCATGAACTTTCATTCGATCTTCTTACATCAACTTGATTATCTTTCCTTGTTTTAGGATCCTCTCCACCCAAATAGTACAATTTATTTTTGAAATAAGTCACAGATGCAAACATGCGCCATTCAGGAGGATCTGGACCTGTAAAGTTCGTTGAATTGATCATTCATGGATTTGTTGATAAGACCTCCTGAAATCTGTCGAATATTCAAGTCATATATTTCAAATGATTCAGCTTCGTTGTTAATTCCAAATATCTGAAATTCGAGAAATTATTCAAAATAATGAACATAAGAACTTACTTTATTCTGTGTAGTTGCTACTTGATATGGCGCATAATAATTGTGAAATTTTGCAATCCTTTCGACTGAGCAGATAGATGAATCGAACAAGCATATTCTTCCTTCACCATTATCTGGATATAAATCTAAATTATAATAAATTGTTGAATCTTTTATTCCGTTAAATTTATTCTTATTTCTTACAGTAAAACAACGTTTTATGCGAATTATTGAATGAATTGCCTCCATCAATCTGCAAATTATTGATATTCCAGGATAATTCAGCCATTATATTGCTAATCAATGGGAGTTCAATTCTTTTCGAAAATTATCACTTCCATTTTAATAATGATTATTTATTTTCAAAATCCAAAGAAACGACATTTTGGATCGCCCTCATCAACCCCCAACGGTCTATGATGGATTGAAGCCTTGCGGTAATTTTTAGACAGGAATCATGCATGAGAAGATCCTGTCACATCGATTTTGTGTTTTTCCGTTGTAAAGTGGCATCATTTTGAAAAAAGTACTTCATTGCAGAAAATGTAATTTGAATTTCAACTTACGGTTTTAGAAAGATAATATGTAGAAGTTGGCATAGGTTTACCACTCATCTTGACTGAATTTGGTTGACTTCGAATTCGATCAATGCTTATCAGCGCTTTCTTCGTATGTTATAAAGCGAGCTAATATTAGTCGGTTAAACAAGTATTGAGAAGACCATACAAATGTGTCATAGGAAATAAGGTATTCACAATCTAATGAAAGTTTAGCAACTCTAATTTATGACATGCAACTCAATCTTTAGCGCAATCTCATTTTGATCAAACAATCCCTTTTCAACTGACATTATACATAATTGATTTGATTTGAAACATTGACAATGAAATATCACAACAAAATCAATTTCAATGCTATTTCTTCGAGGTGTTCTCACTTTCTTTCAGATAATGCTGAACGTCGAAGTATGGTATGTCCAAATAGGTTGAAATAATCGAATCAATTGTTTTGTCGAGAAGGGTATTCTCTTGGGAAATCATCATTATCAAATGAATGATATGCCGAGGATTATGATTTAATTGCTCGAGGACTAGGGGAAGGGAGAGAGGGTTTATTGTCTATAAAATGACTTATATCAATAACGGATGATTTACTTATTTTTAAAAAGCTCTTACAAGCAAATCAAGTTCTTCTTTTTCCATTTAATTTTTTCGACTGATCCGAACATTAATTAATGTCCAGGTCTGATCCGTACATCCCTGATCACAATATCATTTTCTTTAGCAATGGAAAACGCCTTTAATTTATGCATTTTCATTGTAAGATTCTTCGGTTTTATCTGAAAGATAAATAAGTGCAAAAATGAAAATGTTGGAGCATCCATGGCTATGAAAATTTCGTTCTTTAACTTTTTAAACTATTCGTTTATTAATAAAATATAATTTATTATCTATTTCAAATCAAATGAGAATAAATATTTAGAGATTTTTGAACAAAAGGATCTTTTTGGAAGGCCTTTTATGGGTTAGTGGTTTGTTATTGGTTAGTCTAAGCAACTTCAGAAAATCAAGTTTACACGAACAGTTATTACAACATAATTTATTGGGAATATCAACCGCTGTTTGCAGATGAAAACTCACACAAAAAAATGGGAGGGGTGTCGTGCTCGAGTATAGTTCGTAGTATTTATTATCCGACAGTTAAGGTAGCAGGTGTGATTCAGTCACTGATAAAATATCAACGGGCAATAATAGCTCAATTAACTAACAGGAACCGGAACTAAAAACGAGGCAGCCTTTTATACTAGGCGGAAATGAGATTCGACGTTATTACATTAATTAATTCTCAGAAATTTAATAATTGTCTAAAAGAGGAACGTCTTTCTGGGCAAAATATAGCCAGGAAATTAATTACGTCGCGAGTGGTTGCGACAGAGGGGATTGCGGGCAGCTCGGTTGACTCCATGACGCGTCATTCGGTGGGCTGCCGCCTATAATTAAATTCAATTTTTAAAAATTTTTATCTTCATTGTGCGCGACTCTGGGAGAGTCGGATTAGTGAAGCGGTAAAAATGGTTAAGAATTAAATCCTGTTGAGCATTTATCAAGTAAGCGGAAGTTAGTTGCGTGTAGGCATGCGTCTCTCGAAGATTACCCCAAACTTGGGTAATTAAACCGTTTATTGACAATAAAAAGAAAAATAAAATCAATATGAAAAGATCGGGGTTAGGCATTTGGTGAAATGAGTTGGGTAAAAGTGCGAGGGAAGAAAGGGGAAAAGAAAAAGAAAACATTTTCTTTCATAGAGGATAGGTTCAATCGATAACATAAACAAAATCGTAACTTTTCTACGAAATGGGAAAAGCGAAGGTCGCAATTCGCGACACCATGCACACAAATTTGAAACAGCTATTTTAAATATTTTATTATTTCGAATTATTAAAATTTGTACACGGGTCCATGTTTGGACTTATAGCGCTCGCCTTGTTTTAGATGCTCTGGGAGTTTCAGCGGAACTAGTCGGTGGTAGAATATGATCCACAGAGCAGCAGCCGTGCCGGCGAACACGATTTCCATCGCCCAGGCTGGTCTGAATGTTTTCTTTTTCATTCTCGTTGGGAGACTTACGGGCGTGTTCATAATTTTTGACATCGTGTCAGTGTCAAGAGATTTTACGCATAAATTCATGAAATATCAATGTCGAGCGTGTGCAACAATTTGGACGTAAAATCACTTGACATTGACACGATGCCAAAAATATTAACGCGCCCTATAAACACTTTTGGAATCATCGTCATAAAGTCTATCTTTGCCTTGAAAAATGTGAAGTATAGTTTTATATTTGTGTGAAATACTCGAAATATATAACCATAAATACTTATCTCATTTTAACAGTGACAAATTATGAAACATAATTTACTTTCAAATTTCATGAGCTCATTGGGGGGAAATGTTTAGTGATCGAAGTAATTTGCATTTTAACACCGACAAATCGTGTTACCTAGGTCCAAATTTGGTGAACAAATTAGCGACAAATATAGGACCGCACATCCTAGCCGTGCTGCCACTCAATAGCAATATACCCTAAAATTGAATAACTAGCATACCTTCAGGTATCAAAGTAAAACAACCTGCATAGTTCCTTGATTCCTTGGACCCAACATCGTTGAGAACACCGTATTCATCGATACGTTGATTAGTGAAAATGACAGCCCACAAATGGTCATGTAGGAAATAACGTAAAGATACTCGTTTATTCGAGGGGTATATTGACACCTAAATTCGAAATATAAGACTCTCAAAATAAAACAAATAGAATATCATGGTGCTCTACTTTGTGTTTTGTTAAAATCATACCAATCGAACGACGGTTTGCACCCAAGTGGGTCGGGATTTTTGACGAGGGTACCGTTGATTTCGATGTCTGAATTTTGAAATTCCGATAATCAATTTTGATATTTCTCTGAAACTCTGACATCGATTTCAGAATCTGTTGTCGATGTCCAATTTCTTTTATTTCTTACATTCCTGCTGATAGTCGATTTTCCTTGTCATGCCCCACCAGGGAAATGTCAAAAGGTGGAAAATCACGAGACCCGAGAGGCCACATATCGTGCCAATTCGATGATTGATTCTGAATTTAGCAGCGTTATTTCGGCGAATGACGTTGGGATTAATTTTTGTCGCTATTGAAAAATAGTGATAGAGAACGCAGGTATAAGTGATGTTTGGCTGCAAAAAGGTGATGATAAAAATGATATATCGATATCGATACTGTAATTATCTTTTTTTTTTTTTAAATATTATTGAAAAATATTGACGAACACATATATATATATAAGCATGTTATGTGTTAGATTCCAAAAATAATACTCTCCATCGTCCCTAGATGAACCCTAGCAAAAAAGGGTATCCGCGAGCCTTAGCCTATGTGTCTGCTCTCGTTTTTGCTCTGCTCCCTCTTATTTTCCTTTAGTCTCGATGCGCCGTATTCGCAGGTTATAGCCGCAGGGTGTCATATGACAAGGCCCATATCGAAGACAATGGAGAGTAGATATAATTTTTAAAAATATTTATTAAAACCGCTCACTTTTTCCCGAGATCATACTTGACGCTAAACACATAGATAACGAATGAAACTGCGCCGAAGCCTAGATGCTGAAGCGAATTATACCGAACCGTCTCTTGCTTATTCCAACTAAACATCGTCATCGATAGCGGAGGGCCTATTCTGAATAGCTATGTGTTTAAATTAATTCATATAATATGTAATGTCAGAATTATTGACAACCTACGAAGAAATATTTTATAACAAAAAATGAATGTTTCAATTTTAGAGGTATCATTTATGCTTATCTAGTTTATTGGTGGTCTGTGCGCCATTATTTTAATACATATAAATTAATTTACGTTTCTAAGTTCGTGATAACAAACATCTGGGCGAATCTCGTAGCGATGCACACGAAAACACCGATCATGTCGAATTTCGGCAAGGCGAAGAACCTGGCGTGATCTTCTAAAAATCCCAGATAAAAATTGAAAAGAATGAAAACCAGGACAACTTGGAGCCCACAAGTTCTCAAGTATGTCAATATATTTTAGCAAAATACATTTTCTGACCAGTTCTTACCCCATTTGGCATGGTTTGAGTGCCTGAGGGCTTCTGATTTCAAATAATTCCGAAATTTTTACCATTTTCCGTCTGGACTTTAGCTTTTATTCCCACGGTGGATTCTCGGAATACGAAGAAAACTGCTATGAAACATCCTACATTTAGCAGGATCCCAAAGTAAGCCGGAGCCGTGTACATATCAACGCCCATTCCGCCTAAAACTCAGGCATTTTCAAATATGGTCATATTTTGAAAAAAAATGCATACATTTTTCAAGCTTTCGAATATTTTCTTTCCAGAAGTTATTTTGGTAATAAAGTAGTCAAAATTAATGGAACGTACCTGAGCTATGAAATCCAGGATAGCTAATAGGATTGAAAACTATTTGAATCGCCGGTCCCACGGTTAAACCGAGGGCAAAGGCGCCGGAATTCAAAGCTATTGATCTAGACCGATCCTCGACAGTGGAAGCCGTTACAGCGTAGGTTTTCAAGACCGCGATGATACCTAATTTTTCATGTGTGATAATTTTTGGCAACTTTTCCTACCTGCCCCGAATCCAGTGACCAATCTAGCGGCGAAAATGCACCATTTAGAAGGGTAAGGCAAGACCTCTGTCGAAACATAGAGCATATTACCAATGATCATTAAAATAATCCTGAATAATCGATAAAATGCAACTAAGTGGTAATAAAACGGTAACAAACCCCAACAAGATTGGTATCCTACATTGTCCTATGCGATTTGCGATGAACCCAAATAGTGGGCATGATATAGCTTGGGCTAAACTATAAATAGCGTTAATGTAACCGTAGAATTCCTCGGATATTGTAGAGTCCAGCTGGAATGGTACCAAGGCTACCGAATTGTAACAAAGTGGTATAAAATGGTACCTGAAGAAGGTAAGGCCAAATTGAGGAAAAGTATATTGTAAATTGAACAGCGGCGAAGAATGTAATGGTGCTGGCAATGGCTAAGGACACCCATTCCGTTTTCTTCTCGCACTTTATAGGTTCTATGGGATTTCTGGAATGGCAAAGTGGTATAATGGTAACGTCTGGCTTAAGCTGTCTTTGGAAAAAATAAAACTCACTTTTCTATGATGCCATTATGCTTCATAGCTTAGAAAATATTTCTCAAAGCGATTGAGAATAGGGTTATGAGTCAATTTGATCAGTTGATACAGTAAAGCACGATTCGATGTCGAATGTTGGTAATTTATCTGAAACTAGGCCGCTTGATACTATTTTATAGAGAAAAAACGAGGATGATAAAAATTGATGTTGATATTCGGGGCTGGAAATGTGCGTGAAAATTTGCACAAAAGGAGCCGGAAAACGCGTGTGCATACAATAACAAAATACGACGTCACGGATAAAGAGAAATAAATAATCGATGATAGATGGTTTTTGAGGTTTCAAAATTTCTTGTGGTAAGATTAAAAATGTTGAACGTTTTTTTTTTTTTTTTTCGAATAACCATTAAAACAATACTACAGCGGAATGCATTTTCCCAGAAAAATAAAATAATAATTTTTAAAAATCGAAAAAAACATTGATTCTAACGCGAATCTTTTGGCCGACCACTTGCCGCCTCGCATTCGTCCGTCTGTGTCACATTGGACATGGAAGACTCGAGTTTTGTCCTGTCGTTTCTCCTTTTTTGCGGCTACTCTCCCAAAATTCACGGATTCTTTTGCGATTTCAATGACATCTGCCCCTGAAGATTATGCTAATTTCTCTCACTTCTCGTGCGTAGTTGTGCATTCTTGCTCTCTTAAAATTCGCCCAGAAAATAGCGCGTTCTTCTTTTCCTCTCGAATTTCGGTTATCTTTTATCATTTTCGAAATTTCTGGTCCTCTCAAAGTTGAATAATATTTTATTTCAATGTTTTCTCCGATTTTCATGTACTTTTACCTCCCGAATTCAATTGGCGCTGATCTTCCAAAATCAAACGAGGGAAAAATAGCTGTATTTTGAACCTTTTCGCCGTGACTACTTTGAAAACATTTGACGTTTCAGATTTTTTATGGACTCGTCTACCGATATGATCAAAGGGTTCAATTAGCAACGTGATAAATTTAAGTGCAGAACCATGGTGGAGAAAAATGAAATCATAGGGATTTTTTGTCTGGATAGGTTACTTTTAAAATCATCCAGAAATGGAAATTCATGCAAAGTTTAGAGCCGAAATTTATTTTACAGTCCTTCAAAATGTTCGGAGCGGATGAGGAATCAGGCTTGAAAGAAACTCCGAACCACTATATTTGTTTTCGAGTAAGTCGTTTTTTGCAATGCATTTATTTTTTCAAGCTTACCACAACTTTTCTAACTTTCTAAAATTTGCGTGCTATTTCTTCAGCGCAAATGTCAATGAAGCTTTTGACCCGACACATATAAGGGATAAATAACGGGGTTGAATAAGAGGATCTGAGAAATAGATGGTGAGAAATAGTGAGGATAATAGTGCTCCAAAATGGGAGGGTCGGGAAAACCAGACACGGATGTGCCCCTAGGGTGATTATGCTGTTAGACACTTCCTTCTGGAGTGGAGGGAGGGTCCGTCGACGAGCGAGTGAGTCTGCGCGGAGTTTTTCTGCCCACCAAATTTCAGCCCCTTCTCAAAATCTCCGAAATCTCAATGATATCTCCGCGAAAATCAGCGCCTTCGGACGAGTTTTTGAATATCCTTAAAATGGGCCGCATTTGATGTTGCGAAAATTGGCCCCATAATCTCCGGACACAATTTTCAAAGTTAGCCCCCTCCCAGATTTTTCTCGCACGCGCGCGCGGTCATATCAAGGCCAATCTTAGCCGAAGACGGGAGCATTTTTGGATCTATGATACTTTCATATCAGATTTTCAGGGCACATTTTTTGAGATTCCGTCGATTTTTTGTAGTTTTCTTGAGAAATTTGGAGTAATTATCTAAATTCTAGGGAACATTTGGATAATTGGAACTTCAAACTTGGGCTCGACATTTGTTGACTAATTATCGCATTTCATGCAATGGAGTTTCAAAATAGGACTTTGAATTTTCTTTTTGTCTGTTGTAAACCCGGAACACTGATGCCATTTTTCGATTAGAACTCTAAAAATTGCGAAGATTTTGGAGTTTGTCAGTCTTTTTTCGATTTTCAACTTTTATTTCTGGAATTAGGCACTTTTTTGATTGACTTCTTTGCCGAAGCTCGAAAAAAAAAGAGCATTTAATGAATTTTCTTGAGTGGAGGTTGAAATAGATGGACTCTGAAGTTAGGAATTTATTTAGAAATGAAATTTTTTGTTTGATTATTTATCTATGTTTCAAAAATCACATAGCTTAAACTCCGTTTTTTTCAAATTATATTCTTTATGTGTCATTTCTTGGGCATATTCGAAAAAAAATCTGCACCATTTTTACGTTGGTTTTTTTCGCACTACTCAAAATATTTCGGCATTTTTTGTTTCAGATGCCATTCTTTTGATTTTCCTCCTTCCAACACAAATCAGCTGGCAATTAGCGGATCTGCCCTTCAATCAAGCAACCCATCAATCTCCCGCTCCAATCACAAATCATCAGTCCCAGCCGATCCCAGATCAGTTCCCAGGATCTGGGAGGAAAAACGCGAACGTGAGTGTACCACTCTAGCTTTTCCAGAACCGTTTACTTTTTCAAGCTCCTCTACGCTCTCTCAACTAGAGATATCACCTTGGTTATCAGTCAAGAAAAGGCAAAAATCAAACTCGCTATCCACTGCATTATACTCTGTCATGAGGGGGGAGATTCGCGCATTTCTGCATTACGTGCTTGGGCAGCAAAAACAAGAGAGCATTAAAAATGGAGAAATTTTGAGAGGCTCGAAAAAGTAAGCGTTTCTGGAAGAGCTTCTATGCTTCTATATAAGTGACACGCAGTAGCAATGCAGGCACAATATAATTTTAAAGTAGGCAAAATTAGACAAATTTTATTATATGCTGATTAGCGTAAGATTATATCAGCACTTTTCAGAATTACGAGGAGATACTCAACTACTTGATCCCAGAAGATGGTATTCCCGATCAACCTCCCACAATTGGTGCCTAGCAGCACAGCGCGAACAGCCAGATACGTCCAACAACAGAACGAGACACAGTTACATCGGCAGCCTCCTGACGTGAGCAATTCTATTGAAATCATGACACTCATAAGGAAACTGAGAATAGTTTATGTTTTCTAGACTATATCTATGACGATAAGAGTACACTGAGTACATTGAAAGTGATGAAATGGAAATGCATGAACTAGATTCAGACATAGGGAGGAGGATCGTCAGAGAGTCCCGCACCCTATCCCCTAGTTTATTTCCGTTTGACGAAAGTGCTTTTAGGATTGACTAGATTATATTGCAATGAAATGATATCATGATGATAATGTTGATATGTGGAAGTTCAAATTTGCAAATATTTACTATTCCCATAAATTCGAAAGCAGAATTATTATATATTTTTCGAACATCAACTCCAAATTGCGTGAAACGTATGCGCATAAAAATGAAGAAATCGATAAATCACGCTCGCAAAACAATATGCATCATCGTGTGTTTTACACAACGCTTGAAAAAATACACAAGTTCACGGGTGTCACATTACAGGGAAGGTGCCTAGAGTATGTTCTGAAGTAGTCAAATTAGCGTTAATCTAGGTTGGCTTTATTTTGTTAGATCACACAAAAAATTAGCATAAGTTGAAATTTTGCAGCCTCTGACGCCGTTGGTGATGGCGCCACCACTGGTGGTGCAGCACATCGCTCAAAACCTGCACACGGAAATGCAGTTCGGTCTGAGCCCAGCAACAACTGGCGGGTTCTTCGCCTCGGTAAGTTCCTTTTTTCCCACTCCCTCATTCTATGCGCCTTATCACTCGCCTCCGTGTATTAACGTAGCAACAAGAAAACCGTCTGCCATAGCTTCAAGATTTTAGAAAATTCCTCTCACTCTCCTCCTCTGCGTCCTATCCCTCGGCCCATGTATTAGCATAGGAAATGGGAAACAACCGTCTGGATAATTTTAAAATTTTAGCAAGTTGCCCTTTTTCTTCTGTTCTTTCGTGAAGCTCGTTCTCGTACTTTTACGTGTGGATTAACATAGCATATTGAAAAGCGCCTGAGATATTTTTTGACTCCTCTTTTATATCCGTTTTTTCGCCGGATCTTTATTAATGATTTGATATAGAGAAATTGAAAGATGAGCCGAAATGAGAGAAATTTCACGTTTGATAGGGTTGTGGGAGTAGATCTATCAATGTATGAAACTCAGCTGCGAGAGAGCGAATTTTATGTTTTAAAAATTATTTCCTTCAATAATTCATTCATTAGTTACTTGCGATGACTTTCGTCTCTTAATTAAAAAGATCAATTTTCTATAAGAATCGAATATTCATAATTAACGTTTAAATTTGATATATTTCAGAAATGACTGTCTTCAATAATTATAAACTTTCCGTGATTCTGCCAGGGTTGTTTCTTTCTTTCGGAAAATCTTACGAAACTTACTCTAGTGGTCTCTAAAATGCTCGTTTACCTAGATTTCTCCGAAGCTTCAAAAATGAATTAGGCGATTGACTTTAGCAACTTCTTGCAGCATAGAATGTTACGAAGCAACATTTCTATACTTGTTACCTAATTTCGTATGCGAACGCTAAATTATCCTAGGTAAAGGCGCCCAAAAGGAAAAAGAATTTCATGCATTATTGAGGGCTACTCTTGGACTATCAAAGGCTTTCTTCATTTATTATCATGGTTGGAGTTTTGTTGATGTTTTTCATTTAATTTATTAAACAAATCAATGTTGTAATTAATATCGAGTCTCAATTGTTACAGATTCAATGTTCTGGGCCATATTCAATCATCTTTATATATTACTTCTCAATCAACTACTTCTCGTATTAGCTAAAATATTTCATGCATTAGAATATAACAAATTTTTAATCATATTTAATTTCCCCGAATTGTTGTGAAAATATCTTGGTTGCTCATTGATTATTGTGGGTTTTTCCTAATCTCTACGGCTCACTAATTTGCATCCCCCTTCTTTGAGCGTCTTTTTCTTCTTATATGGTCTAAATATGAATTTCGCACATGAGCCAATAATCAAATTAGTCCGCAGAAGGGACCATTGCGCGGGCATTTTGGCCCAGGTCTTGAAAATTCATCTGAAGAATATGTACTTTAGGATCATTTTTTTCCATTTAATTTCAAATTATCGTGAAAGTTTGGCTCGATCTTGCATATATTTTTGAATTACTCCTTAGATTTTCGATATATGAGAATTTTTATTTCGTTTTTCTGAGGTTAAGGAAGCATGAAGCGTTAAGTTTTAGGAAAAAAGTCATTTTGACGTATTTATTCCAAGGTGGCTTAGGTGCCAAATATTTTTGACACCTGGACCAAGCTTTTCCTTCAAGATAAATCAAAATTTAAGCATTTGAATGCTTTTTTCTAAAATTCACGTCCTTTTCTTGTTTGGTTTTGTAATCGGATTCCTGAATTACCCGTGTTGCGTATAAGGAAGTTAAGTCGCGAGAAATCTTAAGCAAATAGCGCCATTTCGTGTGCAAAGATATTCGTTTGTTATTTTGAAACGTTCAAAAATTTCTTTAATTTTCTAAACTTAAAAAGCCGCTACAAATATGTTTCTGTCTGAGGTTGGTATCAACTCATATTTAAAACTGATCAATTTGTAACTTTTATCACGAGTTTACCATTATCAGTATGTAGTTTTTACCATATTCGAAAACATATTGCACGCTACATGGGGAGGGAATAGAGATAGGACCAGGTAGGAGTGATTTTGATATAAAATGATGAGGGTAGGGAGTAGATTTTTTTTGGAAAAAATCGCCCCTACCTGGCCCTATCCCTATGCCCTATATCACATGCACTACGTTTACGCATCTGGTAAAAACTAAACTGGTAATGGTAAACTTATGGTAAAAACTACAATAGGCCCTTATCTGGTCAGATAATTTGGAAAATCCGAAATCCTGCTCCACTACTAAGTTTCATCGTATATTTAGCATTGGAGCAGCTTTTGCATTAGATATTTTTGGTAATTTCAAAATGTTTGCAGGGCCTACTACGAACTCGCTCAAGGCCTCGGGCCTTTTCTATGCTACCACTCCAACACTCGATCAGCCACGAGGATCTGACTGCGCTGGATCGAGTAAGAACGATGCCAAAATTTGGCAAATTTTAACAAATTAGCCTCCGTCCCATTTTTGCAAAGTTAGGATGCTGAACGATATTAATGATATTGATGGAGGTTCACTTATGTAAATTATGAGCTTTACAAGAACTTTCAGGACTAGAATCGAGTAAAAAGTCTTTTCTCCTTTCCAAAGTTGAAAAACTAAATCTGCACACTTTTATTCAATATTAAATATTTTCTTCTTTTTTAATATAATAAGGAACTTGATTATGCAGAAAAAGCTACCAAATATTATTGTTGACGCAAAATGTTCTCATCCTATATTTTGCGGAATATTAATGAGTCAATTATGACTAATGATGTGCAGAGATTTATCGCTTGAGATAACGCGTATTTTTTGGTGGATATTTTAAAATTAAGGTTTTTTTTTAATAAAAGTGTTCATTTTAGGTGCCACTACTTCAGACATCAACCACAAGTAGGAAATCTAGAGGCGGCGGTTTTAGACAGCGGTATTTATTTAAATGTTTAAATTTACAAATATTGTTGAATTTTAAGACTTCATGATGATTAATAGAAGTTAAGTCGTACAATTTGAAACTTACCCTTCAAAATCCGTTTCACCAACTAATCACAAACCTCGAGGATTTCGATTAGCTAGTTAATTTGATCAACAATAATTTTCGTAACATGTCTATTTTAGTCATAATTTCTGTGTGTTGAAATCGGTTGGAATCAAAAATTTTTTGATTTAGGTTCTAATTTTAGCTTGGACTTATCGCTACATCGATAAAATGTATTTTTCATTTCAAATATTCTATTTTTTAGGAAAAATTAGACCCACATACATTTGTTTATCGATGATGTAGCAGAAAAAGCCCAAAATTAGCGTCTTTGAACATAGGGATATTTTAACTGATACACATATTTTAGGTATTACCCGCTCTCTCAAGAAGAAACACTGGAGTTGCTACTTCTGCTCAACAACCAAGGGGTCAAGCCCGGTAGGCCGAAAGCATGATTTTTTTTTCCAAAAAGCCGACGTATTTTTCAATGATTTTATTTCCTGAATATGCGTGTGTTTATTGAGAAGTGGTAAAATCACGTAAGTTTTCAAAATGTTCCTATTGCTATCGAATTTGACTACATTCAATCAATGGACTCACCGAAACTTTCAAACTTTATCATCTCACAGTTTCACTATTGAATCACAAAATACTTAAAGCTGAGTTTCAAGGAATTTCATATATCTTTATTGGTATCCGTTAAAGTCCATCACGTTTAAACATACGGCGCTATTTTGGCAATTGTTGAAACGACGTAACGACGTGATGACGTGCGCGCTATAGTTAGGGACAGGCGAGGGAGAAATAGTGCGGGAAAAGATAGCTCACGTCCTCATCGTCATCCCCTGGTCATTTCTCAGCTGCTCAGTCGTCGTTATTTTCACTATAATTTAAAAAAATCGATCTGTCTCAACAAATCTTTCTCTGCATTGAATTTTTAAAATTATTATGACTGCAGTTCAATTTTTCAATCCAAAACTAGGCTAACCAAACAAATTTTCTAACCCCAAACTTTTCCATCTCAAATTAGTCGTTTTCTAATGCATATCATTTGGAAAAAAGCGCCGTGCTTTGAAAAACGGCCCTGCGGTTTTTGCCGAAAGGAGGGAAGAAAATGAAGCGCACATGTAAATCCAGAATTCAGCATCGCTTGAGGAAAATTCAGCCTAAACAAAACATTTCGCCTTATGTTATTATTCTGTGTCTTCTTTGAATTATTTCCTTTCTTCGGAGAAAAGCACTTCCCTTTCAAGTGTTATGAAAATTCATTAGGCGTTTTTATTCGTTAATTTTTCATCTTATGTTCATTTATAACAGGATGTCCAGTATTATCATAGTTTAAAAATTTTGAAAGCTTGATTTTTAACATACATCAAAAGTATTTCTTTGAAGTAAAACTTTGACTACCATTGACTGCTAAAGGCAGCATACCCTGGTTCATTTTTCAGTTGTTATTCCAGTCTAATTACAATTTAAAGCAATCTCTATTCTTCGGTTTTCCGCAACGTAACCTAGCTAATTTTTACCTATCATCGAACGTTTTAAGATGTCGGTATTTATCGCCAATGATGAGCTTGAAATGCGTAAGGGAAGTCGGGGAAAGAGTCTGAAACGATGGAGCGCCAAAAGGCAGGTTTTATGGAGTTAGCATTAGCGCTCGATGTTAGCTTCACTTAACACTGTTAATTTAACCCTCTAATTTAACTTCATTAATTTCGGATTATAGAAGGAAATCGACCAGTTTAACAACAGTCACTGAACGGGTCGCACTACGAGAGATGAGCCGTTCTTTGAAATCAAAGGCTCAAAAATACAACGGAACCGGTGCACCGATACGATTACCCGGAATTAGGCAACCCATCGTGCAGTTTAGACGTTAGTTCTTTTTCCTATTTAGTTTTATTTGGTTCTACCTGCTGAGTGAACACAAGAATTATTCGATGTTAAATTTATTAACTTAAGCTATTTATTGAAGCATACATGTTCCCCAAACTTCATTTTTGTTTGAATCTAATTTCCTTATTGTCAGGCGCAGTGCGCACTCTCGGACATACTGAATTATTCAAAGATTTGCGCGTAACTATGATATCTGCATACATCTGCTAATACACACGTCTTGCTAGGTATTATTCTTGAAACATCACGATATATCATATATGTTTCATCGATATTCAACTCATCACCCAATTTGTAATAAAGGTCAGTTCATTAATTCTTAACCAATCAATATGTAATTCTATAAGGTCTACATACCCGTATATGGAATTATCATCACATTCTTCATATTTAAAAGATAGAACTGTTTTGTTGCTTATAAAATACTCTAAATAAGCAAGTTAGAGTGCATAAAATAGCATTTCGTCGTTTCTATTTTCGATTTATTTGGAGTAGCGTTTTGTTAACTCATCCGTAATGCAGATAAAAAGAGCAACAAAGCAAATGATTTCTCTTCCTTTCTTCACATATGAATTCAGTTCTTTGTTCTGTCTATGTCATAAAGAATTAGTACATAAGAGGTAATCTGGGCTTATTAGTTTATACCATTAATTTTTACTATACTAAATATGTATAGCGACTAAAACTTGTAATTATGCAACAGAGGCCTGCGACTATAGCGTCTTCGGAGACGGTAAGCGAGTCGATTTTATCATTTGCTATTTAGTTTTTGTAAGAATGTTAATGCACCCACATATCGACAATTAAATATCATCTTAAGATCCATTTTATTTTGAATCATATTTTATTCGGCTACTTTTAAACCTAAATTATCGTGATATCTATCAACTTTAGCATTGCTAGGTTCCATGTTCATAATCGACTCTAAAATTACTAAAACTATTTAAAGTTGACTTTTCTAAGAATCCGATGTTCGTCGCGTGGGCACTTCGAAACGTTCGGGAATCGCTCGCACAAGCCGATCCCCTAGCCGCTTCCATCGCCCAGCGAGTCTTGAAGCACAACAAACTTCCCGATCAACTCACAAGAGCTCCACTGCTATTACAGTTCACTCCATTCGGACAACCAACTGCGCCGGGATGTGAGTTGTTATTCTTTTTCTCTGGACGTGGATTTTGGTTCATTGAACCTTCCGGGATTTTTAAAATGATTTTATGTGAAATTCACGTATGTTTCCGATTCTTTTTTATTCTCGGAATATAATAATCCTTTGATAATTCTGCGCTGGTCCAAGATTCAAGTAAAAATAGTCAACGAATCTTACGTGTTCCTAAATGTTCGAAAGACTGCGTCCTATTATGAAATAATTCGCACTCTCTCGAATCTGCTCATACAATCATCGATTAATATTCTATGAAACTTCGAAAAGTCGCAATTTCACTACCTCTGTATTCCCTAACCCAGTCCATCTATATTTTTGTGTGTTTGCGCGAATATGATTGTTGGATTGAGTAAAGCGTCCCTCAGGGTATTGTGTCGTCTCTTCGCTTCCCAATTCCGACTTTCCCAAGTGTTGTTTCCATTCCAAAGGCAATGCTGTGCGCGCAAAAAGACGATGTGTTTTACTTGATGCACTCTGGAAATCGCTCCTCTCCATGCTCTCTTGAAATCTTGCTGGCTCCGATGACAAATTCAAATCTTTTCCGCGAAATTTTTGATTTCTTTCATTAAGAGGCATTCTTTATAGAAATCGAACGCACCTGTGCTAAGCTAATCATACTTTTGTCGGATTCTTAAAAAAGAATGCCTCCTAATTTTTTCCACTAATTGCAATAGGTAATGATGGAACGTTTTCTTGAAGCCTGACCCTAATAGAAATTACAAGAAAAAAAACTATTTTGTGATCTAAATTTTTGAATCACAACTCTACTATTGGGCTTACTATTAAGCTTAGATTATTGAGATATGATCTTCGATATTCCTGAAGCATTTATGGCTTTTGTTCCAGAAGAACTTCTTTGAAATGTTTCCCACACTATTATCGCCTAGATTATAATAACTACCAAACTAATTTTTCCATTATTTACATGAAGCATCATTTTTGACTTCCTAATACCGTGGACTTAATTGTCATTAATTTTTAGTTAATTACCCCCCTCTAATCACTCAGTTAAGGGTTAATTAGAAGTATGCTTCAATCTGTTACTGCGCATTTGGGCGAAGAGCGCAAGGGGTCATGGATTTTCGAGTCTTCATCCCCCAGGAGAAATTCAAGAAGATCAGCTTCACAAGATGCTATTCTAGGTAAAATATGCTAATTTTTGGAATGCAAAATTTCGGTTATTTCCCATTTGAATGTTGACTTGTCGTTATTTTTACTGAATTTTTTAACGGTGGGCTAGAAATTTTAGGAACGTCCACTCATGATGGCCACTTGGCTCCGCCCACATGGCTTGGAACACAGTTTATCGACGAATATCGGGTAATTGTTTCAAACTTATTTTTTGCATTTGGACTTCAACATGTAGATCTAGCGATCGCAATATTCTACCTATTTATATATGAAATTTTGTAACGCTTAACATTTTTTACTCTTGAAAAGAACTTGGCGAAAATTGTTTCAAGAATTTCGAATCATAACTAAATTTGGGATATTTTTACTGAGCTGTTATCACTCATACAACAATTTGAAATTTCAGAGATTGTGGTTGAGATTTTGTGTAGTATAAAAATTAACAAAATGGATTATAGAACTCAGTTTTTAGTTATGTAGATTATTACAACATTTTTGAAATCAAGCATGGCTTAGTTTTTTTTTTTTTTTTTAAATATTTTTGATTTGCCAGCCCGAACAAGCTTCGATAGGGGACAACCCGATTGGATGGGCCATTTTCAACCCTCTGCCAATACGGCCTCCGACCCTCAGACCCAGGAATCGAGCTCCACTTATAGGTGAATTTTGTACCTTTTTCTGTACGTTTTTCAGGGTCCTCATATTTGTAAAGTAAACTAGGCAATTCGTAACAATAATACCATAACAAAATCTATACAATTATTATCATATTAATTTTCTAAGCTGAAAAGTTTGATATCCAGCATTTTCGATTACTAAATCCTTACTCTATGCCTTATGGGTAAGCTATTACTTTTCTTAATGGCTCACAATATGTATATTCGTTAAATTTTTGGCTACTACTTTTTATTAATTGTCGTAAACTAAATTTACTATTGTATTTTCACGTTTTTACGTTTATTTAAAATATTTTGGACTTGTACCCCTTTATTCGATCGAATGGAAATAGGTAAGCAAACTAATTTTCCTATTGACTTTTATAATTTAACGTACAGTGCTAAATTTTTGGACTAATATATCTTATTTATATGAACCTAGGGATCGGTAAACTTGACGCTATTTTAACATCCACTTTTTACCAGTATTTATCATTCGATTAAATCACATAAGGTTACAATCTATTGACATCCAAGACTACGGTAGTAATCGCTCATTCAAATCGTTAATAGTTCTACTGAGAATCAAGAGTTTAGTTGTTTTGCAAGACGAAAATTCGCGCCATTTACCCAGAATTTTCAAAATATGTGAATTTCCTTGGATTTTCCCAAAAACATGTCTGAATCTTGAAAATCCTAAGAAATCTTTAGACTCGAGGAACCAAGTATTTTCTTTGAGTTTGGTGCTCTTTCATAGGTCAATTCAACGTTGGTTATAGTTCTATTGTTATTGTCTAAATCTATTCAGATTGCGCAGCATTTTTGATGAGATATGTCTCATTTCTGAGGTGGAAAGGATTTATTTGGGCTACTTGGAAATCGCGTGAGACTACGAGGTACAGGCGAAATAGTATGAGGTTAGGGTAGGGTATGGAATGATAGGATTTCTTTTCCCATACACTATTTCTCAATGTCTCGTGTCTCGCGGTTCCCAGGTTGCCATTTATTTGATAGTTTCCTATTCATCGGGAACTCATGCAATCTTGTACAGACGTCGGAAGTTTGTCGATCCGATATATAAGACTCGTCATTGTCTAATGTTCTTTTATCCATAGTGACGAATAGTGAATTGCAAGTAGGCTACGGTATATTTCTCAGCAGCATTCGAATATCGGATCGACAGACTTTCAACGTCTGATCTTATAAAAAAAGAACTTTTAATTCATCCATTAGCGATATTCGACCGAAAATCTATCAGTTACGCAAGATACGTTTCAATTTAGAAAAGGGAACAATGTTTCGATAAAGCTAACAACATGCATAGGAGACTTTTCTCCATCAATTTGCTAAAAATGAAATTCTGAAACCTTTTTTCTTCGCTTTGAAGTTGGCTCATTCTTCTTGATTTCATGTATCCTACGTGCTATACCCTCATTCTCAAACAAATTTATATTTATTTTAAAAATCGGGGGAAAAACGCCCATTCTTATTTGCATTTTATCTGAACATCTTCACGCAATTTTCTTTTAGGTAAGAAGATTCCACCCTTTTCTTTTGCCGACTAACAAATTTCCGGATCAGGGGCGGGTATTTATTTAGCTAACTAAACTAAATTTTCGCCCTTAGTCAAAGATTGCGAGGTTTTCTGAAATCGGCGTAATTTGACACACGCAGTAAAAAGCGCGTCTTGTTTTGTACCTAATTTTACGACATTTCTCAGCTGATTAAGACGAATTCTCCTGCAACGCTAAATTAACTGTTTACTGAAAATCTGCTCCGTTGCTAAATTAGAAAAAAAATCCCCTACTAACATTAGTATTGGAGCAGATTTTTCATGAACTTTTGATGTTGGTTCATGTGTTAAATTTAAAAAGAAATTTTTGCGATGCTAAATTTTCGGAGCTAACGCCAAAATGTTCGATTTCTGGCCTTTTTGAACCTTCAACCTTTAGCTTTATCTCAGAATTTTAAATACATCTTTTCGCGCCTACACTTTTCCTTTCGGCTACTTTCTCAGATTAGTTTGCATTTTCAAATCCCTATATTTTCTGCCAAATTTTAGTTATAAAATCCTCCTTTTTCTTATAATTCCTTTGAATTTTGATGCCGAAATTTGAGGGTGGTGAATTGTGATTCGAGAAAGAAGATAGAGAAAAGTTATGATAGAGGACGAAAATGCAGAAAAAGAGGAAGAAAACGCGAGTTTTTCGTCGGGGCATGTCAAAGGCTGTGTTATGGCAGTTATGTTAGAGTATCCCTTAGAGGCTAAAAAAATACAGGCCAGCGCTAGAAGAGAATGCACACTCATTTTTCTTGACACGCTTAAGGAAATAGGCCCTCTCGGATTTTTGGAAGTTAGAGAAAGAGGAAATCCAGACTCATCCTCAAGCCCCACCAGTCAGATTCTAACCTATCAGTTTTTGCTGACTGGTTGTTGTTTTTTCGCTTTGAGGAAGAATCTATTTTTGTTTATGATTTTTGCAAGTTGGATTGTTTAATCGAATTGTTTTTTTGCATTTAAAAATTCAATTTCAAATTAGATTTTTGCTAGCTTTTGCATGTCATTTTAAAAAACCTAACTATTAGAGATTTTTTTTTTGCATTTTTTTCATCCCGAATTTGGTCAGAGTAGTTTTTTGCTGCAAGAGCACAACATAATGTGTCAAATTTAGTTCCTTGATATGCCACTCGATTATGATATTCTCACACATAAAAATGTCTGACTCTGGTATCCTTAACCATATAAAATGCCAGGGACTCAGAGAAAGAGTAATTCTTCTCATATATGGAATGCCATATGTCAGCCAAGTTTGGCGCTTTTTTCCGACCGATTGCCTGAGGCTATAATTCAATCAGATTCAACGTGCAGAGGAACATCTCTTTTTAGAGAACCGCGCGCTCAAAGTTATGAAGATTGTGTCAAACATTTGTTGGAGAAAAAATATACTATCAAAGTCTTTTTGCTATCTTATCTCTTTCTATTTTAATTTTCATATATCACACTTTTATGTTTTAAACAAAAGCTGCCCTTCTCATGTATTTTCCATTTAAAATTATGATGGGGAGTTTTTCTTTCCGATAATCTAATTTTCAACTTTGTTTAAGAAAAAGTTGATCTTCATGCGTACTTCATCTCTCTATTTCGCAAAAGTTTCAAGAACATCTGGCATCTTCATAAAATAGAATATTTTTGATTGAAGTAAAGAAGTATCATCTTAAATTTGCTTAAAATTTTACATACTGACTCAACTAAACATAATATATTTAGAACTTTGTATATATTGTCCTGGCGAACTTTCAACAAACAATTCTCAAATGGACTCCAAGCGATAATTCCTAAACAATGTGCGCAAAAACGTGCAGGAAAATGCCTAATTTTTTCTGGATCCTCACATTTTTAGCGCTCTCTCAAATAGTCCTTTTTCGAATATTCAAAAGACAGCTGACGTACGGCATTGGAAAAAGTGTCCTGAGGGAAGAAGGGATGAGATAGAGTTAATGACCTTTGTGAGGATGGATTAGAGTTAGATTTTAATTTAGATTTACTATTATATCCATTATAATATCTTTATGCAAGTTTAGATTTATAATTTATTTTAAATCAGAAATGGAAATAGTCAATCATTTCTTGTGGTTATTTATTGCTATTGAAAATTTTTAAAGCATAATTATTTTGCGTAGCTACTTCATTTACTATTAACCAATCTTTTTGAATTTTATAAATCATTAGTTATCTTAAAACATATCTAATTTTTATGTTAAACTTTAAAATGATATCTTTACGGCAATTGCTCAATATTATATCTGAAAATATTCAAAATTCAAGTTTCATTTCGAAACTTATTTCGTCAATTCCATCGAATCGCTTCATATTTGACTTTGCTAAATCCATTTATTTATGTTTATGCGCTGGCATATGTTTTGTGGTCAGTAAGCCAATGGTGGGGACTCACTTTGGGTTGATTCCCGCATAAAATGAAGGGGAAGGGACGAGAGAAATAAGCAACAATGCCCAAATATTGAAGAGCAAGATTATGGCTAATTGAGAGAGAAAAAGAAAGAATAGGGAGAGAAAGGGTGGCAAAACAGGGAGAGAGAATGACCAACCGACAGACAATTATGCTTTTTACCGCTTTCTTTTCGCTTTTGCCGAGCGAATTTTTGAACTTGCAAAATCCACTGCAATTGTCACATTTTGCGGGGCTGCGGAATTTCTCTGGACTTGACATTATACAAACTCTTTTTAGCCTATAAATATTGAAAAATTATGTTTTCTTCAAGAAAAAATAATTTTTTGTAGATATATATAATATTCGAAATGACTGATGTTCTAAAATTTGCCCTTCATTTTTTGACCCTTCAAATAATTCCCCAACTTTTTACTGACCATTCATGCGTAGCCAGAGTCCAACAAAACTCAAATCATCAAAAATTCGCGTGCAAAAATTGGCAACTTTTATTTCCAAATTTTCCGAGTTCAAATAATGTTTTATCTTGATGGTACGATTAATTTTTCGTTTCAGCTTACTATTTTCCTTTAATTTTCGAATATGACAACATTTTTCTTCCGAACTGGGGAGAGAACCACACGTACGGGAATATTGTGCTCCCAAAAGCTGGGAGAAAAGTACTCATTCTTGAACATTTTTCGAGCAAAATTACTCGAAAATAGGTCGCGGGGGGTGTTCAAAAATGACCAAATTTGGGGGTGTCTGAATCTTTGTTCTTGGAGGCTAACTTTCAGCCTGAATGAGTTTCAATGAGATCGAGCCTTTCCTGGTCCTCTTCATACGTCTGGACGTGACATAGTCTTGCAAGCGTTATACTTTTTTACTCATCATTCTACCTTTCATCTCATATTCATTCACCGAAATGTGTTTCTCGTTTTTGGATCATAATTGTTGCGATCCTCCAAAATTTTTGACGATTTTGAAGTCTTTTGGGCATTTATATTGCTTATCAAATAGAATTTTTTTTTATAGAAATTCGAGCTATTGATCTTCCTCCACATAATTTTTAATTCACTGTCACTTTGGGACTTATTTTACTTATAAAATGTCAATTTCCCTGAAACTTTTTAGACTTGATATATTTTTGCTGCTCGATATTTGTAAGTTTCGCTTTCTAATCGAGATTTTTTAGCGGAAGTTTCCAAAACCAGGTTCCGCGGGAACTTCGAATCTGTTCCGGAAAGAAGATGTTCCTGCGCAAGTTCTGGAACCAATGGACGCTAGAAGAGAATGCGAGGCGGATGACGATCACTGTCCTGCCGACCGGAACCAAGAAAGTCCATCTGAAGGAACCCAGTGAACTCGCCGAACTCTATCCGGAACATGCGGAGCAGACCAGGCGAAAGAGCGAAACGCCAAGCAAAAAGAGTAAAGGTGGGGAGCATTTTTCTGTATATATGTTGCAAATTTTTCGAGAATACAGCGTGTTTACTATTTTGGTTTAAATGGACTATTTTGCACTAAATATAAACTATCATATCTTAATCATCATATACTTCGTTCAATTGATTTTAGGAATATATTGCAAGTTTTTTGAGGATCCAATATTGTATTGAAAAATAGATTATGCTAGGAATTCAACAGAGTGTCGAAATTATCAAATCTTAATTGCTTACAATTAGCCAAATTAAAATAGTCCATTCAACACAAGAATACTGGCAATTTTCGATGTGCTATATCTTGACTTGACTTTTCTTGAAACATAATTATCCTCTCCGTGTTCTCGTTCTCATTTTAATTAGTGCTAATAATTCCCATGAACCTATTTTCGGTCCCTCACTTTTTTGAAAACCTGATTTTCAAAAAGTGCACGCCTCATTTCGACTGCAGGATATGAATGATAGCTTTATTCGCGATATGAATAATGTCCTAATTTTTCAATTTCAAGCCATCACTGATATCTTTGACTCTCTCGAGAATTCTAGTTATCTCTAGACGTTCTGCAACAATGTTTCTTTTAGGGCTATAACTAGAAACATACCACACGAGTTGTATGTTGTACTTTGACACTTTCGGGAAAAATTGAAGTTCAAATACGGAAAGACAGGAATTTCGAAAATCAATTATATTTGAAATTTCGAGATCTATATTCAGGACTAATTACTCCCCATTTATATAACAAGTGCAAGGTCGAAAAATTAGAATTAAAATTTTTAAAACAAACTTTCACACTATTTCCAACTCGAATACACTGATTTCGAAAGTAAAGTCTATCTGGTTATTTGATACGATAATAGATAATTCTTGATTGATCTTGAAACATTTTTCTGAATATTTTGCGTGCGGTTAAAAGCTAATTAGAAATGTGAAAGTTTCAAATATTTTTCGTAAACCCAGAAACCTACCCATGAAATAAACGTGTATCGGTAACTCAGAAATCTCACAACTTTATGAGATAGCGTACAAAAGTGAGAAAAAGTCCTTTTCTACATTTCCATACTATTTCGCAAAGTTGCGAGGTTGAAAGATTTCCGAATGCCCAACGCGTCTTATTACCCAAGCATCTTTTTCCGATCCAAAAATGCATGTCTCAATTTTTGAGCTAAGATCATAAAATTGCGAACGACGCACGAAATCGGCCTCACATTAAAGGGCCTAGGGCCAATCGACTTGCATAAAATATTTGGAGCGCTATAAATGTGCGTCCCATTTTGGGAGCATCTCATAGTTTCTTTTCAATTTAAGAATTTTATCATATCTGTAATATAATATATCTAAATATGATACATTTAAAATTTCATATTCATATATCTATTTAAAGACCATATAATTTATTTTAAATTCTGAAACTACATTTATTTCGAATTTAATTTAGGCTTTTCTAATATATCATACCAAATATATGCGTACCAGTTATTTTAGATCTTAATCGAATTTTATTTCTCGTATATTTTAAGATATAAAATTATTTTATAGTCGAAAAAGTTTCATATGTCTTGAGATATATAACATTTTTCATGCGCTAAGTTTTAATGGCCCGCCATTGAGCCTCTTTTTGACTTTTCCACTTCCGGGAATCAATTTTTTGCAACAGAAATAGCATAGCGTAAAGTTTTTTTTGTTTTTTTTTTATATATATGTTAGGATTTTTTTTATCTTTTCACATACATCATGACTTCTTATAGTAGATTTTTAATACTTTTCTTAAGAACATAGGGCTAATGAAAATGGTATAGCGTTATTTTTAATTTTTAAGATATTGAAATCATTAATATATCAGGGTTTTTTTTTAGTTTTTTTCCGTTGATTTATTCTATGATAAATAAGATAAACCACATAAGCACGCTAGGGTGTCAAATCAGGCTTATAACTTGATTTTGCCAGCATTTCTAGCGGTTCTTCCTGATTGTTTTCCATACATAGACTTGAGTTTGCAAGAAAAATATAGTAGTTTTCTATGACTTTATCTTTCTTTCCATCTTTATAATTTGTTTGTTATAAAAACCTCATTTTGATATGATATCTTATTTTCAAATTTTTCCTACCATTTCCCCTAACCTACCTCATTAATTTTGCATTTTCACTTTATCAACGTCGAACATTTAGATTGTCTCAAAATAGGAAAAACGAGAAACTCAATCTGCAAAATCTCGGATATTCGAGGAACGTTAGATGAGGAGAATCTTCTGTTTACCCTAAGTTAATTCTAAGGATGAAGTTCTAGCCTTAATTTCGATCTCCGGCAAGCATTTTCTGACTCCGGCATTTCTAATCAGGACTATCATCCAGCATTGAAGTAAAGGAATATCTTGGACAAAATTTCGAGCGCCTCAATTTAAAATATTAGCACTCCGACCTAAAATTTCTGACAATACGCTCCACCCATCGGATTTCGAACTCTTGCCTAAAACTTTCCAATTCCTACCTTTAACTCCTGAATTTTGATCATCGGCTATCTTCCACCCAACAAAATGATCTACTCGCAAGCATTTCGGGACGAGAAGTTCAGTCCAGCGGTGGCGTTATTTGCGGCAGCCGGATTGATTCGGACAACTGCAGGATTCAAAGAAGAAGTCAAGCTCAGCAAGAACAGGAGAGGACGTAGGTTTACAATTTTTCATATGTACTTGGAATTTATTAGGAAATATTGTACGGCTTTTTATAGTTAACATCCACATAAAGTTTTAGTATTGCCATTTATGGACGCATTGTTCATATCGGCTATAACCTTGCAACATTATATCGACTATGACTTGTCTAATATCCTTGAAAGCTCAACGCTATCTTCAAAACTCTCAAGTGCAACACATTTTATTAACTAACACATTGTTTTATGACTAATCAATGTCATTCAGTCATTCATAAAACTCGCATTCTGAGACTCTCAAAATTGCCGCATTTTCACGAAGTTCGCGTGTAGTTTGTTGCAAATTTGATCTTCAAGTGTTAAGTAGCACTATTTCGAAAAGTTAATTTAGCTTTGCTAAAATCTCATTCTTCTACTCGACTTCATTAACTACTAAACTTAGACCTAAGGACTTCATTAACGCTATTTTGGACTATCTTTTATTTTCCCTGGACTTATTTTTACGACCAAAATAAATAATGTTAACTATGGCCCCGAGACGAATATCTTACGCTCCATCATCGCTTTTGCAAATAGGCTCGAAACCTACCCTGAACGATATGGCCGCTCAGCAATTAGCGAGGTATTCAAGAAATAAGTGTGTTAAAATAGCTGTTAAATATATTTATAAAGTTAAACTTCATCAAAATATTGCCCTTAATATAACAATTCACTGAAACTCTTACTTAATGTCTATGTTTAAAATTTGATATTTTCAAAATAAGTTAGGCTAACAATGTTTAATGATCTTGGACAGGGCGGTTGGGACTTCCAACAGCCCTGACCTTAAATGCTTCATTTTGCCATAAGCTTTTGGTTATTTTAAAATGCTTCGAGATAACGTTAGTTGTTCCATAAATAGGTATTTGCAATTAGTTGCATTACCGAATTAAAACTCTTAATCATAGTTCGCTGTAAACCTCACTCAACATCTAAAGTGATATATTTGGATATTGTTGATGAAATTTACAGCGGTCTTTGATTATTTATTTAGTATAATTTAGTTTATTTGAATATCATAAGCTCTTTTCCAAATAGCTTTAATTTTTCATAAATACCTATTGATAATAATTAGCTACTTCATTAACCGTAAACCTTCAATCATCGAGCCTCGGCCAGGATACATGTTGATGGTAGCCCCAGTTCAGCTTGAGGCGCAACAGCTCATTAAAAAATGTGCGACGATTTCAGGTAAACCATTTTCAATAGGCCTCCTGTATTCCACACGCACACCCCGTTTGTAGCCCACACCTATTTTTCTCATTTTCCCTACCTCTTTCCCCTACTCTCTCTCTCTCTCTTCAAAAAGTGGATGTGGAATGCAACAGGCCTTTTTAATATGTGCTTCAGTATTTTGGACTTATTCCGGATAATTTTTAGGTTTTAGTAGTGCTTTTATTTGTCTAAAAATAACTTACTCGTCCAATATCTTCGAAATTTTTCTACATTCTTTGTATGCTTCAAGACTTAGGACTTTATTGTAATGATGATTTGTTTGATTCGATGTATCTGTGACACTTTACACTACTCCTATCTTATTATCGCGTTAAAATATTCAGTAAAGCAATTTATTCTGTAAATTTAAACATTGTCTAAGTTTCTTATTGACATCTTCAAGTTTTTAATTAGCGTTGTGTTGACACTGCAAAACCAAACGCTCTATTCTTCATCATTATTCTGTAAAGTTCTCCAGACTTACTAAAATCCTTAAATAGCCCAAAAATACTCGATTTTGCAGTTTTCCAGACAAATTTAGCCGCCTTTTGTGTGTGTGTCCTGATGACCGCCACGCCACAAGAGCATGATGGATCTAATTCTTTGCACATCGAGGAAACCCTCCGGCCTTTTCATTTTGGAGCGAGAAAACCCCCCAGTTCTCTCGCTTCGTTCTTTCCTCGCGAAAAATTTCGCCGAAACTGATCCCCTAACCCATGCAAGGATAGAAACGATGCGTTTCCGGTTCCTTTGTCAAAATAGCCGGCGAGAAATTGGCCGGAGCATTTGTAGTTTTATAGATTTTCGGGAAAACTATCTATAAGACAACGAAAATAGTCTGGTTTTATAACTTAAAGAATTGTAGAGAATTAAAAATTGTATCAATAAGTTGCAAAATTAGTCACAATTACTCGATATTTGCCTTGACTAATTACACGCTGCTACCAGTGCCTTCAATATGCCATGATTAATTTTGCGAGCTTTATAGATTTTAAAGAATTGAAAAAAAAACATTAATAGTTTTAGGATATCTCGAGTTTCCAGCACTTTTTAAATTATAGTCAACTTTTGCAGGTGTCTTTTTTCGATTCCGGAATTTCAATTCCCCACCCTCACACTTATCTTTTCATCAATCCGGGTGCTGCTTTTTCCGCACCAGATTTGTCTTTTTCGAATAGAGGTCGGCCCCGTGGTGCCGACTTTTTGCACCCTGGGGGAGCGCCCTATGTGATTCCGCCGGCTTTTTCGACTCAGACAGACACATTCCTCCAGCTCCTCCCCATTTTTCTCAAGTCCTTGCTCAAATCCCTCGAATTTGGAAATACGAGTGGTTCATGGTTCTGCCGAATTTGCCCTTTCCAAGGATGCTTCAGGACACTAGCTTTGCCGTTCGATAAGATAATTGTGCTACTTACCTAAGATTTTGCAATGTTCTTCTATTCGCCGCATGGACATGGGAACCTAAGGAGACTGACAATCGCACCTAGCGCGCAACAATACCATGTAGCGCCACATCTCGACGCTAGGTTGGGTTATCAGGTAAGTTTTACTTCCGAAAATCGAATCGCTAACATTGACTTTGAATCATACCCCAACCCCAAACAAAACAATCGTGAAAAGCAATCATTTCGTTGAACTCCTAACTTTTTGAATCATATCCAAGGTAGCACTTTATATTTTCTTTCTAGATTTCATTTCTTATATAGTTAAGCTTATTTTCCCAGATCCCTCAAATTCTGTCCCGTAGTCGAGAGGGTGATGAACAGCAGCACGATCGATTCGTCCATCCTGAAGAGTTGCGTATCATCGATGACTCGCACGCGATCAGAAGTAGTAGGGACAGACAGAGGAGCATTCCCCGAGCAGGGCAAGAAGACCTGGAAAATATCCTCGAATTCTGCGCCTCCCCAGTGTCCTCGGTGTTCTCGGCACGGGACCTAGATCGAAGAATCAGCAAGCAAAAAATCGTTCTGCGAAGACCGACAATTTCCATACAGGACGACGGAAAGATTATCATTGGTTTGGAGGATTTTTTTTTTTTTTAAATTCTTGCATGATATTTTATGCGATAACGGTAATAATATAATGGTCTCTTGTATGCCATACACTTTTTAAATTTTCCCCCATCTCCCTCCCCTATATTCTTTTCTCAAAAAGTGAGTGTGCAATACAGAAAATTATATATAACTATACTCGGACTTTTGTATTTGAGAATTTTTGAAACATTTATGGACCTACACAAAATCTTCTTCGGTTTCTCATGTTTCATTATATTGTAAGACTAAAACTTCACTTATCAGTATTCAAACAAGATATTAAATATGTTGAAATGTTGAAGCATAGCCGCCATCACCAAATTCGTTCACTCTTTGGCCATTCTTTGACATTCCAAGCTTCGAGGATATTTCGATTTCATCATTCTCAAATTTGGGCATACCCAATGCTAGAATCTCTCTCTGACGTTGTACTCTAATTTATGTGCAAATCCCAGACCCAAATTGGGTTATCCACAAACCTTCGAGTGGCCAAGCCCAATCATAACTTGGTAAGGAGCTGAAATTCAGAATTCGGATCCACTCATTCTAGAATCTCGAATTTCAAATTTTCAATTCTGAACTTCAGAAAGACGAACCCATTGTTGATTGACGAGAAAGTCGATGTTCATGCAGAAATTATAAATCGAATTTGGAGCGAAATAGTCGCGTAGAAGAGAAGCGAGAGACGAATAGAGTAATTTGGAATATCGACGCGTTCTCTCTTAATCGATAATAACACATGCATATTCAGGAATAAAATCTACCAACTTTCTAAGAAATTCAATAGAAAATCGTCTGATATAATAAGCAATATAAAATCATATATAGTTTATGCTAAAATAAGTTTATTGGAGGATTATTAGTTGAAAAATAATGTTTCTGAAAACTGTTCGATAAATTTTCAGACCACGTAACCGCCCGATGGGAGGGTGTTCCGTTGAACTCGCAATCCGCGCTCCTCGATGCGGAAGACGGAGCTACGGTGGTGACGGACACGATCAAGGACGACCAGGACGACAAAGAGCCCAAAAGCTGCCCCCAGCAAACTGTTAAGGTAGACTTTATGACACGTTGTTTCAACACAACTTCACAAATCCTCTAAAGAAAGTGATAAAAGCAGTTTTTGAAGCTAATTATATGGATATGTTTAGAGTCCCCAGGCTTCACCTCCTTACAAAAATGCATTTTTGGTAGAAACGTGGTAGTTTGAAATAGGAAATTTGGGAAGAGTATCCTTCAAACCGAAAATGTTTTTTTTGCTAACTCTATTTAGGTCGAAGATAGACCTGATAAAATGGCTCTGTACAAAAAAAATCAGAACAAAATACCCATGCAAATCATAAATTCGTTTGCGAAAATGTGTGTCATTTTGGGTGATAGATTTTTTCGGTCAGGGATCTTGTTTTGACTTTTTCTTCACAAAAATCTTATTTACAACCCAGATCGCCTTTTATGCTCAAAAATTGATTTAAAAATGAGACTTGGTATATCCACTTGGGGATCCTAGATATGTTTAAGAAAAGGCTATATATATATAGCAGTAAAAGTGAAGTGATTGAAAGTCATTTTGATAGTTATTTCGCATAATCCAAGCCTACTAATCAACTAGAAAAAGAAAAGACTATATAGAGTATAGAGAATGGTAAAACGTATTTATGAAATTTGCTGAATCCTATATCTCCAAACTTCCGCAATTTCATCTCGAAAATTCGAGTAAACTCATAAATTTGAGGTCGCAAAAAATTTATCAAGATTAGCGGCAATTTGACTCGAAGATTTCGGAATTTCGCCTCATAAATTTCGAAAGTGCTCATCTTTTGCCTGCTTTTGAATTGGACTCGTACTTTCTGAAGGGGATTATTCGGGGTTCAGATTTTCTTAGGGGTACTCTCTTATGAAGAAAAATCGATGTTTACTCATATTTCGAAGAGACAAAAATGACTCTGAAATTCTAGAAAAATACATCATTTTTACATAAATCCCCCTTTTCTGAAAAAATATAATTTCTGAAAATTGATTCTTTTTCTGAAGGAATTTCTAAAGAAAACAACGAAAACCTCTTTTTCGCCTTTTCAGTTTTCAATTTTTGAATTGCCCTTGGATGCTCTTTTCAACTCCCACCAGTCATCAATATCCCCTATTTCTGACACCACACACAGCTTTTGGAATTCGAGAGGGCTTTTTGGAAGAACAAGTAAAAAAAGCAAGGAGATATGAGAAATAGCATGACAAATAATAGTATCTAAACATAGAAATCTATATAATGAGATCAAAAAACCAACTTCGATGTCGGATATTAGAGTGTTGTTGGAGCTTGCAAAGAACAAAATAGTCCATAAATGTAGCATTTTAGCAAAATAATCTGACACCCGGATGTCAGAATTTGTTGTCGGGAACATCGAGCTTTATAATTTGAATTTCAGTACATCAAAATCCTCATACCGCATATCATACTCGTCTCGGTTCTTATCGGATACCTATGCTTCGGAGCCTGGATTCTAATGCTATTAGAAACGAAAACAGAGCTACAGGCACGATCAAGGAAATTGATTAGGTAGCTCAAATATCAACTGGGACATTTCAATTTTCGATTACTTACATCTTTATATAGTAGAGGTGATAGTATTATTTATATTCTCGTTTACATTTTAAGATTATGGAGAGGAAAAATATTGGCTATTTATAATGCTATAATGAATGGGAGTGAAAGAGATGAAGATAAATGACTGGGATAAAATAATTTAGGTTAACCCATCTAATGTCGAATTTCACACAAGATAGTTGGAAGATTGTTAGCGATGCTCAGCACGGTATGAGTGCGGTGACGGCGGAAGAATGGACAGCCAAGTTTCGGTAGGAGTTTAGGGATTTATGAAATTTTATCCGATACCGCACAGGTCTTCAATAAATTTATCAATCGAAATTTGAGAATTTTGATTTTTATAAAACACTGAAAAATTTCAAGATTATGTGGAGATGAAATTCATTATCCTTTAATAGGCTCCTTAAACTATGAATATGAGTTAAAAGCAGGAAATGAATCATAAGATTTGCTGAAACATACCCAAATGTTCCCTATTTAACAGAGAATGGATGGTGCGAGTGTCGGAGACAGTGGATGATCGTCGACCGATCAGGAAGGAGCTGAATCGACCCGACGATTTGACCAACATCCATAATAAATGGACATTCCCCACAGCACTACTCTATGTGCTTACGGTGTTGACGACTTGCGGTAGGGCATTTAGGCAATCTAGAAAAGTAGTTGCATCCGCTACCTACGAAATGGCATAGGAAAACGTCTCTTCCTATCTTGTCCCTATACCGGCAATTACTAAATGGCGGAGTCCTATAGTTAGAGAGATAGTCGAGAGGATAAAATTTGAAAGGGATACTGTGGAAAAGACACACACTCCGCCATATAGTAATTCTCCCTATACCCTTAACTATGGGTAAAGAAGTAGCGAATTATCCAAGTTGTCAGAATTTAATTTCAGTTTCGATCTAGAAAGAATTGCTAATTTTTATCGAAATCATCAATTTGTCAACTTGAAAACCGCGAGACCACGAGATGCACGAGACATTGAGAAATAGTGAGTGGAGAAAAGAAATCTTATCATATGCCTCATGATCTACCCTAACTCTACTATTTCGTCCTATGTCTCGTGGTCTCGCGGTTTCCGAATAGGCGTTTTGATAATCATTTATTTAGGGTACGGCGAAGTGTCAGTGGACACCGACGTCGGAAAGGTCTTCTCGGTTGCGTTTGCCCTGATTGGCATCCCCCTGATGTTCATCACGGCCGCTGACATCGGTAAATTCCTCTCCGAAACGCTGCTCAAGTTCGTCGGATTCTGGAATCGGAGTGTTAGGAAGGTTAAGGTAAACATTTTCCTTTTAAATTTAAACCGAAGTTGCCGTTGATTGGAGAGCAAAATCGATATTCACGCAGTAATTAGAATCGAATTTGAAAGAGCGAAATAGTGAGTCGCGTAGAAGAGAAACGAGAAACGAATAGCGTGCAATTTTTGGATATCGACGTTCTCTCCCAATCAATAATATATTTAAGCAATTCTTCTCGCGAATCCGTCACGGCCGTCGGAAATCGATGACTTCGGCCTCGGGCAACACGGATACACTCGACATCATGGGCGTGGACGGCGCCGAGGAGAAGTTGTGGTTCCCGATAGGTAAGTTGGCATCGTTCTTCTTAACAAAAATTCAAGTTTAGCCCATAAATTCGCCTTTAGATAAGCTTTTTTCCTTTAGAAATAGTTCAATTTTCGATTTTTAGATTATTAAATGCTTTTAGATCACTATTTCTTTGAAATTTCATTGAAAAAGTGTGCCGGCTTATTAGATAGTTTTAAGCTCCTTTTTGCCGTAGATATAGTCAAGTTTAGTGAAATTTAATGCAAATTTTATTAGAAGTAGTAGTTGTTTCAAAGTTTACACTTGCAAAGGTAGACATTTTCAATTTTCTTTCATTAGTTCCTCAAGAAAATAGCAGTTTGATGTTTCCGATAGGTAAGGTGTTATTATTGTCAATGGCCGATGACTTGAGACGAAGTAAATGACGCTGACTTTTGATGCGCGCGAATTAGCGCGTTGTTTGCACCAGGCTTTACGCTATTACAGCATATTCAAAGAATTGGGTAAACGACTGTCTGCGGATACGCAATGCACACTTGCGTATTCGAATCTGTGCATCATTTATTTCGCGTCTCAAGTTATCGGTCAGTGACAATATTGGTAAACCCAGATATAGAGTGCCTTTTGAAGTATCAAATTTTAAATTTCTGTACGTTCACGGTTAGATTTCAATAACTCCACACAAGATTGCACCCCCTCCAATTTTGCACTTCAAATAATATCACCATTTTATTTTTATCAAGGAATATCTTAAATCTATACCTCAGAAAACCTGACCTATCGCTAAATATTAGCATTAGAGCACGTTTTCTGAGGGGTAGATTTGTGAATTTTATTACAATTTGAATATATATATCACCCCTCCATAAATGTTATAACTGTCCGAATATCATGATGACCACATTTATGATTTGAATAACTGCAAATGAACAGAGCTCCTAACCTCAGATATATTATCAAAATTTGGTTTAAATGAAATAATATTCGAGTTTCAGGCGCTTACGTGTCCTGTATTTGCCTATACTGTTCCATGGGATCTGCGATGTTCATAAGCTGGGAAAGGTACTATATAATTTTTTAATATTAAAAATATTTAACCTGCTACTTAACGCACAATTAAGATGTTTTTTTTTTTTTAAATCGAGTTTTTTTTTCGATTCAGCATTCGAAAGTATGAAATTTGAGCAAAATGGTATAAAATAAATGGAAAAATGAATTTGAAAAACTCAGAGCCTGGTCCTTCATCCACGCATTCCACTTTGGGTTCAACTTAATCGTCACTGTGGGTCTGGGAGACATCGTCGTTACCGATTACGTCTTTCTATCACTCATTGTGGCGTTTGTGATCGTTGGTAAGATTTAGAAGGAGAAACCGATATTTATTGATTTTTTAAATTTCCATTTTAGGACTATCAGTCGTAACCATGTGCGTTGATCTTGCTTCCACACATCTAAAGGCGTACTTCACTAGAATTCACTACTTTGGACGAGCAAAACGGTATAATTTGAATTAAAAAGCAGATGGACGGAATAATTTTTGGTAATCTGGAAACCGCGTGACGTGTGAACTAAAGTAAGATTTTGGGTGGTAGGTCTTCTTTCCTCACGCTATTTCGCGTGTCATGCGGTTTCCAGATAACCGTAATTTTTTCATGAAGTTTTTATTTTAAATATACATTTTTGAAAATTTTTATTACAACTATTCAGATTCCTCGGAATGTCGGAAGAGTTGAAAGAAATTGTAGCTTTGCTGGGAGCTATGAGACGGAAAAAGGGTGGAAAGGTATTTTTTGTATTTCCTTTATAGGTAGGGACCGCCAAGCCCCGCCCCTTTCACTTGATTCAAAAGTGTCCATAGTCGATAACCCTTTCGATTATCGCCGATTTTTTTTTGTTTTATCTTTGTTTTTAGTAATTGATCGGTACCTACTATACAATTCGATACCGCTCTTTCACGTGGTGATATCGATTTATTGATTGGGTGCGAAATAAGTCCGCAAATGCGCGTCAAATGCACACCAAATTACGACAATGCTAATATTTCGAGTTATAAAAAAGGTACATTTCATTTTTTTTGATGAATCGGTACACCTAGTTGAAATGTACAAAATATGTAAAAATTAGAAAAATTCTGCGTCCCGAAACTTTTCCCGAGGCAATAATAGATGCTCGCCTTTGCGGTACTGTATCTTGACAAAGGATCACTGAAATCGTCCGAAAACTTGACTAAAATAAAATTTGATACTCCCTAATTACGTTATTCAAAAGAAAAAAACGAAATTTTATCAAAAAATATTTTTAAAATTAATTTCAAAATGACCATTTTTTTGTCTTTGCTAAATTGGATCACCCTAGGCATATCTTGAAAGGTACATATTTTTTTATTTCATATTTTGATTAGTTGGTCAATTGTCCGTCTTCGGTGAAAAAATCAGAAAAATCCTAGTACCCGCGACTGAGATCCTGATAATTCGCGAAAATATAAAAGAAGCCAATACTGAATGGAAGAGAGTGCAGAGAAAAAGATCCCCAAAGGCAGGGAAAGAAAGGGGAAAGCGAGCGGCATAGTGTCTTTTGCAGATAGGCCACGCCCCTTTCCCTTGTCCACGAAAAGGAGCGATTTTCTCGATTTTTCGCGTTAAATTTTATCATTTTTTTAATCAATGACGTATTTTTTCGCGGTTTTTTCGGTGGGGATGTTTAGAGGGGCACCTCAGACCCTGAAAAATGTAGAAAACATGGTACCAGAGTGAATTTGGCAAAATGGCTGGCGGTCTCTATTTATAGGCATTATTTATATAACGAAACAAATCATTTATAATTAGATTTTATTTAATGGAGGGTTTTCTGAAACATATTTGATCAAATCACACGATCGTATAAATTTTCCATCGCTCAGTCCTGTTCACTAACGAGGCTTTTTTGTCGGCGGAACCTTTGCAGAGTTCGATGATTTTAACGAAAGAAGGCGTGGCTTGCGTTCGTTAACGAACAGGATCGCGTGCCATGTAGCCAGCCAATTATCTATAATCCGACTTCAATTCATCCAAAAATTTATCGAAGCAATCCAATTTTGACGTAAAATTGCAGGTAACATGGAACGATGTTCGAGATTTCTTGGATAACGAATTACGGGATCGACCTTTCGAGCCCCACGAATTACTGATGAAATTGCGATTTATCGATGAAACTTCCTCAGGTAATAACTTTACAATTTAGAATGTGTGTTTTTCTAATTTACAATAAATTTTCCTATTGCAAAATATAACATAAACTTTTCCGGAAAGTTTCAAAATAAATTGTCAATTTTAGGATTTATTAGATTAAATTTGAAAATTTTCGCGAATATTTCCTAACCAATTTTAGTCGCAGGAATGTCGACGATACGGCACAATTCGTTCCAATCCGATTTCTTCCGCGAATCCGAATATATACGGCGGGTTCAAGCTCTTAGGCCGGAACAGCCTGCTTATCTATGATTTTAATGACTTGCACATGCATAAAATATTTTATATGCCCTAAAATTTTCAAAATAGAATCAGATGAACCTATATATTTTGTGAGGCTTTTATCTCAAGTTTCTTGGTATTTAATAGAAAATATGTTATGCATATGATATAATAATGATAAGTTATCATATTTTTAATTTTTATATATCAGTATTTTGAGAGACGTGACAAGGTGCCAATATATATGAGAAATATTCGTAAAATGAGCTCATTTTTAGAACACTTTTAAAATACTGATATATTTAGCGTTATTTTTACAGACTTCAAACGTGCTCAAATCTTACAAAAAATATTTCATCTTTTTGGCTCACAATTTCTATTGAAACTGCACCAAAAATCATCATTTCTTTCTATCGCTCTTTCATAAAAATAATCTCATCAAGATGATCTTCAAATTAAGAACTTTTCAACTTCAAGCCCGGCGCATATCAAACCTATGTTCTAGTATTTCTAAATATATTCGTTATGAGAAGACGTGTCATATACATATTTAGACATTTTTATATGTTCATTTTACTATAATATATATCATTTTCATTAATTATAATCTTGTCGATCTAAAAATGCCAAATTTCCAATGAAAATGGTAGAAAATTACGATATTTTGGGTATATTATGTGTTCCGAAATGAAATGATTTATTTAATTTTCCAAAGGCTTAAAATCGAAACTTAACTTTACTTTCTAATTCGAGCGAACATTTTTATGCATAGCCCCTAACGCAGTCTTATCGACTAACCCCTCGTTTTAACTTTTCCTCTCTGACTCTTTTCTGCCTCTCGCAAAGAATACTCTCTAACATTGTGCTCCGAATACACTTTTAGTGTTCAAATATGCTCGTGAGTTTGTTCCTTCTAGAAAATACGCGACTAATTTTTGCAGGCATGTGAAAATCATGTTTCAGAAACATGAAGTTATGTTTTGAAAACATAAATTCTTGCTTCTAGGACAAAAAAATTGAAAGTTCCAAAAAGTTGCATATTTTCTGAAACCTTCATTTTCTCAGGACATTATATCTCAATTGTCTTTCTTTATCCTATGAATTTTCGATATGAATGTTGAAATTTTAGGA
Organism: Diploscapter coronatus; assembly: GCA_964036155.1. NCBI lineage: Eukaryota > Metazoa > Nematoda > Chromadorea > Rhabditida > Rhabditidae > Diploscapter > Diploscapter coronatus. Next base: position 395,163 of record OZ038422.1, on the reverse strand, counting down.
ATTTTTCAATAAAATGATTGGATTTGTCGAAATTTTCGATGAATACCCACTAAATACGCGAAAATCTAAAGAGTTTATGAATAATTTGTTCGTTCCGACGATTTTTGTATCGATAGTTTATGTTATTCTAATCTTCTCGATCAAGAAATACATGACGCTGAAGAAACCTCTTCAGGTAGGCCATTTTTTGAACTTTCAGAGTAAACTATCAGAGCCGCGAGCAATTTTGTCCCAAAAGTGAATACTTTTGTCCCAAGCCGATAGAAAGGAGAAATAGTGTTTGGGACAAAGTACTCGCAGCCAAATATCAATATTTGAAGAGCTCTCCAGGCATATTGGCACATACTTTTTTATTTCGTTACTAGGAAAATTCTATGATCAATAAAACATATCAATTTTGATTTGATGGCATTATTTTTGTGTGTTACAAAGTTTTGCCTTTAAAATAAGAATTACGTGATTAAATTAAAGTCACTTTAGTTAACCGGCCCTTTAATAATATGGAATTTCTCTATGGCTTTATTTTCTTTTATTGGAACCTTGGCTACCGGATATGGTTTGAAGAAGGAGCTTTCTAGGAGTGGATTTCACGGTAAATTTGAAAAAACAAATTATCTAAATAAAAGGAATATTGGTTTCAAAATAATGTGGTATATCTGAATCGAAGTGTTCTTTTTCGTTAACACCATACAGTTAAGGCGTAGAAGTGAATGAAAACTGATAAGAGCTATCAATTTTTGGTGTTATTTCTGAAACCCAAAGGAAGAAAAACGATTTAATTCGTTTATAACCAGAAATTCGAAACTAAAATATTCCAGGAACGTTTATTGTTCGAGGTGATTTTTATGGCCAGAATATTTCGGGACTTTTCGCTTTTTTATTCACGATGAGCAAATTCGTCGAGTTGGGCGATACGATATTTTTGGTGCTCAGAAAACGACCACTAATATTTTTGCACTGGTATAAAATCTTAATTCAGAAATAGTTTTCAAGTTAAAAATGGTGATGATGCCCTAAACTCATTCACTAGTTTCAATCAGGACTGTAAATGTTTAGATATGCGTGTGTGCATGTGCGCGCGTCTAAACATTTACAGTCCTGGCTTCAATATTTCAAACTTATAATTATCAATATGAATATCTTTACACAACTACGCGTGTACAAGATTTATTCTTATAAGGATAAATATTTTGATATTCAAATTATTAAACAAATTTTCATTGGTGTCAGTTTTCTCATTATAGATTAAAGAAAATTTCGGCTCCTTTTAGTTACCACCCTCTTATTTTTCTTTCCTTCATACTATTTCTCAGAAAAGAGGGTGGTAACTACAGTAAGCCCAAAACTTTCAGGTACCACCACATCTTAACCCTAAATTATTGCATCTACAACTATCCTCAAGATAACGCATTTAATATTTGGCCTAACTTAATCAACTTCCTAGTGCATACAATTATGTACTCATACTATATGCTCAGGGCTATGCACGTCAAAGTGCCGGTTTGGATCGCGCAAAATATTACCACAATTCAGGTCAAATTAAAAAAATACTTTTAAATTAAATTGGGCTTAATTTCAGATTGCTCAATTCCTATTTACGTTGTACATATTTTCATATGTCGGTCTTCAGAGATATAAAGATGTAAAAATCGATGCAGAGTTTGGAGGATTTTGGTATATACACTTTTAAAATGCGATTTTTTTTTGTTGCTAATTTTAGGTTCGGAGTTCTTATGGAGATATCATACGTGTATTTATTCGGAAAGTTTTTCTATGATTCATATGTGAAGGAGGGTGGCAGTAAAAAGAAACAAGAATAATATTACAATTCTTTGTTTGAATCGCCAGATTAATAAATTTCTTTAAACTATGAAATATGTGTGCTAACATGATTCACAAAAAAATAGATTTCTTGCTATACCAAAAACTATTCTTTTTTAATTGCAAAGTAGAAAAACAGCTTATAGTCGGATAAAACGAAACAGCCGATAACTGGGATCGTATAAGATGGAGAGGTAAGCCAAACAAGTAGAGAATCAGAAAAAACAACTGACGCCCGAGTGTTTGCTTTTTCGCTGGCGATAAGGAAGCTTACAACACTAATATATATCGTTCATCTCTAGAACCTACAGAGGTCCTGTAGTGTAGTGGTTATCACATGAGACTCTGAATCTCGTAACCCTGGTTCGACTCCAGGCAGGACCTAATTTTTGCAAAATTCATATCATTTTTGAGCCGCGAACTAGCTCATCTCCTTGTATTTCATTAGTTTAGTCCGAAAATATGGATGTTCGCGGAATATTTTCTCGACCAAGGGTTCACTATTATATCCAGATTTTTCAACATCATTATTTCAATAAAATATGAACGCGTTCAGCTCGATCTCGTCTTAATCAAACATTCGTCATTTACCAGTTCTAAATTTTTCATCGAAAATTATTTACACACTAGTGGTTTTGACATTTGGAAATATTACTTCATTATATCAGTAAACATTTAAGTGGGAGATGTTAATGGGGGTTACAGTTAGACTATATGCACACGCTTGAAGATAATCAATAACAACTCACTCGGTAACGGGTTTATTCAGACTACCATGTTAATAACTACTAGACTTCGGTCGGTCGCTTCGCGGCCTCCCTTGTCTAGAACTTTTGCTTCACAAAAGTGCAAAACAAAACAATACCAAGTCAAAACAATACTAAACCCGACCAAAAACTAACTTTCACACCATCAAAATTTTCAATTTCACAGCTTTTCCCTCCTGAAAATCTATCAAATCACAAAACTAAAAATATCCAATTAAAAAATTCAATCAATGGTTTAAAATATTTCTTTGTCATCATTCAATTATCCCATTGATGTCATTTTCTAAAATTCCTCAAAGATTTTTGCAAAAAATTAAAGTTCCTTTTCATTCATAAAAATGCAAAGAAATCGACTCACTAAAGGAGAAATCACTTCTAATAAGGATAATTGCCCAATCGTCTGATCAAACCCAAACAAAACCTATACGTTGTACACCGCGGGAAAATTGCGCGTCTTTTGGTGCAAACCCCATCTCAATTGGATGATCACATCTCTAGATATAAACTTGAACAAACAGATAAACAAAGACTTTACAAAAACTGCTAGTAGTTTTGATGTAAGTGTACATATTTACGGTCACTCGGAAATGTCACAATGCGCATTTCGCAGCTTGACGAAATAGGGCTAAGGATGAGGAGAGTGTGGGGAACGCTCTCTCGCTCTTGCCTACTATCTCGTCAAGCTGCGACATGCGACATTTCGACATTTCCGAGTCAACCGTATTTACTAGGCCACAAGTAGTAGAAAATACCAAGAACTTTATTCCTGTTTAATTGCAAAATAGAACACAGCTTATAGTCGGATAAAAAGAAACAACCGATAACTGAGATCTTATAAGGAGAGGCTGATCAAAAAGGCTGTGAATAAAAAAACAACTGACGCCCGAGTGTTTGCTTTTTCGCTGACGATAAGGAAGCTTACAACACTAATATATATATCGTTCATCTCCTGCGCCCACAGAGGTCCTGTAGTGTAGTGGTTATCACATGAGACTCTGAATCTCGTAACCCTGGTTCGACTCCAGGCAGGACCTAATTTTTGCAAAATTCAGCTCATTTTTGAGTTACGAACACGTTCAGCTCGATCTCGTTTCGATCAAACATTCACATTCATTAATTCTAAATTATTTAATCTATTCGAAAATATTACTTCATATATTATGATATCTTCCGAGGTTCCAGCTTTTGAGCATAAGAACGGGCATTCAACCATAATTATTAATTAGCACAATATGGCTATTACACCAGATTGAATCAAATTTAAATAATATTAAATATTTCGTTTAATTTTGAATGTTTCGAATTCCAAGTTATGATCAATTTAGATGATCACGAAGTTGGGAATCAGATTCTGAAAACATTCTTAGCTAAAAAATAATCCGAAAACTTGGCAATGAATAAAAGTAGTAAACAAAAACTATTGGATTTTTGCTTATCACTTTTATTAATAAGCTTACTACTTACTACTTTTATTAAGTGTTTGAGAGCTTGATTTTTAAAATTTCGAGCGAGAAACTCGGAGATGCTCTTAAATTTACTGATAAAATAGAACTGTAAGGATCCTTTCAGGGTATATGGAGGGCAATATGCAGATGCTGCAAGCCACACTCATTTTGTTACCTTGGAAATGAGTGAAAAAACACCGTCGGGTTAGCGCGAAACTTTTGAAAAAACATGTACTAGGAAAAGTTGGCTTTTCATGAAAATCGATGCACCGTATTCTCTCTGATTGAAGGGTACTGTCCATTGGCAGTTTGTAAAGACAGCCTGTAAATGACGGAATGCCGTGTTAGAGAATAAGAGAAGGAAGAAATAGTATGGAAAAAGACCGTTTCGTCATTCTGTCATTTACAAACTGCCTTGCAATATTGAACTAATTTTAAATCTATCATCATTTTTACAACAAATATTGATATCTTGCAAACACAATGTAACGAAACATTTTGAATTGCAGCACATTTATTATCTCTGTTACTATTTTGATCTTGCGAAGAGATATAAATTGTAGTTTTTTCCCGGCCAAATAAAATTCGCCGAATCCGCTTAATATCCTGGAGCGGTTCTGGGTGGTGGGCAGTGCGAGCACTGGCCTCCGCTTCCACTGTCTCCTGGCTGTCCCTGAAAATCAGGAAATTAATCCTGTTCTAAGTCGAATATATATTTTAAAATTCAAGATTATGCGCAGAAATTCCATTTTTAAGTAGGTTTTTGGGAATTAGGCAAGACTATTTATGTAAATAAGAATCGAATCCACTCACAGGTTGTCCTGGGCCTGAAATTTTAATAATTCGTATTTAAGTTTAAAATTGAGTTAAAAACGAACCTCCGGGGTTTCCTGCAAATGAAGATATAGTCGATTTAAACGAGATATTATTGATTGGGAGAGAACATGTCGATATCCAAAAATTACGCTGCTCGTCTCTCGTTTCTCTTCTATGAACTCACTATTTCGCTCTCAAATTCGATTTCTAATTGCGGAATGAATATCGACTTTTTCCCAATCAACAATATTTAGCGTTAATTTAACATAAATTAACACTAAATATAGGCCTAAATCGACTATAAAAGGACCTGGGGCTCCTGGTGCTCTGAAAATATACGTAATTTTTATTATTTAGCGGCGATTAAATTATAGAGAAAAAAACAAGGCATTTAAAACCCTACCCAGCATCTCCCATTCTGAAATTAAACTTATTAAAACCGGGGATTTCGATTGAAATTTCTTACGGTCCTGGGGCGCCTCCCGATCCGCCTCCTGGAGCTCCCGGTGACTAAAAATATGATTTAAAATCAAGACTGTAAATGTGCTAGACACGCGTGCGTGTGTCTAAACACTTTTAAGCCTTGTTTAATAAAATAGGCTCCGAATTTGTGCAATTTAAAATAATGTCATACTCCTGGTGGTCCAGATCTGAAATTTCGTGCTTAACATTGGCGTATAAATATTGAAATTGAAGCGACTCACGGTCCAGGTGGTCCTTGCTAAAATTTAAATAGGTTAAAATTGGGCATAAGTCTAAATTGAAGTTGCTTACAGGTCCTGGTGCTCCAGTGATAGCTGGTCCGTCCATGACCATTCCTGGCTGGCCCTATCAAATTGAAAATGCGATAAATTTTAGGAGTTAATTGATTTACAGGTTGGCCGGGTGATCCCTAAATTAGTTTAATTTAGATATTAATTAAATGCATAACTCTTACAGGTTGTCCATCGCCACCAGGAGGTCTGAAAATTAAGCAATTCGATTAATTATTTAATTAATTATTGTATAGGAAATTGAAGGAAACTTGCCCAGGTGGTCCGGGAGGCTTAAATAAAACGATTAAAACTTAGATCTAAAATACCAATAGTTTAGATGACTCACTCCAGGGGGCTGAAAATACATGCATTATTTGGGTCTAGAAATTTAAATAACCAAGATTTTGATAGTGCGTTTAGGCTATCAAATTTTCGAGGCTTAAAAATCTATAAACTCACTCCAGGCTGAGGAGCGCCGCCTCCGCTTCCGGGCATTCCAGGGGCTCCTGGGGGCTGAAAGTTAAGCATTTTGTTGGTTACCGCTATTCTTAGAGCTCCAAAGTTCTTACTCCCTTGTTTCCGGGTCTGAAAATATTCAATTTATTATCATCATCAGATATTTCGAAAGAAATTCATTCATTCCGAGGTATACTGGAAAGTCCGTAGCGTAATAACCATAATAACGAGTAAGAACTGATTAGGAAGAATGTTTTCTCATCATCATCAGACCTAGGCCGGCTTTCGGCCAAAACAAAAAACTATATGGTGAAAGGGCGCGAAAATGCCGTTTTTCTATGGAAATTTTATAGGTAAGTAGGTACGCGACAAAGCTTATTTTGGCTTAAGCCCTGTCCTATGTATGGTTACGACGTTACACAAAATTTTCCAGATTATGTAAAAATTGACTAACCTTCCGGGCTGGCCGGGCTGAGCTGGGGCGCAGACTTGGCATTGCTCGACGGGCATGGCGTATCCGCTGCCTCCGGCGTGAGCGTCGTCACCAGGGGCTCCGTCACCACCTAGCATTAGCAAAGAATAATCATCATTTAACGTCATTTTTAAGCGTTTTTTTAAACAAAATAACGCTAAATTTGAGGATAAATCAGCCTGACAATTGTACCTGGAGCTCCGTCCCTGAAATTCGGTTTTTAGATATAAGCTACGAAGGCTGATAGACTTACATTCCTGGGCCTCCGTCCAAACCTGGGGGTCCGGGTGCTGAAATTTGCGATGTGAGCCGAACATATTTGATGTAGTCAATTGTTTTAAACCCCAATATATGATCATATCTTCCTATTTGTCAAATCACAAATGATCTTTCAGACGAGTATAATCATTTCAAATGATATCATTGTATAATATAACACAAAACTTATAATACTTACGTCCAGGAGGTCCGAATGCGCACACCATCGTGGATCCACCGCCAGAGTAGGCTGGAGCAGCGGGTCTCTGTAAGCGTAAATTTTTAACTATTTTAAAATAAGTGTTAATTTGCACACTTTTGGTTTAACACGTTAAAATTTTCTAGCATGTAACTCTAAAGTTAAATCTCACAAACGGATACGTACCTGGTAGGTCGGTTGCTGGCTGTATCCTTGTTGAGAGTAGCCTTGAGCTCCGTAAGAAGCGCCCTTCAAAATTACGAGTTTTTATGGGTATTGTTCGAATTAGTCAAGTTGTTTGTTTCCTGGTTAATTCACGTTTTAGGGCAAGAATTCCATATTTAGGCTGTTGATTTCAGCGCAATATTGTATCACACAAGATGCAAGAATGTTTCATTTTAGCTTTATTGGAAAAGTGATGATCCCCAGATGTTATATCATTACTTTTCAGCGTTTCTTGCCCAAGAATTTATGGAAAAGTAGTGATATCCAATGAAAATAACTACTCTTCCATTATTATTTGCTAGCATGTTGCCCCAAATATTAGCCCACTTTTGAATGAATGTTGCACGACACGTTATTTGTAAAACACTGTTAGAGATGTTTCTGGAAAATGGCGAGATTTACAAACTGCGTGTCACATTTCTGCGAATGCCCCAAATTAGCAAAACTTTGCATATAATCGGACACGTTATTCATAGATATTGCTAGATATCGTTAAAATTTAGCGCCAATATAAATAGCGTGTCACATTTATTTGATAGCCCCTCGGAAAGCTTACTCCTCTGTTATAGTTGACGTGGCCACCGCCGCCTCCACGGTTGTAGTGAGCTCCAGAAGAGTAGCCCTTGAAATTGAATTAGCGATAAATTAGCATAGTTCCCGTCATTCATTGGCAAGTAGGTATATGTCGTGACACATTGTAACGTGCGAAACAGTATTTATAGGCTCTACACAGTGTTTTGCTTTCACTTTGCCTTGTTCGGCGAAGACCCATAGAAAATGTCTAAAAATCGATTTTTTCTCTATTCATAATAGATTTTTGAAAAAAAAATCTGCTTTGATAAAATTGTAGAGAATATTTTTTTACCAATCTTTCAGTGAAAAATATTTCTAAAATTGTGGAAGGATGAAGAGTTCTATTCATTTTTCTAAAAAAACATGACATCGGGAAAGTCAAAGCACTGAGCTAAAATAGGGAATGTGATAAGGCAAAGATCAATTTTCTATGCTATTTCGTACGTTACTATTTTTCAGTTGTTCACCCATGATACCGTAGTTTCAATATATTTAGCGTCCCACAATAATGTTCGGCAAGAAATTAGCAAAATTGCAAAATGTATAGCGAAATTCTCATTCCATAATACGCATAACTCGGAGAAAATTCGAGTTTCATGCCAAAAAGTGCACAAAAGTTGCAAAGAGAAGAAGCAAAATTGTTTCAGCGAAATAGAAGAAAGGCTCCCACGATGTAGCGAAGATCGTTTTGATGTAAGGTTTGTTCGAAAATATCAAAGTCAAACCTATATATTTGCTCTGAGAATTTGAATAATTCGTTCCTCCGTCACCCATGGCTAGGGGTATAGAGCAAGGTAGGGAGAGATCTTTTGCTATACTATTTGGTAGGCGACGAAATAACGAAGTAACGAATTATCCAGGTTGCCGTCTGTTCGAGGTTCGTCTTTGATTTTTTGAACAAGGATTGAGAGATTTGAGCAAGCACCCCTTAGCGTACCTGACTGCGATGCATCTGGCCTCCGGTCTGATGGGCCTGACCTCCGTAGTGATGAGAGGCACCGCCTCCGTGATAAGCCTGTTTGTTGTTAATTCGTTCGACGGCTTGCCTCAGCCAAAGTCATAGTCAAGCAAATCGGTCAAAGTCAAAGAAAAATGTCAATTTTCACGTGCATTCCCATATTTTTGTGAAAAATTCACCACAAATTGTGATGAATTTTGTGGTAGAAAATAGCGTGTTACGAGAATAATGCCGAGGCTATGAAAAAGGCCAAAATAAGCAAAAAAAATCCCGAAAAGAAAGCAGAGGTGAGAAGAGATGTTAGATGATGATGCTGAGGTTTTACCTGCTGGCCTCCGTAGGCCTGAAATTTCGTGGTTAAATTTTGTGGATGATTCATTTTGTGGCTTACTGGACGAGCATAGCCGCCTCCGAAGCTGGGTGGTTGAGTCTGGTACTGACGCTTGATACGGCTGGCCTTGCCGGTGGCCTGCTCGACCTGAACATTTTTAATAACCAGTAAAAATGAAGCATGTTTCGATAAATTGGCTGATTATTTTTGAGATATTTACTAAATACTACTTGTATCCTACTTTATTTGTAGAAATAAATCATTTTAACGAAAATCATGATGATGTATGAAATATGAATGAGGTATGTTTCAATAAGTTTCTGGTATAAATTGAACTAAGTAGCAGTATTGCGTTTTCGCCAAGATGGAATAAACAAAACTCAAAATTAAAGTTAGAAGTGTCTTAAAGCTATCTATGCAAGAGTCTGAGCACTCTATTATTATTGCGCAAATTTCAATGACATCTTACGGGCAATGTTTACGTAGAATCTGATAAGTTTGGAAAATTCTCAAGATAGGAAACTGTTTAATTTCAATATTGCCAATTCGATATGAACCTTAAATTAATGAAAACCTACTCTCTCGAGCTCATTCCAGAGGTCGTTGGATCTGCCGACGCAGAACTGGAGCTCCTCCTCGAGTTGGACGTGCACCGAGTTGGCGTACGAGAACAGAAGAGGGAGCAGGAAGATCGAGGTGGCGATCGCTGCCGTGCACACGCATGCTCCCAGAAGGGCGAGTTTTCTGAAAAAGCCGATGATTTTAAAATATAATTTAAATAATTAGATCTTTTTCGAATTATTAAAAAAGTTAGAGGACTCTTTAGTCAAGGTGTTTGACGATGTAAGCTAAAAGTAGTATACTATATACTTGAAGAACATGCAAGTTTTGATTTGTTTGTTGATAATAATAGTAATAATGATCTTAAAGCTAAATTTTTTCGTAAATTCTAAAAATGTAGATCTGGACTTTATATATTCTTTTTATTATTCGGATATTAGTTATGAAATTTTTAGAACCCACCTCAAGGAGTTAATCTCCCGCTCTTCGGCGTCCATGTAGGTTTGCTTCTCCATTTTCTTGACCAAAAATGGAGGGAGACCCGGTCTAACCTGGAAATGCCTTCACTAGCCTTTTATATGATGGAAGAAATTCGGAGGGAAAGAGTGATGAAAAATTAGGTTTTTCGACGGTATTTTGACTTTACAAGACAGGACAGTACAGGCAAGTACGAGAAAAATTCTGAAGTTTTAAAGCTATTGAGAAAATAGCACAGCAAATGGGGAGGAAAATGTTGTAACTATCTATGCTAAACACTGTTTCGTTGATTTTTTTTCCGGTTACAGTGAAAAATTCGACGTTTCTCGCCGTTTTCTCAACTCTCTTCCAACAAATTTAGGCTATGCGCAAATTTCTCGCCACACCCCTTTTTTCTTTTTTCCTTGTTTTGGTGCGCGTAAATTAGATGAAACGGTTTCACTCTATCATTTCCGAGAGTGGTGATTTCAGTTCGGTTCTAAAATCTAATAGGGTTTCTTCAAGGCTATCTGATTTTTCCTGCAAATTTTTCTCCAACTTATCGTTGTTTTTCTTGTTTTCTTTCCCGGACACAGATCTAACATAGAGCATTAGCCTTTCGAAGGCGCAAAACCGGTTCGGTTACGAGGGGCGAATTCTAGGTTTGCGCGAAACCAGAAAATAGCGCGGGAAAAGGAGAGAATGAAAGAAAATTGAGAAAAATCATAAAGTCAAGAGAATGGCGTGCAGCTCGGAAGAAAATTGGATGCTATCTTTCGAGAGAAGGAGTAAAAAATTGATGTGATTTGAAAAGAGGGGTTAATTTGGAAAATAAGTGATTTTTAGTTCAGGGGGTTGAAAAATTTTTACTAGAAAAGTTTGTAGCTTTATCGCTATCAAATGGAATAGAATTATCATAGCTCGGGAAAATTTCAAGGAATTCCAATATTTATTCTTCAAATACTTTGTATCACAATATTTTTTAAAATAAATGCTATATAGGTATTTTATGATGATCATGATATTTTAATACACCTCGCACTATTTTTCATTTAATAACCTTAAAGAAATTCGAAATATTTACAAATAAGATAACGACATTCTCTGATTCAAATTATAATTTTCGAGACATCTACAGAACTCGTCGAAGTTAATCAGACCGTCCTGATTCGTGTCCGCTTCCTCCATTTGACAGTCAACGATACGGTCGATCTAGAATTAAATCAATTAGCAAATAAAACAATTTAAATTAATATATATTTTATTCTAACCAAATAATAAAATACGCGTTCTAAATAAATGCCTACCACTTCAGATGTGGCATTTTCACAGTCCTCGGTCATATCTTCGACCAAATTCAGCATGTCCTTCTTCGAAATCACTCCAGTCATCTCAGTATCGTAGATGGAGAATAATACTCAAAATAATCAGATTATTTCGTTTTTAAAAATAGATAATTAAATTTGTCACTAAAAGGATAGTCGTATTCTTCCGATGATAAAATATTAGATATTTTGTTTTCGTTATATACTTGTACAAAAGATTAGTTTTTTTAAAGAAATATATTTACATTTCAATTTGGATTTCTTCAAATGTTCTTCGTTTTTCTTGTTTGTCGGTTTGAAAGTGGCGAGAAGCCTCACAAAATCCACAAATTCCATACGGTCTCTGTAAAAATTAAATATAGTTGATTAAAAATAAGAATCGTTTATTTTTAACCGAGAATTTAAATTAATTTCTTGTTTTGTTGCTTCAGAGGTACGGCTTTTAAAACTAAACAAATTATTGCCTTACTTGCTTCCAAACATGGCATTTACAATTCGATCCGAAATCATGTTTTCGGATAACTCTGGTTGGCTATGGAAATCGCTTCGTGAAAGCCAATTTTTGCCTGAAAATATCAATTTCAAGTTAGAAAATCCATATTTTTAACTCACCATTTTTATCGATTTGCTTGAATCGGGCGTAGAAGTGGAAGACTTGGGCTTTCGAGACTGAAATTTAAAAATATCTAAAATTAACTACTAGGGCAATTAGTCAACTTTTAATGCTGAAAAGTTTAGTAAAATGCATCAAAGTTTATAAATATGCTAATTTTTCGATTTATCCACGTACTACTTTCATTAATGGCCATAATCAGGGCTGGAGAAAGCTTTATCTTTGTCTTTGAGGGTTTTTGGGGACTCGGAGTTTTGTTTTTTGTTTGCTTTTTTTTTTTTTTTAATTTTAGTCTTTGCCCAGTCCTTACCATAATTAGCAAATATTAACCATTTAAATAGTAAAAAAGAACACTTACACCCGGTTTCATCTGCTATAGATTTGGCCTGCTCCTTGGTTAGAACGTTGCTATTATTATTCCCCATATTTTACTCCAATATAGAAATAAAATAATAAATAGGAAAATTATTGATTAACCAATAAATGACGAATTTAGCAGAACCGAAAAATAGACGCGATTCGTTTGGTTGCTTGGTGAATGAATAATCGGAGGAAAAAGGAGGAAAAGGACGACCTTTAACGATTTTCTGCCCGCACAAAATGCAAGTGTTTACCCTTCGTCTTTGCGAGCCGAAAGGAAATGAATATGTGCATGGATTTTATGAGCGTTCTTTAGATTATTTACAACAATGTTTATTATATCACATTCTATAGTAATTCATAGATGAGAAATCGGCATTTTCAAGCATCTTATTTGAGTGAATTGAGCGTGAAAAAATGGATTTAGCAGATTTTATTCAGCACATTTAAAACGATATGCATACCTGTATATAATACAATATACAAATCCTCTCAGACACAAAATTTTATGATCTACCCAAATTCGAGGTAATAATTTAAAGGATAGTAAAAATCATTGACTTTTAATTTGACTAGCTTTAGGATTAAACCTATCATGGTTTAAAGTTAATAAATCGTACAATGCAGTTTTAACAGTGCTTAATAATTCGTAAGCACGATAATATTTATATCAATTAGACCAAAATAATAGGTACGAACTTGATTAAAAGATTGAATTTCGCTTAAATGTGCGCCGTATTTTTCAAATGAAAAAGTCATGAACCCCCAGACCTAAGAAGCACTTTCGTCGGACGAAAATAAACTAGAGGGGGATAAATCGCAAGGGGTTGTTTCTGACGATCGTCCTCCCTAGGTCTGCGTTGAATTAAAATTTCTCGAAAGTTCGAATCGAAGGCTATTCGGAAACCATAAGCCCTTAAGTTCTCGAGCCATTGCGAAATAGTGTATGGTTAGGAGGTATTGGAAGGTACGGGTCTCTTTTCCCCCATACTATTTCACATGGCTTCAGGGTTTATGGTTTCCGAGTCGCCGAATCGAGTCTAAAAAATTATACTTCCGCCGGTCTCGGTTGAAAATCGGCCTCTAAAGCATCCCGGTCGTCTGGGTTCGCGGAATTTCGTAGATTCGAATAATGCACCGGGGTTCCCGAAGGGGTGGTTTTGATCAGTTCCAAATACTTTTTCGTCGAAATTATATAGTACACACCAACAGATAGTCCAGCGAAAAACAGGAAGAAAATTAGGATCTGCATTTTAAAATTAATAGTTATTATATAAAATAATCGAAAATTCGAATAAAATAATGTAAAGATAATCCGAGAATTAGTTACACTTTTCACTTGCTACATACGAAATCATAGTGGAGAAATCTCTTTTATCTAAATCTCATCTTAAATCTTGCATATAATTATTGCAACTAATTTTCCGAGATAGCTTTTGTTTAAATAATTTCTTTGAACTTTTCAAACCTCCGCAAATTTTTGCCATTTTCCTTTTCTATCCATTTTCTCACAAGCATCCGAAATATCGACGTCCTTCAATAATTTTCCGCTAAGTTTCTCAGGATATTTACATCTGAAATTCAAATTTTATTATGATAGAGCATGCTACTTTTAAGGACAACTTGAAAACCTCAAGCCATGAGAAATGGCGCGAGAAAAAAACTTTTTCCCCTACCATCCCTCACCCCATTTCGCATGGCTTGAGATTTCCGAATAGCCAAATTTAACTTACTTAGGCACGACGTGACTATTCTTGTACTCGAAATAACCGCTAAGGAGATGCGAGGTTTCACAGGAGCAATTGATAGGATTACCACCAATATGCAGTTGATCATCATCGAGCTGAAATAGATCGAAATTTCTTTCTATTTTCCTTAGAAACTAATGCAATTTTATCAGCATTATTATTTTGCTTTATATTTTTGAAGTGTTCTAATTATTCGAGTTTATTTTAATTTTTTAAATTATAATCCAGATTGTTCAAGTTAATTTTACCAATATCGTTTAAATAGAAATTGCACAAAATTTCAACATTTTTAAAGTTATTACATTATCCCAAATAAGCAGATCTTCGTCCAGAACCGTGATATTGCAATTTTCGATGTTGAAAACCTTCACGGTCTCTGTTTTCTTTTCGCTGTCAGACTGAAACACTTTATTTTTCAATTTTTTTTTTTTTTATATATTCGAACCTGAATTCCGAACGCATCGGGGCTGATATATGAAAGTTTCGAGTTGTTCGACAATATGATGGTCTAAATATTATCTATAAAAATGTACTATTAATAAAAGTAGTATGGCATAGACTAATGAAATTAGCATATTTAGAAGCCTATGGTATATTAATTGGGATCTTAGTATGTACTACTTCGCTATGTGTTCTTTCTTCAAAATACAAAGATAAAAAATTACCTTAATATCAATTCCACAGAATGAGCACTGTTGAATTGTGGCGAGATATTTCATATTTTCCATGATTAAATAATTCAATTTCACTTCGTCCTTGAATGACATAGAATGCAGTTCGACAATGTTCGTTTCACTAAAAATTCACTTCGCAAATTACGCATACTTTTGGGGCATGGTCTCTTTCATATTTTTAATAAGGGAAGAAAAGAGTTTTTGCAATTACCACATAAATTTGTGGGTGTGGTCTTTTCTACCTTTTTTAGATAAGAGAAATATGGACTTTCGTAAACCTGAAAAGATACCTCAAATCCAAACTGTTGAGTGTCTTCAAGGATTTGATAGCTAAAGGAACTTCAGTTATTGGATTGCCTCTTAGAGAGAGATTTGCTAGTTTTCTAAATTGGGAAAACATTAGAAAAATAAATTTTACAAGTCGTAGCATTGTTAATTCTTAAACTCAAAATATTGTAAACGCTGCTGAGTAAAGCTAACGATTGATTTTATCATATTATTCGGTGTATTTTATGCTATCATGGCATTGTGAGGAAGTAGATACTGCGCATACTCTTTGCAACTCGATTTCACACAAGCCTCGTCCTTTCCTTTCCCTCGCTATTCCCTTTCTCTTCGCTCCTGTTTTCTTTTCGTCTCTCCGGGAAAAGCGAAGAGAAATAGAGGCGAAGCATAAGGAAGACAAGTTGCAAAATGTGTGCGCAGTATCTACCTCCTTCCACTCCGCAATATTTCAATTCCTAAAATTGTCTAAATTAGCAAAATGTGAAATTATTACGGCATCTTTTCGAACAAATCAGTCTGATTCTTGTTCTTAAAGCCGCAGTCGTCCAAACTCAGCGATTCAAGGTTATCCAATCCCGCAAAAGAACTGGCAGACATAGACTCAATTTCATTGCCATCCAAAATCAACTTCTTCAGATTTTTCATCTCGGAAAATACGTCTTCTGAAATCATGCTTATAATTGATTAGAAATCAAGCTTTCTACATTATTCAACTAAAACTTTTAAAGAATGTTATATCATGGCGTTGTGAGGAGGGTAGATACTGCGCATACTCTTTGCAACTCGCTTTTGCACGATCCACTCCCCCTCCTCTTTTCGCTGTTATCTCTTTCGTCTCGTCATGACGCATGCTATTTTTCTCGGAGGTTGAGCCTAGGAGAGGAGAGTTGCAAGGAGCGCGCATTATCTAGTTCCTACCATTCTACAATACCTGGCAAAGTTTTAATCTTGTTAAAGGATAAATCTAGCATGTGTAATTGATCCAATCCTTGGAAAAAACTCCTGAAAATGTAAAATTTCGACGAAAAAAACAAAAATGGTTTTCATCTTACTTTTTCAATTTATAAAGGCTATTGTCATTTAACTTTAATTTCTTCAGATTTTTTAAACTTGCGAAGGCTCCTGAATTCCACAAATTAAATAGCAATCTGGAAAAGTAAGTGCAATAGTTGCATATACAAAATAGCATGGGCAGGAGAATCTTTTCCTTAACAAACTCGATGCTATTTCGCATGCAACTACTTATTCAAATTGCTAATTAAATAAAAAAAAGAATACCAGAGTCGATTTTGTCGATCACGTTGTGGCCCAAATTCAGTTCCTCGATTTGCGTTTCGTGACCTTGCAGTATTTTCCCCTGAAAATTTCATTTTTCGATCGTTTTTTTTTTCTAAAACCTACCTTTCTAATTTCTTTGATCTCGTTTTTACTGAAATCCGCTACTCGAACATTGAACTTCTCATCCTTGATGTCCAAATCCACTGTGTCTAGAGGTTCATCTTCGCTTTCCAAGGCTTCCTGAAGACTCAAATTTCATCTTTGACATCGATGTCAGAGTCTGTCATCTCAAAGCATTCTTACATTGCTACAGTCGAGCTCATCCATATCGCAATGGCACAACTCGTCTTTATCTTCGTCGCAAGCCTTATGTTCAAAATCAAATCGAAGAAAGAAATTTAGAAAAAAATAAAAATTAGAGAAGAGTTAAATTTGAATAAATCCAAAATTGAAGAAATCAAATTTGGGAAAAATTAAAAAAAAAAAATCCAACCATCCATTGACCGTCCTCTTCCCTTTCTTCCACATGCTTCGTGCTTTTTCTGGATTTCCCTGATCTTCCTTCCTTGTCTTTTTCATCGTCCTAATTAATTATACTAGTTTTAAAAGTCACAAATTTTTAGCACTTCATATTTTTAATGATTAATTGAGGTATAGGTTGAACTTGATTTTTTAAAATTAAAAACGATAAGCTTCCAGAAAAATTGAAAATCTTACCTTTTCATTTTCATCATCCTCACCTTTCTTGCTTCTAGTACCGATTTTTCGCTTTTTCGTGGATTCCTGGATTTTTCATTTTTCAAAAAATGAAAAAAAAAAAATCACCCCATCATTATCATTATCCTCATCTTCCTTTTCCTTTGGGGGCCGGTCCTTGTCATTTTTCGAAACTTTCAATTTTTCTTTTTCCGGCTCTTTCTTGTCCGACTTCTTCGACTCTTTTTTATCTTCCCCATCGTCAATATCAAAGAGGCCCTTAAAATCGATTAGCTGATTTTTTGACCACGCCCACTTTTATATGCGCTCTACAGAGAACATATTTTGGTTCATTCAATAATACTTTTAAATAGGAAACAATTCGAGTACGAATTTTATAAATACTAATTCTGAGCTGAAATAGTAAAAATACTGTGGTTAAATAGTGCCAATTTTTAAAAGTTTACCAACTTATCGAATAGCACAAATTTTGAGTAAAAAAGCTTACCCCTTCGTAATCTTCATCCTCAATGACTTTCGCTGCAGCAGCTTCTTTATCAATTGATTTTCCCCGAGCGTAAGCACAAATAATTAGAGAAAGTAACGAAATAAGCAAAAATATTCTCATTTTGGTGATCTATTACCTAAAATATTGAAGTTAAGATGAAATTTCGAAATACTGATCAAGAATATTGATATGGCGGGTTTATTAGACGTTTTAAAAGTGTCAATCAGAACTACTTATCGATAAAGTTCCGAACTAAATATGTTAAGGTGAAGTATGTGCACATAAATAGTTGAAGCCTATTGAAAGATTATTGATAAAAAGGCATTGTTATTTAAGCTTAGACAAAGCGATACATTATGATATAGATTAATATTAAAGTTATAGTTATAGTTATAGTTGCTCTCGTTGTATCATAGAGAATTAATCTAAAATCACTTCAAAATTACACTGAAACATGAATAAAAACATCACTAAAGACGTTTAATATCACTCGAAGCTCATTCTACAATGATCCTCCTAAATTTCAAGTTGAAAACATCATTCAATCGATATTCTAACTCTGTCTTGGGAAAGAAAGATAAGGGTACGCTCAGTAACGTACATAAACAGTCATGCAAAGGTTAGGAAGTGAGAGTTAGAAATCAGTAATCATGCATTTTATAGGTGAAACTAAATAAAATCTTTGTTTTGAAGACATATTTCTCAATGTGATTTTTCCGTAAAATTTCGATTTTTAATAAAAAAAAAACTAATCGATATTTCTAGCACGAAAATGATGATCCTATCTAAGAACAGATAAGGGCGAGGGTTTTAGAACGTACACAAACAGTCATGCAAAGGATAGAAAGGGAAGAAATAGAGGATCCTAGAGTGCCCTCTTCCGTCCTGAACAGTTTGAATAGAATTTGGGTCCGCGTTTTACGACTCATCTTTACCAATATTGAATGATTTTCACGCTCTACGCGTGAATTTTCGTTAGCCATGATTCATTAGAAAGGTTTCAAATGTGTTAGTTTCATACCTTAAAATTATAGGTTCAAGTTTAATTAGATTTATTTTGAACTGGCATCAAAGAAGTGATAATATATATATATATATGATAGATTGAATACCCGTAAGCCAAAGATGTTTAAACTTATTTCAAAATTACTTTTTATGAATACAATAATCTTTGGTGAATAAAAACTATGGCGAAAAATGATGAAAGATCGGAGAAAATTGATTAGATTTTTTAGAAAATGCATACAATTTATTAACAGGACTGCAAATTTTACATAAGAGTGCGTTAAACAAAGCAACGAAAGGAAGAAGTACTATGGAAAGTTTTGCAGAGTCTCGCGGAAAAAAGAACAAGAGAAAGACAGAGAGCATCGTTTGAAAATTCGTAGCCCTGGTTATGAAATGCGTATATTATATGGTTTGTTCAAAATTTACTAGCTTCAAATTGGCGTCTTCCTTGCAAATCCTTTCCATCATAGCTTTAAACTGATCGGGAAACGAGTAAATCACGGTATTTCCGGCCCAAAGTCTTTGGAGGTCTTGCAGCTTTACCCCCTAAAATGAACACCCATGAATTCAATCAAAGCTGTAAATGCTTAGACACGCGCATAACGAGATAGTGTGTCTTTTCGAGAGAGAGAAAAGAGCATACTCTACCTATACTCTCTCGAAAATACGTACTATATCCCGGTATGCGTCTGCACGCGCGTGTCTAGGCATTTATAGTCCTAAGTTGAATTAAATTTTAAACTCGAGTCTATTTTTTGTTGTGAAATTTGCAATTATCGAGTCTTTGGATTGGATATTTTCATTCAGATAAAACATGCGAAATGCAACTCAAATTTCAACTTCCCAGAACGGTAGATCTTGCCAAAATTTACCATTTTACCACTCATACGACAATTTTTACAAACAAGCAAAATGTCGCATAATAATGTGAAGATGGGTTTCGCTGCAAATTTTTACTCACCGGCATCATGATCGGTCGAAAGCGCTTATTTCTCAGGCCATTCGTATAATACTCATTGTCAGCTAGAGAATGCAGCAAAATGCGTCCCTGCACAATTTGGTTGTCAACTGGGTTGCCGGATTCGGCACGACGAATTATATCGAGGTACGAAGTGGTAAAGCAGAAAATGATTTGTTGAGCCTGAAAAATATATATGTATATAATTTTTAAAAACATTTAGAAAAATCGTCAAGTCCGTGATATCGTAACATACAAAATAATATAAGCTATAACAGAGTAGTGTGTAGGAAAAATATTATTTTCGCATATTATATCGTGTGTCACGATGTTACGAATTTTCCAAAGTCCTTTTTAATAAATAATTTCCAGCAAAAGTATCATTCATCTTTTTCGATTCCAACGCTCTCTAGCCTATTGAGATGGAATATGGCAAAAATTGTTGCAAAAGAGCAAATCGTGATCGTTACCAAATGGCTTTTCTAAACCCAACATCCTATCATTGTACCACAGTCGCTTTTCTCTGTTCGTCAACTAAAGATAGATGTCCCGGGGAAAAGAGGAGCGGGAAAATTTTGAAAGTGAGAGCGAACGAAAAACTAGAAAAATGAGAGTCAGAGCCAGATTTCAGTGAAAAACGGTATAGACTCATTTTAAAATTGTGAAAAATTACCCTTTTAAATACATTCGTCAATAATTGAATCCGGTTTTCATCGGTCTCCAATTCATCAACTTCCAAAACTTTCAGATCGTATTTCGGACAGTGCTTGTTTAGATTCTTCATAAGCCACTTGTGCTCCTTCCTTTCTTCATCCGTTGTTTCATAATGGTTAACAAGAAGCGCTAAATAGATTAAATATATTTTAAGCTATATTAAATATCAAATTGTATTATTATGTTAAATATAAAATGTGTTAATTTATCACAATGTGCTTCAAATTGAATTCCAAACACAGGCTTAAATTAGCTTAATTTGTTTAAAATTCCATTTATAACTTACCTTTACTGTAATCCAAGCCATCGAATACTGAATCAAATTGAGCCGTAAGAGCGTTACTATAACTTGGGGCTCCTGAAATTATCGCTTATTTAACTCTTTTAGCGTATTAAATTTAATATATACCTTGATTCAACGGCATACAATGCCCCTTGAAGCTGTAAAATCTGCCTTCATCATGAAGCTTCTTCAAAGAACATAGCGTATCGATTCGTTTAGCTTGTCTGATAGCAGAAATCAGTTCGCTTATTTTCTGCTTTCCCAGGTGCGAAAGTAATGCCATAGGAGGCTTCGAATCGTAGCGAAATACCTAAGATAAATTGAATAAGAAAATCTTTTTTTTTTGTATATTATATATCATCAGTAGACAATATGGGAAATTAGTAACGTAGTAATATAATAATCAACGAAATACTGTGGATTACACAAGACCAGAATGCTACTTTGTTCTTTTCTCAATATTGCCGTATTTATTCTAATAGAAAGGCACCACCCAAATGCCAGAACTACCCAGTACGCTATCCAAATCATCTTATAAAATATTTTGATGCGTTCTTCGGATTATTTAAATCAAGCTTACTTTCTATTTGAACTTTCTACGATCATCAAATGAAGAGTTATGAAGGTTTGAAAAAAAAAATCGATTTTTTCGAAAAATAGAGGGATGCCCTTCTATTAGAATAAATACGATATTTCGTGCGTTACTATATTACTAAAGTTACTAATACTTTTCCAGACTGCCTCAATGTGGCATAATTTGAATTATTGTCTATAATTTCGAGTAATTTTATTACATATGTTGAATAAATCGTTAATAAACCGGTAACATACCAACAACTTGTCGTTGTCAATCTTCATTAGCTCTCCAATAGTTTCCCAATTAGACATCGAAGTGTAAGAAGGAGTATTCAAATGTACATACAATAAATCCATGGCGTGTGGCGTTAATTGATATATACTAAAAATAACGGACTATGATTTTTGTAAACCCATTTGCGCTTTCTAACAGTAACGCACAAAAGCTGAAAACAATTGATGATTTATGAAATGCTTCATATCTCAATTTTTGCTGATACAATTCTCTTTAGATTTTGTAGACTCGCAGATTGACATCGAAAACGACAACTTGAAAATCTCAAACCATGCGAAATAGTGTGAGAAAAGAATCGTTTTCTCTACCATCCCTCACCCTATTTCGCATTGCTTAAGATTTCCAAATAGCTATCGAAACACAATTATTCTCAAAGTTTTATCCCACAGTTCATTCATGAAAAAATCGAAAAATCACAGCTTTCAAACACCACGAAATGTCCCGAACTTTTGCTCGTCACTGCCTAAAAATAAAGTAAAAAAAATACCAGATATCATTAGGTACAGAAAAGTCGTAATGTTTATTTGATAGCGGCGGTCCTACGATACTTATTGCGCTTGAAGAGGGCTTATTTTCGCAAGTGTTCTGAAAAAAATTATAATCAAATTAAATCAACATTTACTTAATTAGATAAACTTTGAATATATTGTTCAAGTAATAATTCTCAAAGGCTAAATTTTTGATTAACATTTTGCTTGATTAGAAACTCGAAATTAGTATGTTGAAAATTGACATGGTTTTCATATATATAAATAATTTCTGCTGATCATTTAATTAGGGTCCACAAGCTTCGCTTCTTTGCAAAGATGCGTTTGTGGTAGTTTGAAACAGAAAATTTCGGAAAGAAAGTACCCTTCAAACCCAAAATGTCATGAAAGACCTAGTCTAAACCGATCATAGATTTGGTAAAACGGTTCTGTGCCAAAACCAAGTCACAGTTTTTGCCTCAACGCAGTTTGCCAAAAATATCTTCATTTTGGGTGGCGGATTTTTACTATTTATTCGGTTAGGAAATTTTTTTCACAGAAATCTTATTCACAACCCAGATCATCTTTTATGCTAAAAATTTATCCAGAATAAGAGTTGGAATATCCACTTGGGAACCCTAGATATAATTTATATACCTAAATGTTTTAAGCGTACCTTATTTGGCCGTTCAAGTAGATAATCCTCATCTATCTCGATAGTGACTTCCCGCGTATAGGAGCTGCAATCATCGTCGTTATTGATATCACCCATTCATGCGGAATTTATATCTCTAAAATACATTAAACAACTTAAAAATAGAATAATTTCTAAATATTATTATGGTCTAGAACCATGTTTAATTCGATAAAAATATATATGATATTTATTGAACCCATATAACTTGTTCAAATACAGATACACTTATTTTTCGTCATCCTGCGACTAGATATATGGTCATGATATTTAAAAAAAAAAAAAAGTATAAATTATAAATGCAACATGTATATCATGGATAATATGGAATATACCTAGATTTTCACATATCGGCACTGGAAGGGACCTATTTTGTTCGAATTTTAAGAATATACAAGAGGATTTCAATCACAATAGAATACGTATCACGATAGATAGAGTAAGGCCAAATATATTTCAGGGCGAGTTTCTTTTATTTAGAAAGTGAATATAAGAGCCATCAAAATGGTATATTATTGATGTCGAAATCTGGGAGGTGTGCAAAGTGGTGCACGGCTATTTTTAGTGATTAGAAAATCGAGTAATACGGGAAAAGGAGAGAGACTGGCCTAAAACCATTCTTTCTCCCCTCATTTTCGACTTCCCAGATTTCGGCATCAACATTATAAAATAGGCAATCTGGAAAAGTAGCAATGCAAGTAGTGATACAAATAAATCATGTGATTAGACAAGCTAGAGAGATTCGATTTTTTAAATCTATTCGCAATACATTAATGCGTTGCTAAGCCAAAACAGTTACTACCTTTCAAGGTCTCCTAAAATACAATTTGGTACTTCAGAAGTAAAGCTAACACAATGACAACGCACATGATTTGGTTAATGAGATTTCAAAATTTAAAAATACAGCATATTTTCAAATTCATGATATTTTCTTCTTAAATCTTATTTTGAATTTGAAAATATACAGCATATCCTTAATATTGCAACTTCGTAATTTTGAAAATTACTAGGGAAAAGGTCTAGCGAAGCTCAATAAAATTGGAATGAAGAAATTTTGTTTGGTTGGAAATTATTCAATTAAAACAAATCAAGATACTGTTGAAATGCTTGAAATATGAACAGACGTCGAGGACGTTTTCCACCGCAAACATTCAGTCATTATATCTCGTGCCCCATTATTAAGAATAGTAATTGCAAAGCTGGCTGGAATAGTGCATATCGCATAAGGGGATATTTGCGGTGGAAAACACGTCCCAACGTTCGAATATGGAAGCTTTCTTGAGCACATAAATCTACCTATTCTTTGGGTACCTTGACCAAGGTAACATGTTCCTGACTTGGTGGGTTCGGATTCGAATTCGAATTTTCATCGGGGTTCTGATGACTTTTCAAAACTGCCTCCAATTTTTCCGTGGCCTTATTTCGATTCTTTTCTCTTCCATCGGCACTCCGATGCGTGTCCATGCATTTCTCCGAGAATTTCGGCTCGACAAATAGAGCGTGGATTTTTATGCCATGGAAAAGCCGTCTCATCTTTTCCATCGCCTTGATGTAAGAGTCAGGACTGAAGGTTGTTTAATCCAAAATTGAACATTTTTCTAATTCATTGGAGAAGTTTATAGGTGGCATTATTAATGAGGCAATTTTCAGTTTTATAATGATATTGCCGAAGATCGATCGTGTTTCAGTCAAAATAAAACGGACGAATATTTGATGTGCAAAAATTAACGCGTTGCTTGCAACAGACTTTATGCTATTATATCATATTCAATCGATGAATGCGCAACGACTGTTTGTAGTAAATACGCAGTGCACACTTTGTCAATGCAAATATGTGCGTCCGTTTAGTTTGTCTCAAGTAATCGATCATTGACAACATAACTTATTCGAAATGACACTATTTTGAGAGTGCTTAGATACCTGCAGAAATCGACGTAGGCCGTAGAAATGTTACGCTGGCCGACTAAAGTCCAAACCTCGATGTCGGAAACTTCACCAACGCCAACTAGCTGAAATATTAAATTTGTAGATTTGAGAAAAAATAAGGTTTTGAAATTTATCACAATTAATGTGTGCCTACTTTTTTCATCGTAGCCTTCAGCCTATCGTTATCGATGAATTTCGGTGTTTCCCTCAGCAGAATTTTAGCGGCTTTGTTCACCAGACCCCACGCTGAGAACGACATCATAGAAGCTAGCGTTAGACTTAAAATATTAGCGTAAATTTTTAGGAGTAGATTATTTAAGGCAATTAATAAAAGTAGTACCACAACAATTCGACGAATGTGTATATTTTGAGTCAATTTAGAAAGTAATAGCTTACCAATAGAATATAGGATAGAGATTTCGTAATGAAATATTGGGAGTCAAACTTTTCAGCTAAGAAAACTCACTATGATATTTTTTAATAGATTTTTGTGGTACTACTTTTATTAATTGCCTTATTTAATATATAATAAAACCAAACTTAAGACATTATACCAAATGGTACGAATGATTGAATACTTTGTTTAGATAATTGGGGGCAGAAAGAGCGAATGACACTTGACTTTAGAATATTGAAGTTCGGTATTAATGGATAAGGTGAATTTAGTTTACCTCAATAATGGGTCCAAATAAGCGAAATACCAAGTATCCGGGAAGCACATAGCGATAATTGCTGTGATGATGACGATAACGGAGCCAATAGCGTCGGTTACAATATGCAAATAGACACCTCGGATGTTCATGTTGCTATGGGCTGAAAGTTGAGTCATTTACGATATTTTCCTATTTGAATAATATTATTATTATCGGATCTAGCAATATCAATCGTCTTTATTGAAAAATAATTCCTATCTATTATTTTGGGACACAGAAAATGAATGATAGAATGAGTTATTAGAGAAATAACTCACCATCTCCCTTCTTGTTCGCTTCGTTAGTGCTTTCTAGCAATGAGCTTGCAGCGGTCTGAAATAATAGTATAAAACAATTGTATCGTTCGCAATGGGACAGTCGGCCTATCCTAGTCACATAGGACTAGTGGTCCGTCCCGAGGACAGATTGTTGTTGTGTGCAACAGTCGAAAGGTTTTAGGTAAATTCTCCGTAATTTAGCCCACTATCAACATTCTTAAACCCCGTTGGTTTGGGTAGGAGCGGGAGGCCAACTTGGGACCCTGTTCTAGGCAGTGACGCCCACAGCCACTGCGCTAGACCGCTCCCGTCTTGATTTAAATAATAAGATGCATTATCTACCATCTCATCCTTCAATTCCATATCCATTTGCATATAATATATTTTTTATAAGATAAGATCTTTTACCTCTATAAAACTGAGTTTAAATAGAGATAGATCTGTTTCGAAAGCTGGTAGAAATATAAAATTTATCATATTCACCTCGTCCCTCAATTCCAAATTCTCGTGGTGGTGGTGCTCGTGGTCCTCGGAATGGGAGTGACAGTGGCCGTTTTCAGCGTCGTGTTTGTCATGCTTATGGTTGTGAGAATGCGAATGGCCATTCTTCTTTTTGAAGAGTGTCTGAAATTACTTTTCTATATTTAAAAATTTTCGGGGATTTATTTGCAACGCACATTTACTTTTTACCTCGATATGTAAGAGTCAATGAATATAAAGCTCATAGTCGAAGTACGTTTTAAAATCATGTATATTTTATGATAAAGAATTCTGAATTTGATTATATAGCACACACTATCGATATCACGGCTTGAAATAATAGTTACTAATTTCGATAAAAAATAAATCTCAAATTCGTACCTTAAGTCCAGGAACTGCGTGCGAATGTCCATGCCCTCCATCGTCTCCACCGTGATCATGACCGCTGAATACACACATCCCGATTACGTTAATGCATAGGCCGATGATTCCTACGATTAAGACCTGAAGTATAAAAGATGAGCTGATACTTTTTCGGTCTTTTGCATTCCATACCTACACTCATTTGTATTTCACACCGACTTTGTGAGGAGAGAGGGGGAGGGACGGAGGTAGGGGAAAAGAAAAAAATTGGATGTGGGTGCGGAATACAAGAGGCCGTTTTTTTCTAATATCCAAACATGTCACTATAGAAACTGTAAAAAGTTTTCATAATTCATGGAACTAATTCGTGATATGTGCTTTTCATATAATTCATTTTAAGGTTGGATTATTTTAATCTAGCCATCACATAAAACGTATTAATTTTTTGATAATTATAATGCTATTTTTCAAGTAACTTCAAGTTGCAGGCATATTGGTTTCTTATTTTTGCATTCAGAGGATATATTTATCTTTCAATTATTATTTAACTTTTCATTTCAATTAAGGAGATGTCTAAACACATTCGAATTTTTCTTACGCATAACGTACTCATTCCTTTTGAATGATTATTATCATCTTTGATTGGAGAAAACGTCGATATCCAAAAAAAAATTGCGCTATTCGTCTCTCGTTTCTTTTCTACGCGACTCGCTATTTCGCTCCTCCAAATTCGAATTCTAATTGCGGAATGAATATCGACTTTCTCTTCAAGTAATAATATGGACGCTTCACATAATTTAAGAATTTTATTTATAGGATATTCAAATTTTTCCTTACATATAGCGGATCCTTCATCATCCTCGGGTGCACGATTCTCCCTAGCGCTTCCATGAGGATGTTGAAGCAGACGGTCAGAAGGAAAACGCCGTTGAACATCGCTCCGATAACTTCGGCACGCACCCATCCAAAGCTGCTCGAGGAGGAGACTTTGTTCGCGATCTGGAAGTTGATTTGAAATAGAGTAATGTTTATTTTATGATTAGTTGATTGAAGTCGCTTTTAGCAATAATTTACGCAATTTAAAGTTATTTTCATTTTGTTTAGCCATATTTAATTTTGAAGTTTAAAAGTTTGATAAAGTCTCGCTTTAATGCTGTAAGCCTTTATGCAAACAAGGAATAATGCGAGTCTGAGTTTGAAGGACGCGAAGATGATTCAAGAAAACGATTTGAACGAAATGTCAACAAAATGCGCTGATAATGGCATGGTGTTTGTGAAATTCGTATCATTCAATTTGATGAATAAAGTATTTGAAGAATATATCTGATATTTTATAGACATTATTTTAAACCGTATTCATGCATTATTATATTTATGTTGCGTCCGAGAATTCATCATCAGTATTTAAAAGTAACGATATTTTATTTTATGAGTAATTTTAAAACCTACCGAAACGCACAGTAACGCGACGCATAGCGACATGACATCCGAAAGCATGTGATAAGCGTCCGCGAGTAACGCGATGGATCGGCATAGGAACCCTAAAGTCCGAATTAAATTCATTTAAGTTCGAAGACAGTTTTTAATCCTCGAATCAGGGCTGTAAATGATTGAATAATGTGTTACCGGTGATCAACTCGATGAAGAAGAACCCCAAAGTCATCGATATCATCAGCATCAGTTTGGTGTTATGTTTCCTGAAATTAAATGCGTGTGTTTGTAATTATTCAAATGAGCATAGTGATTTCTATTATTTGAGACCAGTTGTTTAGGGGATACATGAATTCTAACAAAAAACGTGTATGAAAGAGATAAAAAGAATATGTTTCATTAAGTTTCATACGACAGTTTCTATATGATGACCTGACGACTCGTTCATTACTAAATAACGGACTTTTTTTTCTTTCTTGTTGCAAATTCCCTAAAAGAAATAGGATTTAGGAAATAAAGAGAAAAAGTCCGTCATTTAATAATGAATGGATCGTCATATAGCTGTTGCCGCTTCATATTCAAATCAAATTTATGATATTTAGTTCGGTCTGTGTCTGTAATTAGGTAACAAATTTTCAAAGAATAAAAATAACTTACTGTTGAGGCACATTAACCTTCAGCGGGATCTTGCTCAAATTCAAGGCCTCCTCGATTTTCATGTCATTGTGACCACAGTCGTCCGACGCCTCTAATTTGCTCTAAAATATACTTTTATTCAACAATTTGTAAATGCTACCTCCTTTTGAAATAATTTGGAAAATACGGCATATTTTAAATGTTTCGGATAATACGCCCATTTTGAAAATTCATTGAAAATAACGCCCTTTAAAACTTATTGGAATATACTGCATTTAAAAAATCCAATTCACCTTTTAAATAAAACTAGAAAAAAAAACCCAGCTTACAATTAGAGGAGACGACATTTTGTCCGTGAAATTTGCAGATGGTTTTTTCGAATTCGATGTTGAATCCGATGAATCTTGTTCATGTGGTGAAGGTACCATATATTACCTGAAAATATTAATTATTTATAAAAATAACCCGCTTTTTAAATGTGGATTTTATTGGTGGTGTAGATCAATGAGATAATGCAGATAGTGAACATGCATGCGAGCTGTAAAATTTTAATGAACATTTGACGGAAAAATGCCATTTTAGACTTTATCAACATAGGCATAAAATATAGAGATCGTTGTTAAAAGGTGATAAATCCGAGCGTATGACGAATTATCAAAGTGCTATAAAATGCATTTTATGGAATAATTGTGAAAGGTTAAAGATATACAATTTCAAGAGATGTCAGGCGCATTGTCATCGTCGTTGCAGCTTCTACAAGCATTATCGACAAAAAAACCTGATGAAAACGAAAAACGTGAAAACTACATATGTATACAGAGGCTTCTGACCAGAATGAAAGACATAAAAGCGTGTGACGTGTTTGCAGAAATGTTTATGAAAGCAAAAGGGGGCGGGGCTTGGAGACAGACAAGAGAATGTGTGACACATCCGACATAAGCAAACTTTGCAAATCGAGGCTATTTTTATGGAATCGGGAAATTTCAATGAATCAGAGATCAAAATTGACGATTTTGAAAATTAATTATTTTTGGAGCTGAAATTAAAAGTTAAAACTTTGAAATTAAATTTGAATCTTGACCAGAATATGGAAAAGTCAATAATAGAACAAGAGCCACTACACTGAATGACCCTAGATAATAAGTGTTTGTGGTTGAAATAGTCTGTAATTATGCGAGAAGAAAAGAGCCTATACAAAATACTTGGGCATTGTTTTGGAAAGAAATAGTGGTTTGAATTTCATCGAGAGGCAAATAAGAAATTGAAATTTTAAATTTAGGTTCAGTAAGTGGACATTTCTGATACCTACATCACATGATATTGACAGATATATTTAAATCTAAATACCTCGAAGCCTTAATATTTCTAACTTATAACATGATGTGTTTTATTGCGTGTCATACTCGTCAAGGGGTAAAGTTTTACATCACTCAAAAGGCAGATGACATGGATGTCCAAAGTGCGATTCCCAACGTAGCTGAAGCGATAGATATTATTAACAATAGTGAGTTTAACACAGTTTAAAATATTAATGTTTCAAATGAAAACTTCATTTGATTATAACCCAATTAAATCATAAAGGACATCGTTTAGAACTCACGCAAGAAAATACCACCGACACCAAGGATTATATCGACGATTCTGCATTTATGGTGATTCAACATTCATTTTTTTATTTCAAATAAATATTTAGGTCACAGGGCACTATAATAAAAACTATTCGAAATTGAAAAATCGAACTTTACGAATATTAGTTCCAACGATCGAACCACCATATGTAAATTATGTGAATTTCTCCGAGGCCGCACCCAGGCAAATCGGCTATAATCCGGGGATCGTGATAGAGATTTTGAAGGATATCGGACACCTGCTTAATCTGACTTATGAGGCATACATTTAAGACTTTCAACATTTTAATATATGATTCTACATGGGCAACCCGGGAAAGTCAATGCAATACTTACATCGGGGGCTATTTGGAGACCTCGAGACCACGATACATAATGCGAAATAGTATAGGGCTAGGATAGAGTGTGGGGGGTGATAGGCTTTCTTTTCTCCACATTATTTCTCAACGTCTCATGATTTCGCGGTTTCCAAATTATCATTACATCACGTTGCTTACAAAATTATAAAGGAAGGGAATACTTTATCTAACAAATCCTATACTATTTTGACCTCAACGATGTAACGATATTTTTCAACTTGCCACTTTAAATGGTATTTTAGAGTCAAACAGATCATTTTCACTATATTTTATATATAACCGAAACTTTTAATAAGACGTGATTGAAGTTTAAATCTATGAAACTTAAATTTAAGATAATCGAAACCAACGACCACCTATGGGGCACAATGATAAATCGCACTTGGACGGGAGCTTTCGGAATGCTAGCGAGAAATGTATGAACTCAAAAGAATAAATCAGTATTTAAAATGTATATTTCAGGAAGTAGATATCATAGCCGGCGGCGCGATTATGGACTATGATAGAAACGTGGTTTCGGATCTAACCTATCCTTTCGAATTCGAGTTCACCGGAATGTTGATTCAATCCCCGGACGAGTACGAAGACAAGAGATTTCTGATCGTTATGGAACCCTTTTCCCTGACGGTATTATCTACTTTTTTTTTTTTTTTTTAAATATGCTTATTTAACATAATTAGAATAATAGTAGACAAGCCTAGGTAGTTCTTCAGCCATAACGGAAAAATATAGGGGAGGGGGTCTGTGAAACACAAATTTCCTATAGAAAACTGATACATATGGGGGTCTGGAGTGGAATTTCAACGCAAAAATCTAGGCTCAAGAAGGGTCCGCATCGAGGATTTGGCTTAGGCTCTGCTTAGACCTAATAGCTAAAATTGTAGCGCTAATGAAAATAACCAAATTTATGTTAATTTAGGTCTGGCTTATAACAGCAGGAGCTATAATTATCTCGGGAATAGTTCATGTACTTCTAACAATAGCGCTGCATGGAGTGTACGATGAGCCTAGAGTGCATCTATTTCAATCTTTCTGGATTTATTACTCGATTTTGGTGCAGCAAGGTGGCTTAATTATTGTTGATGCCGAAATTTGGGAGGCGTGCAAAGTGGTGCACGGTTACCTTTAATGGTTAGAAAACCGAGAAATAACACGGGAAAAGGAGAGACTGGCCTAAAGTCGCTTCTTTCTCCCCTCGTTTAGACCTCTCAGATTTCGGCATCAACACTATACTTTTATTATTTTAGCCAATTTCATAAATATTATTTCAGGCCTGCCAGAGCAACCTAAATCTATTAGTTGCCGAATTCTAGTGGCTATGTGGTGGCTGGCTTCGTTAACCTTGATGGCCACTTTCACAGGAAGCTTAGTAGCATTCTTTGCAGTTGACAAAGCTGCTAGGCCTTTCACTAGTACGTGCTTGCTAGTTCATAAAACGCATATTTCAAACTAGCGATCTTTAGCCATCGAACAACTCGTTCATTTGGTCAAGCAAGGCAAATTCATCATCGTTATGGATGGAAATTCACTGACAAGAACTGAAATGATAGCGGTAAAACGCGATTTTCTAACATTTTTGTTTAAATTAGCTAATTCTAGAGGTCGGAATTAACGGTCTACAAGGAGTTATGGCGTGAAATTAGCGTTAATCAAAGGGTAATCTATGTGGATGGCCTAGATAAAGTTGAGTTAACAAAAAATATTCAAACTAACATAAAATAGCAAAAAATCAGTTTTTTTTTAAAGAAACTAACTAAAACTAGCATTTTAACAAATAGATAAAAAAAAATAGCAAACAAGATAATTTTAGGAGTGGAGTTAGTCGCCTCAAATCAAGGATATGTCTTGTTTGGACCGATGAACACTTTGAGCTATTTCGACTATATGGATTGCCGCATTGAATTGTTACCTGATGGTATTTTGCCTGTTTACCTATCAATTCCTCTAGCGAAAAACTCACCGTATTCGAGTTTCGTTAGCATGAGGTAAGGATTCTATGAAAATTTTATCTGAATAGATTATAATAGACGTTGCATTTTGCTTTAAATTAACTTCAATAAAATAGCTTCAAAGTTAAATAAGAAAGATATCAATACTTTTCAGAATTCGCGAACTTCTAGAACGAGGTTTCAATGAGAAATGGAAAGAGGAGTACCGCTTTAACGTCGCTATGAACTCGACAATTTGTAATTATACGTTTTACGAATCAGGGCCTAAAGGTAATTGTTTTAGCTTATGGTATTTAGCACCACAGTTGCAATTGTTTCATGTTAAGTTGTTAGACGTTTTTTAAAACAACCCTATTTTACTGCCAATTTGGATAATCCATCACTTCGTTACCCAGAGTTAAGAGTATAGGGCGAGGTAGGGGAAATCTTTTTCCCCATACTATTTTATGGGTAGCGAAATAGCGATTATCCAGGTCGTCATTTCACCTAACATAACAATGCAAATGCAGGCTATCTCAACTTGAATCGATGTCAAGGCGCCTTTTGGGCGCTTGTCTCTGGACTATCTTTGGGCCTAACGCTATTCCTCTTCGAGCTCGTATCATATTACACGGTCAAAGTGGTTAGCAAATGGTCTTATGATCAGACCTAGGGAGCATTCGAGTTGGACTCAAAATATACGGGGCGTGGGTCGTAGGAGAAAATTTCGACTATGACTTCATTCAGAATGGAGAAATTTTTTGACAATTCAAGTTTATAGATACAATATTTTTGTACATAGAACTACGAAGGAAATATTATATAGGGTAGGTCGCACGACCGCTATCCTGTCTTAAGTTCTCCCTAGGTCTGCCTATGATTTTTTTTGCAAAAAAATATTTTTAGATGGCGGAAAGAGGATATCAAATATGGCTTCCGAAATTTTATTGGAGTGAAAGTAGAAATTCGGATTGTAGCACGAGTTCTGGACCGAGTTCCATAACATTGACAGAGTTTACAAACTACGATCTCACGAAGGACAATAATGATCGAAATTTTTCAGTTTTGAGAAAAAGAAAGGCCCAGAATAATCTAGAATTGATTTCATCCGATAGTCTAGAGACTGTTGAGCATTTTTAATTGAATAAATTGATCAAAATGATTTATTATTACGATACATTTCAAGCACAGGGCTGCTCGTAGGAACCGAAAATCATACCTATACCTTATTTGTACTCTACCTGTATTATTAATTAGGGAAAAACGCGTCGATATCTAAAATTACGCTATTCGTCTCTCGCTTCTCTTCTACACGATTATTTCGCTCCTCCAAATTCGAATTCTAGTTGCTCCAAGAATATCGACGTTTTTTTCGAATCAATAATAACGCGATATACATGATATAGACAACTCTCGAAGAAATCCAAAAGTGATAAGGGATATTTGTAACTGAAATAAACTCTTTAAAATATTTTATTTCAAAACAAACCTGGGACACAGACCTAGGGAGCACTTTCGTCAGACGAAAAAAATCTATGGGAGGTAGTTCGCGGAGGGAGGATTTTGTATGGTGAGGTAGGTCGCAAATTTGAACTTTACGTTATTGATTGATTAGAGATACAAAATTCTTAAGAGAATATATAGGGGGTAGGTCGCAAGGGGTTTCTGACGATCGTTCCCCCTATGACTGCCTAGGAAGCATTTATTTGCTAAAATAATATTTGGGGAATAATAACAGTCTACTTTGAACAAACTCTTTTTCACGGAACTGAATTTTGGTATAAAAGTCGTTATTTCTTACTTCGCTAATAAACGCTACCTTGAGGCAGCTATTATATGACAGAAGACGGAGACTACAGTTAGGGATAAGGTAGGAAGATGAAAGTAGAATGAAATAACATTTGGGAGACACCCTCTGTCAAATAGTAGTTGCCCCACCTTGATCATATTGCGACAACAGCTACATGACAGAGGGCATTTCAATAACTGTCGGAGAGCTTAACTAGGGGACACTCCATCAGTTAAATCCGTCTAAGAATGAAATTTGATTCCCTTCCGGATGTCCCCAGAAAGGTTGATTCCAAAAAGTGCTTTATTCGACACAAGTCGAGACTTGACCGAATCTCAAGATTTACCTTGAGTAACTGGGTTAAAAACCGGAGAGCTCAGTGTGGTACAGATATTAATACAGGTTTTGTGTTGTATGACAAATGACATTGCAAACGCACTAGCCACATAATGAAATGCTAGAGAGCGCAGACAGGCAGTGGAAATGACACGAACAGAAAGAATGGTGTGAGTTGTTTCGAAAGTGTTCGCATTTGACTGAATTTATTGAATGTTATCAAGGTGAATGCAACAAAAATCGACGATTAGCATACGAGATA
This sequence comes from Diploscapter coronatus, assembly GCA_964036155.1. Classification (NCBI taxonomy): domain Eukaryota; kingdom Metazoa; phylum Nematoda; class Chromadorea; order Rhabditida; family Rhabditidae; genus Diploscapter; species Diploscapter coronatus. The sequence continues at coordinate 360,480 of OZ038422.1, read as the reverse complement.
TTTCACAATGTGTTAAAACATTCGTTCAGTTAGTTTTGGCCTGCTGAAGGAAGTACATTTTGGATCATCGAATCATCCGGCTGAAAGTCGAATGTCATTTCATTGTGCCATTGTCACTGCCATTTTTGTCTTGTCATTCCATGCATTCAATGTTTTCTTCTCCTTTTCGTTCATTCCAGGTTCCAAATCAGGGCCGCGCGAACGCAGCCCCTCACTCAAAAATTTAGTCGTCGGCGAACCCCAACTCGGAGCTGCCGTGCAGGTCAGCCCAGACCGAAGTGCAATGCCCGGGCCTCGCCACAGATAACCGCCTTCTTGATCGCGGTGTCTCCCGACCAGGTAAGTTTATGAGTCGCTGGCAGGGGGAACAAATGGGAAGTGGCTGAAAAACCCTGGACTGTATTAAATAGTGCATAATAGAATAGGGAGGAAAGATGGCTAAACACTTTCGAAAGTGGGAAAGACTGCATGGAAATAGAAAGGAAGAGAAAAATACTATAGTTCACATAGTCACTTTGCCAGTAGATTGAAAAGAAGATTGATTTTTGGCGCTCTTTTCTTCAATCAATTATGGACCACCAAAAATATGAAATTAGCATCTGAATAACAATGTGCATGTTTATGAATCTGCATAGCAGAGTGAATGATATTCAGAATCCGATACGAGTTTCAGGTTTGAAAATTAGAATAAACTCAAAATAAAATTGAATTATATGAAATAAAACCGGAACTAGAATTAAATTGTTTGAGTCTATGACCTATGAAATTTCTTTACAATATTAGAACCACTAATGAAGAACGTTCTTAGATTTTTAGAGTAAAATAGCCGAATGAGGATGCAAATTCGAATATTCGGGATATCGAAACGATATTACCGAGAAGTCGAAATTTCTACTGATTTACTAATTTGAAATAAAATGATCATATTATCAAAATTATGTATAAAATCAAATCAGCATCAATGTTCATTTTGTTAAGCAAGATGGTATGAAAAATTCCGAAATTCATAAATTAGCATATTGATTTCAGTTAATGCTATTTATTTCGAAGGGAAATTATTGTATTTTAGAAATGCAACTTCTCAGCACTTTTTTAGTCTATTCAATAAAATGTGCATCTTTATAATTAATCGTATGAGACTCTTCAAATTATCACATCACTATTTAAGAAAAGAGAAAATTACATCATGCCACGTAAATCTTCTAACCAGTCATTATGGTTTTAGTGGGATTTATCATTTTCACCAAATATCTAATTGAACCATCTGGAAGTGAAACACGTACAGTATGCTCCAGACTAGCTTTCTGCAAGTGAAACTTTCTCTTTCGGTAAAAGTCTAAATTCGTCTTTGCGGAATTTTGCCTACAAATTATATAGTTGAAATATAGAAGGCAATAATTTGCGAGCTTTTTGACTACTAAACATATTTGCGTACCTTTGAACTGCATCTGTCCGCAATTTGAAGCTGAAAATTACACTCCCGAATATTTGCTTCACAGAACACGAAAATTTAGCCTATTTGCAAAGAGAATGATCGAATGTCCCCCGTTTCAAAAGGAAACTCCAGTTTATTCTGTAATGCTTCACGTTATCTATTTCGTATTCACAGTTATGGGAGGATTCATGATTCCGGCTATGATATTCAAATGCCCAAAACGAGTCAAGAGCATCAAATATTATTTTATTCTGTTGCAATTTGTCGGAAATCTGTGCATTTTTATGCCGACTGAAGGTTAGACATTTTAGGCCAACTTTAAAGTTGTGAAAATTTACTGATTTCGAGTCTGGTCTGAATTCAAATTGAGTACAAATGTCGATTCTAAATTTAAAAAAAAAAAAAAAAACTCATATAGAAGAGCACAGAACACTATTTAAATCAAGATTTTTTTGTGCAACTGACCATTTTCAGGCTTGAGAGTGCACTTTTATTCTCCATTTTTACTACTGAAAACTGAAGGGTTGTTAAATTACCTGGACATAAATCCATCTAACCAAGTTATTCTCCTAGTCTCATCTATCTTTTTATCGATGGCTGTTATCACGTAATTTTTCGTAGTGAATTGAAAAATATTCTGGAATTTTTAGTGAAATGTTTCTCGCTCGCTTGAAGGCCATCGTTAGTTATAAGAAAAGGTCCATACAATTTATCGTGATCAACATTGCCACGAAAATAATATTTTCCATTTTTATTGGCGCTCCACTTATCTATATCTACGACAATATTCGATATCAAAATGGGGTATTTTGTAATCAGAAGATTTGGGATCGATATGTTGTAAGTTTTCTTCCACATTTACTCAAGTTTTCAATTTAATTTTAAAAAATATTCGGAGTAAATTTGACTGAAACTTCGAGAAATCGATATTCCAAACGTTCTAACTTCTGGCCTTTTTCCTTAAATAAAAATAAAAACAAAATATACTCGAAACACAATTTTAACGTTCCTGACTCATTCGGAAAAATATCAAAGCGCATTTTTACCGTAATCGGATAAACAGGAAGTGTCTAAGATGATTTTATTTTAATCACTGTTTTGTGATCAGAATGAAACAGGTGAAAATTCCTGCACTTGCTTATTTTTCAGAATTACACCTGCTATGAGTCAATAAAGGAAGTGGGCGCTTGTGGCTACGGGACTGTGGTTGAAACGGTCGACAGCGACTTCACGACAGGAGCTTATTGGGAAAGAATTGTCGTCGATTTCGCTATGCGATGGATTGGGTTTTTGGGCGTGATTGGAATAGGTAATATTTTTTAATGAAAAGAGCGTTTTGAGTTTGAAGTATTGAAAATTTTAACCATTCGAAAATGTCGTTAAAATTTCTAAAGGCAACTTGTAAACCACGCGACATGAGAAGTAGTGTGGGAAAAGAAATCTTATCAGTCAATACCCTACCCAAGCCATACACTATTTCGCATGTCTTGAGGTCTTAATGTTATGCGGTTTCCGAATAGCTCATTTTCAGTTATTATTTATATCGCCCGTGTAACTTATACCGAAATGCGTAAATTTCGACGAATGTCATCAACTGCGAAGAGTCGAATGGAAATTATCCTTATGAAAGATTCGATTTTGCAGGTATATTTTCGTAAATTTTGCAATTATTTTTCTTTAAATTTAGATCTTCGTACTATTTTCATTCATGTCAGTACCAATTGCGATATTAGTTATTCTTTTTATCTACAATATTTATGCACAGAGTAAATTATTTTAAAAATTGAAAAAGACAGCAATCTGGATATTTAGACCTGGTAAATGCGTGTATTCTAACTTTATGCTCTACGGGGATATTTTATGAGCTCTACATGATCTTGTTCCTGAACTATGTAAGGGAAGCTGCATTGGGCATGATCCGGTGCATATTTAGAAAGGATAAGAAGAAGTAAGTCGTTTTTTCAAAATTTTTTAAAGCTAACTTGAACTCAGGGAAGAAATAATCAGCGTAACTGGAAGAGTGGCTGTCATATCTTTAAGTCGTAAACTGCATGGAGAAACTCGAAAAAGCGTATTATGTAAAAATAAAAATATTTACTAAACGAGGATTAGGATTTTATGATTGTTCTTGTTATTAAATAATAATAAACATTTTCTCCTAATATTATTTATCATCACATTGCGCGATAAGTTGTAACATCGTCTCGACCAGATAAACTATCAATTAAAAATTATTCATTGGCTGCAAATGTCAAAATGATCATTATTACTAGATCATAAGGCTCATAGATAGGGACCGCAAAGCCCCGCCCCTTTCACTGGATTCAAAAGTGTCCATAGTTGATAACCCTTTCGATTATCGCAAATATTTTTTGTTTTACTTTTGTTTTTAATAGTTGATCGGTACCTACTATACAATTCGATACCGCTCTTTCACGTGGTGATATCGATTTATTGATTGGATGCGAAAGAAGTCCGCAAATGCGCGTCAAATGCACACCAAATTACGACAATGCTAATATTTCGAGTTATAAAAAAGGCACATTTCATTTTTTTTGATGAATCGGTACACCTAGTTGAAATGTACAACATATTTAAAAATTAGAAAAATCCTGCGTAGAGCAAATTTTTCCGAGGCAATAATAGATGCTCGCCTTTGCGGTACTGTATCTTGACAAGGGATCGTTAAAATCGTCTGAAAACTTGACTAAAATAAAATTTGATACTCCTTAATTATGCTATTCGAAAGAAAAAAACGAAATTTTATCAAAAAATATTTTTAAAATTAATTTCAAAATGACCATTTTTTTGTCTTTACTAAATTGGACCGCTCTAGGCATATTTTGAAAGGCACATATGTTTTTATTTCATATTTTGATTAGTTGGTCAATTGTCCGTCTTCGGTGAAAAAATCAGAAAAATCCTGCGTAGAGCAACTGAGATCCTGATAATCAGTGAAAATATAAAAGAAGCCAATGCTGAAATGGAGGAGAGTGCAGAGAAAAAGATCCCCAAAGGCAGAGAAAGAAAGGGGGAGCGAGCGGCATAGTGTCTTTTGCAGATAGGCCACGCCCCTTTCCCTTGTCCACGAAAAGGAGCGATTTTTTCGATTTTTCGCGTTAAATTTTATCAATTTTTTAATCAGTGACGTATTTTTTCGCGGTTTTTTCGGTGGGAATGTTTAGAGGGGCACCTCAGTCCCTGAAAAATGTAGGAAATGTAATGCCAGAGTGAATTTGGCAGAATGGCTGGCGGTCTCTACTCATAGAAAAAGGCATCACCCTTTCTAAGAAATAGTATGAGAAAGCAAGAGAAGAAAAGAAAAAAAAAGTGATGCCTTTTTCTAACTGGTGTCCTGGTGCCTTTTTCTAGGAGCCGATCATAATCATAATAAATTTAATCATCTTCGTACTTTTGAAGAATAACCTACTTTTTGACAAATGACATGTTTTGAAAATATACACACCCTAATTAAAATGCAGTTCTCTTAAATTCTTATTCTTGATAAAAAATTCTTTAGAGAGATATGATAAGGTAGCTATTATAAAATGTGGTGAATTTTTGTGACTTCTTCTTATGTTACGTGCATGAGAAACGCATTCGTATAAATTTTTATGAAAGAATATTTTCAAAAAATACGACGTTTTTGCTATAGCTATACACAAATGATAGAGTGTCCACCATTTGAGAATGATACATGGATATATTTCACGATGCTTCATGTTATTTTTGTATTATCATCACTAATTTTTAGATTCATGATGCCAGCTATGATATTCAAATGTCCAAAACGAGTGAAAAGTATCAAATATTATTTTATTCTGTTGCAAGTTGTGGGAATTCTGTGCATATTTATGCCTACAGAAGGTGTTTTCTTATTTAAGAATTGCTAAATGAATAACTCTGGGGTTGAGGATAAGTTTCTATGCTCCCTTTTTATTGTTGAAAACGGAAGGTCTATTAAATTACCTAAATCTAAATTCAGCATGGCAATTTAATCTCATGGTATCCACAGTATTCTTGACAATGGGAGTTATCATGTATAGGCTATCTCTTCTAATAAATTATTTAAAAAATATTTTTAGAGAAATGTTTCTGGCTCGTTTGAAAGCTATCGTAAGCTACAAGGAAAAGTCAACTCGTTTTACGATTGTCAGTTTTGCAACGAGAATCATTCTTTTGACATTTATAATTTGGCCGATATACAACCTCTTCGAAATGATTTTCGATGGGAATGGAGTATTTTGCAAGGATAAAGTTTTTGAAAGATATGAGGTATGCTAATTTAGCTTTTATTTATTGATAATCAATGTAAAATAAACGTCTCATTCAGAATTATACCTGTCATGACTCATTGATAGAAATCCATGCTTATGGATATGTCGATGAAAAGGATAACTATAATATTACAGCTATTTATAAGCTATTTTGGCAAAGAACTGTGGCAAAATCTGCTGTAAGATGAATTGCATTTTTGACAATAACTGATCTAGGTAGTGAATCATTTTTTAATATTATCATTTTTCATATTCCAGTTATCATTTATATAGCTCGACTGAGTAATTTCGCCGCAATGCTTCATCGGCGAAAAGTAAAATGGAAATCATTTTGATTAGAGGCTCCATATATCAAGTATTTTTTGTCCATTTACAAGCTAATTTTTCTATTCTATTTGGATAGTCGTAATTGTCGCATTTATGTCAATTCCGATAGCCACAATTGTCGTAATTTTGCGCCTATGAAATTTTTATGCAAAGTTAGTTTAAGGATATATATTTTGTCTAATAAAATTATAATTCAGACCTGGTAAATGCGTGTATTCTAATTTTATGCTCTACGGGCATATTTTACGAACTCTACATGACCCTTTTCATGAGTTACGTAAGAGAAGCTGCTTTGGGCATGCTTCGTGCTATATTCAAGAAGAATGAAAAGTAATGCTTTTCCTTAATATCGGACGAAATTTATGAAATTCAGAAAAGAAACAAGTGTCAAATAGCTTTGTATTGCGCTATTTCAGCAAAAATGACTTTCGGGCCTATATTTTTGTGTCTTGACCGAATTTTATGAAATTTTTTGCTCAAAATAATCAGAAAGGACTGTTCTTTCATATTCAGCTTAAGGAAATAGTGAGCGAAGTCTGCAAGGCTCAAACGAATGATTTGAAAACTTTGCTGTACGTTTTGGTCGGCCCAATTCGTGTTTCGAAGGAATGTTCCGGGAGCAAAAATATTCCCTAGGCTGATATCTAATAGTGGAAAAAGAAAAATCAGAAAAAAATCGTTTCGCAAAAATTCTAGAAATGTCGGAAAATTTTAGCGAAATTGTCTCCATTGACTTTGACTTCACAAAGTGAGCGGGACTTGCGCTCCCTACCTTTGGTTCGATATCTCATCTCTACTTGTTACTTATATTCAAATTGAAGAACATTTTGTACTAGGTATTAGTTGTAAATTTGAACGACTTTCACGTTTGGAGTATTTACCAGTAGCCAACAAGAAGATAAAGTTTATTGATATGATCATGATTAATTTGATCAAAATTATTCTTTTAATAAATATCATAAATTAATAATTATTCAATGCACATGATACAGACAACTCTCGGAGATATCCAAAAGTGATGAGGGATAATTGTAGCTGAAATAATTTTTTTCAATCTTTATGATCGCTATGAACACTGGGTGTGATCTTGGTGACATTTACAAACAATTTACGAATGTTGTTACTTTTCTTCATCTAAAGGTTCATCGATTTCTGCTTTCCGTTAGCTAACTTCTTGAGGCGTTAGATTGGAGGTAATTTGGAAAGGTAGCCAAATCGCTTTATCGCAGCGTTCGGACTAGAGAAGGTTGAGACAGGGAAAAGAATCTCTCATTCGCATGTTACTACATAGCGATGTGTGTACTTTTCCAGGTTGTCTCTCTTGATATTCAGAAACTTGTCGATCGAAATGAATTTACTCCTTTTTATTCTCATATTTCTTGTCGTCGGCCTCTCTCTATCAAGAAAGCTTTGTCGTCCTCATGATCCGGACGCCAAAATTTGCTGCAATAAACATTTGTATCGTCGTCGTCCCAACTCAAAATGCTGTGGGAGCTTGGTATTTAATTCCGCTGAAGAGATTTGTTGCAACCGAAAGATTCATCCACGTGGAGCGAATTCGGCTTGCTGTGGAAGTTCGATATTTGATCAAATTACTGAGATCTGCTGCGGAGATACGATACTTCCGCGAGACTCAACTTCCGAATGTTGTGGAACAGGCTTATATAGACCGAAAGAGCAAGTTTGCTGTGGTGGAAGGATTTACCCTAATGGTTTGCAATCTGAATGCTGTTCAGGAGAACTTTACAATCCGCAAACGCACATCTGCTGCGACAGCAAGCTCAGTATAAAGGGATCTGCAACACATTGTTGCCTAACGAAGCCATACAATTCTGCTACACAGTTATGCTGCAAAGACATTTTACGGTTCAAAGGGTCAGCAGATTCCTGCTGTGGGACAACGCCATTCAATTCGACGACTCAACTCTGCTGCGAAGGACAGTTGAAATTCAAGGGCTCAGCGAACGCTTGCTGTAAAGATGTTCCGTTCAACTCTTCCAACCAAATCTGTTGTGGAAACAAGTTGCGCTTAAAGGAATGGGATAATATGGCTTGCTGCGGAACAAAGACCTTCAATGAAATGATCCAGATCTGCTGCTCAGGAGAGCTGTCCTTCAAAGGATCCGCGAATAACTGCTGCGGGCATAAACCTTTCAACAATGCCACTCAAGTTTGCTGTCGAGGGAAATTAAAATTCCGAGGCTCGGAAACTGGATGCTGAGGAAATATTCTCTATACAATCTCATGAAATTATCTCAATACCCCTCACTCGGCATGACGTACAAATCTGATGTGTAATATTCGTTCAATAGAGATCTTTTTCTTTGCTAATTGGTCAATAAATGTCATTTTCATCATCGTTAGCTTCATGACTCATAAATAAACATGCTGAATTGCGATTGGAACTAATTGATTTGAAATCTTGAGAAAATTTTCCTTGACGACCACAAAGTCGATAATAGAAACTTTCATTGACTCTTCCAACCCAATCGAATTCAAGTGAAATGCCACTGTCGGTCCATTCACCAGGTCACTTTACTCGGAATAAGATAGATACTCAATTGACATTGATTCGTTCACATCAAATATTATTAATTCAAAAATGAATTTCATTCCCTTTACTCTGGTTCGTTTTTCTATCTACGGAGCTGTTGCTCAAAGAATTGAGCCAGCTCAAGATCTTGATGGGCTGATCATGAAGTCGTGAAGATATTTTCTATATAATTTCATGCCGACCTAGGGAGGGCATTTTCGTCAAGTGGAAATAAACTATAGGGGGTAGGTCGCAAGGGGTTTCTGACGATCGTCCTCCCTAGGTCCGAATGGATGCGTTGGACATGAAAAATTTTGATAATATAGTTACTTTTTGAGTTTTTTTTACAATTAAATTTTCATATTTTGATTTATGCGAGCGCAAATGCACTTTCATTTTGTGTGTATTTTGTATTAAGAGAATGTTATCATTTCAAGTTGCAATATGGTGGGTATGACATATTGTGTTGATATTTTGCCTTTTTATGCAAATAATTTTCTCAGAATTAATCAAAACAAATTCTCACTCGCACAAATATGCACTTCTTGGGATCAGAAACGTCATTACAAAATCAAGGAGAAACCTAAAATAAACGTATTTGAGCATAAAAAGCGAAATAGAATAATAAACCCAAAATATCCGCGAGTTTATCAAGAATTATAAATCGAATTTGGAGGAACGAAATAACGAGTCACGTGTGAGAGAAACGAGACAAATAACGCAATTTTGAATATCGACGTTCTTTCCAATCAATAATATTTATTCCCATTTTTCCTAAAGTAATCCAAAATCTTGGAAAGAATTCAATTTCTCGTTTTGAATCTTTAATCTCCAATGACTCTGCTTTTCCTAAAACTATAAACTCGCGATTATTTTCGGCTTTGATATATCCATCGTATATGTTAATTCGAAAATGAGCGGCTTAGTTCACGTAATTCGAGAAAATCATCGCTTTTGTTTTTAGAGAATGTACATTTTACCAGAAAAAGATACAATTTCTTGTTGAACGTTAAACTTCAGATATTAACCACTACAAAAACTCTGCACGTTTTCATTTTTTTTTTAAATATAATAATATAATCATACATTTAAAAAGTATCTAGACAATTTTTAAGAAGCATATTTTGCATTATATCCTATTCATCGGCTTTTAAATAAACGTTATTTGAAAGATTGGCATTTTTCAAACAAAAAGAAATTTTGCAACATCTCTCGTGATTTTTAAATTTCGAAATCTCAAAAGGTTTAGTTCATAGTTGACGTGATTCGCAGGTTTTTTTTTTAAATAGTATGATCCGGACATAAAAAACCCGCGAGCTGCACCAATTATCGACTAAGCCAGCTCAAAATAACTTGTTATTCTTTTTTTTTTAATTTAGTTATCTAACTATCCTAATTGCGCAGTTGATTAACTCTTCTATATGAAAAGATCATACATTTTAATTATCTTGTTTTGCAAGATATAATCAGACTCAAAACATCTCGCCTAGTTTAAAAATGAGCTGGTTTTGTATCATAGACAGCCAAATGCCATTTTTTACTCAATTTTTTAATTCGTTGGTCCATATGAACACTATGAATTTTGTACGCAAAGACATACTTTTGCTATCATAATATAGTTATGATGCGCAACGATATACAAAAAAAAAAAAACTCTTTGATAAGTAAAAATCGTTTCCTTTGCAAACACAAGACCCCCTCATCACCCTCTTCGGTAGGCGAGCTGATTGATACATTATTCTGCTGTTTCTTTCGGAATATATCGAGTTTGGAATATTCAATTCGTTCGGATATTTTAAAAGATTCTGCAAAAATAAAATCAAACATCGTGGTTTACTGTGTTTGAAAATAGCCATATCCGGTTGAAGTTGCTTAATTCGAATTAATTATCCACTGTTCTTACAAGTTGAAGCTGGTTGGTGTAGATCTCATGATACTGAATCATGTACTAATTAGAGTTTTGTAGAATATTCTATTATCATCGTGAACTGAAAAAGTTGAGTGTTCTTTAGTTGAAAATCAGATAAAGTCCCAAGGTTTCGTGCAAATGTTATGTCAAGTGAATCCAAATCGCAAAAATTTTGAGATATTGTAAATTTATATAGCAAAGGCGATAAATGTGAATCAAGGGTTTCAATTAGCCTTGTCTTTGACGTTGAAAGTGGCATATTTCGTGATTTTTATGGGGAAATAGAGTTACTTTGACATAGAATTCGACTGAGAATCTCCGTGAAAAGAGTTTCCTTGAAAACAAAAAAGAGTCGGAGGTTGTAGTTGACCAAATTGACAGACCAGTTGTATAAAAAGAGGAATAAGTTCGTTCATAAATCTATGAAAAGAGAAATCAGAATTTCATTGCACCTTCAACCTACCGCAAGTTCCTACGTTGAACCGACACGTCGCTTTTGTAATTCGAAATATCGGCACGTTTTCATTATCTGACAGGCCTAGGGAGTACGATTGTCAGAAAACTCTTGCGATCTAACCCCTATAGTTTACTTTCGTTTGACGAAAATGTTTCCTATGTCTGGGAATAAAGAAAGAGGTGAAATCAGATAGGAATAACGTTGGAAAAGATAGCTCACGTCATCTCGTTATTTCTCTCAGTTGGCCAAATCTTACAATAATTTACCAATTTTCAACTATTTTGCATAAAAATTACTTCCTCAGCAACTGACTACAATATTACGATATTCATCCTTTCAAAAGTAGATTCTATTTTCTGAAACGTACCTGCTTACGCCTAAAAGTCAAAATCCCATGACCAACTCTATTCTTCTAATTTGGTTAATCGAATCATTTGTTTAACGTTCCCCACTAATTGTTTTCAACCCTTATCCCCTATCATAAGATTCCATCAAATTGTGAAATATTCAAGTACCCTCCTCAAAATTCGTACTTTACTCAAGCTCCTTCCATACCCGGTTCAAATTTCGAGATCAATTTTAATTTCCGCACGAGCACAGTATAAAAGATCACGCTGATTTCTTCTGGCTGTAGATGCACATTATTACCGTCAAATACAGGTGTAAGTAGGGACGGTCAAGTCACACCCTTTTCATTTGGTTCAATAGTAACACTAGCTTGAAAGCTCCTCAATTATCGTCGATAATTGGCCAATTAGCATACTTTTTGAATAGTTGAACGATACCCAGGACTATTGGAACTGAATTGTGAACTTGTTGGAAGTTCAAGTTAAATTGAAGTTCGATTTTTTTCGAACTTCAGACAGCCCTGACGATACCCACTATACGATTCGACGATGCTCTTTCACATGGCGACATTGATTTTTCCGATTTGGGTTTTATTTTTTTTAATCATTTTTATGCTAATTTTTTCAGTTTCTCTCATCCGAGATGGATAAAGGATCCAATTAGAATCTCAAAAATGGGTCCCTCGTTCAGTTTCGATGAATTTCTCATTATGGTTGGCAGTCCCTACTTTCACAGTTCACTCGTGTTGGTGTCTTCGTTATTTCTCAGGTTTTTCTTCCTCTTTCTCCTTCCTTCTTGTTTGGGATGCTTAACAGTTTTGCAGTATTCCTTCTTCTTCCTTGTTTCATTGTTATGGTAACCTGTAAATGGCGTAACGCGAAATGACGAAGCGCTTTTTAGTATTTGACGAAACGTAAAAACGACTTAACGTAATAGAAATTGACAGGATTTGTGCAGAAAAAGGACGTATTTCGTCACTTGTGCGTTTCATCGAATACTAAAAACGCTTCTTCATTTCACGTTATGCCATCTACAAACTGCCGTTGTTATTCACTCCGTCATTTCCCCGTCCAACTCATCTGTTCATTTTAGGCCCTCCATCCCTACCCTCAACCAGGCCTCTGCATTCGATTCTTTGACTGTTCCCATTCATGTCATCGTGATGTGCACTTTTGGCAGTCTCTCCTCCTGCACCAGTTCCTCTCTAATCACCTAGTCGCTCAATTCATCTCTCTTATCTCCATTTATATGCTCTACCAGTATAGGAATCGCAAACTCCGCCCCTCGCATTTTTCATTTTGGCTCAAAAAGTGGCCATTTGAAACTTCAAAATTGAGAAGCAAGTACCCTTTAAGATGGAGGATCACGAAAAGTCATTATCAGATTCGATGAACCATTCATAGAAATGAACTTTGTTCAAAAGAATTCTATCAAGAAGTGCACGTACACTCGAGATAATTACCAGTGTAGAAGTAAAAAGTCTATTCGTTTCGCTGATCGGTTTTGGCTAATTCCTCAATTAAAAAGTGCGTTTTTTGTTATAACGTATTTGATTATTTTGAGTAGGAAATTCTCGAAAATTATAGATTTTGCAAAACCATTTGCGGCCCCTATTTATCAGCAGAGAAGTAGAGATGGCCTCCTCCCTCCATGCAGGTATGTCGTCGTTTCTAACATTTCTGTCATTTGTGTAGGTCAGTTAGTCCCGGTTGTCTGTTTGTGTTATCAATTTATTAGTTATCATCAATCGATAATCCCTACCATGTCTGCCAATTCTGAAATGCTTTCTGTTCAATCAGCATTCTTCCGCCATTCAACGGAGCGAATGTCGTCGTTTTGGCATTCTTTTGTTGTGCTGGTTTGCTCCCATCGATTCAATCAATTGTTACTCCAGAGAAAAGTGATGCTGCTTTGGATGTGAATCGTGTGAAAGCTGGAGAAAGATAAGAGGGGAACTGACAGATAAAAACTGTCTCAATAGAACAGGCGGTTCAGAAACTCATTTGCATTGTGACAGATCAAAAGAGGAAGGAAAGGCGCGACCTGAAAAAGTCAAGGGAAGAGCGAAATTAGATGTAACTAGCATGCAGGAGAGAGCCAACTAATTTAAACGAGATTGAAAGCACGAAATAAGTTTTAAGCGGTTTATTCGAAGATACGCAAAAATGCAAGAACGAAAATCAAAAAGCACCAAGGGACAGGGACAAAATCCGGAAAGCGACGAAAAGGGGGAGAGAAAAAAGAGGGGCCATCGATGGCGATAATGCAACCGTGGGCTCAGTTCCACTCTTCCTAAAAGCAAGAGATTTTCTTACTGATAGCGGTGTGCAGGAACAGCGTTCCTTGAGCCTTTTCCCGAAGAGGAAAGAAATTAGGAAAAAGAAATAAAGGTTCCACCGTGCTTTGAACAGGACTTAAAGTGCTTAACACTGACACTCCAGCGTCAGTGTCAATCAGTGTCATGCCTATACAGTGCTTTGCTCTCTTTGCCTTGTCCGGCGAAACCCTCTAAAAATTGGGGTTTTTTTTTTCTAACTTTACATGCAAATTTTTATCTATATTGTCGGGGATATTTTAAACATTTTTCAGTGGAAAAATATTTTTAAAATAATGCATTGATAGAAAGTCATAACAATTTGCTTCCGAAAAATGACGCTAGACAGCTTAAAGCACTGTGAATGAAAATCCGAGAAAAAACCGCGTGTTTCTGTGTAACAGGTGATTTTTCTCAAGTACGAAGGACGAAAAAGGGAAAAATGCTACTTCCCACTATAAAAAAAATTCCAAGGCACCGCGGTTCGTTTAGAATAATTGTCATTTCTTCTCATTCTCTATTCATTCCCTACAATCAGCCCCGCGCAACCGCTTCCCCTTCCCTGTTCACTCCAGTTGTGCATTGTGTTGTGCACCGTTCCTTTTCTATGTTATCAAATAATTTGTTCTGTCAAAAGAAAATGCAATCAAATGATATATTCCTGTTTGATTGCAGCGGTTTTTGTGCTGCTGGCGTGGCTCGTGCCTCTGCTTGCGGTAGGACAGAATCTCTCCCGTTCATCAACCGAGAAAGACTTCGATGCTGTTGGACTGGCTCCGAGCGATCCGGCTTACAGGGATGAAGATGAGGCAGCAATTTTCTATTTAGAAAAAAAATTCGATTTGAGCAATGTTACTTACTGACAATAATCATGCATAATTTCTACTCTTTCAATAAACTGAAAGAAAATTTTATCCAATTAGTCCCCTGAGATCAACCTTGAAAAATAATCATGAAAGAAAGACTATCATTTCGCCAGAACTTACATTATTTTATTATGCTAAATATTACAGACACTTATTGCCAATCTGACGCTTATGACTGAAAAAGGCATAGAGATGGCAGAAATGCTGCCGAAGACCTCGTTTTCAAACGAGCCGATAGCGAGAACGGGAGCAGAGATCGCTCGACTTCTCAACAAGCGACATTTGCTAGATCGTAAGCAATTAGTCCCCGATTCGTTTACAGCCCCAGTTATAATGGCCATTTTGATCTACAGCTTCGCTCCGACTGCCCTATTTCGACGTGACAACGGTGACCGTCTGCAATTGCTCAACCGAGAACTGCGATTACGAACTCATCACGCACCTGGGAAATCGCTATAAAGTATGTGGCGTTTATCATTTTTGACTTTTCACACCCCACATATCCATTTCTATTTATAATCCTCGGAATTAGTTAGAATAGAATTATTGCCACAAGTAATTTCTACGAGTCTATGCGAATTTCAAAATCTCTGCTGCAGCAATTTCCGCTTCCATCTCGATTTCTATGCATTTCCCTTCTTTTCTTGAGCTTCTCAATTCCCCCAAATTTTTCACGCATCATCACTCCATGTTCCCGATGTACTGTGCATCGAACTGTTTGAAGCTCTGCAATATTTCCTTACTTTCGTTTTCATTTGTAGTGCATCTCTGAATTCAGGAAGCAATAATCTATCACATCTTTTCGCACTGAATATAGATAGAGAGGCCAAGTGCCCCCCTTTTGAGGGAGAGAAAGAACGCATAAATTTTTCCGACGTTTCAATTATCGCTAATTATCTCGTTAATTAATCGATAATTTCATGAAACCAAGACACAAATTAGGGTAATAAAATACGCCCGAACTGATGGCGTCGTTGGTTTTTCGAAAAAGGCCTTCTGAAGGCATGAACGACGTCAAAACTCGATGATACAGGTCATTTTCCAAACGGTTTCCAACGGATCCAAAAACTACGATATCGATTTAGTATATCTGCATTGACGGTTTGTCAACTTAGGCCAACACGAATGAGCACAACTACTTCAAAGTTTTACTATGAAAATGTTAGCGTTAAACACGTAGTATGCGTAAAATACGGAGCGAGAAAAGGGGAAATCGATCGATAATGATAATTATCAATTTGACTATCACCCAAGCACCATTTGGTAATATTTTGAGGAGTTTCACGCCTAATTAGGTTAATTAGTGTAAACGCAGTGCAATTTTCTTGTCGGAAAAATTTGGGAAGGCCACTGCAGGAACGAATTGCCGCACAAAAATGGTCATAACTTTTGATAGGATGGACCATTTTTGAAAATTTAAAAAGCTTTGAGTTTATACCGATCTCAGCTATCATATTGATATCAAATTTACCCCGTTCAACGCATTTTGAAAAACCACTTGGCCTCTCTAATATAATATAGATGAAGGAGTAGTAGTAAACAACTAAAAATCGAAAAGAAAAAAGGATACTGTATCAATTATATTCTCACTTTAGAACCTGTGTCTCTCGAATAACGGAAGTTGCGTTTTCGTCAGTTACAAGGACTTAGGTCCGAAGGATAGCGTCTACGCGTTAGGAAATGCCTATGGGTGAGGTTTAAATCTGAGTAAAGATAAATCACCAAGGATAGATATTCATTTTTGTAGCACCTATCTTCTCACTTAAGCGCCATGAAATTTGACGTTAGGGCTTAGTTATCACAATCTCAGAAAGTTCGATTTATTTAAGTATGCTTATGCTTAAATTATGAAATTCGGCGAATCATCAATCGTCATCGCCTCATAAATTTAGTATTTAGTTGCACAGAACAAAGACCTGAAAACCCTAGTCCATTTTCGCTGTGCTTCTCATATCTTGGCCATAATGTGACGTGCTGTCGAGGAGATTTTTGTACGAAGGATTACATCAAGGCTATCGAGGTTGCAGAATTCTCATCGGTCTTTTTTGAATCAATTCATCTCAGGCGAAGGAACCAGAAGGCTTTTTCGCAGCAAACACATACATTATTATTATTGTTGGGATACTCACATTTGTAAGTGAACTTTAAAAAAGTGGAGCAAGTGAATATTTCGGTATTTTAGGTATGCATTTGCTTATTTCTCGCTTTATATTACTATCAACCGTGGAAGAGACTAGGCAAGTACGGCCGTGCATTTCGCAGGTTAGTTTACCTGAATCATAGGATTTAGTAAGGGAAACAATTTAGATGGTTTGCAAATAAGTTGATGCACCTGGGAAATCGCATCGATCAAGGTGCATACGAAGCAAAATTACAGTCCATCAGAACTACGACGACCAACCAATCATTCATTAGCAATGATTGTCTCAGCAAGTAACTTTTCATCGTGTTTAGGGATTGCTTTCGCTGAGTCTAAAAGGTTATATATGAATACGATCTTTTGGTCAATGTTAAAAGTGACTTTTTAAACCATTTTCCCCATTTAACTTGACAATCGAATTACACAATGCCGAATTGCAGTCGAAGCACAACTCCAAACGGCATAGTCTCTCGAGTGGTCTCCTCTCCCCAATCACACGATAATAAGGAAGGCGAATCGCTTCTGCTCGATTCTGACTTCACGTCAGTATCATTTTCTGGATCTGGTGCAGGTCAGCAAGTTTTATTATTCCACTACTTTATGAGCATTTTCTAGGAGAATTCTATAAGAATTTTTTTACTTTATTTCTCCAAACAATAAAAAATTGATGCTTTTATTATTTCCAATGACCAATAACTTGAAACGGAATAAATGGTGCACAAACTCGAATATGCAACCTAATATTTTAACTAATTTAGGCCATATGCAGCTTATCGAAAAGACGTTTGCATATCAGATATCATTGGTCCAAAGATTAGCGCAAGGAAGTTTCGGGGAGGTAGAACAACTTATTTTTGTGAAAGAATTCCATTTTTTTCTGTTCAGGTCTGGCAAGGAAGTTGGAAAGGAGAGGCAGTGGCCGTGAAGATCTTCAACTCGCGACAGCAAATGTCGTGGCTCTCCGAGCTGAGTTTCTATCAGAAATACCTTCCCAATCATCGCAACATCGCCGGAGTGTTTGGAAGTGATCGCAAAGGCAGGGAACAGTTGATTGTGTTTATTCTCATTGGTTGAGGTCGTTGGAATTTTTAACGTGCTTTATCATTAGAACATGATGAAATGTCGTATTTACACATCTGGTTCTTTTGAATGTTTAAATTAAGGCTCATAGATCTTGAGCACTAGTAATTTTGAGCCTCAGAGGAATTCAATTAGTTGAACTATGGTATTTCATTAAATTAATTCAGACATGCCTGATCGCATTGAGCTGTGGATCATAATGCGATATTATCCTAACGGCTCCATGTTCGAGTATGTTGAAGCTAATGTAAGAGTATGGGATTATATTTTTCTTCCACCTTTCCATACAATCTTTAGTCTGAGAAATGTAGGCGACAATGAATGACTTTTGTATGCATAGGCCGCTATTAAATGAATGCGTATACTAGTGCGGAAAAGATAAGTTCCCTATGGTACAGAAGCGCACATTTACGTGAACGAGAAGATTGGATTCTGAGAATTTACCAAAACCAGAAAACATTCGACTATTCCTTGAAAGTACAATGATGATTTTCAGACCTTGGATGTGCGTGCTCTGCTTCGAATGTGCTGCACAGCGGCCAATGGATTGCACTACATGCACACTCAAATTATAGGCTATCCGGGTATGGGTTTTTGACCCCTCGCAGTTCCCATCCTCTTTTTTGGAAAATAGCATGGAAAAAGAAAGAAAAAGAGGGTGAGAACTATGGCAACTCGTTTCGACTTCAGATGGAAAACCTGCCGTTGCTCATAATGATCTGAAGACGAAGAACATCCTAGTCAAGGCAGATTTGTCGTGTTGCATTGGGGATTTCGGATCGGCCTGTGCATACAATGAATCGACCAGAGCATGGATCACTCCGAAACCGGAAAGACTGGGCACTATTGTAGGGAAACTTCGGCTAGTGAAGCGAGTATTGATCATTTCAGCGGTATATGGCTCCTGAACTGCTACTTGGTCTCAACAATAGCGATAGAATCGATACGTTCAGACAGGCAGACATTTACTCCTTCGCACTTGTCATTTATCAATTAGCATGTCGTACTGAAGCGCCTGGAGGTCATTTTCAATTCTAGTTTAATTGCTAAATTATTTGATTACAGTAGCGCCTTTGACATTCGAAGATTCCCACCCATACAACGGACTTGTCGATCATGAACCTAGTCGAGAGCAAATGGCTGAGGTTGTAGCGAACAGAGAATTGAGACCCACTATTCCAGAATCGTGGTTCAACAATGAAGTAGGCTTACTTATCTTAGCTCAAAATAAAAGGACAAAAACGGACTCTTTAAAATCGAAGATTAATGT
Organism: Diploscapter coronatus; assembly: GCA_964036155.1. Classification (NCBI taxonomy): domain Eukaryota; kingdom Metazoa; phylum Nematoda; class Chromadorea; order Rhabditida; family Rhabditidae; genus Diploscapter; species Diploscapter coronatus. The sequence goes on along the minus strand of OZ038422.1, from coordinate 341,524 downwards.
TTGAATTACTTAGTCGATATTTTTCGGGGAACGGCCATTGGGCATAAAAGTGTATCTTTGCGCACAATGACATACACAATTTTTCTTACAAATATATCGTGAAGAATGAGGATGCACAATATTTCGTACCAAACAAATTCCAGCAAAACTCTAAATTTACCCTTTAAAAATATCAATTATATCCCATTGAAAATGAGCTTCTTTACGATAAAGTCGTATAAATAAATAACTTATAAATAACGAAGTTAATTTGATGGTGGAACTAAGTTATTCTTCATTTCAATTTATAGTAAAATTTTATTAAAAAATAATGAAATTTAGTCACTACGTGATATTGCGAGGATAATAGAAGAGTGTTGGTCGAAGCACGCCTCTGGTAGATTGAGTGCGCATCTCGTGAGGAAGCGGCTGGAGTCGATCGTGGGTGTCGAGGAGGCCATGAGCGGATTGTAGCAAGCTTTTTGTCCAGGGCTGTAAATATTCAGACACACGCGTGTCTAAACATTTACAGCCCTGCTCTGCAATTCTGCAACTAGTCGGAGTACTATCTAAACAATACCGATGTTATTCTGATATTACATGCACACGCTTCCATCCTCCTTCCAAAAATTTCACTCAGAGAGAGGAAGAAGGAATGCCTTTTCTCCTTGGCTTTACTCCTTCCACATCTTTTTCTCTCTTCTTCACTCTGCTGAAGGTAAATGGAGAGAAGAGATGCGTAAAAGTCAGGGCGTAGAAGTGGGCTCTGCCTCTTTGAGAGCGAAGAATGAATTAAAAGAGGACGGAAGCGTGATGCATGTCGCCAGCGATAAAGCGAACATATAGTTTAGCATTAGTTGATTTTATTTCCTGCCCCTCTAGTTATCTCTTCTCTCGATCGATCTCAGCTCTCAGTTATTCGTTCTCGTCCTATTGTTAAGCTGGTGTTTTACTCGCAATCAGAAGGAATAAATAGTTCTTAGTATTATCTGCTACTTGAGGCCTGATATAGTATACAATGCAATTAGAAACGGGTAGCCCATTAAGGAGTTGAGAACGAGTGCAAAATATTCATGTCCTTGCTAATTCACAACAAAATGCGCTCTTCATATTCCTAAACATTTCTAATAATCATATACGTGGTTTCCAGACTTGGGAATTTTCCATCGCAAAAATTCGTCGCCTAAAATGAACATATTTTCGCACACGAACTTATGCTTGTGCGTGAATATTTTAGCCTGATGTTTTGCACAGTACCATTTCATCAGGTTTATCGTCGAACTAGATGGTGCTGCTCGAGACATATTGGGCTTTAAGGATAGCTCCTTCCCAAATTTCCTGTTTCAAGCTACCACCAGGAATGTACGAACTCAAACTCGCCGCCAGTTAAAGCCGAGTTCGAGTTTGCCTCGCGAACTTTTCGCGAATTAGAATTCAGACTTTGGAAAAATTACGAGTTCGAGTTCGATTTCCTTTTCGAACCCCGTACAGCCCTGACGATAAATCATGATGTTTGAGTTCATTTTTGCAAAAAAAATTGCCCCTTAAAACTTCTTTATATTCGAGACAGACCTAGGCGACGAAAAATCTTTTTTTTTGTCATAAAGTTCGCTTCAAAAACTTGACTCCACTTGCGTTCTTTGAATAGAAGTAATCGATTTATTAATTTCAAAAATAAAAAATAATAATAATGAAACGAAAAGAATTACAACGACTCAACCGAACCCGAAAGAAAAACGAACATATTTTGGGAGAGAAATGGACAACAGCAATATGACGGCACGATGTTTTAAATCAAATTATACCATTCTTCTATTAGTGACGCGGAAAAACGAAGCTGTTATTGGACCTGGCGTAGGGAAAAATAGCACATTTTTCCCTGTGCCCCAGGTTCAATAACCTCATTTTTCACGTTAATAATAGAGAACATTATGCCATCATATTTTGTAGAAAGAGCGTGCCGTCCTGTCGCCATTTTGCAACTGCCAAGGAAATGGATATGGGTGAATTGGGATGATGTCAAAATTCTTGGTCTCGCCTCCTTGCGGGTATGTTCAGGTGATCGACTTCAGGTGCTAGTCCGAGGGGACGTCATCGTCTTCGACCTTGACTTTGCTCTTTTTCTTTTTCGATTTCGAGCTCTTCTCTTCCTCTTCGGCATCACTGCCCTCTGAATATAGATAAAAATGATGTTTTTACCGCTCAACTTCAAGTTTCTTCGATTTTAAAAGCTTAAACAAAATTTGAAGAACTAAAAAACAAAGCATCTTTTAAACTTTGAGATTTTGATAAAAATGTAACAAGCAACTAGAGTTCAAAGAATTTTTAAAAATGAAAAATATACAGAAAAAGGAATATTTTGAAAGATTAAAAAATAATAATAGATAAAATTGCCATACCTGAAGCCTCTCCTTCGGCACCCGCAGACTTCTCATTGAGCACGACGAACTCGCGCGAGGAAAAGCCGAATTTGAGCACGTCCTTCTCTTGCAGCTCGAAATATCTGCAATATAGTTTTTATTTTATTTCTAAAAATTTATTTTTGAACAAATTTGCACAGGCAACTTATTAATTTCATATTTTGAAATGCTTATGAAGCATTTATCTTCCAGGATTTCAAATGAAAACTAGTTTCAAAAATGTTATTTAAGAATTGTGAATTTTATAGATGTTTTGTTCTCAGAAAATTTATCTCCTGACCTCTTTGCCTCGATTCTCTCGCCATTCAGAAATGTGCCGTTCGCTGAGCCCAAATCGATGACGTACGGCAGAATTCGTCGCGCTTTCGTCCCGTCCGACTTCACGAACGGCATCGATCTGGAACACTTTTTAACTTAGTTTATTTAGTTTTATCAAATATAATTATCTTTCAAGAATCCTTAAAATTCCATTTTTACCGTTCTTTCTTGAAAAATGTCTATAAAATCCATTACCTATAGAGTTTTTTTTCTGGAGAAAAACGAAAGAAAAGATGCAATTTTTAAACTTTTCTTTTTTTTTTATAAATTTAATGAAATGAGAAGATAAAATAAAGAAAATAATAAATTTAAACAAAATGGTTTCCTGCATTTAAATACGGCTGTATTTACGAACAGATTAGGATGGGTAGGAAAAGAGGAAGAATACGAAAAAGAGCCGTATGTAAATACAGGAGGCCAAAAACCTACCTATACTGCAGGACGGCGTGCTGTTTGCTGCAGCTGGGATGATCAATGGGCAGGTCGGCGACCTTCCTGTCCCTGCCGATCAAATAGGCCGATTGCCGGTGGATATACAGCACCGGCAGCGCCTCGTCGCCTTTGAACGGGTACAGACGCCAACTGAATCGATCAGTTTTATCACTTTAAAGAATCATTCATTGAACGCTTCTCTCATCAGATTTTCAGAAAGTTTTCGAGATTTCTTCGGCCTCGTATACTTTTTACCTCCTTTTCTGGGAAATATTAAGAGAAAGAGAAAAAAGAAGGCAGAAAGTACAGAGAATAGGGTAATTTAGGAGATAAAAATACAAGAGCCCGATTTTTTTCCTATTATAATTTAATCGCTCAGCACTAGGGAGTTAACTGAGTACGACTCGAAAAATACAGGGGACTAGGTCGCGCAGGCGAAATTTACGTTATGACAGCTATCACGAGCAGAGAATTTGCTTTCTTATCAATCTAGTGTTAGATAGACAAAATGCAAATCAGATATTATAAGGGGTAGGTAGTAAAATATTCTGACTCAACTCTTCTTAATGGCAATTACTTGTATGACGAGATGACGAGACGCTCTATTTAGAGATAGGAGAAGGAAGAAAAGTAGAGCGAAAGTATGAGAAAAAGATAGACCTCATCGTCTCGCCATCTCGTCAAATATCAGTTGCCCTCTAGGTCTGTCAGTGCATTTGAAGAGAATACTTTTTTCTCCTAAATATTTTCAATGTTCACCGTAATTTAGGCTTCTTCGCCTCGGGTGGCTCGTTGTATTTTATGAGCACGCCCTTGTACATGTTCGTGTCCTCTGCGAGCGTGCCGGAGGTTTCCATGTTTACCTAAGTTTTTTATTGTTATTTTTTGTATTTTTTTCAAATTTACCTTTTCCTTGACGATCGGATTCTCGTCTTCTTTAGGCGCTTCCCACATCTCCGGACGACCCCATTTTTGCTCCTCGCGTTTTTCCTGTTTGGCTCCTGAAAATAAAATCTTAAAAAATAGAAGAGGGTCCGATTTCTTAAAAAATTTTTTTTTGTAAAGTTTGGAAAATCTTACTTCTTTTAAAAATTCAATATTCCTTTACGATTTGAAACAGAAATTAAGAAAATACAAACAACGTTTTTGAAAGCATATTTTTATGAGAAAATAAAATATCAGATTTAAGGATAAAAAATAGAACCTACGTTTCTCCAGCCCGTAGTGGTTGCCAGCGTCATTCTTCTCCCTTTCTCCTCGTCGCCGCTCGGGGCTTTCGGGCTCCTTTTTGATTCGTCTCTCGGACGGACTTTCCGGCTCCCGCTTTACTCTGCCATGATCCCGTGTCTCTTCTCTTTCAGAGCGACGTCGAGGCGGAGAGCGATCGCTGGATTTGTATTTTTTTTTATTACTTTTAAAATTATTTCTCTTGTAAATTTATCTTCGAATTATCGATGATATGTTATTCTTATGACAAGAAATTTGTAAAGAAAGCTTTCAGTGAAAGATCAGGGGAAAAATGTCGAATATCGAGAAAATAAGAGTCAAAGGGAGGGAATAAAGTTCATTTTTGCAATCCCGAATAAATGTCCAATTTTCAACCTGCTCCTCCTTTTCGGCGATCTGTCGTCCCGCCTCCGATGTCCTCTGTCGTTGTCACGTCTTCGCTTGTCATCGTCGCTCGCATCTGAATCCCGACGACGGCGTTTCTCCCTGAATGAAACTACATAAGATTCTTCAAATGTTTAGAAAATTTATTCGACAAGCAGAATACATATTTCTAAAACAACACTATATCGAAGCTATTTCGTTGACAAATTCTAGCTCTTCAAACGTGTATAGTTTATGAATCTTCGAATTTCCCACCTCTGTCTGTCTCGGTCTGGAGATCTCGACCTCTCCCTGCGGCTGCTTTCGGCTCGGCTGCTCATTTCCAACTCTGAGTTTAATCGTAATCTGGAGAAATATCGTTAGTTAAAATAAAACGTTAGTAAAATGCTGGCTTGAACGACAATTTCTGCCCACTTTTGATTCGTTTTTATGGTGCAACAGAAATTATTATTCAGCTAAATATAAAAAAATAAAGAAAAATCCAGGTATTCAAACCAAAGTTGACGGATAGTTTCAGAAAACTTTAAAATTTGGCGATAAGATATTTATTTTCGTGGTTTTTCTCGGGGCGACTAAAATAAATACGACGAATTGCGAATAATAAGTTTTTAAAGACGAGAATCAAATTTGCACTTTTCATAAATAAAATTTTGTGATGGTCGGGTCGATAATGTGGGACTTGGTACCATTTTTAGTAACCCATAATTTTTCGTAGAAAAATACGTGTGTAAGCACCACAAAAGACATAAACGCTGGGTTTTCGGAAAACATATTCTCTTCAAGAAAAAGAAAACCCAATAAATACAGAAAACTGAACGAATTAATAGAGAAGCCGTGAAAAAATCAATACCATTTTATCGAAAGGTAAGCCCGTAAAAGTGGAACAATGAGGTGTTTTCGAAAAATCAATAAAATGGTATCTCGCGCACAAAAATACGATTATCCTCATTGCATAGGCTTCTTTGAAAGACCCTTAACGTTTGACACCGCGTATGGTAACCACGAATATTTCCTTGGTGCAATTACCACTTTACCATCTTTACCAAAAATATCCATCTTGTTACCAGATGGTAAAATGGCATATAGCGTACCGAAAATTAATCCCTAGAACCATAAAGAACGAATGATAAAAATTGAGTTTTACCAACAAAATTCGTATCACTTTTCAAGGCGAAAAAATGTCAAGGTCAAAAACATTCTAAATTTTATCAGAATTTAGCAGTTTCAAAGTGAAAAATCCTTTTTAAAAATTCGATCTCTAATAAAGATTCTACATCAAAGTTTGCACACTCGTGTAAAACTTTTAGAACTCTTAAAACGTAGTTATTATGACTTTTAGATTGAAGCTAATTTTAAAGCCTCAAAAATTTACTATCATCGAATTTTTCCAGCTTTGAATAATCTCAAAAAATAATAATTTCGGGAGAAAAGTTTGATTATTTGGAAAAATGGAAAACGCTTTATATAGACAGGTCTTTGGAGCTTTGTAAAACGGCAACTTGGAAATCGCGAGACCAAGAGACATTGAGAAATAGTGTGGGGAAAAGAAGACTTAGCATCTCACACACTATCCTCATCCTATACTATTTCGCCTATGTCTCGCGGTTTCCAAATAGCCTGTAAAACCTAGACGCCGGCTTCAAATAAAATGTAAGGCCTTTTATTTTAGGTCTTACTGTAGATTTTTGGAATAGACACGAGATTTTTAGTGTGAAATTAACAAGGAAAAAGTGAAAAGTTTGGAAAATACAGAAGTTTTTTTGCTCTGAAAACGCGAAGGCCTGATCGCGAAATTTGTACTATCAAATCAACCCTCGGGTTTTCAAAGCACCCAAAATCAAGGCTTCGAAAATGTTGTTTCAAGCCGTTCATTCATAAAAGTGGGTATTCCTAGAGAAACTGTTGAAAATAAGTTTCGCAAGAGAAAATTAAACTTTCACCACCTTTTTAGAAATGAACAATTTTTTATTAAAAAATATCACTTTTCGAAGCATTGATCATTATTATCTTCCGCTTGACGCTCGGATCCGATCCTACTGCCCGGTCTGAGTTCCATCCGAAACTAAGGGAGCACCGCTGCAAACAAAATCGTTTATTCCTTTGATTAATTTCAAGATTATTTCAGGTTCTAGAAAACCTTTCTTAAACTCCAAATTTGAGTACCCAACTTCAAGATAAACAGACTCAAATTTGAAATCATATCATTATCATCATCAACTTCAACTTCAAAACAAAATAATTTTAACTCCAGACATTGCAACGCTTTCGAACCACGCGGTTCGAAAGCGTCGCGCAAGTCTGTTTAGTTCCAGAAAAAGGAATTTACAAACAAAATCTGATCTTAAAATTTATTATTAGACAAAAAAATACCTGGGCGTTTGGACAGCGACCTCATGCAGGTGGTCGTCTGATTCGCTGTCCTCTTCATCGACTTCGTCCGTCGAAATCCCTCCGTTCTCTCCGCCGTCCGCATCCGGGTCAGCAGTTGTAGACACCGTCTGCGCGGGAGATTTACGGGCGCGCTTTTCGCCTGCAAATTTGCAAATTATTATTTTTTATTTTGATTCTTCAGAAGACTAAGAGTTTTTTTTTCATAAATATTTTTTTCTGGAAAAAATGCATGCGCAAAATTAGAAAATTTAAAAATGTAAGGGCCCGTTCATACTTAGTTGCATGCAACTTGCAATTCGCGTGCAACTCGGAGAAATAGTATGAGAAACGCGGAGAGTGGCCAAATTGCAGCAAGTTGCATGCAATTTTGTCCATTCATTCTCTCTTCATTTTCCGTGCTATTTTGAGCGAGTTGCAAATTGCATGCAACTGCAACTAAGTATGAACGGGCCCTAACATCGATAGGATTAACATTGAAACCGTATGAAGATGTTCCTTTAATTTCGTTTGAAAGATAATGTTTGTTTACAAATTTTCAGAGATTTTATATTTCCTACCCCAAAAAAGCTACAGTAATCCCAATTTCTTTCAAAAAAAAATTAGCATAACCCCTTACCCAACAGTCCGTCAGCGGCCATGACTCTGTACGCCAGCACAGAATTTGTGGTTGCCAAAGACAGAATGACGAGTACGGTGAGCACTGCGTGATACCATTTGATCGACCAGATGTTGGTGCCCTGAAAATTGATTGGATTACAGTATCTATGCATATTTTCTGGAGATTGCGGTAATTATGCTAATTTCGGTATTACACCCATTTTCAGAGTCAGAATCTAGAAGAATTGGTATTGGTTAAAAACGGTATTTTAAATTCTTAGAAAAGATCTCGAACTTGTGGAAAGTAGCATATAAATCGTGTCACCCACTAAATTTGCATAGAGGAAAATGCGCGGTATTTTTACAAGAAAATGAATAAATCAGTATCAAATGACCGTACCGCCCAGTAGCAGAGGTAGACGGAGACGCAGAGGCGGAAGGCGAACATCGTGAGGATGTTGAACAGGGCCACCATCCGGAACGTCACCGACTTCTTATCGTAGCCGAACCTGAAACATTTTTTAATTTAAACTTTTTTTTTTCCAACTTCTCAAAATACTATCCCCGCAAAAAGTCTAAATCAACCGGCAGAAGAAAATAGTATATCTTATCGAGAGAAAAAGAAGATATGCTCTTTTCCTCTCGATATATCATACTATTTTTGCTGAGGGTCGATTTTCGTGGGTCGTGTTTTGGGAAATCTGCTTTTTCTAGTTTTTTTTTTTTTATATTTTTTTATTTTTCAAATCTAAAAATATCCCTATCTGAGAATAGGATCTTTTAAAATTGTATATGTTTCGTTTTAAACTCTCGAATTTAGAAGACTTTTCAGCTGAAGATGAAAATTTTCAAACATAGACAATTTAGAAACAGATCATTGTGTAAAAATGAAAATTTTTAACATTATAGCAAAAAACTTACAAATTCAGAAGGGACCGCGAGTGGAGGAAGATCGAGTTGAGTTCCATGAGCAAGCCGAAAATCACCACTCCCAGATAGAGCTCAGTCAGCTGCAACATATTTCTTCAAATCTATTTTTCTCTTGTGTCGGTCAAATGAAATAAGACTGTTAAAGAGCGCCGTTGCGAGAAATGCGCATCGCGACTATGCACGCAAAGAGAAACGAGAGTCAGTGGGAGATAATCGAAAGAGTGTGTACGCAATTTTCTCTGCGTCTCGAGCTTTTTCCCTATTTTTCAACACACGATCGTGTCACTTCGTTTGACCAAAACAGTAATTTTGGAATTTTTTAATGCAAAATGTTACCAAGGTGGTGGCGAACCCGGTGAGCACGATAACGTGATGGAAAAGGAGTTCGATGATCCGCGCGGATCGCTCGTTGACCAGCAGGTCGATCAGATCGTGCAGCAGGTAGCCACCGGACATCAGGATCTGGAAAATCGAGAAATTAGCATAATCCTTAAAGAGCACGGTAGTTTTATTATAAGCCCCAGGATGGTAAAACTCGTCTTCTCGAAACTGCGAAATAGAAATAGATTTAGTTTTGCACTTTTTGTTTCAAGAAAAATCTAATAGAAAATCGAAAAAAAAAACATTCTAATTTATAGATTTTGCGGTTTCCATATAAATTGAAAGGAAAAGCTTATTGAAACTATTATATAGTAGAGATAATTTGAAGAATTCATTTCAATTTTGGATGAGTTTCAAGAACAAGTTCATTCAAATTCATCATAATTCCGTTTTCTTAAGGATGTTGATCAAATCTTCAAAATAAAATAGAACTTGCCAAAGTAAGCGCGGTGGAACATCTGTACTTGATCATGTCGTTGATGAGACCCGTGAAGAAGAGAAGTGCGTAGGCGGCCCACAGTCCGGAAATAACCGAGTGGATTAACGACACGACCTCGTTCGAAATGCGCCACTTCTTGTTCGGCGGTACGACCTATAGTAGCCAGGATTTTTGCCAAAAAATAAAAAAAAAAACTTAGTTTTTTTTCTGAAATCTTCTTTTCGGTAAATTTTTTTGAAGAAGAGGGCAAATATTTTCTTAAGTTATTCGTTCTGCAGACTTTCGAATGAATGAATCAACACTCAAGTGTAACAAGTTTGTTTCAATGCAGTCATTCTTCGTTAATCAGAAGACAACAAAACTAGTTCATTACAATTCTCGTAAATAATAAGAAAATGAAAGCCCAACGTTCGTTTTCAAAAAAAAATAATATTAAAAACTGACAAATTTCGTCAGGCTTCTCGAAATTCGACTAAAAAAAACATCGTTTTGAGAGAGAAAAAGACGCCATATTCTTTTCCTCTCTCAATACGATACATTATTTTTGCTGCGGGTCGAGTTTTTTGAGAAGTCTGAATTTCGTACCGTCAACTCTCTGCTGTCGCCGGCGCGTCTAGCAATCCGTGCATTTCGGAACCCGAAGTAGGAAAACGTGCGGAACGTGCACTTGCCGAACAGGTACCACCGTACCACGAACTGCATCAGACGGAAGAACGCGAACGAAACTAACACCTGCAGCAAAACTATTAGAATATTTTAAAGTTTTTTCAAGAGATTTTTCTTTTCTATTTTCCCTGACTTTCTTCAGAATATGACTCAACATTTTTGTTCGAAAATATATTTATTCAGATTTTTGTTCACAAAAGATTAGACAAATTTTCGCCTTATTCTTTTCAAGATTTTGTGGATCTTACATCAGAAATGATAAATGTTAGTATCTCGTCAAGGTACTCACTCAAATTTAACAAATAAGTTTCTAAAATCTTCGTAAAAATTGAATGATTACTTATCATTTGTGATGGAGTAAAATTTAATTTTTAAAATTATTTTTTCACGCACCGTCAGAACGCCTTGGCCGAATTCCTGCCATTCTTTTTTGCCCCAATCAGTAAACATAGCCCTCCTTCAATCTGAAAATTTTAAATTATTTTTTATCTTAAAACTTATTTGTATTTTTAGAATTTTATTCTGTTTATTTTTTCAAATTTTACCTATTGAGATCCTCTAAAGCTCGCTGAATTCACTACTCGTCTCGTACGGCAAAAATCGGCCAACCAGTTTTAGGACCCTAGAGCAGGAGCTGAAAAATAAACTTTGAAGAACAACATTTCGATAAAACTCACGATAAGATAAGAGGCACGAATTGCATAGAAAATTTCGCCTTTCAGAAGAAAAATCGTGAAACATATCCGGAAACAAGCAAATGATTTTGAAAATGGAGGAAAGAAAACCCTATTTTTCAGAAAAAAGTCAATTTCCGACTTCTCGAAAAGGGCCGAGAACCAATCAAAATCGAGCAAAGAATGCATTATTTCTGGAAATGAGGAGGAAGATTTTTGAAATAGCCCTGCTGACTCTGCGTCTCTGCACCCTCTCCATGTTGAAACATAAGGCGAAATGACAGTAAAGGGAATAAATTAACGATTCCCCCATGCCCAGCCATATGGAATAGTGAACGAAAGTAGGAATTTTTTTTTAAAATTTATCGAGCTTTTAGAAATATGAAAGAGTAAGCTAGAAAAATGCGAAACTGCATGAAATGATACAAATTTTTCCTAGGGTAGCCTTACAAAAATTACACCGAAAGAGGTAAATTACCTTCTTTAGGCGCGATTTTTTCGGAGAGGGGCAAACGTGTTTTTGATGATCGTTGTCATACGCCCAAGGAAAGCCAAAATAGATTATAGCTTGAGAGAAATAGCATGGGGATAAAAGAGAAGGAAAGATATAGATAGAGTAAATGAGAGTATTGATTTAAAGAGGGAAGAAAAGACGCAGAAAGGGAAATAATAAAGCGAAAGAAAGTGATTAGGGAAATAGTATGAGGGATAGAGAGGGGAGAGAGAAGGCAGACAGAAGATTCGAGATTATAAAACATATCAATAAAGAGATGTCCTATTTGGGAAAGAGAATAGATAAAGAATGACGCAAAATAACGACTAAGAGGGGGAATAATTTGGCAAAATAGATCATTTTCCATGAAAAGACCTTTTTGTTGGAAAAAATGAGATCGAAATATGATCTGCTAAGTGATGAAAGATCTCAAAGTTCATAATAACCTTTCCTAGGATAAGTTAGTCTTTATATCGGAACAAAGAAAGGAAAATTGTATAACAAATGGGTAAAGGGTCAAAAGTGTTTGCTTCTCTCACTCCCTCAAAATGGTTGTCCCTTTGTCCAGACAGACCGAAAAGGATATGTTTACAATTTTCGAGGGTTTTCGGTGAGGAATAAACTATTATTATTATTATTATTAGTTGGTAAGTTTTTAAGAAAAAATCCTGTTTTAAAAACTGCCAAACACCCTTGTGATAGGCTTGATTAAGCTGAGTAAATAATGAAATCATAAAGCGTGGTTGTGAAAATAATATTTTTATCAAAGTAAAAACAAATACGGCTAAAATTCAATATGTCCCGATATTTATTAAGCCTTTTTAGAGGTGAGTCATTCAAAAGTAGAAAAAGTAGCCCCTGGTGTGAAGATGAATCATGCTATCAATTTTGCAGGAAAATAGAGAATGTTTAAAACCGGAAATTTCACAACTCACGTTAACTTTTTGTGAGTTCGAGGATAAGAGTAAAATAGCATCATTCAACATTTCAAGGGATGCTACTAATTTTTGAAAAAAAAAAAGTTTAGAATTTAAAAAAATGAAAAAACTTTTCAATTTGACACATAAATTGTAAATTTTTGAAAGGCAAGATTGATCTCCAATTTTTTCACGAAAAATGAGAACTTTTGAAATTTTAGCAAGTTTTGGAAAGAGCACGGGAAAATGGGATAAACAAAGAGGGAGAGGAGCCTATTTTCGAAAATTTCAAAAATCAACCGAAAGTCTGCCTCTCCCGTTGCATTTTCCAAATGCTTTTTCTTTCTGGCTCAAAGTGAAAGAACAGAGGCGCGTGCGAGACGAGAAATAAACGAGACGAAAAAGAAATAGCGTTTCAAAATGGGAGGGAAAAGATAGATAACAGAAGAAAAAGCAAAATCCGAAAGAAAATATCATGGAAATATGAGAGGTAGAAAAGATTTTAAAAATCGCCTGATAACAGAACTGATAAAACTATTAGCTAATTCTCCTGAAATCTAATACCACTGATAGCGACATGCTGCTGAAATAGCTCGAAAGTTGGAGTTTGATAACAAAACTAGAATGTTCACGATTTTCTTCTTTCGCCTCCTTCTGTGCTTACTCTCATTCTCTCTTGTTCAGAAGTCAACTCCCACTCTGATCGTGAACATCCCATCATTTCATTTTCCCCAATTAAGCTGTCTCTGCCTTTCCGATGGAGGTTCCCTCGAAGAACTTATTGTTAGTTTTTCATGAAAGCTTTCACATATGCTCAATGCTTGTTTTGAACTTCACAATTAAATATATAGGTAGCTTTAAAATTAGTATATATAGGTAATAGAAAATTCTGGGTCTAAAAGATGAAATTCGTTTTTTTAAAAAATGAAAATATCCAATCCGTTTTCAGACCTATGCTTTATTATGGGAATAAATAAGCCCCACGCACCGTAGAAAACTCATGTCTAGGCAAAATAAGGAAGTATGCTCATTAGAACGGAAAAATAGCGTGCCCTCTTGGTAACGGGATAAATATGGAGACGGATTACGGGAAATAGCGTGGGAAAAGAAGGGAGGGAGGGAGTGAAAGAGAGAGAGAAAGAAAGAACGAGTTTTGAAGTTAGAAACATTTCGCAACATGAGAAATTTTTGAAAATTCGAGGGAATGATGCAAGAGTGAGATATTTCAATGGAGTTCGACGAAGATTGATGATAATTCAAAGCGAAGTTTAAACCATTAGTCAGAAATAAAAATTGAAAAATCTGATGAACAGACTTTAGGACGCTTTCCATCTCAAATATTCCCCTTACGCGGTGTAAATTACCCCAGTCAGTTTTGCAATTACTATCCTTAATAATGGGACGAAAGATGATGACGAATTTTTGCGGCGAAAAGTGTTCCAACGTTTGCTGGCAAGTGAAACTTTTCAGATAGTTTGGATAAAAACTAGTTTTTTTTTTTAAATTAAAGGAACAAATTTATTCCAGCAAAAAAATAAATAAATACCACTGCATACACACGGTTTGATTGTGAATGACCACAAAAATGGATAAACCGATAAGGTAAGGAAAGTAAAGCCTGATGATAAAAGAAAGATAAGGATTTTGATATTGTCGAAAGATAGGTCTATAAACCGTCAAGGGTATCTATCAAAACCCCTAAAATTTGAAAGCTATTCATCAAGAATTGCGTCAACATAAGCATCATTTGATTTCAGATCCGTAAAGCTCTAATTAGGGAGTAGAGAAAAAAATAAAATCACGATTTCATTTCGACCAACTTGCAAAAATACTGGACCATCTTGCTATTTTCTTCATTGGAATTCTGAAAATTTGAAACCCTTTAGTTATAGGAGAAAAAATCTTTCTCTAATGATGAAAGGTAGAGTTTCAACATCAGCTGGGACATAATTTTTGAAATTCGAAAATTTACCTGTTTCTTCAAGAATTCGATCAGGTGTTTGAGACTGAGTTCGGAATTCAGCAAATTTGCCGAGTCCTCGTGATTGTAGACCAGATCACTGAGAGTGACGAGAATTGGGGAGCTGCAAAATTTAGAGGCGAAAATTAGAATAATCAGGACTATGGTATTATTTTCTTTCATAAAAGTATTACTGTAGCACTTACCAGTTTGAAGGAAAGACGAGGCAAGTAAGCGGCAGACGAGCCAACAAAATGGGCACGGAATGACGAGAATCACCGAGAACTAGCAAGCGCTGAAATTCTCTTCTATCATCGATAGACTTATAGCGTTTTCGAACCGCATGAAACGAGATAGTGCGTATTTTCGAGGGACGAAAAGAAGGCATGCTCTTTTTCGTCTTTCGGATAAGACACACTATCTCATTTGGTGAGGTTAACCGCGCGCGGTTTGAAAACGTTGCAACGTCTGATCATCGAAATAGATAAACTACTTTAAGTTCAAAAAGCAACCATTTGTAAATTTTTGAAACATGTGTTTTTTCAGCTACGCAAATTTGAAATGAGATATGTATTTTTCTAATCCTATCGCAGACCCAATATATTGTTTCTGTCAAAGTAAGTGAAAGCTCATGTATTGAAAAATTAGCGAGAGACACAGAAAATTGCGTACCCACTCTTTCCATTATTCTCCGCTGATTCGCCTTTCTCTTCGCGCGCATAGTCGTGACGTGCATTTCTCACAACGACGCTCTTTAATATACGAACTGTCTTATTTTATTTGACCGAAACAATAATTCATTTTAGAGAAATTCTCGTGATAAACTTTGAAACTTATAAAAATTGAATTAAGAAACTATCTCCAACCTTATAAACCATTCCTGAGTTGGCTATGAATCGAATAAGCAGAAGGGTTTGGAAGAATTGCGCATTTCTGACTCCGCTTCCGTCTGCGTCCATGTGCTGGCAAAGTTTCGAAAGGACGTTGCCAAGCAGAAGTCGAATTCGAAGGGATGAGTGAGGAGAAGAGAGGAGGGTCTGGAACCATGGAATCATTTTTTAATTTAATTCTTTTTTAGTTTTTCAACTAAACAATTATAAGCTTCAAAAGTTTGGAGGAAAATATTAGATTTCACAACTATTGTTATAGTCTCTGTAGATTCTTGATAGAAAATATGCATATTTCAAAGCTTTCCATAAAATATAGAACATTTTCCTCTTTGATAAGTATAAATAAAGAAATTAGCAAAAATAGAAAAAAAAAATCATTTTAAAACTTTATTAAAAATCTCACCTTCCAGTGACTGTCCTTATCTTCGCATTTCTTGTTTCCATTCGCCATACTGAAGAGCAGTCTCATCGTGATTTCCTCCAACTTCGACTCGCCTTCCCCTCTGATTTTCCGAACCACAATTTGAAGAAGCAGAGAGGTGAATTGAAACACCAGACGGCGACTGAGAATATTCGTTTCTATTCTTTTTTAAAAGAGTGTTTCAAAATTTCCTTTAAAGCTATCCCATTGTAGAAATGGTGCAGCATCGTTGTCGAAAAAAGGCAACCTGGGAACCGCGAGACTAGGAGGCACGAGACATTGAGAAATAGTATGGGAAAAGAGCCTATCATCTCCCATATCCCTGTTTTAGCCCTATACCATTTCGCGCTGTTTCGTGTCTCGTAGTTTCGCGGTTTCCAAATAACCAAAAAATTAATGAGTTCAAACTTACCAAACATTCTCATTGACCTGCAGGAAGTGTGCGATGAGGTTGACGAGTGCCGTGGAGATGTCAACCGAGTGATCGGAGTCGATCGAGCTTTTGCAGCCAGAAATGAATTGGGAGGAGAGGAGGAAGCTGAAAAATGATTGATTTTTATTCTTTAATTTTAATCGTTTTATTTGTTATTTTCGATTTTTCAAGAGGTCATATTGGCAAGAAAAGAAATAATATTTCTTTTTCAGTTTTTAATTTTTATTTAAAAATACCTCGAGATCATTTCAGTGAGTGTATTCGCTTCCAGATTCATAAATTTTCCGGCATTCTTCTCATTGCTTATCGTTGCTAAAGCAGAAGTCAGCACGCTACAAAGCGCCACAGAGAGCGGGGTGAACTTGTAGTCGGCCTGAACATGATGTTAAAAAATAAAAAAATAATAATAAAATAAAGGATCGAAATTTAAGATAAAAAGGATTAAAAATTACCGTAATCCTTTCAATCAATGAAGTTAAAAGATTTTCCAAATGAGGTCCGGTAGAAAGGAGGGACACTGCACGCGGGAAACAAAGCAATTTGGAGAGAAGGCTGCACATCTGAAGGCGGAGACTGAAAATTAGAATTTTTGAAAAAATATATTTAGAAAAAAAACTCACGATTCAGAAACGTTTGGAATCTGCCGGAAAGTCATCCCATAGAGCTTCTCCATGGCGTTGGAAGCGATCAACTGGTCGGAAATCGGCTCGCACTTGCTCTGAAAATGATGAATTTTTACATTGTTATGAAAAAACCAATCTACCATCTTTTTCCTGAAAACGACTTTCATAGGAGAAAAGTTTGAAACGTTTTAAAAACTCGTGCAAAGCAAATGTGAATGAAACGATGTTAGATAGATATAAAAACAAGTTATCCTTCAAAAATTTTGAAATCTAGTAGTTCGAAAACTTATCACGAATTTGCGCTAATTATATGGAGCAAACGTTGGGAACGTTTTCCACCGCAAATATTTCTTATGCGGTGTGAATTATTCCAATCAGTTTTGTATCTTCAATAATGGAGCGAAAGATGACGACGAATTTTTGCGGTGAAAAATGCTCCGACTTCTGCTCGAAACTGACCTTTTCATCGCAAATCCCGATGAGTTCACTGATTTTCTTCTCGACGACTTTCAAAGTGGAATCGTTAATTTTCTTGTCCAAATCCACATCTTCAAGTCGATTCGCCAACTCTCTGTAATTTAATTTATCTTTTTTAAAGTCAGACCTAAATTTAACCTAAGATTAAAATATTTATATATATTTTTTAAATTTTACTTCAGATTTTAATTTAACCCGGAATTCGATATTTTTAATTTCGCACCTAGCAATCCTATTTTGGGCTCTAGGGGAACAGGACAGATTTTGGAGAATTTGGGAAGGAGAACGGGAGGTGCACCTGAAAGAAATTCGCTGTTAAAAATTATTCGTTAAATTTATTTGGCAAAGAGGAGACGAGGGAATATTTCAAAACAGTTGCTATTTTCTTGTTATACGTCTTGAACTCTATTCTTCGATTTTGTAAATTGATAAGAGATACATAAGTTGTTCCATCGAGAACGCGAAGATATTCCATTTTATTTTCCTTTCAAAAATTCTAGAGCCTATTCACTTTTCTGACAGTTGATATGCCAAATGCAAACAACAGAAGAAGAGCGTCAAATTGATTGTTCATTGTTATTTTCGAAAATATTGAAACATTTTAAAGTTAAGAAAAAGACTCACCACTCCCGCAACTTTCCATCGCTTTCAGATCCCGATTCCTCTTCTTGGTCCGGATTTTTGGAATCGATTTCCTGCAATCAAATTGATAAACTTTAAGTTCTAATTCAACTTGAACTAACTATTTTAGATTTGACCTATATTACGTAAAATTTCTCACGAATAGTCCATTTTGGAAAAGTAGCTACTTGGCAGCATCGTTGCATGTGAAATAGCATAGAACTTGTTAGGGCAAAGATTCTCTTCCTTTACAATTTCGAATGCAGCGCGACGCAGCGATTGCTTAGATATATACCTGCAGGTATCTCTGAATTTGGGTCTCCAAATCAGCAGGGAGCATTTTGAACTCCTTGACTTTAGCGAAGTGCGTCTTTCCAACAACATGAGCCATGGCATCCAATTCGGAGGTCATCTGAATTTTTCTACCAATTCAATACAGCGGTCTTTGCAGAAAACTGATTTTAAAATATTGAAAAAGAAAAATCCTCACCACTTCATTACAGGCAGTGCATCTGATGTCGTACTTCAATTTTGTATCGTCAGGCCAGTTTGACGGATCAGAAAGATGCTCCCATCTGCAGTGCAACTTTGCCGATGTCGGTCTTTTTCTCTCTTCTTTTCTGTCGCCGGTTGGAGTTGTGACGGTTTGTCGGTTCTCCTCTTGTCTCTCCTGGAAATTTATAAAATTGGACAAAAAATCATAAAAAAGTATCTTTTTAGAAATATATTTTTAGAATGTAGTAGTCTTTTTAAAAATGGTCACCTTCTGGATCCTGCGTTTCTCCTTCTTCTCCCGTTCGATTTCCTCTTTTTGGGCAAGCACTTGAGAATGTCGGGCCTCCTTCTTTTCGACCATTTCTTGGAGGCGGGCTTGGCGTTCCTAAAAAAATGAGAAATGAAGAAAAACACAAAAGAGTGAGAGTACTTTTGTCCAAAACGCTATTTCTCATATCCTTTTTCTAATCTTGGGAGAAGTACTAACACGTTTGGTACAAAAGTACTTGCAGCCATAAGAAAAAACGTAAAAATTCACCGCCTCAGCAAATTTTCTTCTCTCCTCGGCAGCCAATTCTTTGGCCGCTTTCTCCTCGATTTTTCTCGTTCGCTCGTCCACCAAGGCCTGGCGTCTTTCCTGAACATTTTCGAAAGTGCACCCCTTTTCAAATTTTCAATAAAATACACCCATTTAAAAAACATTGTAGAGGCATCCTTTTTAACAAAAATTTTGCAAAGTGATCCCCCCTTTTAAAATTGTCAAATAAAAACCCACCTCAATTCCGGCGTCCCGGATTTTCAAGTCCTGTTTGAAATTGTCGTCCTGTAGTGCATTAATGAATTTCACTTCCATGACCTGAAAATAAAAAACTGAAAAAATAATCGAAATAAAAAATCAACTCTGCTCTTTCTGCTCATTATCTTTTAAAATAAACGAAAAGACAGCTTGCTTTTTTTTTTTATAAAGCTCACCTATAGTTCAGCCACAATAAATTTGTAAAAGTTATCCATTTTTTTGTTAATTTTCCAAATTATTTAATCTACTTAGTGAGAGAAATTTCCAAATATATTATAAACTTTAAAATAAATCAACCTTTTGTTCATCATCCTTCGCCTTCTTGACGATTTCCGTGAGATTTTTCTCTCGATTTTCCTGCGCTCGCTCCATTTTCTTCTCCAAGTGAATCCTCTTTTTCTCGATGATAGCTTCCCTCTTGGCACGCACTTCCTCGACCTGAAATTTCAAATTTTATAAAAATGTCTGATTTACAAAATTGTGTG
Source organism: Diploscapter coronatus (assembly GCA_964036155.1). Lineage (NCBI taxonomy): Eukaryota > Metazoa > Nematoda > Chromadorea > Rhabditida > Rhabditidae > Diploscapter > Diploscapter coronatus. Next base: position 322,075 of record OZ038422.1, on the reverse strand, counting down.
TAAAAAGATATCATTTTTCTTCGGAAATGCAAATATATAAGTAAGCTTCAAAAATTTTAATTTCAAGAATATAATGTATAAAAATGTTAGTTTCAGAAAATTTTGGAGCAAAAACGATCATTTTTTAACTAATGGCAAAGTGTACTTTGATAAGATTTCTGAAAAATTACCCTCTGCATCAATTCCCTCAGTCTGGCGGCCTTCTGCTCTTGCAATTTCGCCCGTAGTTCATCAGCCCTTTTTAATTTTTCCTCGTGTTTCTTGGAAAAATCAGAGTCGTTCCTGTCGCAACGTCTTCTGGAAAAACGGCATTATTTGTTTCATTTTGACGAAACTTAGAATACGAATTTTCTCTATAGTTCTCTTCAAATTTAGACTTCATATATCCGGATCTCGTAAATCCAATTTTCCCACCTGCTGGGACTGTTCATCTTCTCCCTCTTCTCGACCAAAGTGCCAGGTTCGTGATAGTTGCCGGCTATCTCTTTCTCCATGATCTCGCTCCACGACATCGCTGCGTACTCCTTCATATCAGCTGAAAAACGGGAAAAATACAGGTTTCAAAAAGTTTTATAACAAAATCTGAACTTTCATAAAATTGATCGTTTTATACCACACGCCGCTAATAAGTTGCTTTTTCTTTCAAAATATATTTCAACAAATTCAAAATGCATCAAAATTCCCCGCTAGAAAGTGCTGTGGTTTTCGATATCAGGAAATTTTATGCACAAATTTAAAATTACCCTCCCATTTCCTGACTATGTCTGAAAAAGTCGGAGCTGGTTCCTCTGCTTTCTTAGCCTCCTCCTCTTTTCTCATTCTTTCTTCCTCCTCTTTTTCGAGAAGTTCAGCTTCGACCGCAACCTGTCTTTCGAGCTCGGCATCGATGGACACGGATTCTTCCTGAAAACGTTTGATAAGTTAAACAAAAAAACTAGATTCCTCCCCTCTAAAACTCAATTTGATACGTTTTATTGCTTGATTAACAACTTCAAAAATTAGATGTTTTGACTAAAAAATAAAAATATATTAGTTTGAAAATTTTCAACGCCCACCCTCTGTATAACGAGTTTCAGACTGTGCTCTTCCAAGGCCAAAGATTCCTCTTCCTCCGTCATCTCTCGCCACTCCAAATCTCCCTCCAAGTCCAAAGGGGGCGGGGTTGTCGATGAGGACAGGGAGCCGATCGGTTCGGATCTGAAACATGTATATTTTGTGTTAAATTTATTTTTTAGAAAATATTTTTGTTCAAAATTGAAAATAAAGATTTTTCACAAAAGTGTTTGCTTTCCGAAAAATGGAATACAATTTGTCTCTATATCTTTTTAAAAATTAAAGCGTCCTTTTTGAAATATATTCTTGAGAAATATTTTTAGAGCAAGAACAATGACAATAAAAAGACCAAAATATTTGTTCTTGTAAAAAATAAAAGAATAATTATCTTATATAAAAAAAAAATCCTCCTACTTAGAACACCTCGGAATAGCATCTAGTTTGATGGAATTCGAACTGGTAGGCTTGTTCGGACTGGCGTGCACCGGGTCGGCAGGGATCGACTCGATTGGTGAGTTTCTTGCCGTTTTCTTGGGCGTATCAGGCGCTCGCGGCAATCTGAGTTTTAAGGAATAATAATAAATTCAAAATTTTGTTTTTCTTCGATTTCTTATGTTCCAAACATTTTAAGACCAGAGTTTATCAAATTTCGAACGTTTCCTAAGGACATCTGATTGGAGTTTAAAAAATCAGATTTTTACTTTTCGTCTTCGCCTTCACCGGTTTCCGTTATCGATTGCAAAGAGCGATTGACTTCTGAGACGGGGGCTGATTGCTGTTGACGTCGCTAAAAATTCGTACTCTCCAAAAAATTTCAAGAAAAAATAAAACCTGACATTTATTATATATCTGTGCATTTATTCATAAATCTACAAATATTTCTCCTTGTAAGTTTAAATTAAACAAAAAAAACTAGGAAAACATACAACTCTGACTTTGATAATTATTTTCTGTAACTTAAAAGATATTCAGAAAAAAAGTTTAGAAGGAAAACCGACCTGAATTTTCTGAGTTCGGAATTCCTGAGTGATTCGCCGCACCGCCGAAACATCGGAGAAATTGATGGAGCTGGTAGAACGGGTGGATTGAATTTCTGCAAATTTTGTCATTTTCTAATTTCGTCATGATAGATGAAACATTAGCTGATTTCTATTCGAATTTCATTATGTGTTTTCTTTGAAACGTATCGAAAATTGTCTAAATTTGAAAAAAACGACTTTTTTAATTTAGAAAGTTTCAGAAAAAAATGAAAATCCAACCCTTCATCCTCTCCTTTCTCTGCTGAGCCTTGAATTTCTCGGTCAATTCTGGCTGGTGTTTCTCCCAAAGTCTCTGCCGCGTGTAGGCCACTTTGGCCATCGAAGCCTTGGTCTGTGGAAGGCCCATCGCGCTTTTCGGGTTCAGTCTGCAAAAACAGGGCTGTGTAAAACGTTTACAGTTCTGTTGAAAAATAAGAAAATAAAGCTTTTTTCTTTGAAAAATCACAATTTTAAAAATACCTCGAAGTGACCGATTTTCCACTACAAACCGAAGATTTTGTCGCTGCCGCATAGGATTCTGAAAAAGATATTTTTGAATATACGATTTAAAAACCAAAAAAGAATAAACAAAACTATTTTGTATAGGTTTCTCTTCGAAAATCTTGAAACCTATTTTTATCAAGCAAAATCTTAAAAATTAAAAGTCCCACTTTCGCCCGCGGCAGTCGTGGAATGTCTTCTACAAGAACTTGCGCCACCGGAGAGTCTCTCGTACACGTTCAGACGGGGCGGGTCATTCTGGAAATCGTAAGTTAAGAATGAAACAAAAAAATCAATTTTTAGAACGTTCATACCAATTTTCCTACTTTCCAACACTATTTTTCTCCGGAAAAAGAACTCGAAAAAGACTTGGAATAGAAAATCTTTAAAAATTCGTAAAAAAAAATATTTACAAATTAAAAAAAAGACCTGTTCGCTCTCGACACTCATTTCCCGGTCTGCGTATTCGCTGGCCGTGGTCGAACTCGCGCTTTTCCTCCTCCTTCCAGTCACCAATTTCCATCCATCCTCGTCTTTCCCCTCGTCCTTTTCCAGAACAGCCGCTTGCTTTTCTGAAAGGGTATGGTAATTTAGTAAGTTTTTATCTCGAAAAGCTACAATAATTTGATTCTTCCTCATGATAAAATAGTTAACTTCGTAATTTTGGCAAAATGCTACAGAGTTCGTATTTATGGGATTTTCGAGTTAAAACATACCTTTCTCCTCTTCCCTCGCCTTTTCCAGAACCTCTCTTTCAGCATTTCTAACGACTTCGGCCAAAACCATCGGGTAGCTGAAAATAAAAAGAAAAAGCTGACAAATATAGCAGACGTTGCAACGTCTGAAATACGGTAATCAAAAATGTAAAACTTACAGAGGAAGTGCCTCAATGCCGATTTTGTCAACCACATGGCTCGGGGAACTCATGGACTTGCGAATTTCCCACGCTACGGCCTGGTGCCTGGAATATGAAAATTCGAATAAGATTAAGAAAATTAAAAAAAAATTAATTCAAGAATCTCACTTTTGCTCGTTGCCCCATTCCAGCTCGACATTAATCGTTTCGATCAAAGCCTCGAAATCGCGATTGCCGTCTTGAAGGTGCAGAATAACTTCCTGAACAAACTTGGATAGAATTTTTAAAAATATTAATTAGAAAGAACGTCGATATTCAAAAAATTACGCTATTCGTCCCGTTTCTCTTCGACACGACTCACTATTTCACACTAAATTCGATTTCTAATTGCGGAATGAACATCGACTTTGCTTTCCAATCAACGATAAATTTCCGACCTTGCATCCGGGAATGGACTGATCGTTCCGGCAGACCTCATAAAGCGCGTCGATCGAGCCCTTCAGGTTCTCGATCAGGTACGTCCACTGTTTGGCGCGACGTCTTCTGAAAATTTTTAAAGATTATTTTTTTCTAAATTAAACATTTTTCATAACTCTAGAAAAATCAAATAGATAACTCGAAAATTTCTGAAGATTTTCTGCAGAAGGATATCATAAAACTATATTTCAACTTTTCTGCAGGAGTTTTGAAGATTTCAAGATAAATGCTAGTCAAAATTTATCAATATTTCATGAGAAAATACAAAAATGTCGCTCAAAATCTCGATAGAATTTTTAACTTTCAACAAAAATGTTCGGTAGGAGCGATTTTCATTGGAAAAATTTAAAAAATAGAAATTGACCGACCGATTTTTCTTCTTTTTCGAGGCCTTGGTCCCATTCGAAGCGATGCTGCGCGGTTTGTCGTCGTCCGTCGGTGGCATTTCAGAACATCGTTCGATTTAAACAAATTTTCAACCCAGAAACTATTTTCTTTGCAACAAATCTGAAAAAATCGATGTTTTACAAAACCGAGAGACGAAAATCACATTGAAAGAGGATATCGATCTGTAAAAAGCGTGAGGATGTAGGATTAATATTTCTCGAATTTCAAAAATGTTTGGACCCGCTCCACGGATGTGATTTCAATTTCTCTTTTGAGAATCCTGGTGTAATTTCGAGGGGTTATAGACTACCAGTCCACCTTGACCATGACCAGCATCAAACGCCAGGACGTTTTTACCGCGAAAATTCGGACATCAGTCTCTCGTCCCATTATTAAGGATAGTAACTCAAAGCTGACTGGAGTACATTCACACCGTATAAGGGAGATATTTGCGGTGGAAAGCGTCCTAACGTTTGACCAACGTTTGTAAAATTCGCCAGCTCGTTTTTCTTTTCCTCTACTTTCCTACCCTCAAGTCTGATGAATTTTACAGGAAGCCCAAATCATTTGATAGAAGTAGTTTCTTTTGAAGTAGCTTTTTGGCCATTCTTTTGAAACGCTCGTGAAAAAATTGAAAGATTGGAAAAAATCGCTCAGAGTGATGGATCTTACTCGTCATTTACACGTTGTTTATTCGTTTCGAGTTTCTTGAAAGTTCGCCATTTTTCGGTCAAAAACTGGTTGGTTGATATGTGAAGAGCTGAGTTCTGGATTTGCAAATTTCGAAAATTCGAAGAAGATTGAAGCAAACATGGAAGACGACGAGAAGCACAGGCGAAGTCCACCGACGCTGCAGGAGGTTGGCATGTTTATCTTTTCAACCTTTTAAATTTAAATTTATTTCAATTTAAATATGAAAAGGTAATTATTTTTAAAAGATAAAATAATATTAAAGATTATCTTAATTTTGCTTTTTAAGTTGAAAGAATAACTAAAAACGTACAAGAAATTTTATTTGAACAAATAAAAATGCTAAATTTCAGTTCGAAGACATCGACCAGACCCTGTTCGACTTGAGGGATGACAACAGCATCGTTGCCTTAATTGCACCCAGAAACTGTGACCTCCTTCTGCCTCCCTCTCAGGTGATTAACTTTCAATCTTTTTTTTTCGAAAAATTTGTTAACACTTCTTGAGCCTATGATCTTCTGTGAAACGAGAATTTTAATTGTCCTAATTGAGGTTTTAATTAGAGAAATAAAATGCCTCAATCATGGCAATTAAAATAGCTACTGGAGCAATTAAATCAATTGACTTGCAGAAATGGTACGACGAGAACAAGTACAAGAAGTTCTTTTCGTACGAGCGCTTCTTCGGCTCGACCTATCCGACCAGCCTCGATTTGGGAGAGGCCTTTGCGTCCAACTCTTTCATGCCTGTCAACATCGTCGGATCTCAGACTTCAATTAAGGTAATTAGGCAGTTGATTAGGGGTAATTAATCAATTATTTCAGAAAATCCTCATGGTGCCATTCTCGGCCACGCCGGTTTCCATGATCTGTCATCGAGTTGGAGAAACGATTTACCTGGATAAGAAGGATTTTTCGCTGCAGGTAGATTTTTTAAGTTGTGTTTGGGTATTTATTATTCCCCCAAGAATTGAATTTTCTGGAATGCGTTCTGAAGAAATTTTTGTAAATTATTTTTTTATAACCACAAACCATCTAGCTTTCTTGCCGAATGATAAATTTGAGCTTTCTGGAATGAATATTTTTGAAACTTGTTTTGAGCAATTTCTCAGAGTTATACAGTCCAGTATTCAAACTGGAAATCGGTGACTCTGAATAAGAAATTGAAAATTTTTGAAGCGTATTCTCTAAATTTACTAGCTCCCTATTCATCGTTGTTGATTGCAGAAACTGGGTGATTTTAAAAAAAATTTTAACATAAACCTTTACAAAATTTTCCTTCAGGACACCCGAATGATCAGTGACTCGCTGAAACTGGAGCACGAGCCCAATTTGAGCTTGACGATGGCTCCTCTGCCATACAACTCCATGTACGAACATCTCATTTGGCATGGGTGAGAATTATTTTTAAAATTTTAATTTCTTTCAATTTGTTGAAATCATTGTTTTCATTTCCAGAGCCGAAATCGCGGCCAATAATTCGATCGCCAGTGATGAACTTCTGCTCAAACCGAGAGGTATTTTTTGTTTTAAAAAATTTCCTCTTAAAATTCAAAATTTTATGGAGATTGGAATGCTTCTTTAGCTTTATTTTTCTGATGTCTATTTTGAATTTGCCGCAATTGAAACAAGAGGGTGAATTTAGACGATCTTCCGACAGACCGCTACGGTTTCCCGAGGCAGTTCAACTCGTTTGCTTACAAGGTCATCCCTGAGGTTGGTTATTTTTATTTTTAAAATGTCTTTCTTCAAATTTCTCAATTTAAGAAAAAAATGTTTTCAATTTTTTTGGAAAGAAGTTTTGTTTTCTAGAACTCAAACGGCTCCCACGAGAAGGCGCACTTGTGGGAGTTCTCTGGCACGAAATGGCTGGTCGATGTGGACATTCCCATTTTGGGCATCGATTTCCCCACAGTTTCCATCAAATTCAAGTAGGTTTTGAAATTTCTGAAACGAAAATCTCATTTTTAAAGGTTTTTTTTCGAAATATCTTGCATTTCTTTTAACAATTTTATTAAGTAGGCCTTGAAATCTTTGGGGATAAATTCTTCACAAGTTTTACACCGCTAACGTTTCTTCGCAGTAATTGATAAAAACGCACTCATTTTTTCAAGCTTCAAATTTTTAAATATCTGCTTCAGCGAAGGCGACCGTCCGATTTCGTTTTTGACGGGGCTGGACATTTTCCTGGACAAACTCATTTGCAACTTCGAGTTCACCATCGTCGTTCATCATCACTCGGGAGTGATTACGGTAATTTGATTGGTTTTTCTATTTAATTTTCACCCGCTGAACAATTGACTGATGTGTAAATATTGCAGAAAATTCCCTTCTAGGCCTTATGAAATTTCTTAAGCTTTTTTTAAAATGAATTTTTTTCAGGATCGAGAAGTAATCATCGGGGATGAATTGCCTGTTTTGAGGGACTGCGAGTTCCACCCGGACAAACTCAAAACGGTCGCCAAAAATATCGTCACGTTCCTCGAGCAGAACGTCATGCAACAGGGACACACGTATTGGCTCTATAAAGGTCGGAATTTTTTAATTTTCAATAATTTAGCCAAATTTTTCCCGGGTAAGATGATAAAAATAAATTAAACTTTACTGTAGCGATTTCTTGAAAAAAAACTTATCGAAAATCGTTGCTTATTTTGGCTATACTAATTTAGGAGTATTGTTTTGTTTTTTCCCTATTTTCATCGGTTGCTATCTTCTTGAAACAGTATTTTTAATTTGAAAAATGACTGTTTTCAGAGGCGAACAAAGACGAATTGAAGCTGTACGATCTGACGAGCATTTGTCCGGAGTACGCTTGCGATGCTCAGTTCAACCCCTTCCTCACTCCAGTCGTCAACCTGCTCTATAGGATAGCCATGCGACTGATGTTGGCCTCGCCGGACTATCGATCGGGTAGGAATTATTGCCAATGGCCGATAACTTGAGACAAAATAAACAACGCACAAATTCGACATATGCGAAGCGTGCATTGCGTAATTTCAAATAGTCGTCAAAGTGACTCTTTGAACCAATGAAATGTCGTCTATTCGTTTGCAAACAACACACTAATTTCCATGCATCAAAATTCTTCACTTTTATTCTGTCTCAAGTCATCGGTCATTGAAAAAGTATTATAACCAATTCTGGAACACTGACAGTGGATAGAATCAATTCTTGTTTTCTTTCTCATTATTTTTTATTTTCAGATGCAGTCAGCAATGTAATCAACGGACTTCTCTGTTCGGCCCAGGAAATCATCAAACGGGACAAACTTCTCGGGGTGAGAATTTTAAAAGACTAAAAAAATTCGACTTGCAAGCTTTTTCAAACTTCATTATTCCTTGCTCGATAAATTATCTCAGCCAGTTTTTAATTACTATTCTTCATCACATGCTTAAAGACTGAAGAATATTGCAGTTGTTTTCTTGCAAGTCTGAAACATTAAAAATCATTTTTTTTTTTTTAAATTACAGTATGCCGCTTTGATCGACTACCTCATGTCCGGAGTTTATCTGATGTACTCGATGGAGGACAGGGAGACTATAGCCGTCGAACAGGTTATTTTTTAAATTTTAACTTTCTCAGAAGTTGTTTTCTTGAAAATATCCTTTTTTGACATTTCTCACTTCAACACATTTTTCGAACTATCTCTGATTTTTTCCTAAACATCTAAAATTATACAAATTTTCAGGCCAAACTCGTCGAGGGCTTAGACAAATGCGCATCGGATTTCGAGGGCACGAACGCGTACATGCGCAAGTTGGAGAGCTATTTGCAGGTTGGGTGATTGTTGCTTTTTTCAAAGCATTTTTATCAATTTAATTTACTGAATTCAACATTTTAGACTTTAGGATTGGAAAATGTTGAACTTAACATTTTTTACTATTTTTTTTGTAATTTTAGAAGATATACCAAACATTGAGTTTTGAAATTTTCTAAAAAGAAAGGAATATCCTGAAGTCTACATATTTTATTGCGAGTATTGTTAAATGTGTTTGAATACAAAGCTATCGATGATGAAGTCACAAACTTTTAGGGCCCGTCTAGAGGTTAATTGCAATGCAACTAACGTCTGAGCGGGGCGTTAAAGACTTCCATAAATGACAATTGTTTGAAGCCTATGGTTAAATTTTCAGACGAAACGTCTTTTCGACGCCGAATTTCGTCTGGAAAGCATTGGAGACAGAGTCAGTACCGAGAAACCGCTCGAGACTCGGGATGATCATCTGCAATTCTGCATGCACAAAGTCGTCGAGTACTGCAAAAATGTGAGTTATAATTACCCTAATTATGTTAATTGCTCAATTAGTGGATAATTACTCTAGTTAAGGCCCTGAACATGTGTGACGTCATCGAGGAACAGAGGATGGGCTCGAATCAGGTCACCCTGCCTTTCACTCCAGACGGCCTGGACGACCAAAAGGCCTACGACGAACTGCAAAGTGGGTAATTCAAGTAATTAGGTCGATTAGTTGGCGATAATTAGGACAATTAACTAGTTATTAGAGATAACTAAGCTTTAATTATATATTATGATCAGATTTGGAGATTTTTTTTTCTAAATTTTGGACTCACACTCATACTTTTTTTTTTCAAAACTTTAAAAAAATCGCACTCGTACCCGCGGGTTTTTATTTGCAAGTCTGATTATAATTCTCAAACCGCAAACATTCGATTTTAAAAGTTTCTATTCGAGAGAATTTTGAACTTGTTAGAATCATTGAATTTGAAGGATATTGGAAATTAGTTGGGCGAAAATGAAAAGTGGACTAAACTAAAATCGTTAAATTTGAAACGAGGGTTATTTTGAAGCTTAATTTAAACATTGAATTTGAAAGTTATTAAAACGAAATTACGAAAACCAAAGTGAACTAAAATTAAATATATGAATTTGAAGCAAGAAATGTTTTTGAATTTCAGAGAAAGACGATCCCGATGTTACTCTCCATTTCTTGAGACAATGCTGCAGATTGAGAATTGCAGTGGCTCTCTGCACTTACGCCATGCACACTATCAAACAGGTATTTACTTTAAAAATATTCAATTTTAGCGAGTTGTTTATTTCAAAATATTTTGAGTCCCTGAAAGTAAGCAACTAAATCCTGCATAATTGTGTTATATACTTGATTTTTTAAAAATATATCTCTTTGCAGACGGGGGAAACGAAAGGTGACGCCGCTGAGCTTGTCTCTGATGGAATTGAAGTTTGTGGTAAGAATTCGAAGGTCATTTTCAAAGTTAAAGTTAAAATAGCCCTATCATTTAACCAGACGTTGGGGACGTTTTCCACCGCAAATGTCTCCTTTATGCGATGTGAATTATCCCAGCCAGCTTTGCAATTACTATCCTTAATATGGAGCGAGAGATGATGACGACGAATTTTTGCGATGGAAAACGTCCCAACGTCCGCATGAACTTTTTAGATGAAATCTGCCGAGATCCAGACCCGCCAAAGCACTTCGTGAAGTTGGCAAAAATGGCCCGCACTAAGCTCTACACCTACTTCCTACTCTTCATGATCAGTCGAGAGAAAGAGAGGAGACAGAAGGTAAAATTATCGAATTTTAACCATATGTTTCATGGAAATATGAATGTCTATCACTTCTTTTTCTCAATGTTTCAATCTAGTCGAACTTAATGATGGATAATAAAATTCGCTTTTAAATCGGAAAAAGTGAATAATGTTGCTCCACCAAATGTTAAATTTATTTTGGAAAAAACCAATATTTTATAAAATCGTTCAATACCTAAAAGACAAATAACGGGAAAATAATCCGTAAAAGAGACTACGAATACTTTTGTCCCAAACACTTTCATCTTTCTCTCGCTTCGAGACAAAAGTACTCACTCTTGGTACGGATTTATTTCCTCGGGACAAAAATGCTTGCAGCCGATAAAAGATACCAGTTGCAGATCCCGAACGAGCCTTACAACGTGAACTTCAAATTCATCGAGCAGAGAAGCGTGGGATCTGTCAGGGAGTTGATTAGTCGATACGACGGGGGACGAGTCGAGGAGAGGATTCAAGTTCTGGTCAAGGCCGCGGAAAAGTGAGATTTTTTTCTTTTTAAATAATAAGTTGGAATTTTTCAGAACCCGGCTGGCGTCTCGAATTTTCAAGGGCGCTGAATTGACGTCGATTTCCAAAATCGCCTCTCCGCCGATCAAAAGGATCATTGAGGGATACAAGTCAATTTTTTATCTTTTATTTTTTAAATATTTATTTACTTTTCTTATTGGACTTTTTTTTAATTTGATTATAACTTTTAACACACCTAGACAAACATGAGAGTGTGCAAAACTTTAAGGCCTAGGGGCAAACTCGAACGATCTGATTTAAGCTATGGCTAAGCTTGATCTGTATATTTCAATTTTCAGGACTACAGTAGCGGAAACGATGTACGTTTCGGAGCGAATTTTCCTGTACGCGGTCGAGGACGCGAATCGATATTTCAACGAAGAGTTTCAGAAATGTAATTTTTATTTCATAAAGAAACTAATTATTTTTTAAATTTTATTAATGTTTTCTTTATTATTAAGAATGGCTTATCCTCTATTTTATGTATAAAAAATGTTAAAATAGCCATTTTGAATGAAAATATTCAAATTTCAGAGAAATAGAACTTTTTTCAGATGAAACAAGTGCCAAAACTCTGGAAGATGAAAAACAAATCAAAGAAAAGCATACATTGGTTTTAACGCGGGTTAAACACTTCGATGAGTGCTATGATAAGGTAGATTTAAATTTTGGCAGCGTGTCTTTTCCCCCACTTGCTCTTTCAAGGAAGGGCCTTCTCAAAAATGTGAGTGGGGGAAAAGACTGTCTTTAATTTTTAAAGATAGCTTTTCGAAATGTCCAAATAAAAAAGCCCATTGAATTTTTCATGGCAAAAGAAAGCGTTGTGAAACTTACATAATTTATGGCATATCATTTTCAAGATCGCAGCTTTCTCTTCTTTATTATCGAACTATTTTCTGACAAGAGATAATTGTTTAAGATTGGAAATATTGAAATTTCTAAAATCTTGAAGCTTATTTTTTAAAAACTCAGCTGATCGATGACTCTGTACGTTTGGTCGACCCGTCCCGTTTCGGACTCGACCTCTGCATGCGATTCAACGCCATGTTCGTCAGGTAGGCTAATTTCAACATTATTGAAGACTAAGGTTAAAACTAGAGATTACTCGAGTTTAACCTAAAAATCCTAGGTCTGGCTAGTAAAAATTTATGAATGATTGTTCCTAATGTCGAACCTAGAAATGACTTGGAGCTAAATTAAGCCTTTCCTAAAATAAGTATGGAATTCATAAGTTTATCAAGTCCTTAGGTCAGACTTCGACACAACCTTAGCCTGACCCTAAATTCTCCCTAGATTTGAGTGACTCATATTCATACATGAATTGAGAGCATGAGATTGAACTCGAAGTTTAAAGATGCTAAGAAAGGCCTCGTGTATTTTTACCCCCGTTTTTTATTGCTATTTTCCAGAAAAGGGTAAAAGTAACTCAGAGATAAAGTAGAAGAGACTCTAAAAATGATTTCAGAAAACTCTTCCTCTGCTTGAATTTGATCAGCCATAAATTTACGACCAAAAAAAGCCATAAGAAGAACGAAAACGTGGATCAGGCGGTGAATCGGGTATGCTTTAATTCGTTGTGCATTTCTAAAAATGGTTTTGTGAAATTCAGTGATTTGAAGCACTACATTGAAATTTGAAGTGGATAGTTAATTTGCAAATTTTTTAAACGTATTGTTGTATGAGAATTAAAGACTGCGAGAGTATACTTATTCCAACGATTTGAAATGAGTACTTTTGTCCCAAACGCTATTCCTTTTTTTTTTTTTTAATTTTTCTTTCCCTCACCATTTCTTCTTCTCTGCGGCTTTGGGACAAAAATACTTGCAATCCGAATTGAACGATTAGATTTGAAAAGCAGTAGGCTATCTGTATTTAATTACGGACAGGGAATGCAGGAAGCGGAGAATTAAGAAAAAAGCACCGTTTATAAATACAGTCGCATGTAAATACAGAGGGCCAAGCAGTAAAAGTCAGCCATTTTTTGAAACACGATCTTTCAGCTCGTAGATTTGCTGAATGAAACCATCAGCTTTATGGATGATGCAGTGAAGAATGAGAAGGTGATGGTGAACAGCGACATGAAAAAGCAGGTATATACTTGAATTAATTATTTATTTATTTTTATCATATTTTTCAGCTTTATTTTGTTTTTATTTTCAGCTTCTGGACACGACGACTTCTTACGTGCAATTCATGGTCAACGCAAATCTGGATAATGGGAATTTGGTGATTTTTTTTGTATTTTGCGGGATTTGAGGAATCCGCTGTTAAATCAAAATTTTTCCTCGAATGTTATGTTTTTTGAAGCATACTTTTCGACATTCATCTGTTGACAAAATTAATTAAAATTTAAAAATGATGAGGTTTATTTAATCTTCTGAAACCTAAATAATTTTCCGAATAAAATGAAATTTCCAGACGTCCCGAGCCTCGTACACTGTTTCTCTGCATCGTTGCCTGAAAAGCGTTCGGAATACGGCAAAAATGGAGCCGATTTTCGAAGCTCATCCTCTCGCCGCAAGCCTCCTGACCTATTTGTCCATACAAATGATGTTGATGAAACCGGCGGTAAGGAATTCAGACCATACGTTGGGGACGTTTTCCACCACAAAAACTCATCATCATTACTAAGGATACTCATGCAAAACTGACTGGGATAGTTCACACCGCAAAAGGGGGATATTTGCGATGGAAAACGTTCCCAACATCTGATTGTCGGCTTTGATAAGAGCAGCCACAAGAATTGACTCGAATTTAGAAATCCCTATGTATTTTCGCTCATTAAATATGATGCAACGTATAGTTGAAAGCGTTCGAGAATTTTCATTTTTGTTTATGAGATGAGCCAAAAAAGCTATCAATTATGGCGATCTCAATCCATTTGTTTATGAAAAAGTTGAAGCTTATAAAATCTGATTTAAAGAAAAAAAACAAAATTTCAGATCGATGCCAACCCTAAGGCACAAATGCTGCCCTCTTACCCTTCTCTCCTGGACGATGCGATCTCCAACATCGAGCGAGTCATGAAATTCGGGGAAATCGAAATTTTGGGTATTTTTTAAAATTAGATTTTTGGATCTTTTATTATAATTGACCCTTGCTATTCCACACCTTTCTCTCCCCCATTATCCCCTCAAAAAGTGGATGTGGAATAGAGTAGGCCATTATGTTTATCACTGTCTTATCACGATGAAAATACTATTTTTCACCGGGCTCAGACAGTGTCAATTTCCACACCCGCATGATTGAGATAGCATGTATTATCGAAAGGAAAAGAGCATATATTCTTTCTCTCAAAACGATATACTATTTCGTTCATGCGTGGCATCCATGGGGTTGTGAAAATTTACAACGTCTGCACCAGCCTACTATTTCTCACTGGCCATACGTTTCTCGCTTTTCAAACGCGAAAAATGACTGAAAATATTGTCAATAGCCGATAACTTGAGACAAAATAGACAACGCACAAATTCGACATATGCGAAGCGTGCATTGCGTAATTTCAAATAGTCGTCAAAGTGACTCTTTGAACCAACGAAATGTCGTCTATTCGTTTGCAAACAACACACTAATTTCCATAAATCAAAATGTCTTCACTTTTATTTTGTCCCAAATCGTCGGTCATTGAAAAAAAGTATTTTCACGACCGTAGGACGGTGGTAATTATAAGCATTGTTTTGCTTTGTATTTCTTTCTTAATGTTTTTTTTCTAGTTTCTAAATTTTCAGAGAAAAAAATGCTAATGACCGGATTGATCAAGCAGATTTTGCCGACTTTCGGGCGGTTACCGGGTTCAGGTAACTTTTTAAAAGTTTATTCTTCTAACATACTTGTAGTATGTTAATCTTTGACGTTTTTTCAGTTTCTCCAAATCAGCAAATTTCGTATATCCAAAGATTCACGGATTGCGTTAAGAAGTTCACTAGGTCCGAAGATATCAAGGATTCTGAAACCATCATCGAAATATTCTCCGAGATTCAGAACCTGCTCAAAAACTCGATTACGGTATTCTTTTATTTCAATTTTCTAAATGGATCATTATTAGTTTGTCAAAAAGAGCAATTTTCTGAAAAAAGAATTTTATTTATATTTTTTTCTACATTTCAGTTTTTCTCTGGCAAAATCGACCTGAAAAACGCGTACAAGGCCTCATTGGCGGTCGTCAGAAAAGACATGGAACTGGCAAATTTAAGAAAAATTATCGAAAATTCACTTGAAAACATTTCCAGGGAACTGGGGAAATTCGTGCAAAAATAAGTGATCTTATTATTCATTTTTTGTAACTGTAGATATTATGGCCTTCCGATTACTTGTTGAAAATGAAAAAAAAAACTACATTTTCTATACGCGCAAAAAGCAAGAAAGTGCGCATATCAAACGTGCTCATTTATTTCATTATTCATGCTTTCTTTTCTCGTGTTTCTTTAACAAAACCCGTAAGACAATGTATATGTCTGTAATGTACACTCGCTTATTTTTATGATGTAAAAATGCATCATTTTTCATTTTCATTGAGTAACTCGGAAGTTCGCAATACTCTATTAACTACGAGATGACTGTTTGCAAAAGGAGGAAGAAAGGAATTCCCGTGAGCTTTAACTATTTGCCTCTGGGTCTCTTGCACACTGTCCCCTCCTATTTTCCTAGAGTATTAACGCGTTGCGTTCGCAGATACGCGTCCCTCCTTTCAATGCGCAAATACGTATCTCGTAGATAATGGGAGTAGTTTACCTGAAAATTCTATTCTAGTGATCTCATGAGCTTGTTATAGTGCCAAACGGGTAAATGTTACAGACTTTGTCATTGTTGTGTGTTTTCTTTTATAATTATTCATTTATCGATCATATACAAGGCAAAATAAAGTTTAAAAAATCGAACTTCTCTGAGACTTCATCGCATCAGTACTCCCCCAAAGGGGCGGCGGCAACCGCTACTTTTTCTGCTTATTCTGAATTCATTTTTCACGCAGATTCAGAATATATGGGAGTTATGAATTTAAGGTGACCAAAATAGGCTAGGCCGAATTCGTACAATATATTCTATCTAAGGAAAGTCTTCATTTATGAGTTAGGAAAAATGTAACAGTAAAATGAGGCCATATCTGAGAAATTATATTCCCTGGTACGGAACCGCTAGACATATAATATTTCCATCATGCTTGATAAAATGAATCGCGTCGGAACTTTGCTTTTTTCCAAAGCAAATCCTCATGATTTTAAAAAATCCTACGATAAATTAGGCCCAGTCAACAAAATTTTCAAATTACCAGGGATAAAAGCGAAAATTTGTATTTTAAGATCTCATAATTATCTACTAGGTCTAATTAACTGATTTCTAGCTTTATCTCCGATGAACCTACCTATCTATTATTTTAGCTGGTGGTCCCTAACTATACATTTATTATTAAAAAAAAAAAGACAAAACTTTTAAAATTCTTTATTCTCGCATTTTTGATTCAAACGCCACACATTTTAAAGGGTAGTTTAACTATCATTTGACTAGTTCAAGCATGGTCTAGGGCTATTTGGAAGCCCTAAGTCCCCAAGTCTTTAAGCCATTGCGAAATAGTACGGCTAGTGGAGGGTATTGGAAGCAGCGTTTCTTTTCCCCATACTAGCTCGCATGACTTGAGGCTCTGAGGACGTATGGTTTCCAAGTTGCCTGGTCTAGTTAATCTGTTGGATAAAACACCGGAATAAAATTCAGACACTCATTTTGAGTAATACTTTTGCAGAAGTCGGATCTAAAAATTGGAAACTTTAAAAAATTCCAAAATTCATAAGTGATAATCAAAAATCCAAGCGCAATGATCATGCGTTTCTAGAAATCTTATAATTTAGAAGAAGCTACAAATTGCAAATATCTATTCAACTAAAGTTCAAGTAAAATGCCTATTCAAAATTTTAAATTAAAACAAATAGAGTTCAAAATTTAATGCCACCTAAAAACTAGCAGGGAAAAAATTTAACCAAAGTATTTGGCTTTGTTTGGGCTTATCAAAGTGATGAAAGTCGATTTTATCAAAAACAATCATCATTTATTCTATTCTAATGACTGATAAAGTTTTTTTTTCCAAAATCTATCGCTTCAAACATTTTTATCACTTTAACAAGCCCCAAACTTTTCTATCGTCATTATTCTACCGTAACCTCGATTTAAGCCTTCTCGACGATGAAATCGCCGGTCATCTCCGCTGGCTTGTCGAAGCCCATGATGTAGAGCACCGAGGGGGCGACGTCACAAAGTGCGGGGGCCCGATCCGAGGGCTGAAAATTGAAAATTGCAAAATCTCTGCAAACTATTTCGGAAACAACACTTACAAAACAAATTTCGGAATTTGTTCCTAACCCTAATAATTTTTGAAATGTATGATATATTGTATAACTTATCATTTCGAAACAATGAAATAGGGTAGTCTTTAAAGGACTTTCTATTTCTCGAAACACATTTCAGTTTTCTTTAGATTCTCACCAATCTCGTGAAAAGCATGTTCGAGAAGTTTACAGAATTTTCAATTTATCTTGAAACATATCCATTTTTCGAAGTCTTTCAAATATCTCATTATTGATCGTGAACGTGTTGTAAATTCAGACGAATGAAAATCAACCATCAAAATTTTGACAACTGTTTCCTCTATCAATTTCCTAATTTGTTTGAAACTGCATACATTTTTGAACTTGAACTCTTTGGTGCTGCAGGTGAAGGGCACGCGGTTGCAGGTGTGCGCAGTGTGTTTGCCTCCGTCCGGAGCCTTCATTTTCTCCGCGTTTCCATGGTCGGCCGTCACCATCAGGATGTAGTCTGTAAAGGAGCATGATCAATGATCAAATGCGATATAAAAAAATTAATTAGTGATAAGAAAAGGAGATACAGAGGAAAATTCTTAAATCAGCCTTTTGCAAAAGTTAACAAAAATTTTATTCTTTTTATTGGTTCTTTAATAATGTGGATCTTTTGCAAAGACTCAAAAAATGCTGTGATTTTGAAATAAAATACTAGTAATAGTTCTCAAAAAACTCCCACCGTTTTTTTTGCAAGACTCGTAGATTCTCCCAATCGCATTGTCGGTAGCTTCACAGGCCTTCACCGCAGCCTCATAGACCTGAAAATTTGACATTTATTTTGACGCGATGAAGAAATATCAGAATCTTCATTTTATGTTGAAAATTTTAAAAACACATTTAAGAGTCGACGTTTTTCAAATTTCTTCAAATTTGAATTGTATTAAAAAACAAGAAAATATTTCCAAATTTTGGTTGTTTTCGAATGTTTCAAATTTCGTACCCCCGTATGCCCGACCATGTCCGGCGGGGCGAAGTTGCACATGATGAACGGGTGCTTTTTCGCTTCCAGCTGTTCGATCATTTTATCGGCGACTCCCTACAAAAACTCAGATTAAAAAGTCTTCAGTTTCATGTTTCTTGAAACTTGCAACAGAAAATAATCACACTCATTAACATTGTCCTTAGCGTCTTTCATTCATATTTGGTAAGCCTTTCAAAAAGCAACATTTCTAATATATCAGAATGATAAGGCCTTGTCATAAAATTTGTCTGAACCAATACAAGTCATCCTTATCATTTGCTCATTCTTATCAACTGCTATTTCTATTAGAAAGATCAAATTTTATTCAAATTATCATTCCTCTCTATTTATCTTATCACTAGGGTAAAACTTATCATCTTATCAGTTTTATCATCAGCCCCTTACCTGGCAGGACATTTCGGGTTGCAGATCGTAAGTGGCAACTTTGGGACTGGGCACCAAGCATCTCTCCTCGTTGGTGAATTGTTTTTCCACGCCTCCGTTGAAGAAGAACGTCACATGAGCGTATTTCTCCGTCTCTGCGCAGTGGTACTGCGATACGTCCTGAAAATCCGAAGGATTACGATATTTTTACTTTTTCCTCGTTTAGTTTTATTTTTGTTTGGAAAGGAAAAGGGGATATATCCAGGCCTAGCAGTGCTTAAGCCAAATATTTCGTACGGACCCCCTATGCATCAATTCTCTATAGAAAAATTTCGTTTTGCAGATCCCCTCCTCTAGAATTCTTCAATAATTGGCAAGAATAATATAATGGTCATTTTCGACTTTGATAACCCTGCCAAGATTTTTGAAAGTTATCAAAAATGAAAAATAAAACAAAATAATCCAACCTTGGCCTCAAGCCACTCGGCGAGCACGTTTTTGTTGGAAATTGGCGGAAACAGGGACGGGAAAGGGAACTCGAGTTTGTACTGGGTCATTCCTGCAAATTAATTGTAGAAATTTTGGCTGCGAGTACTTTTGTACCAACCAAATAAGTGCGTAGTTTTGCACCAAGAGTGTGAACACTTTTTTGTCCAAAAAGCGAGAGAAAGAAAAAACTGAGGAATAGAGGAAGAAGCGGAGAAGAAAAGTAATCTCAGACTGAAGTTTCTCGATTGCTTTGATTTATATTTTATCTTATTTCTCATTATTTTGGATTGAATTTTTAGACATTGTTCTATCATATTTTTGATTTTTCTTGGAATTTGTTGGATCGAATTTTGAAACTTTGACATTCCTCTTGATTTTATCGTAGATTGTTTCTTTAATTAAAAAAAAACCTACCAACGAGATGAATGTCCTTGGGATGAGACAGCTGAGAGTTGCAGTTCTTGTAACCTTCCATGCCCATCACCTGAAGTTTTCGAAGGTTTACAATTTCATTAATTATCGTCCTGAAGCTCAGTCCTATTGAAATGCTACTTTTCAATCTCACGATCCAAAATCTTTAAATACAAACATTCGCAATTTCGATTATTTCACTCGTAGGCTCACGTCAATTCATAGTAGCAATCGAAAGAAACATTTCTCTAAATTATAGTAAAAATTGAAACATAGAATTATCATTAAAAAGAAATTTTTGTCTCTTTTTTCAAGATTTAATCGTGAGACTACAAATTTGGATGATTTTATCAAAAATCTTCAGACCTCGGTGATCTCTCGCATTCTATCGGCCCTGTAGTCGAAGAACACCATCGTGTCTCCATCATGCACTCTTCCAGCCTCGCCTTGAAGAATGATAGGCTTCAGGAATTCGTCCGTCTCGTTTTCACCGTATCGCTTCTTCACCAGTTCAACCACCTGCAAAATATGTCAATTTTTTTTTTACGCTTTTTTGTTTTTCTTCATGAACAACGTTGTCTTTTCTTTAAGTTTAGAATTTTTTCTTTCTTGTAAAATCAATAAAAGCTATATTAAAATACAATTTTCCACTGAAAATTATCTCAATTTTGGCTACGATTTTGTAAGATTCAATGAAAACACAGCAGAAAGAAAAAACCATATTCTGCAAGTTTGTGAAAATTAGCATAAAACTCACCAAGTCCTCATTGCTCGGCTCGCCGACTCCGCCGACCATAGCTTCATAGGCCACGTTGATACGCTCCCATCTCTTGTCGCGATCCATCGCATAGTATCTGAATTTTAAAATTTTGAATTCCTGATCCTTAAATTAAAAACAAAAATTTCCCACCTGCCAACAACCGTTGCCAACTTTCCATATTTTTGTCCGTCCAAAAATTCCAGGGTCTGCTTCAGGAAACCGACTCCGCTCGTGGGAGAGGTGTCTCTGAATTTATTTAAATAAAAAAAACGAAGCTGGAACGATTTGCAAAAAAATTACGTGGATTCTGCGCCAACTTTTGTTACAAATCGCTCCCATATGTTTTAGAAATTGTCACAGATTCAAAAGTATATGTTAAAAATTGCAAATTCCAACCTTCCATCTCCGTAGAAATGAAGATAGAGCTCGGGAACGCCCAACTCTTTGATGGCTTTGATCAGGGCGAACATGTGCTCTGAAAAGTACAAATTAAAAAAAAAATTTATTTTTAAAAATATAAATAAAAAATCACCGATGTGAGAATGCACCCCTCCGTCGGAAACCAGTCCGCAGAGGTGAAGCCGCTTAGTGCCGTTTTTCGCTCGTTCGCAAGCCGCGATAAGGGCCTCGTTTTTGACCTGCAAATTATTATTTTTTATACATTTTTAGTTTTTTAAATTTATATTTTGTTTTATGCTTTGTTTTTATCTATTTTATTTTTAAAAAGTTTACCAAAGTGTTGTTCTTGACAGCGAGGTTGATTCGGACGATGTCCTGGTAGATTACACGTCCCGCACCGATGTTCAGGTGACCGACCTGAAATACCCGCATTTATTGATTATTAATTTTTAAAAACGAAAAACTAACTTATTATTTGAGGCTGAATAATTCCTTTCAAATGGCATTTTGAAACGGTCTTTTGTGTTCCACATCCACTTTTTGAGGAGAGAGGTAGGGAAGAGGGAAAAGTGGGTGTGGAATAAAAGAGACCTTTTGGAATATATTCAAAAAATAGGTTTGTAAAACCGTTTCCTTCGATATAGTCAGACTACATACTCGGCAAATCAAGCTTCAAATGTGTTTTATTCTCGTTACATGGGCCTCTTGAACTTATTCAGGGAAATGCTAACATTTGCATACCTCCGAATTTCCCATCAGTCCCTCAGGAAGTCCCACGTGGAGTCCGTGAGCCTCGATTTGCGCGGAATTCAGGCTGACCAATTCGTCCATTACTGAAAAATGGACGGCTTTATCAATTTCAAAATTTAACATCAAAAAAATTCAAGCCAATTCAGAGTTCAAAAATTCTAACTCCAGAGTTAAACTCAACTAAAAATGAATATTTACAAGAGCCAAAGCGTGTGTAACCGGGGTCGTCAAATTTCGAAGAGACAGACAGACAGATAGAGGAAGTGGGAGAGAGAGAGCAGAAAAAGAAGAAAGTCGAAATTTTGAATCTGATTTCGACTCAGTTCTGTTCGGAATAGCTCTTCAAAGTTTATATCAACTTTACAAATTCCAAACCTGGCGTTTGGGCGTTTAAAATCGCGTTTCCATAGGTATCGTCGGAAGTACCCCACCCATCGATCACGACCAGACACACGCGGTGAGAGACCTGAACATAGTTAATTAAAAGCTAATTAGGGTAATTATCGAGATTTTTAAAACAGTGTCTCCCGTGAATTAGAAATATATCCAGACCCTCTGATTTTAAGATTTTTGAAGCCTATCCCAAACATCTCGAGATAAGATTCCCCATGCCGAATTTTTGAAAAATTATTTTATCTTTCGTTTTTTTCAAGAGGATGCAAATGTTCGACGTTTCGCGGAAATAGTAGATTTTCTACGTAGAAATTCTCACAGGAGAATTAGTGGATATGGAAAAAAAAATCAGCTTTCCAAGAAAAATCAAGATTTATAATTTTTGGACTTTCTGAAAAAATCTTCTAGAAGAAAAAAGTCTATGCCATATTAAAACATACCATCATTCAAAAACTATATAATTTCCCAAAAAAGTCAGTTTTAGAGAATAGACTCTCGAAAAAGATGATATAAAATTTTTAAATTTTAAAAATCTTACATTTCCGTTGTTGGCCATGCTTTATATCGTTGATTCAAGAGCTTAAGCTTCGGTCCAAAAGTGACGAAATCACAATGATGCAATAGACGAAAAAGTACGAGGAACGGATTTACCTGAAAATCGATTTTTTAATTTAAAAAAAAAATCTATTCAAAAGGATCGATAAAAGTGATTTCAAAAATGAATGATAAGATCTGATAAAATATCAGTCTCGAAAATACTAATCTTTCTTCTTCAAAAATACGGATTTTCTAAGATTATGCGAGTTTCAGAGAAAAATGAGATAAATAAGATAATCATACCAAAAAAGTAAAGTTTTCAAAGAAAGCAAGAAGTAAACATCGAATATCCTGGGAAAAATTTGTAGAGAAAATCAGAGATTTAAGTTATCGAAGGCGTGAGAAAGCAGGAAAAATCTCGTCCTATGTCGAAGCATAGGGAGGAAAATCCGACAGATATAAAATAACTTTCAGACACGTGCGTAAATTCAAGCAGAAAATGTAACCGAGCGACAAATTTTCTTGAACAGCAAACTCAATGAGCCCGTATATACCGATTTTCAAGCGCAGTCTCGGTAAAAGACGTTGGAGAAAAATCTCAATGATTAGGGATAGGGGCGATAAACGGCTCGTATATAAACCCAAAAAATGATGTGATGGGCTGTTCTCTGTGGGGAAAACACCAAAATAAAAACAGGGCCAACGAATGAAGAATCAAAAATCGATTGATAAAGTGACCCGAGAAAACAGGTAAATTACCGGTTTTTGAAGAATGATTGCCAGACGATTTTTGAGGGATAAAATAAAGAGAAGCCCAGCATTATAATCAAGACCAGACCTCGTTTCCAAGGGCTTTTCCCTACGTCTTAGAATAGCCATTCAAACCGTCTGAGCTACTTTTCATAAAAACTCGTTACTAGGCATCCCGAGTTTTACCTTCTCTAGGACCTAATCTCATCTCTAGTCTAATGCTGAATCATAGATCTGAAGCCGTCAGGGATAGGATCCCAGCCACTTCGTATTTTAGTCCCTTCCATAAAGTCGAGAATCAAAAATTCTTACGAGTTCTTTACCGGGTTTTTCAATTGAATAAACTACATTTACAGAATCTCATGTTATGGCGATTTCTATGCCTATGCTTCATCATAGAGGATAGAAAACGCTAAATCACGATGCTTTAGATAAGAGTTATTGTAAAACATGCATTTTAAAAAATCGTAGTACTTTATAGCACACTCATTTATTTGCGGCATATAGAAATTTTATACAGTGGTGGTAAAAACGAAAAGTTTCAAATTGTATACATAATTTTTATATATAGGCGGGGTTGGTAAATCACATACATATCGTCTGCTGTTTGGTAGAATGACGTTTTTTGTCTCAAAACCTAACAAATCCGCTCCATTGCTAGATTTCTTTTGGAATTTAGCGCTGGAGCCGACTTTTAGTGCTGTTATTTTTCGATCAAAAGACAGTAGTTTTTTTATAGAACAACGATTGAATTTATTGTTCTACAGAGCTTCGCCAGAAATCAAATCAAATTTGATGTGATGATAAAATACACCAACAAAAACGTCAAAAATATGATGAAACGCGCACACACCGCAACGCAGGGATCGATTTTTCGAAAATTTCGACTTTGAACTCGAACTTCTTCCCGCCTTTCATTATTGTTTGGTGAAAAGGGCACCACCCTTTTATCCGTCTTGACGAACGCTACAAAATAATGCCAAAATTGCCTATAAAAACGCTTGAAATTTACAGCGCGTACTCTGCGTAAAAGACGTTGGTGACAAATCGAGCCCTGGTTTCGCCGCGGTGCGCTGAGTATAAGCAGTGTGAGGATGGTATGGGGTGGAAAATTGCAAAACAGCTAATTTTTAGTTTTGTTTCAAATATAAAATGATAATAAAAATCTTGTCAAAAAGAAAGAACAAATACATGTGTTTCGAAGAACAAAAGAAGACGGGGAAATAAGGTAAAATGTTCACAAAAATAAACCAATGAATAAAATCGGCCGAGGATGATCAAAATCCCAAACCATGATGTACAAGATTAGAGGAAGTCAGAAAAAATCTTCAAGATAAAATAAACAAAAAACCAAGAATACACAAAAATTCAAGTCAATGATTGTAGTAAATGGAATAAGCTAAAGGATTTTAGGAAATGGGCTGGAAGTTGATGAAAGGGGGGATGGTAGCTAGTGAAAGAATGAGGCACCATTGATTATCAAAAATGGTAGCCAATGGTACCTAAAGACCCAAAAATCTAAAACATAGTCAAAAACGATTTTTTAGAATCTTCACTCTTTATTCTTTTGACCAGAAGGCGCGTTGTTGCAGGTTCTCTGGGTTGGAGAATGGGGGTCATTTTTGCCGTCGCTCATAAAATTCCAATGAGATATCTGTATTAAATTTTGCCACGATTACCCTCTTAGGGGGTGGAAATTGAGTTTTCGAATTTTATGAGAGGCGGATTTGTTGTTGCTGTGTCAAGTCAATTCAGATTTTGGGGTGGAGGGAAGGAAGAGCAGCAGCAACAATCCTATTTTGGAGAATTTGAGAGGTTTCGGAAAGACTCCCAAGGTTCCCAAAAAGGTTCTCGCAAAAAGCTCCCAAGTGCTTTCTCTGCGTCTTCAAGGACTCAGAGTCGCTGAATCTTCTCCGACACGACGACGGGATTGTTCTTGCGGATCGCTTCGCGCTCCATCGCCTTGTAGTCGAACGTGCAGTTGTGTTCCCTGAAAGGAGAAATCGATCATTTTTGAGAAACCAATATTTCCTTTTTAATTTTAGAAAATTTAAAGGAAAAAATCGCAAAGAAAATCAATTGTGCCTTAAAATTCGGTAAAATATTAATTTTGGAAGAAAATTGGCACCAAGTCATTTTTTGAATGTTTTTGAAAGACAATTTTTTAATCTTGTAAAAATTGCGCACCTATCATGCGAATGCGGTCGGCAGTAAGTTCCACCGCAGCGGCACTCGAAGCCTGAAATTTAAAAAGTAAATCTATGTTTCATATAATCTATTTGAGATCT
Organism: Diploscapter coronatus; assembly: GCA_964036155.1. Lineage (NCBI taxonomy): Eukaryota > Metazoa > Nematoda > Chromadorea > Rhabditida > Rhabditidae > Diploscapter > Diploscapter coronatus. The sequence goes on along the minus strand of OZ038422.1, from coordinate 296,551 downwards.
CTTCAACATTTTCAATTTCTAATATAAAATCCAACCCCTTTTTATACAACCGAAAGGAAAATGACCTCAAGAAATCTATGTTTCTAAAACCTTCCAATGTCCTCACTTTTCCTTCTGCACTTCCCTAGCTAATAGATCTCCTTCGTACTTTCAAAAGAAATGGTTTAAAAAATCACTTTTTGAAACTATTTTGGCAATCAATAAAAGTACTAGTTTGCCCATAAGGTATAGAGTAGGGATTTAGTAATAGAAAATGCTGGATATCAAACTTCTCAGCTAAGCCAATTCGTATGATATTTTTTTATCGATTTTTATGATACTACTTCGATTAATTGCCATTATTTTCTCGACTTACGCTCGATGAGTTTGAGCTTCTTGTTGCAGACAGGGCATCTGATGGCCTTTTTCGTGCTGGTGACTTCAGTCGGAGGAGTGGCGTTCGAACCCTCGGCAATATCATTCCCCGCAACAGGTGAGGCGTCCACTAACATCGCTTCCGATGCAGAACCCGTAAGACTGCAAAAACAAAAAATAGAACTTAGAAAAATCAATTGATTTGTTTAACGTTTTTTTTTTTAACTTTCATATGTCGCTTTTTATTGAGAGCGCATTTTTTCTATTTTCAGAAGAAAAGCGTTTTCCGAAGTGTTTTGTAAGATCAAGTTTTATACGAGGATCGAGTTCTTGAAGAAAGGTATTATACAGCCTAGCTTTTGAAAAATATTTCCTTTGTCGATCCACCAGCCCCCTTACCTAACACCCGTAGCTTCATCACTTTCGAACTTGGCGGTCACGTTCGACGCCGAGAGAGCTTCTTGTGCGCAACTCTGCTCCAGCATACCGGCCTGCAAGCCAATTTTCGTTTTTTTTTCATTTTTTTAATTAATGTGCGTTTTCGTCAATCAGAGTGTTTACAATTCACATTCATCCGAATTGTTCTCGAAACATATTATAATCTTTTAGAAAGTCGAAAATCTGTCAATGTCTCCGTACCTGAATAGGCGAACTGTTTCCGGATACCTGTCCACTAGGCTGAGGGGACTTCTGCTCGTTGTTGCTGGTGGAGACGACGGGGATGGGGGCCGAGGAAGTGGCTGCGGGTCCCGACGCGGCAGGCACGGACGACGAGGGCATCGTGACAGACACGGGAGAGGCTGCTAAAAATCAAATGTTGCAACGCCTGGTGATCTTAATAAAGGCAAAAATATTGATCGAGAAGTATAGAACTTGAATTTTATCTTCAAAACCAACTTGAGGTGTATATGCAAATAATTGATCGAGAAAATCGACATTTTGGTCTTCAAATATTCGAAATTTCGAAATGAGTTTGCGAGATTTTATACTCAAACCACTAAAATGGTTGTTTTTGTTATTTGCAACTTCAAAACACTGAAAATGCGCGTAGGGAATAGGAAATTACAGGAAAGTTTGGAGCCATTACAATTTTTTTCTATTCAAAACTGCGAGAACAAATTATCGTGAAAGATAATGGAATTTTGAAACGTATATGAAAAATGAGATGCTTTGGAAAACGAGTAAAATCACATGATTTCTAGCGGAAATATCAAAATCTACGAGATAGCTCTTTTCCAATCCTTTTATTCGAAAATCTCATCCCCGTTTTTTCTCCTATCCACGCAAATTCGTGTAGGAGCTTTCTCCTTACTTAACATAAATCTTACTAATCCTTTTTCGAAAAGTGCGCACATTTTTGCGTGGATCTTACGCATACTAGCTCCCCTATTTATTAACATAATTGATTAAAGACGTCTGGATACGTTTTCTTTGAAATTATGACTAATGTGATATCAAACTTTTGAATCTAAAGTTTTTTGTTTAAACACGAGAAAAAGATGCAGAAATTCGTCAACTTCTTGAAATATTTAGAAACCATGTTTTCGCGTAAAATATGTATGTAAACTATCAAAACATCCTCTCTCCCATTATGAAACATATCCCCGTAAACAGATCCGAATATAATTTTTAATTCCGACTACATTTTCTTTCGCGGTCGCTCTTTGCCTCGGGGGCTTTTTCCTTGTTTTTCCCACTCCTCCCCAAGCCCATTTACGTAAGTTCCCCCTTTTTTCTTTCGCTAGCCACAACCTACTCTTTCGTCACATGATGAAACATAGGGCCTTAAAGCGGCTGGAATACCAAAATCAATATTTTTAAAAACTGAAACATTACTGATAAAAACGAAATTTTAAAAATCTAGAAACTTCTGAGATTTCAGAAATTTTGTCCATCATAAAGATTATCCTTTTCATGCACTCTAAGGACGTTAATGCGAGAAGGAAGTGGATTTTTCATCTTTTTTCTAGACTATTTCCCAAATTATTTTCCCCTCCCCTTTTTATAATTATTTCCCAAACCCTCTAAGGAATCGATTTTCTTAGGGCTAGACAGACACGTCTTGGAAAGGGAAAGGAATTTTCTCCTTCCCACCCCCTCAAAAAGGAGGAAAGATTAGGACGAAAATGAAAATGACCCCCTTATCATGGAAATTATCACATGATATGTCAAAGGTTTGGGTTGGGAAAGAAAAGTCAATATATCGATTTTCCATCTATCACAGTTAATCAATAAAGCGAAAAACTTTCGAAACCTATCAAATCTTTGAAGAAGATAATAATGTTTACTAGAACTTGAAAGACCGAAATATTGGGAAATCAAATTTTGATCATTGAAAAGAAAGATATACCATAACTTGTTTATTATCGTATAAAGTCTCGCAAATGATCGATCGATTTCGTTTTCGAAACGGAAGACCAAACTTTCCAAGTTCCAAAAATATTTCCCCCAAAAATACCGAGTTTAGTAAAATGACTACTTTTATCGTGTTTTTGTTTATCTGGTCATTGAAAACGTTATTCGGTTTACGAACCCCGAAAACCCTTTCGAAAATCATCAGGTCTATCTTCGAGTACTTTTTCTTCTTCTAGAGAATAGCGTTCGAAATCTAGAGAGCCTCATCATGTCAACAATCATTTGGGGGAATAGTATTGTGAAATGCGAGTGTTCGAGAAAGAAAGGAGTAAAGACGGCTGTTATATCGCAAAATATCGATCACGTGCCAAAGGCCCCTCTTGTGATAAACCTTATCGCCTATCATGAGGATAATCAATAATTTTTATAAGCAAGCGGTTGCGAAATCCAATTTTTAAAATTAATCATTTTCAGAATTTTCGTGATATCAATGGCAATAACAAATTTCTTCTTATGAAAGAAGCATAAGTTCCAGAAATAGGTTTCCATACGGTGCATCAAATTTGAACCTTATCATTATCAATCGATTCTTCGAGACAAGTTCGTGGGATACGGTAGCATTCTCTTCACTTTGTATTTCAGACAGTTTTTCAAAGATTTGTTTGAAAAATATCTCTTCGCTCCTCTTTTTCGCGCTTTTTGTAGGGATAAAAGCAAGAAGATATACGAATTTTCACGTATCGAAACGAATGATTTATGAACTCGGAAGAGAAATCGCAAAAATCAAGTGGCTGAGTAGAAAATTGACCATTTTCGGTGATAGATTTGAAAGTCGTTCAATTTTCGAAACAGGAAAAAGTGCAAGTTCCCTTAATCAAGAAAATCATATAATTTGTCAATTTTTTAAAGTTGCAAGTCTGTAAAGTTGATCGAAGTCCCGAGTGAGCTTTTTGGACTAATTTGCTCGAGGATAATCAAGTTCTACTTCTCGCGATCAATAATATCGATTTTCATTTCTCCCCCGTCTTCCAAACTAACCCGATGGAGTGGAATGGAGCATCTGAGCGCCACGCTGACCGGTGTTCTGCTGCTGCTGAGCGTCCTTATAGCACTTGGAGCAGAGTCCCTCGGTGGCATGCGAACCGTAGAAGCCGCATCCGGCGCGGCACGGCGAGGGCTGTTGCGGTTGAGGCTGCTGAAATTGATAAATTAAAAAAATATATTTTCCTTATTTTTTGTCTTCTTTACATTCCTAATGTTTAAAGTGGAGTTTATCGATTTTTTTTGTTGAAATCCTAGCCTATCAGTGCCCGGATCGCTGAAACTCGCGGAACTTTTGAAATCTTGCTCCCGCTGAGAGGTTTCTCCATAGGTCGAGTTCCAAGTTTCGGCAATCTGGACCGATTTCAAAAGCCCCTTTTCCCCGATCCTGCCCTCGGCCGTACCTGATTCTCCATTTGACTGACTGAGTGGTTGTTGTGGTACTTTGGCGGGTGAGTGGTGGTGAGGTCCGAAATGAGAGGGGCTGAGTTGAGTTGATTGGGGGAAGAGTCGTTAGAGGCGAAACACCGCACTGAAAAAATCAATAATTATCGATTTTTGGGGAAATCACGATTTTTCACGAGCGAAACGAATACGCAAAAATGGCGATTTTAAGTTTCAGAGAAAAAAGATAAAATTTTTGGAAACAATTCTACGATTTTTGAGAGGAAAGACCGAGTTTCGGAACAACTTTGGGAGCACTTTCTGAGAACCTCGAAATTTGTGGCTCGCGTTTGAAGACGATGGGTTCGGCCAACCGCTCACGACCTCACGTCACTCAGCAAAACGCCGGAAAATGAAAATCCCAGAAATTGCGGAGATTCAAATTTCGAAATTCACGAAAAATGCGCATTTTCTTCGGAGAAAACGGGAGCTTTTGGGAAATTTGCGAAAAACAGGAAAAGATGGGGAGGAAAATTGGGAAATGATCGCAGAAAGTGGCTGATGAAAATCGAAATTGAGAGGGGTGAGGTAGGGAATTTGTCAAGTGTCCGAAAGTTGTCACGCGAATTTGCGGTGTAAAACACCGTTTCAATATTGAAAGGAGAAAGTTGATGAAATCAATTTCGCCGAAGGATGATGACAAAAGTATCGATTTTCTGAAGTGGAATAGCATTGAAGAGGGGAGAGAAAGAGCTATGACAAAACGTAGAGTATTGATTTATCGGGAGAAAGAGTATGGGAAAAGAGGAGAAATATGCCTAGAAAAAAAGGATCGATTTTTAGGAGAAATAGTATGAGGAAATTAGAGAGAGAAGAGTATGCTGACAAAAGGGTATATATTGATTTTCTTCAGCCGGCCTGCTGCTGTGTGTGCGTTTGTCGTCAAATAAAACGCATGCGGAGAGATGCACATAAACCGGAGAGAGAGCGGAAAAGAAAAATACGGACGACGAAAAAGTGGAAAAAGATTCCGTGCGCGCGCGCGTTTTTTCCCGACCCCGCATCTAGAAATCTCGCAATATTTTCTCCGTTTTTCTCAATTCTTTCTCGATCGAGTCCAGAAACAAAGTGGCATATTATAAAGTTATGAAAAATAGAGAAAAACAACGCACACAGACCACTTAACGAATGTGAGAATATAGGCGTTCGTTGAACTTGAAACGCCGCGCGCCGAAGTACGTCATGAAATTCCGGAATTTGTGGCATTTTTCCGCGATTAAATGAAATTTCTGTACGTTTTCCGGGAACACTTTACCATGGTCCTGTAGTTTTTCGCAGGCTACAAAACGGTACTAAAATTGGATAAATTGATCCTTTCCCACCTAATCTAAAACACAACTTACAAAATTCAAAATCAATGTTATTATTGGGTAAAAATGTCTAGACACCATTTGGAGGAACGAGCTATTCGATTCAGATTCATGCAAAGTGCATAATTCGTAGAGTGGAATTGTAAAACGTACCCCGATATACTCTGACATTCTACAACAGTATAAAAGCGTAGAGACGTAGAGGGAATGGCAACCGTCTCTTTCTCTCTCAAAACGAGGAAAATGTCCCGAAAGTGCAGCCAGCAGCGAAGGAATGGGGGAGATGGAGGGAGAACCAGAAAGAGAGGCAGGGCGTAATCTGCGCCCACTTGCCGAAAATCGAGACGGGAATAGCAAGTGGTTGTATTCTTGACTGGGAAATACTACTCTAAAACGAGAAACTGGTGGAAATCGATCGTTTTTCTTTAGAAGATCGATCGGAAGCATCAGGTCTAGCTGAAAATTTGAGGAAAAACTACTAGAGGGTATCCCTTCAAAATGTTCGGGGGTGGAATTTCGCGCCATTCTAGAAGCTACTTCGAGTAAATGTTGAAAATGGGCTTATTTTAGAAAGTGACGATGTCACGATCACTCTTTTCCGACGAGGCTAGAGGACGGCGACGATGGCATGTGAAAATCGGGTGGAGGGTTAGGTCGATACGCGCGAAATAGCGTTGGGAACAACGAGTGCGGTTAGAGATGCAGAAAATATGGGTAAGAGAGTGAAGTGGCAATACTTTACTGCCTGGAAAAGACACCTCCACCGAACAAACCAGTCGTCGTCGGGTCGGAATGGGGAAAAGAAGAGAGGGGAGGGGAGCGACACATTTCGCATGACGCAAAGTGTCGGAACCTGGCAGACATTGTGAAAAGTGAAATTTGGTATGGGAAGAAAGGTGATGCAATCTTGGGAACAAAACGAAAAATGGGAGAAAAGTCATCACACCACCAGCCACTCTCATAGAGAGGAAGCACGGGACATTTCCAACTCGATTTGCACTTCTTTTTCCTTCTCTCCCCCTCGTGTCGTTCATAAAACGGTACCAGCTGACTGGCTAGAGAGTGTATCTATCGACTCTATGTTTTGCTCCCAATTTGCAAAGCTAATTTTCAAGTCCTGCCTTCTTTTAATCAAAGTCATACGAAGATGATCTTCATTAGATCTAGAAACTTTAGGTAAAGTCGCGAGACAGGCCTGAAATTGAAATGAAAAGCGCAAAAAGTGATATCGTGAATGTTTGATTCTGTTAGAGAAAATGGAGAAAAAATTTCTCTCGTGTTAAAGCATAGGAGAGAAAGACGGTTGGCGATACGGCACAGGGCATATTTGCGCAAAAGTTCGGGCTCAACGGCAAGGCACAAAGTCAATTGACGGCGATGTTTACAAATCGAAATAGAAACTTGGGAAGTTGGATTTTTGGCGATGACAATGACGAACGAACTCCAACAACAGATTTTTGTTGTCGGAAGTTAAAAGTCGATGATGACAAACACTGACGTCGGGGCGGCAAATGAATTCTGAGTCAGTCATTTAATGAGAAAGCACGCGAGCGAATGGGTGAGAGAAAGTCATGACGCAAATCGATTTCCCTCCCCCTTTTCCACTATTTTCACGTGACAACGAGACAGCCCGTGTGGCATGAAAGAGAAGAATCGACCCGTGAAGCTTTGAGGGAGCGAAAATTTTGGGGAACAAAGTTTCCTAGGGACAAGTTTTAGGAGGAAAATATATCTTTCTGAAATTGTAGGTGTGTTCCAAAATATTGAAATTGGAGAGAAAGAATTTAGCGAGGAAGAACCTGGAGAAATAGTATAATTCTGTGTCAAAGTGAAGAGAGGGAAAGAATTTCTCTAACCCGTCGACTGGCGCTGCTTTCCTCTGTCGCGCGCTTCGTTGTTGAGAGAACCCGTGACACGATCGGGGTAGGAGGTAGGGACACACAAGGGAAAATATATACCAGCCTAGTTACCCCCCGCATTCTTAACCATAGCATTAACCGCTATTTCATGATGATAATTGATAAGAGAGGTGATATTGATAAGCGAATAAGCGATTGATCAAAAGAAGTTCTTTCCCTCCCTGCATACTCATTTTGAAATGATACCAAAAATGGAATGGAAACGATACACTGATCCGCACAACTCGTGTAGGGTCTAAATGCTGAACTAGAAGAATTTTAGGAGAAAAACGTCTTTACAAGTCCTTCCACATAAGGAAGTCATAAATCGAGTCAATATAAATGCCTGGAAATATCAGCAAGAGTGTTTAGTAATATGAAAATTTCAAGAGTGATGATTCACAGAGATTCGCAAAATTGATTGTGAAAACGCGTGAAGAAAAACAATCGTAGTGTGGCCACGAAAACAAGGAAATATTGATCATTCTACAAGGCCACGCCCACTTTTGGTCTCGAGAGAAAGCGATCAATGGGCGTGTAATAACTTCCGGACAATGATGTTGTTGACAAGGGTTCAGGAAAGAAAACTTCAGCTTTTCTCAGACTCATGCAGAATTGAGTAGTGAGAACAGACCTAGAGAGAACGATCGTCAGAAAGCCTTTGCGGCCCACCCCCTCTAGTTTATTCTCATCTGACGAGAGTGCTCCCTGGGTCTGAGGGTCGGCATTCCCTCCAGAAGAATGAAATACGCCGGACTAAAGCGCCTTGGAGGAAGATCTTGATTAGGAATCTGCCAACGGACTGCGCGCTCGCTCGTAGAGGGCGGAATGAAATTGACTAGGGCTAGCGCGACTGGACAAAGACGGGTCCATCGAAGGACAGAATGCGCCTTGCTGCTGGGAGAGAGAGGAGGCACGGGCTTGGACTGGGTAAGGGAAGGGGGGTGGAAGACAGGCTTTGCCCAAAGGGGCGAAAAACTGGCAAATCTATCCCCCTTTTGAAATCTTAGATAACTTCTTCTTCTCCTCACTGTTAGAGATATGTCATCGCATGGCATTGTATCATTGATTGATTGGAGAGAAAGTCGATATTCATTAGGCAATTAGAAATAGTGAGTCGCGTCGAAGAGAAACGAGATGAGAATAGCGCAGTTTTTTTTTTTAATACCGACGTGTTCTCTCCCGATCAATAATAAATGTTATCAACCCGACCCCTGAAAGTTGGAATATTTACAAATCTGGTCGCCTTTAATGGACACAGGTTTGGACTGGAGAGAGGTATGGAAGACAAACTTTGCCCAAAGGGGCGAAACATTGAGAAATTCGTTCCCTTTGAAGTAACCGATGAAAAATGATTGAAAGTGAGAGAGGTGAACTTCTGTTAGCAAAGGATCGGAAAGTGATCATATGATCTGGGAGGGAAATCGATACTGTGGCGGAAAAGAGGGGAGGAAATTGCATTTGGGGGTCACTTATAGAATTTCAGGAGATGATGAAACCCTTCCAAAAACAATTGAAGGAGAAGCTTATGACATAACAAAAGCCTACTTTCATGTCATTAGATGATAGTGTCTTCAAATGTCATTTGAAAAGTCGAGAATTGGAAAGAAGACGTTGCGTATCGATCGAAAATCACATGACATAAAGCCAATGCAGTTTTCTTGTCATAAGGTTTCTCCTCACCCAAAAAATCGATAAATCCTCCCCACACCGATCAGATCAACCCCTCTATCCCAACCTATCTCCACATTATCCGACGCGAGTGCATATGAGGTCAACCCATATCTCTGCCCTCTCTATCCTCTCTCCATTCCCAATTCTATCTCGCCATATTTGCCCCTGCTGGCGATTCCGATATCTTTTCGTTCTCACCAATTATCGCAGTCTCTCAATCAATCCAACCCCCTCATATATATATGGACCCAAAACAACAGGCCACCAACAGGGTGGTGCGAATCGACTAAAACATACAATTTATGGAAGGAGTTGGTAAATAGAATGGGGTCTAATCGATCTTTGGTGGTTAGAAACGCTTGTAAGTTTTAGTTTGAAATAGCAAAACCTTCAATTTCACAATACACGTTGGCACGGCTTCGACCACCAATATTTCCATTATGCGGTATGAATTATTCCAGCCAGCGTTTGCAAAATTACTATTCTTAATAATAGCGACAAGATATGATGAATGAATTTTTGCGGTTGAGAAAACGTCCAATGTCTGCACTTTAGAGATGATAGGATAGTCTTTGAAGTTAGATTAACTCGAGAGTTGAAGTTCTATCTTGAAGCGAAAGTCGAATAAACTTCACATCTCAAAGTCGAACTGCAAACGTTTGAAATTAGTTTGGAACAGCTTCAAGAGGTATGAGAAATGGGGGAACATCACCTTCAAAGTTGATCTTCAAAACTTAATGAAATCGAGTTAAACGTCAAGAAAACGAAAGTAGACTTGAAAAACCTTGTTCATAATAAATTTCACGAGACTAAGGATTATGAATTGACGTGTAGTCCCGATTGTTTTGCCAGTTTGTAGCGTCATTGCATCACAGATTACTCAGGCATAAACAACTCATGTGATACATGATTTTAGCGAAAAGAGTTGAAAGGACTATGATCAGGGCATTTCAAAATTCAAAAGGTGAAACTTCAGAATTCACTCCAAATTTGAAGTTAAAATTGAAATTCCGGAAGTTGCATCGTTGACGGAGAGCAAAGTCGATATATTCACGTAACACAATTAGCAATCGAATTTTGAGATCCAGGAAACTCTCGGAACCGTTCGAAAGCTTCCTATAGGAACCTTATTCCCGCTACGAGGTTCCTATAGAAAGGTTTCCCAAAGTTTCGTGGATTTGGGCCAAGCTAATCAAAGACTAAAATTACAAAAAAAAAATTCAAGGACAAAGCTTTGCCCAGTCCTGATCTGAGCACTGATTTTCTGTGATTTCTGACATTAGATATGGAATTTAGGAAAAAAACGACAAAATTATTTCATAATTTGGAACTTCGCTATTAGATGTAGCCTGAACAAATAATGAAGTTCTCAAAGCTTAAGCTAAAGATGATCCTAAAATAGGATGACTCTCGAATAGGTTGAGAAGCTCATCTTTCGTGGCACTTCACCTCAAAAACCCTTTTAGAGTACGGAAAGGCTCGTGGACACGCGTCTTGACAGAACTCGAAACTCGTCGAGAAAAGTACTCGAGGTTCACCTGATAAATTTCGGGCGCAGAAAATTTTAGGTCGAATTAAAATAGAGTGGATCTCGGAAATGATAAAGGTTCATTAACGTTTCGAAAGCCATGACAAAATTCCTCAGGTTGAGGCATTTTGCCTTATCATCATTAGCGATCAATAGATCGCGACTTGTCCCAAAATGTTTCCAAAATGGAGAGAGAAGTTCCCAATCGAATTTTGCTCATGGTTTTCAGAAAATTCGACCTTTATGGTTTCGTGAGACGAGGATATCTCTGGATTTTTTGAGATTTTAGAGAAAATCTTATGACACGGCGAGTAGAAACTGGCAACAGCAGCAGTGTTGAACGAGTCGTTGCGTCATGTGAGAAGGAGAAGGAGGCTGACGTTGCCGAGAAATATCACGACAAAGTGAGAGATAACAGAGAGGTCAGAAACAGAGGAAGAGAGCACCGAAGAGAGAAGGAAAGTGAGAGAGCACATAAATCGAAGAGACAAATGAGAAGTTAGATAGAAGAAGAAATAGACGAAGGAAAGATGGGAAAAAGAAATAGCGTTGGGAAGAGAGTGGGAAAAGAGAAAAACGACCGAAAAATCGATTTTCAACGTTAGAGAGTGAAAAAATTGCGGAGAAACGAGAGAAAACTAAACCAATACATTGCATCAGCGAAAGTCTTCATGAGACTGACGTAAATCTTAGGAGAAGGAAAGTAAATGTGATAATAAATGATTAGGATGATGAAATGGGAAATTTTCGGGGAGTTTCGGGAAAATTGAGAAATTTCCCTGAAATTTCAATGTTTCCCTGAAAAAACCTTCGATTTTAGGAGGGAATCTACCAATTTCGTAGTAAGTATGCATTTTAGGACCAGGAATATACGAAATGATGAGAAATAGAGAGGGAAGATTATGAGAGAGGAAGAGAGAAAAAAGAAAGAGTGAAAAAGAAATCGGACGCGGAGCGGCGTTGCGCTAGCGGACCGCATCGATGCGTTGTCAATCACAAAGACGAAATAGCGCAGGAAAAGAAAAACGTTAGAGGAATACTATGGGAAAAGACGGAAAAATCAGAGAAATGGCAATAAAGTGAGATAGATAGGATAGCGATACAAAGATTTAGAGATAAAATTCTGTATCTCGAAAAAACCGATTTCCTTTTATCAAAGCACAAATTAAAGTGATGATCAAAATATGGAATTTCGAATACCGTAGTCCCCCAATTGATCAATAAAATCACGGTATCTTTTAAATAGACGACTATTTTCTATAGGGAAGCATACGCTCTTTTAGATCTTCACCAAGGCGTCTTTTCCTATTTTTAGTTTTGTCTGCGGCGCCAGAGCAATAGGAATGACGAAAGTTTTCCATAGTGACGCCTATTTGACTTCGACTTTGATATTGGAATAGAAAATACTGGTTTTGCTATCTTTTGGCGTTGTATTTTTAGAAAGTTATTCAACAATCAGCAACAAAACCGCGTTATACTTGAAAGGGACGTGTCTAGGAGCTGTGCATTTGAATTCGAAGATCATGAATTAGGAGACGCCCACTTTGACACCAGTTTGCTGAAAATCGATGATAGTAGTTCGTTATTTTTAGATCGATTTCCAGGGCGTGTTTGTGGAGCGGCTAGACACGCAAATAGTCGGTTGCGGTAGGGGAAAATCAAAGAAAACCGCAGGAAGGCGAAAAAGGGTCTAATTATAGAAAATCGACCGATTTGGCGATGATAACTGAGTGATAAGATAAAATCGCGAGGGTCTATTTTGAGAATAATCATAAAATTATCGTTCAAAGGGGTACATCGTACTCTTTTGAAATCTAAGCAAGAAAATGGCAGTGCTCGAGAGCCTCACACTTTTGCTATCCTGGGGCAAATTAGCGATATCCAAATTGTCAGAGTGGCTCAAAACATTCGAAATCCTTTCTAGTCTCCATATCTAGTCATGGTTTTCCTCTATCATTTAATTTTTACTATTTTAAAATTTTTTTCATCAAATCGTCTAGAATTGTAATTCAAAGTAAGTAAGCAGAGAGATCTCATTTCTTTTGAAAGTAGGAGATCCAGAAATGAAATTTTTAATGACTCAAAAAGGAATTCTTTGTCGATACTCAATATTTAGGTTAAGCTCAGTATATATGACACGTTCTTCGTAAGAATCGAGTATGGGGTGGTACCCAAGAAGTCGACCCTCAAATTTCGAGCTGATTTTTCGTCCCTGGAGGTTTTCGGCTACGCTGATCACGAATCTGACGGTTAAAATCCGATCCAATCACTTGTTCTGCCTGTTCCGGAAGGCCTGCATCCGGTAGTTCCGAAAAATTCTATTTTCGTTATTCTGAATGTAAAAAAATTCAGATTTGGTATCAAAATGCTCGCAGAGAACAGCTGAGCACGATTCTGAAAAGACCTTATCGAAATGACACCGAATAAGGAAGTTATGATGAAAGCAATAAAACATATGGAAAATATCATATCGATTTTCCGCTTCTTTTAATTTTTACTTTTTTTAAAGTGCCAGGTTCCATGAGTTATTTATATTAGAAAGTAACCTAGGTCTTCTAGTTTCTGAAACACTTTACCGTTCTTCTATAGACTGCCCACTAGCGGAGAAATATCACTTCTTCGAAGAGTTGTCATGACTCACTTTTGCCTAGTTTGATTTTAAAAATTCATAACTTCCTATGTGTGCCCATTTTAGAAGAAGTTCTGGAACAAAAGTTGTTCACCATGTCGTTCTAGACGAAATACCGAAAGGACGAATTTTTTCAACGTCATTTACGCGTAAAGACAGTACGAGTATATAGGGTAACTTCGGATAACTTTTTCTCGCCAAAATTAATTTCTAAAAAATTTCTTTTTATTTTTACTTTATTCTCCTCGACAAGATCTACAAAATAAAAAAGAATCATGAAATTTACCCTGATACATAGGGAGATATGAATTTTTGAAAATTTCCTTAAATACCAAAAATTAGCTTTTCGAAAAACAGGTGGTTTTATGGGTATGGGTAATTGGTTTCGACTCAAAAATTATACCAAACAAAACCATTACGTAAGGAGAGTACAATGAAAAAAAACCGTGCTCAATTTTGATCAAAAATAAAAGTTATTCTAAAAATAAAATAGGGAGATAAACTTGAAACACCCTGTACTATGTTGATTCATTTGAATGGATGGTTTTTCTCAGGCTAGATAATAATTCTAAATGCGACAAGACGATATACCTAGGAATTTCAACCGAAATTAAATGAAGAACAAATAAAACTGGCAACTTTTATCAATAACAAAAATGGAGCAATCACTCGACTTCGTTTAATTTAATGCTTGAACACGAAATATCGATTGAATAGTATCGGGAATGCTGAGTTACGTTAAAACAGCAATAAATCTTTCGCTTTCAAAACGAAGCGCCTGTGTTACACCAATCAATAAATATTCTTCAGTGTGTTGCAGTATCATTATTAAAAATTTAATAAGCTTTATAAATTCATATTTTTGTTTCGATTATGCCATTTCATGATTTCAGATAAAGTATGTTTTAAGACAGATTTCCTGTAAGACTCAAACAAAAGTCTGCATTAGAACACAAGTCCTCCAACCCGAATCTTGCCCATATGGGCGGATAGACCCTTGAGTCCTGCTCACAGAAATGAGGTCCGTTTGCCCCGTTCCTTTTACGTGGGCGAGGCAGTCGTTTGAAGATAGCAAAAAGCTATTCTGAGAGATACTTTTATCCTAATGCAAACCCACTCTGATTGTTGCTCGGATCTTATAAAGAGTTTTAAACACATTCTGATTCTTCTCATTTTTAATCTAATTAGTTATTATTAAAATTTTCGCATCTTCATTATTTTCGTGATAAATCCTTAAATCAAGTAGCGAACTCTATATCTATCAGATTTTATCCCGATTTTTATTCTTTATTAGCGATGTCATTACTCAAATGATATACTATGCATAGAGATACCAAGTCAGCATTAGAAAATGATAGTCAGGGAATCTTTAGTCGCAGCGTAGTAGAATAGGTCGATTGAAGCATAATGCTTTTTTAGAATTCCGAAAACTGTTCAGTGGGAGAAAAGTCATGCCCATTCTTCTGTGTCTTATCTTTTCTTCAGTCAGTTCTCAAATTGTTCAGAGAGGGAAAACTGAGCTATCTTGACAAAGATACAAAATTAAAATATTGGCGCGTTCAAAATTTTACTTATTTATTATTTGAATTCCTTTCTAAAATGCCAGTATTAACCATTTTACGGGTTGAGTGTGACTTTCGATGCAATAACATGGCAACTTTCTCAAGCGTTTTCTTTTATCCGAAGAAATTTCTCCTCATTTGTATTACCTTGTGCGCTACTTGTTGGTAAAAAAACGACGAAATAAGGGTAAATAAATCTATATCGTAGTTTCTGAACCCAATTGAGCCTTTGATGATTATTACTTGATTATTAAGGAATGGAAAGGACGTGGATCTTGCATACATTTTGAAAACCACTTTTTCCAATTGATCACAAACCATGCCCACTTACCATAGCTTATGGTCGGTTGAGAAAGGTAACTTGCAAAATATATGCAGAATTCACGTTCTCTCCATGTCTTAATACCAGGATATCGGGATCTCTCAGGATCTCAGAGCTGTCAGAGTTCCACTTTGAATGGAATTCGGAGTGGAGTGGAATTGGAATTTTGACGAAAGTTTAAAGTTGGAGTAGAGTGGAGTTGGGATTATTGTTTACCTAATTAAAATCCTTTCATTTATTTATTTCTAATTCCTAATTATTTGTTAAAATTATTCATTTTATGATAAGATCCTGTCTCGCAGAATATTCGATACCATTATTCTCTTATCAATTTTTTAATATTCATTTACGCATGAATGCAGGATTTATTTGCTAAATTAGTATAAATTTTAATTTTAAAAATTAAGGAATAAAAAATGGTCTATATCGGAATTGATTTGGGAACCACGCGATGCTGTGTGGCGATTGCTGATGGTACTGGCAAAGCGCAGACAATTCCAAATGATTTGGGTTAACAGAGTTCAAATGTTTCGTAGTGTATTCTTGGAATTCAGGAAGAAACACCACGCCATCCTTCGTTCTTTACGATCAAAATGGAGACGCCATCCATGTTGGCGACGCAGCCATCAATGCGAGTAACACCGGGAGCAACCTGATTTATGGTGACCTGTTGAATCGCATACAATTAATGGAAGCTTCCTTCAGATGCGAAGAGACTAATTGGACGGCAATTCAACGATCAGGTCATCATGGAAGACAGGAAGAAGTGGTCTTTCGAGGTCGTACGCGAAGCCAATCCTCCTTACATTGTGAGTGCATCAATATTGTAGCATTTGAACACGTAAAATATAGGGGAAAGCCATGATAAAAATCGGAGATAACTACATTGCACCAGAAGATGTTTCTGCTGTGTTGTTGAAAAAGATGAAGGAATATGCCAAGGTAGGTTAGATTCACTTAAACATATTGAAAGAAATGATTTAGTCGTACATGAAAGGTCGTGACGTCAAGAAGGCGGTCATCACTGTGCCCGCCTACTTTGAGTCGCGGCAGAAAGAGGCTACAGTCCAGGCCGCAGAGAAGGCCGGGCTTGAGGTGCTCATGCTCATCACTGAGCCCACGGCCGCTGCCATAGCGCTCGCGGTAAAGCAAAACGAAAAGAATGAGAGAATCATAATGATCTATGACCTCGGAGGAGGTAAGCATTTATCCACCAGAAACAATAACGTCCTTTCAATTAAGGCACTTTCGACGTCTCCATCGCTAAAATCAAAGATGGCGTTGTCGACATTCTGGCGATTTCTGGAAACAACCATTTAGGTTAACGTAAATGCTTTTGCACATAATTATAAGTGAGACTTTTCAGGCGGTGAAGACTTTGATGAAGCAATCGTCACAGCGTACATCAAGGACTTTGAGGATAAGACGAAACTGACTTTCCCAGACGATAAAATTCTCCGAAGGAAACTTCGGAATGAATGCTGCATAGCGAAGCAAACGGTTGTAAGCATGAAAGGTTCTATACCTATCGAAGTAATATCCACCGATTGAATGAGAATCCAGCATCAGAACCTGTCTTTCAGATGGCCGTTCAAGTAAAGGGCCAAAGCGTCAATCATTCGTTCGCATTTAACTGCAAACAACTACATCAATTGTGCGAGGATCTATTACAAGGCACGATGGGCAATGTCGATCATGCGCTGGAAAAGGCCAAGCTGACTCCAGACAAAGTTAACCAAATCGTTAGTTTCCTTACCTACAATATCATCACGTCGACCATTACAGCTCATCGTTGGAGGCTCCACTAGGATTCCGCGAATAAAGGAGCTCATCAGATCGAAATTCAAAAGGGCAAAACTACTACAAAACGTCAACCCCGACGAGGTATATAAACTGTCGAAAGAAAAGAAATGTTCACAATAAATGCTTCAGACAATTGCAATGGGTGCTGCCATTTTTGCTGCTCAACTTGGAAGGGATAGACCGGTAGTCAGTTGCAAAAATGGCACTCTGATGCTATTATATATCAGAAAATATATAAAGATAGTTTTAAGATGATGATAGAAGAAGAACGTGCGAAGTTAAATATAGCTGGAGCACCATCTATATCAAATAATGCAGAACCTACAGGTGAGAACTTGATAATTGATTAAAAACTAATTTATTTTCATTTTAGAAAACGAACAGACAACTGGCAATCCAATTAAGTAAGAATGTTGAATTTCATTAATTACTAATAAATACCTTCAGGATGGAAAATAGAGTTTGTATTGGCATCGATTTGGGAACGACGCGATGCTGTATTGCGACTCAAGATAATAATGGACATATTAAAATAGTTCCAAATGATATGGGTAAGCTAATTAGCAACTGAGTGGAAAACATCCTTATGACGGATTTGGAGAGGGATTTTGATTTTTTGCGACTTCACGAATCCTCTTAGGTGTGGAATGATTTGGTTATTTTTTGTCCATACTATTTTGCCTATAGTTGCGAAGAATCTGAGTTGTAAACTTTGATTGTTTTACATTCCGCTTTGCGTGATCTTTAAAAAATCTGTCCACCTGCCAACACTTCATGAGTTGCCCAGCAATACATAGGGCTGAGTTTTCTAGCTTCCCTAATGCACTTTCTGTTCTTGAAATTTGGCCCCAGCATTCTGTTACCAAAAACCTGAGTTACAGAAAAGTTGGATTAGATTTTTAGGAGAAAAAATGATGAAAATCTAAATCGCGAAAATTCACCAATTTTGACTATGTTAACAAGTCGTGACTTCTAAAATGATACCTGTGATTGTAGGCAAAAATACAACGCCATCATCTGTGTTCTTTGACAAGCATAATATCTTGGTTGGCGAGTCTGCCTTGTCAGCTCCGCGAATTGGGAAGAATCTGATTTATGGTAATTAAGTTGAAATTTCTAAAGCAAATAAATGTTTGATCATTTTAAAGATGCAAGGCGAATAATTGGTCGACAATACGAAGACGCTGCTGTCACTAAGGATAGAAGACTGTGGTCGTTTGATGTTGTGCGAGAAACCAGGCCTCCAAATGATGTGAGTACGAATTCCGACTCAATCTTTGGTGATCAGAATATCGCTATTTCATAAACTTGCAAATAAAGAAAAAAAGGCGCAAAAGTAGTAAGAGAATAGAGAAACGACTTCTCGCCTTTTCATAATTTTTCTTCATGCTAATCAATCAATCAATTTCTTCATGATTTTTAACTAATCGATTTTTCAATAACTTTATTTGCCATAAAAATTCTCTTCACAAATTTCTGTTTTTTTCATTTTAGGGAAAAGCAATGATAAAGATAGAAGAAAACGGTCAACCACGACTAATTGCTCCTGAAGAAGTGTCAGCTGAATTACTGAAGAAGTTAAGAGCGTATGCCATAGTATGTCAATTATTTTGATAATGATAAAATAATAATCAAAATTCTAGTCTTACTGGAGCGGTGACGATATAAAAGATGCTGTTATAACGCATCCGGCGTATTTCGATACGAAACAGAAATTGGAAACTGAGAAAGCAGCCAAACTAGCTGGATTCGAGCGTGTCAAGCTTATTTCCGAACCGACTGCTGCAGCAATTGCTTTCGGCATGAAGACTAGCCATGAGAATAAAACCATTTTGATCTACGACCTCGGAGGAGGTATGAGCATAATTCAAGCACGTTGACGGGTTGGAATTCTTTTTCCAAAAACTTCAATTCGACCAACTAAATTAGTCATCTGATCCTTCGTAATTGGCCAGATTCAACAAGCTTGACATAAATTATGACTTTTCGATGATTAATCTTCAGGTACTTTTGATGTTTCCATTGGTAAAATCGTAAATGAGCAGCTCAAAATTCTCGCAGTTCATGGCTTGCCACATCTAGGTTAGTCATAATCATCCGAAAGAAGAAAATCGCTTGATTTTAGGCGGCGAAGATTTCGACACAGCAATTGTCGATGATTTCACGCGATCGTTCGCAGAAAAACATGAAGTTTCATTTCCCATCGAAGATTCGAAGCAAATACGGAGATTGCGGAATGAAGCAAGAGTTGCGAAGGAAAACATGTCGGGAATGACGTCGCCCCAGACAATTGAGGTATTGGTTACAGATTTAATGAAATATTCATTCTCAAAGCTTTCATCATCCTTCATTGTATCTTTGATTTCACTCACCTTTTTGTTTTACCTTTCGTAGCAGCTATGAAAGAATAAGAACTGAAGATGTCTGTGTATAATATGGGCCCAATACATACACCAATTCGTATACATGTCGGAGCTAAATTAAAAATGCTCAAGATCAACAGAATCTGAGCGAAATTTGTCAAAACCCCGGAATCAAAAAAGAACTAAAATTTCTTTCCCCACTATTTAAAATTTTTAAATTCTCAAAAAATAATTCCACAAGTTCCTGCTGACCAATCCAATATGTATGTGAATAGTCTAATTACGAACATTCAGATGTCAGTAACGATCAATGGAAAAAGATACCAGCACATCTACAAGATCGATAGAAAGAAATTCAACGAGCTGTGCAACAACTACTTCGAGTCGACTATGGGAGTCATTGACGAGACGCTTGCAAAGGCTGAGCTGGATATCAGTCAAATCAACGATGTTGTATGATCAGAGAACATGCATTTTATTGAATATTAGTTTATCTGCAGCTCATGGTGGGTGGATCGACTCGAATTCCACGAATCAAAGAATTGGTGAGGGAAAAATTCCCCCTTAAAACGAATATCATGAACAACATCAATCCAGACGAGGTTAGGCTGCATGAGAACTCGTTTTCAAAAAGAAAAGATACCTACTTTAGGCCGTTGCAATTGGAGCTACAATTCTTGCTTCACAAATGGATTTTAACAAACCGGTAAGCAAACATATTCATCATTGTATAAATGGGGGTTTTCCATCAAATTTCTATCCCTCTTCAAGGTGAACCTCTCGTCTTAATCTTGAAAAATAATTTTTAATAGAATCTTCGATTTCGAAATTTTAACTTTTATTCTGTGATAATAATTTATGTAAAAAAATAATTCAAATTCAGCTACCAGATGAGCCCTTGCCATCTCGCAACGATATTCCGAACATCGGCAAACAACGCATCTACGTAGCTTCTAACGCGGATTTAAATATGGCTGGAGCACCATCTATATCAAATAATGCAGAACCTACAAGTGAGAATTTGATAATTGATCAAAAATTGAGTTTATTTTCCGTTTAGAAAATGAACAGACAACCGGCAACCCAATTAAGTAAGAATGCTGAATTTCATTAATTACTAATAAATACCTTCAGGATGGAAAATAGAGTTTGTATTGGAATCGATTTGGGAACAACTCGATGCTGTGTGGCGATTGTTGATAATATTGGTAGACCGCAGACAATTTCGAATGATTTGGGTAATTCGAGTAAAAAATAATCAATTTTTTCTTTTAATTTAGGAAACAACATAACGCCTTCGTGGATACTCTACAGCCACGGTGAAGTGAAGGTCGGCCTCGCAGCGATCAACGCTCCGTCAACAGGCAAAAACTTGATCTATGATTCGAAGCGATTGATCGGACGCCAATTCAACGATGACTGCGTTGTCAAAGATCGAGCTGGGTGGTCATTTGACGTCGTGAGGGAAAACATTTCTGGTGAAAAGGTGCATTACGATTTCCCCATAGCTAATGTATCATAAATTTTAGGGAAAGGCAATGATCAAAATAACGGAAAGATACTCGGGTAAAGTTATAGATCGATTAGTTGCACCAGAAGAGGCGTCGAGCGAGTTGCTGAAAGCGATGAAGCAATACGCTAAGGTAGACTCTAAAAATGCGATTCTTATAAAGTAGCACAAATTTCAGTCATATTTGGGAAGCCAAGAAGTGACAGATGCGGCCATAACAGTGCCAGCGTATTTTGATATGCGTCAACGAGAAGCCACTGAACGCGCGGCCCAATATGCCGGTCTCACGAACGTCCGACTTCTCACTGAACCGACGGCTGCGGCAATTGCACTTGCTATGAAAAAACGAGAAACAAGCCGAACTATTTTAATCTACGATCTCGGCGGAGGCACCTTCGATGTATCGATCGGCAGAATCATTAATCAGAAGTTGGAAATTCTAGCCATCGGTGGAGATACACACTTAGGTACTAAAGTAGAAGAATTACATATTTAAACCATAGGATATCTTCAGGTGGTGAAGACTTTGATGAGCTTATCGTCAAGGATTTCATTGCCGACTTCGAGAACAAATACAATATTCCATTCCCTGATGACAAAGTCATGAGGCGAAGATTGAAAAACCAGTGCCGTGAAGCGAAGGAAAATATCATGGGGATTACTTCTGATCTGTCTATTGAGGTAATGAGTCAACCCAATATGGACTTACGACTGATGATTTAGATGACGTTCAACGTCGGTGGTACGAACTATCCTTTCGAGTATAAGATCAACCGCACCAAGTTCAATGCTCTCTGTGAACCAAGCTTTCGCTGTACGATGGCTATCATAGACAATGCCCTTCGAAATGCTAAACTGTCGAAAGATCAAATCGACGATATTGTAAATCAGAATGTTTTTTTTCTGGGTAAAAACGTGGTATTTTAGTTGCTCGTCGGTGGTTCGACGAGAATTCCCCGGATCAGAGAGCTGATTAAAGAAAAGTTCCCTCGGGCGACGATTATCCAAAATGTGAATCCCGATGAAACTATCGCGATCGGCGCTGCCATTTATGCTGCTCAACTTGAAAGAAAGGATAAACCGGTAATCAGTGACCTATTGTATTCCACATCCCTTTTCTCTTTTCCCCTACCACATTCCAATACTTCCTCGCCTATAAGCGGGTGTAGAATACAAAAGACCGTAATTCAGTAAAATTCCAACAAAAAATAGACAAATTGAGTTTAGCCGCCACGTCCGGAAGATGCGAACGACCTCGCTGCGAGCGATTCCAATAATCCCTATGAGGCAGCGTACATGACGCTGGACATTTGTGAGGCCATTCCGCTATCCATCGGCATGGAGTTGTGTGGTGGACTCGTCAAAGTTGTCATCCCACGCGGAACTCCCTATCCAACGACTGTAGGATGATTAACCGACTCTATCATCGACGAATAATTTTTAGATCTCGCAAGAAACCTGTACAGTGATGGACAATCAGCCCCAATTCAGAGCGGATATCTATGAGGGTGAACGAGCACGTACTCGCGATAACATAAAAATCGGCACGATTTTGATGGAAAATCTTACTCCAGCACCACGAGGGAGTACGCACGTCGTAAGTTTTGGGAAAAAAGACTAATGCCGAAATAAATATTGCAGACCGATTTCCATATCGATCACAATGGAATCCTACGTGTTACACACACTGAAAAATGCTCGAACAGGAAGATGACTTTCATGGTCGCTTATGATGGTGCAAGGCGTACCGCAGTAAGTGTTTCATTTGAGATAAAATCATTGATCATCTTCTTCAGACTGACGTTGCTCACTATGTGAGGGATGCGGAGCTCAATCGAGAAGCAGACGAACAATTCCGAAAGGTCTGCGACCTACGTAGGACATGTGAGACCTACGCCCACAATGAGAAGACGCGTATTGCAGCGGACACAAGGGTATTGACAGTTAAAATTTAAATAACCGTAAAATTTTCGATAGAAGCCAGGGGGTTTTATTTTCAGCATCCCTTGGAAGAGGGCTTCAAATGTAACAGGGCCTCAGTTAGAAATTTTATTATAGACATTTTCAGCTTCCTGCTGATAAGCTTGATTCTGCTCAAGCAATCATCAAAGAATATTTAGCCTGGTTAGGCGAATTCCCTGAAGACTACGAAGAAGTTCAGATGAGATTTGAGGAATTTACAAATTCCATTAATTCCATTTTCAATCTTAATGGATCTATAAGTGAGGATTTGATAATTAATAAAAAATCGAGTTTATTTTCATTTTAGAAAATGAACAGACAACTGGCAATCCAATTGAGTAAGAGTGCTGAATTTCATTAATTACTAATAAATACCTTCAGGATGGAAAATAGAGTTTGTATTGGCATCGATTTGGGCACTACATTCTCGTGTGTGGCCATCGTGAATGGAGTGAATAACGACCCAGAGCCTGTTGCTAACAATTTCGGCAACAGAATCACTCCTTCTGTTATTGCATATGATCCGCAAAATTCATCCATTCTCATTGGAGAGGCTGCAGTGAATTCTGGCCTGGATCCAACAAACATCATCTACGATGCAAAACGAATGATCGGCAGACAGGCGAATGACACCAGTGTCGAGAAGGACAAGAAGTTGTGGTCATTCCGTGTTGAGAGCAAGGAGGTATTTATAATATCTATAGTTTGAAAATATTCGTGAATAGCATTAAAGTCTGAACTGATTTTCTAATAATATGATGAATGATAACGAACAATAATTTCATTTCAGGGAAAACCCCATGTCAAATTAATGCATAACGGGAACGAAAGACTTATTCCTCCTGAACAAATTTCATCTGAAGTTCTGAAGGAAATGAAAGCGATTGCTGAAGTGAGAAATTTCGTAGAAATAATATAATTTTGCCTTGCATTATTTAGCGCTTTCTGAACATGAATGTGACCGGCGCAGTTATCACTGTGCCTGCTTATTTCGAACACCGACAGAAGGCTGAAACGATGCGAGCAGCCGAGATTGCAGGGCTAAAGGTGCTCAGACTCATCAATGAGCCCACTGCAGCTGTTATTGCATACATGAACAAAGACAAGAAGGAACTCAATGGAAAGACTGTTATGGTATTTGACTTGGGTGGAGGTAGGAATACTTATTCGGCTTAATTACATAACTTTCTTTCAATGTTCAGTCTTAAGGAGAACAATCGCCAGGGCCCGTACTAAAGTCCCCTCACAACAAGTCAAAAAAGGAGTGAACTTTTCATTGGACTTGTTGCGACTCTGAAAAGAGCATATGCTCACACCAACTTAAAAAATACAAAGAAAACTTAAGAAAATCCGTGCAAATTGATATGAATCTTGTAGCCAAGGATATCAGCTACCAGTAGATATAAAATATTGATAAATTAATTGCCTAATTAAAGATTTAATTGAGTTGTCGCGAACTGTGTCAAAGAGGGAGCAGACTTGGAACGAAGTTTGCATTCAGCGAGTGAGAATGAACTTGTCTTGAAGTGAGCTATCGACAAGTTCGCCACAATTAGAGAATGTGAAAAGTGAGAGAGCAAGCTCATGACAGGGTAGCCAGCACCTCACTTGAAAAGGTGTGGTCTACTCCTGTCATGAGTTTGCTCTCTCATTTTTCATACTCTCTAGTTGCGGCGAACTTGTCAATATCTTCGCCTTCGCTTACAATAATTCGCGATTTTTCTTCCATTTTAGCAAAGTTGTCTTCCTTGACTTTGTCCGCACGAAATGGGCGGAGCTTGCGCTCTCTACTCATAACGAATTCGCTCCATCTTTCTTAAAAGTTCACGACAACTTCGCTTCAATTCTCGCTCCAATTAGTTGCATTGAACTGAACTTGCTGCGAGAGTTGAGTTGAACTGAGGGGGGACTTTAGTACGGGCCCAGAAATCTTTTGCGATTTACCCCCAGTATATTTTCTTTAAAAACCTTCCATCTCTAATCTGCCGTTAACCAAAAATCTCTTAAAACCTACCCCCCATAGATTATTTTCGTATGACAAAAGTGCTCCCTAAGAGTGTCGATGTTT
The DNA here is from genome assembly GCA_964036155.1 of Diploscapter coronatus. Classification (NCBI taxonomy): domain Eukaryota; kingdom Metazoa; phylum Nematoda; class Chromadorea; order Rhabditida; family Rhabditidae; genus Diploscapter; species Diploscapter coronatus. Next base: position 271,728 of record OZ038422.1, on the reverse strand, counting down.
TCAAATTGAAATGTTTGATCTCCAATTTTCTGACAAGCGCCAAATTGAGATGATGGCATGCGATGAAAGATCGATATCGTTATGATGCATAACTTTATCCATCTCGAATCTTTCACGTAGACTTAATGATCAAAAATTTTCAAGTATAGAAAATAAGTTCTAATTTAACTTAAGTCAATCTAATCCAAACTAGCAATAATTCAGTCATTTTTTAGGGACATTCGATGTCTCAATTGTGAAGATCGATAAAGGCATAAAAGTTATTGCCATTGCTGGTCACAATCATATAGGTGCATATCTTCTACTTAACGATAATAATTCTTAAAAAATATTTAGGAGGACAAGATTTCGATGAAATGATCATGGAATACTTCAAAAAGTGCTATAGGGAAAGAAAGAATCGTGACTTTCCTACAAATCGACCGAAACTCCTGAGTCGATTGCGATTGAATTGCCGAGAGGTCAAGCACATCCTGTCTAATCGTGAACAGCCCGCCCCTATCACTGTACAAAATTAGATATTTATTTGGTGAAGCTTTAGGAATTCAGATTGAAGTGAATGAGGACGAGGACTTCACTTGTGAATTGACGAGAGCAAAACTGAACGAGATGATTGAGCCGATGTTGCGCGGCACACTCGACATTGTGGATAAGACAATTCAGCAGGCTGGTATGACAATTAGAAAAATCGACTTGGTGGTAAGATTATCATAATCAAGGTAGTAAATATTTAAAGAAACTTTCTAGCTGCTAATCGGAGGATCAACCAGAATTCCGAGAATGCAGGAATTACTAGCTGAAAAATTCGGACAAGGCAAATTGCGTCATCGTATCAACCCGGACGAAGCAGTAGCCATTGGAGCGACCCTTTTGGCTCATAGCCCTGATGAATATTTGATCGACATTGGAGACAACGTCAACATTCCGAATAGAATGGTGATAAAATATTCACTATACCAAGTAATACAAAATTGATAGATGTGAAATAATTTAGAAAGATAAACATAACGCAAACCCATACATCAGTGGTCCTCGCAATTTCACTAGCGACCTTCTTGCAGTAACTCCATTGTCCATAGGCTTGGAAGCACGAGGAGGCCGCATGCTCACAATTATTCCCAAAGGAACACCATGTCCATGCGAAGTAAGTCTAAGATAACGAATCTCACAATTCACAATCATATTACTTTTAATTATTTTAATGGTTATTTTTAAAATTAATCCACTTCTGATTAACTGTCATTTTGAGACGAAGCATGTAAAGATTATTCAAACTTAAACAGTAAAGGTGAACGAAAATTTTCAAAAATTTATATCAAATTCATTTAAATGATATGTTTCATTTTACAGAATAGGAAGAGAACATGTAAATATTTCAGTTTGAAAAAATGCTGGAAACATACTATGACAATCAATCCTCCATGCATTCTGGAATTTATGAAGGGGAACGAGCGAAAATTGAAAATAATCGCAAATTTGGAGAGATTTGGCTTCAACTAGATAACAAGAATAGAAGAAAAGGATATAAATTAAAGGTTGGAAATATATTATCTATTTATCGATATGATTTTCACAGGTTTTAAACATTGTTCCTAATTTGCTAATTCAGATTGTCTTCAAAATAGATATTAATGGAATTTTGTATGTGACAGAAGAAGAAATCGAAACTGGGAATATCGCAAATATCGAGATAAAATACGATGGAAAACCACAGGACGATCCTGACATTAGGCGGATCGTTGAGGAAGCCAGAGAGCATGAACAGGAGGATGCAAAGTTCACCGAGCTGATTAACAAGAGAGAAGCATTCGAAAACGAAGTTTACAAGAAGAAATGGCACATTGAAGACAATTCTAGAGTAAATTAATACATTTCAAAAATGAATGTATGTCAAATAATATAATTTCAGAACGAAACCGCATTAGACATTGTGAAAAAGTACCTCGATTGGTCTGACAAACTGCCCAATGATATCAGAGAATATGACAAAAAGCTGGCTGAGTTTAATAGGGACATTGCTGAATATTTGTAATTGTTTTGAGAACGAATTAATGAAATTTGGATTTGGAATAATTACGGAATAGCGTAACACGAAAATTATTAAAAGCAATAATGAACTGTTAAAAATTATCAAGAAAAGGAAGCATTTCATCACTTTCACGTTTCGTCATTACACCTTACGCTATTCCGTCATAATGCCGACTTCAAATTGCCTATTTTTATTTTTTAATCAATCACAATATTATATCGGTCAAATGGAGTGAAAGTTTATGTGTCGAAAAAGTAGGGAAAAAGGGCGAGAGATATAAGAAATTGTGTACCACTTTTTTCCATTGTCTCCCACCGATTCTAGTTTCTCAGTGCGCCAGCTTCCCTCTTTGAGCATAGTCGTGACGCGCATTTTTCGCAACGATGCTCTTAACACACGAACTGTCTTATTTCATTTGGTCGATGCAATAATACAATAGCTTCATATATGACAACTAAATTACTGAAAATTAAGATTCAAAATTAATTTTGCAGGGAAAAATGCGTTCAGCGTGCTGCACAGTCCAATGAAAGGGATACGGAAATTGTCGTGAGCGATCTGAAGAATAAGGTTTGATTTCCTCCCATTTTTCCAAAAGTTAAAATATATTGAAAAGTAGCCCTTAATCAGGTCTAGGGAGAACGATCGTCAGAAAGCCCTTGCGATCTATCCCCCCCCCCCCCCCCCCCCCCCGTATATTTTTGTCTGACGAAAGTGTTCCTTAGATCTGTAAGGAGGAAAAACCATCAAGCTCTTTCAAACTTCAATATTTTCAGATAGCAGAAGCAGAAAATAAATCGCAAAGTTCAAATTTGTTTCATGGTAAGTTTATTGCACATATTCTATTTGAAGGGATAATTTTAAAATATTTTAGTCAAACTACTGGGTCGTAATGGAAAGATTTGCAAATTTTCCAGTGTAAACAATCAAATTGAAATTATTGTCGATGAAATTCCCATTAATTCATGGTCGAATGAAATCGCCACCGATGACTCAAAGGTAGCTGACATAAATATTAGCATAGAAATATTGAATCTTGCATTACGACTAAAGGAGTAACTTTAGATTTGTTTCTTTAACTCGTGCTTAAAATCGTTTCAAATTTACGATAAATTGTCTGGAGTATTTATTAAAGGTATAATTTGAAATGTACAAAACGGTTAGAATAATCTAGCATTTCTAATTTTAAGGTCCTTCACCTCCAGAATGGCGTCAACGCGCGTGCATTGTCATCTGGAAGGATAAATTGTTTTACATCGGTGGACTAGACAAAAAATTGAAGCTTGTTTCTCAAATAGACGTATTCTTATATTAGAAATAATAAGTCATAATATATTTTTTAAAATCATTTATTTAGATACTTGAAGATGGCAAATGGACACCTGGGCCAACCCTACCAACAAAGATATCTAATGGAATTGGCATAGTTTGTGATAATCAGCTGTTTGGTTCGTGATTTCAAAATCAATAGATTTTCGAAATTTTTACATACACTAGTTCATTCTAGTAGATTTTAAACAAAAAATAAAATATCACTTGACATTCTGAGTTTTAGTCGTCGATATTTGCGATACTGGGGCTATTTATCAGTTATCTCAAAATGCTCAAGAATGGATTAGTGTCGGTCGAATTGACAACAATCGATGGCTTTCGTCAGCTGCAGTGCTCGACAATAAAATCTACTTTACTACTGAATGGTAATCATATCATAATTCTTTGAAGACAAACAAGATATCCTAAATATTCATGAAAATTTTAGCGAAGTATTCGATCAAAATGCCCCAGAAGGAAAGAGAATCCGGAAAATCGCTAAAATGAACTACGACAGACAGGAACATTCGCTTGTAACCTTACAAGGCAAATTGTATGCCATCGGAGGGTAAAAACTACGCAATTAATCGAATCACGCATACATTATACTAATTCAAGATATCGAACCATTGATAAATTTGGAACTTTGGAATTTTGTAAATTCATTGAAGAATACGACCCAAAAGCGAATAAATGGCGAGAAGTCGGAGAATTTGTGGAGCCAATAGAAAAGCCACGGAAATCAAATGAACTCTCCCCACAAATAAAGGAAATAAGCCCAAGCGAAGGTTCAAAGGTAATTCGTCCATTTGTAAAATCTGATATCATTCGAGAAGTCGAAAAATAGCAAAACCTGGAGATTTAGTCAGTGCTTTGAGCTGTCCGGCGTCATTTTTCTCAGAAAAAAATCTGTTATAATTTTCTTTTTATGCATTATTTTAAAAATATGAATTTACTGAACAATTCTTTAAAATATCTCTAACAATATAATCGGGGAGAATATTTTGTTTAAAATATTATGTAAAATTAAGAAAGGTCGATTTTTGAGTCAATTTTTAGAGGGCTTCGCCGGATAAGGCAAACTGAGAGAAAAGCACTGTGTTAGTAGGATATGAAAGGAAAGAATATTATGAAAAATTAGAGCTTTCAAAATTGAGCAACATATGAAAATTAACAAAATTGGGCAACCCCTGATCCGTTCAACTTTGACTCTCCTTGACATTCATTGTTAGACAAACTCTCTAAATGTAAGACCCGAACAACGGTCAAAGAGGGCTTGCATTGCGACAAAAGTGGCTCTATCGGACTAAGAGTCATATGGATGGATAGGGTTTTGGTTCCTTATCACAAAACAGGGCCGATTGGTCCCGCCTATTTTGCAAAAGCAGAGCGCGGGTAGTCATACTTGAAAATGACCCATTTTGACACCCCACAGGAAGTACAAAGAAAACCTTTGTATTACATCGTTTTTCAAAGACTCAAAAAGAATCACTTTTTGTGATAAGGAACCAAAACCCTGTCCACCCATATGAGACTTAGTTCAGTAAAAGGACTTCTGCACTAATGCAGTCCTTTGCCCGAGTCTTAAATATTTATCAAAACTGTAAGTATGATCAAGGGATTTTCCTTTTTCAATTCTTTACCAATTTGCATGACGCACATTTGATTTCTCTCTTTATGCGCTCTATCTTATAGTAATGCGAAGCGAAGTACAGTATTTGGATGTAAGTGGTTATTTATAAAGCTTTATTGTCGTCTACTCATTGGGAGGGAGTTGGGATAGGAGTCGGTCAAAATATTATGAGATCAAGGCAAGTGCTAGAACCAGATTGGAGGAGATATTAGACTTGGATATCAGAGAAGCGATAGAAAAGACCCCCTTTTTGATAGAATAAAACCTCGCCATATCTTGCGGATCACAACATTTGATTATTCATCACATAAAAAGTAGAAACGTGGACGGAGTGTGAAAAGCACATGTAAAAAGAATAAAGCATTGGCGCCTTCATCACAGAATCGATGCGGAGTAAAATCGAATGTGCCTTGAGTTTGCATTTATTTTAGAACACCTATTTCCATGTTTTTTCTTCTGATATTATATTTTCAAAACTACACATATTTAGATGACTTATATTGGAATCGACTTGGGCACAACATATTCGCGTGTTTCCGTGATTGAAGACAGGCAACCCATTACTATTGTCAATGATGATGGTTATTTTATTTCATAAAAAAATCTAAGTGCCGATTATTTAGACAGACTCAACATTCCTTCAGTAGTCGCATATTGTGAGTCGGAAATTTTAGTTGGTTACTCTGCTTTGAGCTGCAACACAGACCCGTCGAATATTTTATATGGTAAGAAAAATTATATTTCTGAAAAGTTGTGATAAAATTCATTGAAAATTAGATTCAAAACGTTTGATTGGCTGGAAATTTCTGGTTGACCTGCCCGTTGCTGAAAATCGAAATCTTTGGACATTTAACATCGACACGAGAGATGTAAGACATTCAAGATATTCATGATTTTCTTCAAAACGCTAATTTTAGGACTTTTGTGGATATGTGTTGAACAAAAGGAAACCAAATAAACGATTCATAAAGGCAGAAGAAGTTTTGGCGGAAATTTTAAAGAAATTGAAGGCTACAGCCGAAGTAAATAATGATGATTTTATAGTGGAAGCTAAAGACATTTGTTCAGAGATATCTAAATAAACAAGTAACTGGTGCCGTTGTTACAGTACCTGCATTATTCAATTCTGATCAAATTTCTGCAACAAAAAGGGCTGTCGAATTGGCTGGTCTTGAATTGAAATATTTACTACATGAACCTACTGCAGCTGCAATTGCTTACAATCATAAAGCTAAATTAGGAGATTCTAAAATCTTAATCTTCGATTTTGGAGGAGGTAATTAGTTAAAAAATTCGTGCATTCATCATTTGATTTAGGGACTCTTGATATAAGCGTCGTTGAAATAAACAAAGGGAAACTTCGGATAAAAGCTGTAACTGGTGATAGTCACTTAGGTTGGATTTAGAATTGTTAATGAAGAATTTATTATCGGAATTTTAGGAGGTCAAGATTTCGATGGAAGAATAATGAAATACGTAGTCGAAGAATTGAAGAAATCGAACAAATATGACATGTCACAACGGCCAAATTTAATGAAACAATTACGGCGAGCGTGCAAAAAAGCGAAAGAATCACTGTCATTGCAAATGGAACCGTACAATTTTAACGTAAGAAATGTTAATTTTATTGATTTCGGATGAGATTCATATTTTGCAGTTGGATGGTAATGATAATACAAAAGTGAATGTGAAAATTTCGCGATCTAACTTCAACAAACTCTGCAAGGATTTATTCGATAAAGCGATGAAAATGGTTGAAAAGGCTCTACGAGCTGCACAAATCTCAGCAGAACAAATTGATAATGTGGTAATTTTATTATTAGAAAAAACGACTCTGATATGCTTTTCGCTGAATAGAAATATGAGATTTATAGATTCTGGTTGGTGGATCAACTCGAATTCCAAAAATTCAAGAGCTTCTGTCGCATAAATTTGGTCAGACAAAATTGAGATACAATGTCAATCCTGAAGAAGCTGTAGCTCATGGAGCTGCGATTATCGCAAATGCTTTGGAGGTTTGAAAATAAATAACTCATTACTAAAATGGAAGTGATAATTTCAGAAAGGAATCGAAATGCCATTAATTAATAGTACAACAAATGAATTAGCCAGGAATATCAATAATTTGAAAGTTGGTGGAGATAACTCGCATAAAATCGTATTTTACTGTAAGAAATAAGAATAAATTTAGCGGAATAAAAGATTCAATAATTTATTATAATTTAGATTTATATCCAGATAATAATGAGAAATATGAAGGAAGAATAGGATTACTCAATTCATATACCTGCTCAGTTGAAAAGATTGCAAAATTTCATCATTGCTATCTGCCATACCAAGTAGCAGTTATACAGGATAAAGTAAATTCTTATGTTCGTTATTTTGGATAACTTCTCAAATTTCAGATTTTTGCAATTAACGACAGAAATAAATTATTCGAAATATATGACTTGAATACTCGACAAGTTTCAAGAGGTCTTATCGACAAATCCATGAGTGATCGATTCAAAGAATTTTACAGGTCCAGATCCTCCTGAATGGCGTGAATGTGCATCTGTGGCTTATTTCAAGGACAAATTCTATTATTTGGGTGGAAAGCATCCTAAAACAAAGAAAGATACGTATCAAGTTGATGTAAGAAGATCAAGTGAGAGTCCATGAAATAATTTATTCAGGTTTTAACAGATGGAAAATGGCAAACAGGACCTACATTTCCTCTTCCAATTAGTTTTGTTCAAACAATAACATACGATGAAAGTTTATACGGTAACATTATAGCATATTCATTATTGTAATTATGGATATTCAGTTATTGATGGACTTAATAGTCAAAAGATATATCGATTATCAGACGATGAACGGAAATGGATTGAAGTAGGAGAGATTCCAGAGAAACGAATATCTTTCGGAGTCGCACCGCTAAATGGAAAAATTTACATAACTGGAGGATTGAGGTCGCTAATTGTATGATAAATAATGTATTATTATATCTTTAGTGGTTGTAATACATTCAAATCCTGTCTGTGTTTCGACCCCTCAGCTCCAGTTGGCAGTCGAATTTCTCGAATCGCTGATATGAATTATGCAAGATATCGTCATTCTCTTGTTGTTGCGAATGGAAAATTGTATGCAATCGGAGGGTGAGCTGAGATTTTAAATGTCTTTATACGAAATATTTGTTAACTTAGGTTTCAAAATGTTGAGAAAAGAGGCGATAGTTACCATCCGATAAACTTCTGTGATGCCATTGAAGAATACGACCCACAAGCGAATAAATGGCGAGAAGTCGGAGAATTTGTGGAACTAATAAAATCTGGCATAGAAAAATCACGGAAATCAAATGAACTCTCCCCACAAATAAAAAAAATAAACCCAAGAGAAAGTTCGAAGGTAATTCGTCCATTTACAAATATCTGATATCATTCGAGGAGTCGAAAAATCTAGAGATTTAGTTAATGCTTTGAGCTGTCCGGCGTAATTTTTCAGAAAAAAAACTTATTAGCCATTCTTTATTTTAAAAAAATGGATTTGTTAAGAAAGGCTTGGCACAGCTCCAAAATTATTTTCCCGAAAATGGCTCCAAGCAATGTAATCGAGGGTGGGGAATCCGAAAAATGTTCGTACCATTCGAGTCAGCTCGTCGAATTGCATCGTTTGATATGGGTGTTGATAAGTGTTTATGCCTCTGAACGATTTTCGAATTTTCGAGTACGACATTCACTACAGCGTAAACAACGCGTTTCTGAGTTCCGAGACCTCGATTTTCGGATTCTCCACCCTCGATTACATTGTTTGGACCCATTTCCAGAAAATAATTTTGGGACTTTGCTAAGCCTTCATTAACAAATCTCCATTTTTTAAATAAAGAATAGCTAATATAGATGTGTGTATTCATTTATTTTTAAAAGCGCTTGATTGAAATCAAATAAAACTAGATTTTCAGATGTCAGAACCAGTATCAAAACCAGCACCAGAACCTGTAATCGGAATCGAGTTGGGAACAACCCGATGCTGTGTGGCTACAATTGGAAGGAATGGATTGCCTGTAACGATTAAAAATGATCTAGGTATTTCAACTAAATTATATATGAAATGAATATAATATGAATAAATATATAGGTGACAACATAACGCCATCATACGTTTATTATGATGAAAATTTCGTTGCGAAAGTTGGTAGAGCAGCAATGAACACCAGATATCCAGGAAATAGATTAATTTATGGTAAGCAAGATAGTTTGATCATCGATATTTTATCGTGCAGATTCGAAACGATTTATCGGACGGCAAGTTGAGGATAAGGATGTAATGAACGATCGACAAAGATGGTCATTTGAGGTCGTTCGAGGGAATGAAAATGATGAAGTGGATATCACCTATGTGAATTTGTCCAACTCTTCTATATTTAGGGGAAAGCGATGATAAAAATCGGGGACCGTACCTTTGCTCCCGAAGAGGTATCAGCCGAGTTGCTGAAAGCCATGAAGAAATATGCTGAAGTAAGACTTGTTGGCATTTTAGTTATAAAGGTTTCAAAGGTTTTAGAGTCGTCAACTAATGGTTTTTCTTAGAAAATTAAAATTATATTTCTTCATTTCACCAGTTTTACATCATCTTTATTGAATTTTTTTTATTAATCTCTACATATAAGTTGAATTTACAGAATTAGAAATGTTATTGAACGTTTTATATGACTAATGACGAAACACTTATTCAGAATCATTTGTTGGGTCAGTAATAATCGTTGAATTTCAGGCACACTTCTTCGGGAAGGAAGTGAAGGAAGCAGTCATAACGATTCCTGCCTACTTCGATCAGAGACAACGGGCAGCGACTGAAAAAGCCGCCAAGGAGGCTGGATTGGAGGTGCTCAGATTGCTGACAGAGCCAACCGCTGCTGCCATTGCATTTGGAATTAAGATCCGCAATTCTAAAAGAACAATAATGGTCTACGATTTGGGCGGAGGTAAAGATTTTTACCATTAGAAAGTCTTGGTATTATAGATAGGATCTCCAAGTAGGATAGAATGCTAACACTCATTTTGTGATAGAACTGGTGTGCAGAAATATTATAGGGGGTGTGAATAACATTTTTATAAAGAAAAAAAAACAAAACTTTAAGAAATTCTTAATCAAAAAAATCGAATAATTTCAATCTTCAAAATGAGCACATTTTGAAAAACGAACGATTGTTTGTACGGACAGATCGTGTTCTGGTTTTTTCTGTACAGAATCGTTTTATCGAATTAGATAGTCTTTCAAGATATTTTGAATTTGAAGAGTATTTTTCCTTCCCAAATTTTTAATTTCAAACTACTACGTTTCTATCACAAACGCCTTTTGTAAGGAGATGCAGCTTGGGGATTCTAATTATAGAGACCTTACCAGAAACGCTTACTTTTTTTTTCGAACCTCTCTAAATCTTTCCGCTTCGAATACTCTTTCGCTTCTACTGATCAAGCGCATAACTCAAAAATGCGTGTCTCTCGCCATAGGAGTGCGGTGTAGAGTAGGTAGCAAGTTAAATTTTTCACCCTTTCTTGGACTATAAGCGAGAGGTATTTAGAAAAGAGGGTAAAGAGAAGCTTGAAAAAAGTAAATCTTTCTGGAAAACTGGAGTAGTAGCGCATGATTTCTAAAATTATATATCGATTTAAATTACTCCTCATTTTCCAATAAATATTCCTATTTAGGAACCTTCGACGTGACGATTGGAAGAATAGTCGAAGATAAGGGGAAGGATCCAGTTTTGAAGATCTTTGGAGTTGCGGGGCATAGTCATCTTGGTATAATTTTATATTTTTATTATTTAAACTGCTGTATTTAGGCGGTGAAGATTTTGACGAAATAATTGTACGGGATTATATAGAACATTTCGAAGAGAAACATCAGACCGAATTTCCCGATGACAAAAATATCAGGAGAAAATTACTTAATCAATGCAGGGAGGCGAAAGAGAATATGACAGGAACCATGGCTGACCAATTTATAGATGTAATTACATTATATCTTTATGTTGCTCCCCAAGCTTGTTGCTCTCACAAATTAGTAATAGCCAATGACCGACGACAGTCAGCATTCCCGATGAAACTGGCCGGTACTAATTTGTGAGACTGGGCAACTAATATTAAATATGCAGCATACAAAGATCAAGATTTTTAAATTGATATCTTCAATTATCGTGAAAGAATATTATATTAGTAGCACGTTACTCAATGTATAGACTTTATATTTAGATGACTGTAAATGCTGGGAATAAGAAAGTGTCATACAACCATAAGATAAATCGGAAAAGATTTAACGAATTATGCGAAAACTTATTCCAAGGAACGATGGGTGTAGTAGATCAGGCAATTGAAGATGCTCGGAAGGAAATACCGAACATACAAATTGATGACATTGTGAGCAATTCATAAATATTGCATAAAATGGATCATATGGGTGCATCACAATAAAATCTTACTTAATTTATAGTTATTAGTTGGCGGCTCAACACGAATTCCCCGAATAATTGAAATTATCAAGGAAAAGTTTCCAAATGCAAAAATTCTGCACAATGTCAACCCAGATGAAGTAAGGTCGATTTGCTGCTAATAATTTTGAAGTTCACATTTAGGCTGTTGCAATTGGAGCTGCTATTCTAGCTGCACAATTGACTGATTCGAGTTATCAAAATAGAGTCAGTAATACACAATCAAATTCTAAATATCTGTCAGGAGTGGTAGAACTTTGAATTAAAAAATCGATAACGGGATCTTAGTGGAAATTTTAAAGGATCCGAAATCGGAATCGTATATAATATGATCTGACTATCTTAGGTTTTAGATTGAATTCCGAGGATAAAACCTCTCACAACAGAATTGAACATTTGTGAATTGATATCCCGATCATCTATTATACCCATTATAATATTTTTCTCTCGAAGTTCCAAAAATGAATAATCTTTTCAGGAATCAGGGCAACAGCGCACAGTACGGGGCAATCAGTCTGGCCAGACCAACAACCAGAACGACATTTCTATTAAATGTGGAGATTCAAACTGGGACCAGGAAAAGCCATTCATGCGATTGGACATCAGAGAAGCTGTGCCATTGTCGATTGGAATGGAGTTGAGAGGAAAGGCCATCAAGGTTGCCATTGAAAGAGGGACTATATACCCTTATGAAGTGAGATTTTTCAGAAAAAAGAAATATCTAAGTTATAATTTAGACAAGAATACAAACCTTCACAACGGTGAACAATCAGTCGTCTTTCGAGGCTGACATCTATGAAGGAGAGCGAGCGCGCACAGATGCAGAAGGGATGACTAAAATCGGCACGATTATCATGGAGGGTCTCGAAAAGAAACCACGTGGAAATCCTCATACTGTAAGTTATCAATGATAAGAAAATATAGTCAATTTCAGTGATAAAAATTTTAAAAAACGATTTTCAAAATAAAAATTTCCGATATCATTCAAAGTTTTGACCTCTTTATTCCAAAACTGTTACAACGAAAGATCTAAGATTATATTCGAAGAAAGATTGAGATTACTGATTCTGATGAATTATCTAAATTATAATTCCTTCAATTCAGACGATATTTTCCATGGATAATAATGGAATACTAAGTGTAACACATATTGAAGAAAGTTCAGGAAGAGCAGTACACTTGAAACTTAGCTATGGTGGACAAAAGAAAACAGCCGTATAATTTATAATAAAAAATGTTAACAAGAATCTAGTAATTCATTTAGGCTGATATCTCACGCTATGTCGAAGAAGCGAGAATACATAAAGAGGAGGATGAACAATTCCGTAATGCAACTAATGCTAGAAGAAATTTTGAACATTACTTGTATGATAAAATAGATGAGTTTGAAAGGAACAATCAGGTAATTATTAGGAATTTCATCAAAATCCTTGATTTTGTAATAATTCTTGATAAAAATAAATTGCTTTTAAATATATTTTATTATAAAATTAATTTATTTAGATACCACAGAGCAAATTTAACAGTGTAAAGAATCTGGTATACCGATATTTGGCATACTGTGGAGATTTTCCGAATAATGCTGCTGAAATCGAAAGAGAAAAGAATAATTTTAATCGCGAATTGAGCGAATTATTCAAAGATTTAGGAATTTCCTATCCGTAGTTTGATATCATGATTTTATTGAGATAGAATAAATTTTTCCTTAAAATTTTTATTAATGCAACTCATGAATCATCGTTATTGCAATTGCCTACGATTTCCTGAGGCTAGACCTAAATCCGTTCCCTTCGTTGAGAGAAAGCACGAATATGGATAAAGTGCATGACTCATCGTTCAATTTGGTTGGACGCTTTAGAAGATTGACTAGAACTCCTCGTTCGCTCATCGTTCTAATGCCAGTCTTCGGCTGGCTGTTAGAATTTCAATTACCCCTACTATCTTTATTTATAATTTAGCTAAATTTGTGTTAAATTGGTTTAAGATTCGTAATAATTAAATTAAAACTACTATTACTACTTCTGAGAGAATAATTGATATCCTATAAATTGTTGTAATTACCTTAACATCGTTCTATATGATATTAGAAGCGACGAAGCCGGGACAATAAATCTCGAACCTCTGTAATAGTCGTGAAAAGTGAGCACGCAGTATATCAGTATATCTCCATTAGCCACGTTGCCAAAAATTACAGGATAATTACGTGTGGCCCTCCTTACATAGGTAATTACGCGGCTTTGATGATTCGACTATCGCTCTTGAAGTGAAATTGGCTTGAGCCAGTATCGTGTTCGAATGCTAAAAACATGAAAATGCCATTGATTATTTTGCTGATTAGGCAACAATTACTCCAAGTTATCTTGAATTCGATGCCATAATTGGATTGTAAAAACATCAAATTTTCTACAATCTAAAAGAAGAAAGATACATCATATGCGCCAGCCAGTTTTCTGCAGCTATTGCGTATAATTCTAAATTTTCAAAAATGTTATCATTTACTTTGGTTTAGAAAGTTCATGTTATTATTAAGGGTAAAAATACTGATGCTAGATTACATAAAATCATGTAAGTGCGCATTTATAGCTGTATCATATACATAGAAGACCACGAATTTAAAAATTAATCGCTGGATAATGAATGTGCTTATGGATATCATATATGAACAGGCTGTCGGCGAAAATTTTATTGGCCGCGTAATTATCCTGTGATTTTTGGCAACGTGGCTAATGGTGATATACTGATATACTGCGTGCTCACTTTTCACGACTATTACAGAGATCCGAGGTTTATTGTCCCGGCTTCGTCGCTTCTAATATCATATAGGACGATGTTAAGGTAATTAAAACAATTTCTAGAATATCAATTATTCCCCCAGAAGTAGTATAATGATAATAAATTTGGAGGAGACTTTTGTGATTCTGAAGAGAGTTTATATCGATAGAAAAGCAAATTGATTAATCTGAAGTAAGTTTCGAGTTTATTACAAGGTAGAAGTAACTTCGTCTAGCCTAACTCATTTCATCGTCAATCAAAAGTAAGTTTCTCGTTCAACCACTCCGCCGGGATATTTGCGAATTAGATATCGCCGAAGTTCGTCATAGACGAAGATGAGTATCGAGAATGGAAGGGCGCAGAACCACCAGGATATTCTGAAATTAAATCAAGAATATGCCCTCGTTTTATTGCTGATGCCGAAATCTGGGAGATTGAAAATGAGGGGAGAAAGAGTGGATTCTAGGCCAGTCTCTCCTTTTTGCGTACTATTTTTCGATTTTCTAGCCGCTAAAAATAACTGTTGCATCGCTTTGCACGCCTTTCATATTTCGGCATCGACAATACTTCTTATTTGTTCATTATCTTTTCGAATCCTTTATCATTTCATACCTGAGACCATACATCTTTAGTCCTTTATCTAAGCCCGGACTATAGCACATGAACCATGCAAGCACTGTTTCAAACACCAGACCGAAGTTCAGCATCCAATTTGACATGCCCTGAAAATCATCAATAGATTCAACTTTTCTCAAGCGGGCAGTTATTTGTCGAGAATGGAAACATGATGCTCAATGCTCTATTTATACGGCTTTCCAGAATTTTGCACATATCCACAATAATCTCAAGACTATCACTGTATTTAATAAACCTAGAAATGTGTCACATGCAGCGTGCTCTGTTAAGCGAAATCACTATATAAATTTATTCACACCGAACCCCGACAGATGCTACCTGTTGCACGATGGAGTTTCTCCTGGTCTTTGAAATAATCAAATCAGCCCATTGCACAATGACAATCGAAACGAAAAAGGCCGTTTGACATGTGTATTCAAGGATCTTGCGATCATGGTACGTCTGAAATGATAAAAAGAAACATCATTATTATATGTTTATGATTTATGATATCAGATAAGATTTTTTAATCTCATTTTCGAGTTGCTTAACTTTGAACCAAAAAATGAAATTTACTATGGTTTTCGAAATTACTAATTTTTGAAGAAAAGCATTAGTTGCAAAGATAACTCGATATTAGTTCATGATTTATCGGTTTACCCATTCCTGTCCATAAGAATCAGGCAAGCTATTGTAAGCGCGAGAATCCCATTGACTTCGGAGAAAGAACAGATCCATCGGCCAGAATCCGTTTTCAGCCATTATCCAGAAATAGGTGAAGAATCCTGCGGATGCCTAGAGAAATTTAACATTAACTCGATATCATCAACATCCAATATTCTCGTTTTTCGTCATCAATTTTTAAAATCAAAAATAACTAAAAAGTTTTGCAGCAACAATTTACCTGGATCATGCCAATTTGCCTGAAGAGAAAGATACAATAGGGCTAGTGATATTTTTGTGAGACTCAAACTATTTTTGATGGACACATTTTTTCAATATTAGTATGTGCGTTCGGGCAAAAAAATGATCTTAATGAAATTCAGACTTATGGAGAACTTTCGTCAGATTAAAGGTGTGCATTTCCTATTGATTGACAAATAGTCGTCCAACTCATTTCGTGAATATGATGCAATAGCATAAAGTCTGCTGCAAACAATGCGCTAATTCCCGCGCATCAAAAATTCGTGTCATTTACTTCGTCTCAAACAATCGATCGCTGACAATTAGCTATGTATCAAATATCTTTCGCTATATCACAAAGCTCATTAGCCCTACTGTATGAGAAGCTCGTTGACGAGTCGATCTCTTATGGGGTCGCGAGGCGCTCGCTTCATAATGTCCGATTCGGCCTCTTCGTAGGCCAAGGAAATAGCAGGCAGCATATCGGTTCCCAGATCGATGCAGAGAATCGTCACTGTTCCAAGCGGCAGGGGCAGTCCCAAGAGAATGTACGCCAGGAATGGAGTGATTTCAGGGATATCCGATGTTAGCGTGTATGCAATTGTCTTCTTGAGGTTGTCGAAGATCAGTCTTCCCTCCTCCACCCCAACTACAATCGATGCGAAATTATCGTCCAGTAGAATTAGATCAGCAGTCTAAGATAACAAATTTACTCGAAGAATCAGTTTCAAAGAGATTTTTTAGAAACCTTAAGACAATCAAACATTGAATACAGAAAAATTTTCCATCTGACGGTTTTGACTCGCTATAACTCTTTCTTGATATGTTGCAAGTTTTTCCCCAACAGAAAAACTGTCCGCCAGCATTGCGCGATACTGCTCAATGCCGCTGGAAATGCCTGTCGGCACATACAAGCACCGATAAGTAATATTTTGCCGGTCAACGCCTATTGACAAATTGACCCAGCATTAGGCGGCAGTTTTTCTGTTGACAAAGGAAGTTTTTGAAGTGTCCGCCTCCAGTTTGGCTGATTTTTATAACAAATTAGCATTTCATGACACTGATCACGAATCTGAAATCAAAAGGTGCTGATGAGTGAAGATTTGGACGGGGAAACGTGAATATCGTTCTGTGTAATGGGAAAAGGTATATGCCATTCTGTGCAGTAGCGGAAAGCAGAGAAATAATGGATGCTAATTTTTGGTTTCAATTTTTCATGCAAGTTTATGCAATGCAAAGCGATATTCACGTTTACCTGCCCGAACCGTCGTCCGTTAGCAGTACTTTCTGACTTCCGGCTGTGATCAGCGTCATAAAATACTAATTTGTTCTAAAAATCAGCCAAATCAGAAACGAACACTTCAAAAACTTCCCTTGTCAGTTAATATGTTATTTAAGAACATGTACCAGCTTAGACACGTGTGTGCCAGCAATGCCCATTGCCACGCCAATATCGGCCTTCTTCAGTGCGAGCGAGTCATTTACGCCATCGCCTGTAACTGCAACAATCTGTCCCTGCCTCTGGAATCCTTCCACAATCATCAACTTTTGCTGCGGAGATGTACGAGCAAAGACGATTTCCGAGTGGTTTTTGATAATCTTAATTATGCTTCTTAGCGAGTAATAAATCCATGCGAAGTTTCTTACTTCAGCGAGCTGATCCTCATCCATCTCCATCAGTTTGTTGCCATGCACAATTGCAGCTTTGGCATTTTTAGAATTGACTTGTTCAATCGGAATTTTGAGCCTCTTAGAGATATCTTCAATCGTTTCGCTTCCTCTCGAAATGATCCCAACTGATTTGGCGATGGTCTAAAGCTCTGATGGCTAGCTGACTTTAGTTCGTGGCAATTTGGATAACTTTTGCTGTAACGGGATGGTCACCAGTCACCATGACGACTTTGATGCCGGCTGATCGACACTTTGTAACGGCATTGGGCACTGCGGCGCGAGGCGGATCAATCATCGATATGAGGCCTATAGTTTTAGATCAGGGCTTAAAATTTTTGATACTTTTATGACATTGACACCTCAGTGTCAGTGTCAAGAACTTTAAGCCTTGTTTTAGATTGACATATCTTCAACATATAATTGCGAAAACAAGATTCTGATTTTATTATATAGCATATTTTCGGTAGTTCATTCGGTTCTTCCGCAACGAACTCCGGTCTAATGAAATTGCGTAAAAAAGATAAGCCGATGAGGAAAGACAGTTGATTTTCTGCACACTACTCGAGATATTTTTTCATTTTAAAATGGGAAGTATGTGATAAGATAATTCCTATCTTACCAACAAAACGAAATCCTTTCAGAGGAACGTTGATTTCATCGGTGTACGATCCGAACCCTTTGGGAAATTGGAAATTCGACAAGCGGTAGTCGCAAAAGCCGAGCACGCGTTCTCCGTAACTGCACAGCTTATCCAGTGCATGATTGACGTCATTCCTTATTCTGTCCTCGAAGATCACTTCCTTATCGTTCAATAGTATCGTAGAGCAGATTTCGATGATTTTCTCAGGAGCTCCCTTCATCACTAGCAAATACTCGTTCATGCCGCTATGATGAACCGAAATTTGGTACCTATAGATCGCATATGGAATGATACATGAAACACATGATTGATTGATTGATCGATATCGATCGTAGTACTTACTTGTAGCTCGAGCTAAATGGTATCTCAGCTATTTTCGTCCATTTTGTTCTAACATCTGCAATGTCGCCAACCGTCATTTCGGTGAATTTGAGAAGAGCGATTTCTGAGGCATCACCACCGGTACACTCACGCTTCAGAATCGTAACATCCTAATCACATTTTAGATGAATAGTCGCATTTTATAAACGTTTTCAATGATTCTGACCTGTTGTCGTGGTTTGAATTCAGCTCTATTGCACAGGATGGCGATCCTAGTGAGAGCATCGAATGCTGATCCGCTTCCTCGATTCTTTCCAAGTTCCTGTGTTTCCGTCGTATCACATTTCACGATCTTATTATCATACCTGAATTAATTTAGAGAAAAATTACTAATATTTCCTATTCAACATTCACCACAAATGCGACACAGTCATCCTGTTCTGTGTCAAAGTGCCGGTTTTGTCAGAGCAAATCGTTGACGTTGACCCTGAAAAATCCGTCAACATTCAGTATCATTTTCTTTCCTACCAAGAGTTTCTACCGCTTCAAGATTTTTCACGAGACAGTTCTTGTTGGCCATCTTTTTCGCAGTCAACGTTAGACAGACAGTCACTGTCGCAATCAGTCCTTCAGGAACGTTTGACACAATAATACCTGCAAAAATTGATCCTTTCTACTCTTTTGTAATTGTTTCAGACCAATAAGGAATACGACTGCTGTTAGCCAATGATAGCCAAGGATAAATGCGATGAGGAAGAACGTGACGCCTAGGAAAATCGCGATTCCAGTGATAACGAATATGAAGCGGTCAATTTCGCGTGCCAATGGTGTAATTCGTGTCTCGATGTTCGATGCCAAATGAGCAATACGTCCCATCGCCTAAAATTTACATTTTTAATAGTTACCCGATGTTTCTGTAATTATTCGATCCTATTGAAAACGAGTATGATAAGGAGACAATGACAAAATGAATCATCATTTATTTATAGAAAAAAGTAAATGCTGAAAGAAGTTTGGAAAATTTAATTTAAAAGCAAAGCAATCAGATAAACGACTGAACTAACCGTGCTATCGCCAGTGTAAATGACGATTCCTTTGGCAGTGCCTTCAACGGCATGCGTTGAGAAGAATGCGATATTCTTCGTTTCAAATGGAAGCTCGTTTGTGCAGATCGGAGATCGTAATTGCGGTTCAGATTCACCTGTCAGGGACGAATTATCAACCTGGAATGCTGAATATTTTGAGAAATGAGGGAAAGAGTTTGAAATCATAATGACGACTTGTCTTTACCACATAAACTATATCTTTTCCTTCTAACATTAATGAGAAGTATGAAGCCAAATCAAGAATTTAATCGCTCATAATATCTGACCGTATATTCAGCTTTCACATATTTGCTTATAATAAACTATTGATATAGTGATTCACCTTGAATCCGCAGGCAGAGATTATGCGGATGTCAGCTGGAATTCGGTCTCCGCCTCGCACTTCGATAACATCGCCAACAACGAGATCTTCAGCTCGAACTTGTTGCTTCTCGCCGTCACGAATCACTAATGCTGTCTGAAAATTGTTCGATTCAGAGAAGAAAAAAACGTTGATATATTTCAACTGCTATTTTATTCTTGTTTTCCCCAGGAACGAGTACTTTTTCTAGCCTTTTTTCGTTCTCTTCCGGCAATTTCTCGCTTATCGTTCAAGAATGAGCAACAATCTAACTCGCTACCTATTACGCCACGCTACCATAAGAGAAGACTTGCTCCCTTGCACTATGTTCTTGCCCAGCGTAGACTAGAAGGCGCTGAAAGCGGAAAGAGTCTGAGAAGCTCGAAAAAATTTTCAGTTTGTGGGGAAACGATGGTAGATCGATCTCAAAATTTAGATTCCATGTTTTGCAAAGTGCCAAAATTATTATCAAAGGATCTCAAGAAATTCAGTGAAACGGCTATTATAAAATATCTAATCTAATATATTCATTGAGATTTTTAGCGACATTATCGACAGTTACTGACTGTCGGAAGCATATCCTTGAACGAGTCCATGATGATTCCCGATTTTCGCTCCTGGAAATACTGGAAACAGCCAGTAATAATGACTACGGACATAAGGACGACGCCTAGATAGAGATTGTCGCTCGATGGATACTCGATTGTGAAGTAGTCCACAAAATAGGCAAAATAACACAGAAGTGCTCCGATCTGAAATTTGTGGTTAGAATACTACCGATTTTTTCCAATAAGTTTCCTATTTTGAGGTTCTAATGGTGCAAAATTGAACAATTAAATAGTACAGAAAATTTAGTATTGGTTTTGGAGAGAATGGCACAAAATTCTTCGCCTAAATCTTTACCACCTGGCGGCATTTCACAATGTACTCACCCAAAGAAGCATCGCAAACCCGCCGAAGAGGTTCTTGCAAAATTTGACCAATTCGGGCGTCGTTTTCGGCGGTGATAGAACATTCGGGCCATTTATCCGAAGTAATTCTTCTGCTTGTTCACTTCTTAGTCCCTAAATTTGGAGTAAATCTGATCCTAGCTTCAACATATAAATGCTATCTAGAGATTTTCAAGCAATTAGATCAAATAGTGCATTTCGAGAGTTTGATTGTAGCTTATGGATTGAAACATTACCTTGGCTAGATTAGACTGCAATTTGCTGGCAAGTTCATCTAGTGGAATCATATGTTCGGTGATTTGGAATTCGTCCTTCAAGTCGTCGATACTTTCCTTGCTTTTTGCCTTTTTCTTCTTAAACATTTCTTTCCTAAAAATAAATTAATTACCAAATTTATACAAAAAAAAATCGAAATTTTATTAAGGTCTTGAAACTCTACTGACTTTGCATCAAAATCACAAAATATGAATATCGATTACATAAATCAATTTGTAATGAAGATGGAAGTTTCGTTGAAATCAGTACAACGTATTTTGCATTTTCACGATGATTTACGATTAATTTTCGAAAATTGAAGGTGTTGTGATAACACGCAGAGAACCTGTAATGTCGCAAACCGAGTGATTACAGATGGAATTTTGTCTACGAATCTATGATGTTTAGTGATGATGAGAGTAATAAAATTGGTAGAGAGAGAAACATCATTTTGATATAAAAGACAAAGAAAATAAATGATTATCAATTTGCAGACAAACTCATGTTCTATGTTTCACGCGACTATTTTGAGTGGGATTGATTCTATGGAGGAGGGGATTAATGAAAGCAAAGATTTGCCTTTTTGAAGGTACTAATACTGGGCACGCCATAAACATGGATTACTTTCTCCGATTTAAAGTTGAAACACTCGATAAATCGGAGTTTCAAAAGGTTGAGTAACATTTCGTAGCTCTTTACCATCAAGGGATAAAGTCAATAGATTTATTTAGTAGCAAAGTTCTGTGAAAATTGTAATGTTAATGACTGACATTTAAGGCGGAATAAGCGCTGCACAAATTCGAATACACAAAAGGTATGCATTACGTAATATCAGATAGTCGTCAAAGTCATTTCTTGAATCAACGAAATGTCGTCTATTCCTTTGCTAACAACGCGTTAATTTCCGTGCATTGAAATTGCTTCACTTTTATTCTGTCTCAAGTTATCGGTCATTGACAGCATCATATTGCAATAAAAGCATTCGAATATTTCCTAGCTTGCAATAAAAAATCGAGATTAAAAAAATAATTTAAGTGCAAGTAGGGCGTACATATCGTATGTATATGGAACTATCAAATATACCAGGAAAACGTATATTCTGTCGAAAATATAATATTATATATAACTTCTACTTCCTAATTTGGATTCCTTCTACCCAAATATGGATAAAAATAAATTGTATGTAAATTTTGGTCATATTATTTACACAATGTTTCCAATGATCTTTCCAGGCTACTGTTAATGATGAGTTTGACTTCGTTCATTTCTCATCTTGCTTAATTCGATGTTGCTTGTACTCTTACGACGAATTCTTAGACCAGATTCGGGCTCAATTTCTTCAAGCTTGTGCAGTTTTGATCCGCTCTGAATTTGTTCTTTCGTAAATGATATTGTCGGCTGCAAGCCATAGAAGGCAAGCTAATATTGGTGCAGCGAGAGGGAGAGAAAGGTGAATGAATGCGCGATTGCTCGTCACTTTATTCAAAAATTGAGTTGTTTAATTTCTTCGCTTTGTGTTTATTCGGCTCATTTATTTGTTTGTTTTTGCTATCCAAATATCAGGCACGATGGTCGGAAGCTCCCAAATTCAATGGAGAGAACTATCGAAGATGATCGTCAATTTTGCTGTTGAATTCAAATTCGACTTCCTATGATTTTTCATTGTTGGCGACATTCGTTCGACGTGCCATCGGCTTTAGGAGCTTCTGACTATCATATCTGATATTTGGTTGACACAAATTGGCAAAAGTAAATAAACAAACAAATAAATGAGCCGAATAAACACAAAGCGAAGAAATTAAACAACTCAATTTTTGAATAAAGTGATGAGCAATCGCGCATTTGCGCACCTTCCTCTCCCCCTCGCTGCATCAATATTAGCTCGTTTTCTATGGTTTGTAGCTGATAATAATATAAAATTTTAAAAAATCTGAAACTTTCATCCCGTCCTGTTTGCTTCTCACCCCGAACTGAAGCATGTAGTCGTCCTGAATCTCATCGTCTACACCAGATTCCAATCTTATTCGATTTCCAGCAATATTCCTCTTCGGCCGATGTTCTTCCATCTCTTTGAGTTTTCTCTCGAGTAGTTCAGAGAATAGCGAGTAGAGCTGCTCCACATCGGTGCCCCGTTGTTGAGCCTAAACTATTGATTCATTAATTGCTTTCATTTATGGATAAATTCAGGATTCTGTAAAAGTTGTAGCATCTTAACAATAAAACTAGCGTAAGAAGAATTATATAAGTTTTCTTTCCCATAATCTTTGCATTTCACGATTTTATTTGTGGCGTCTGATTCTTGAAGGTGCAAAGCGGAGTATGCCTTTGTGAGTAGAGCCTAATGTCTAATGTGTACAGCGTAGTACAGCGCAACAGAACACCTGCTTGAGCTATTGTTTGCGCTGTTGCATTGTACATCAGGCTCCGCCCACAAATAAATACCCCATTTTGCGTCTCCAAGAGTTGGGCACCTACAATACTATGTTTCTGTGCTTTCCAAATACTAACCTTTCCAAATTGCCGATCTGCAGGAGTCAGTGTCAGGTCGTTGTTCATTGCGGTCTGGATTGGCACTTCGATACTACAAAATGTAAGTTTTATCAGAATGATGTCAACCTTTCAAGATTAAAAATATTTTAAGCGCATTCTCTAAGTGAACAGTTCATAAATGGCGTAATGCTTTTTAGTATTTTATCAAAATCAAAGATGATGCAATTCTTCCGTCTTTGCACAATTATTATTAGTTTTTTTTTAAATAGTATTCTGTCGTTTTTGCATTCGTCCTCTCGTCATTGGACCATTCACAAGTTCAGCTATAGGTGTTAAATAAAAAAAACGTAAAGCATGTATACCAATCGGATTTAAGTGAACGTTAATATGCTCATATTAGTGTAAAATGCTGAAATAGTTAGAAAATATATAATCATAATTGACACGTTTATTGGAGATAATCCAAATAAAAAAGAATAGTAGGTTGACTAAGGTTTAGCTATTCGAGCCTACACTACCCACACCAGAGTATCACATCGAGGTTAGCTTCAAGCGTTACACTCTGCTGTGAGTGGGCTGATCAATTTAGCGTCATGGTTATGCGTCGTGTTTTTCAATAGCCATTCGTACAATAATGAATCGTAGGATGGAACTCTGAATTCAGAAATCATGTGTTTCATCTATTTTTAGCGTTGAATATTTTCCCTTGCCATTATCCCACGATATTTTCATCTTGGTCTTTCATAAATAAGGAATCGAATAATATTGTCGTAAGAGAACAACAAATATAATGTGTAGATCAAGCGATGGTTATTGCATGTTGGATGAAACGAATGACCGAATCTTTGGCTCTGGATGGATACCTTCGAATCCGAGCGACAGCCTTCTGCTTGATGGACTCCTTGCTGGTGGCCATGCTCATCGCATCCTCAAGTGTGATCTTCTCGTAGGCGCGAATGATTCGAGTTGCATCGAACGTCTGCCGCTTCTCGTTTCGCATCAGAATCGGCTTTATGATCTTCGCGTTGAAACGTTCAAAGCTGAAATTTTCATTCTTCATTCTCAGCATCTGCAACCAATGTTGATCTGACCACCGTATGCTCTTGAATCAATTCTTTTGTCTGATGTAAAGCACGTTCAATCGAAATGAATATCTCAAAGTATTGTCAACACGTAAAAAGGTTATTCGATCATAGAGGGGGCGAGAAAATTCTGACAACTATCCACAAAATAATTAATTCAATTAAGAACTAAATCTATAGTTAGAGCGTTTTCCCTGTATACACCAGCTCTCGGTGACCTCTTTTTCGCGCCGCTAATACCTTCTCTATGTGTACTTTCGAAGTATCGACTAAGATTTCAAATGTATAAATTTAAGCTCACCATCAAGTGGCACTTCAAACCGACCTCCTGTATTCCACACCCACTCGATATTTACACTTATTCTTCTTTATTTTTTACTACCGTTCTCCAATACTCACTTCTAAAACTATGCGTGGGTTACAAAAGGCACATCAGACTAAGAGTTCTAATTTTGGGTTGTACCAGGACCGTACTTATTCTTGGTTTTAGATACAGAGAATTGGGAAGCTCGTTCTGATTGTTCATGAACCTTCGAATCCCATTACTTACTCTTCAACAAAAGAATAAGTTCCCCGTTGACCGGCAATATCCTCGACTCCGCTCATCATGTAGTCCAAATATTTCATGTATACGCTTTCGGCCATCGTAGGGATTCTCTCATCTTTGGTTTTGACCTTCAGAAGTCGCACGAGGGGACGAATTGTTATTCCCTAAATCGTTCCGTCATACTGGTAGATAAGATAACTGAATGCTCAAAAATCGAATTTTAGGAATAATAAATCTAAATAACATAAGCCAAGATGTTTTTCTGTGAGAAATCACAGAAAAATGATTGGTGGATGAATAGAGGGATTGGTTAGGACAATATCAGAAGGTGAGTAGGATATTAATTCAAGCACACCTGAAGAAATACGGTGAAGTAGATGACGGCGATGGTGGTCGTGACGAACATCGGCTTTGCAACGATAGATGCCGGAATAGAGGCTGCCAAGCCGAAAGCAATCGCTCCTCTCAAACCGCCATACGATAGAATGAATTGATCCACCTAAATTTGCTAATCCTCCAGTCATTAAGTAATCAGATCACCTTGGAAAACTCCTTACTTTGGTTACCATTACCGAATTTATTCAGCAGAAAGCACTGAACGACAACTCCTAAAATAAAGTAATCTGATTTGAGAGCATTTTCCTTCAATTTTCTACCGATAACTCGATACAATAAGCAAAATACAAGTGTGGAAACAACGAATAGCGTGTCCCAATGATGGTCGCTTGAGATAGTCGATATTCCCAGAAACCTAAATGTGATTTTGGAGATTATTTCTCAATGACATCAAATTTTAATATTTCGTGATTCATCTTACACAACTTTCAATATGATAGAAAGAGCTCAAGAATCGTAATTTTGTATAAAATGTGAAGGTAGAATTTTTTCCGGTCATAAATTTCTTGACTTCATCAGTTTATTCTACGCAGCAAGAATACATCGATGAATCCGGGATAGATTCGATGCAGAGAAACACTTCTTCTCGTTCATAATAGTCAATAACTCACATGAAGATGACAATTTCGGTCGATTGGGCGACCATTTTGGTAAAATATTTGACGGAGTTCGCTGCAGAGTGGCTGATGTTTCCCTTTACGTACATCTTCATAACCATTCCACAGACGGCGATTCTGAAGAACTATTCACATCTTCATTGATAAATTTAGATGATCCTACGCTATGATCGATGATAGGGATATCATTTCCGCAGTCAAATATGCCAGATATGGCAGAGTAAATATGAACACGGGCGCCAGAATGCGTACACCTGTTGTGTATCTGAAATATGAAAAGA
The DNA here is from genome assembly GCA_964036155.1 of Diploscapter coronatus. Classification (NCBI taxonomy): domain Eukaryota; kingdom Metazoa; phylum Nematoda; class Chromadorea; order Rhabditida; family Rhabditidae; genus Diploscapter; species Diploscapter coronatus. The sequence continues at coordinate 245,297 of OZ038422.1, read as the reverse complement.
ACATTTAATAGAGTGCGAATTGGCATTCTACTCCTGGACAAAGGGCCGGTACAAGAACGTAACGGGCACATTTGCATTGGAGGCGTAGCGTTATTCACCAAAATCTTTGGTGAATAACGCTCGCCCTCCTTCCAAATAGCCCCCGTTGACTGGGTAGCGAGTATTTACTTGGTAATGAGACTAGTGATGAATGCAAATGCGATTCCAATGAATGCACCACCGACGGCAACAAGCACGAACGACGCACCTCCTGATGCGTAATCGACCACCTAAATCTTTTATGTAGAATCGATACTTCTGTCGATAAGTGATTCGGATTGTTTGTGGTACGCATTTTTAGCAATTCAAACAACTATGATTGAAAAACTTCTTAACTTGCCGTTAAGTTCTCCGAACCAATCATTGCGAACGATTTGAACATCTGGTAGAGCACCTGAAATTTATAGATTAATCAAATTAAATTTTTTCTCTCACTGATATATAAATTTGCTGCAGTTTTTCAGGCTTCGGTAAAATTTTGCACTTAGAATTTCGGAGTTGTTATGTGTTTTTTTCAAATTTCATGTTGAGAACCAATGTTGTGCAGTATAATATTCAATCAAAGAGCTGGATTATGCCAGATAAATCGAGCCATATTTGGAAAGTGATGTGAGATGGGAAATGCGAACATGAACGAATTATGAATGACGTGATGACGAGAGCTATGATTAGAGAGTTGAAGAAAAAGATAGGACAAGATAAAACTCATTGGAAAATATTGCACAAGTTCTGAACTTATAACGTCATTCAGTATTTTCACTCACTCACATGCGCCCAAAATGTTCCACAACAGTTCAAGCCTATTATTTGATAGTGTATCAGTCAAAGCTATTTTTATTTTAAAAAGAAAATGGTATCTTACCACAGTAACACCATCATTGAATAATGCTTCTCCGAAAACATTGATAAAGAGAAACTCATTGACATTGATTTCCTCAAATACTGCGATAACAGCAACCTAAGATTATAAACGATTAAAAATGGGAATTCATCGTTGTAAGAGTTGACGTTGATTTTTTTTAATTTTAGAAAGAAAAAGGCAAGAAATATTCTGATGTAGCTGGAAATAAAATTTCGATTATATCTTTTTCTTCGAATTCTTTTTTTGTAATATTTGTAGTGCTTTTTTTTAATATAATCCTCTTTTGGTAAATTTATTTTTAATTAATCATAGAAAGATTTCAACATGAATTTTCTGAAAGTCAAAATTGCGTTTTTTCAAAATCAACTATTGAAGTTGTATCACTGATCGATATTTGGTGTATGTAGTTGACATCATCGCCTGATGCCGATCATTTTGATAATAAATTACCCTTAACTTACGGGGTCGACTGCAGAAATCAGCGCTGAGAATACGAAAATTTCGAAGGTAGCAAATTGCATCGAAAACAGTCCATAATTATTCATGACTAACAACGACATACCTGAATTCGAAATTTTATAAGATATTTCTCTTCAAAAATGTTCTTTATTTCAAGACGTTACTGACGGTATTAAATAAAAAAAGAGTTTTCATTGATATGCCATAATTAGCATATTAATGTAGTAAAGGGGAAAAATTTTATAAAAATATTTCAAAGATACAGTCGCAACCAAATATACCAATTGCAAATGTGTTCCACACGGTGCCGATTATGGCAAATAATAGCACTGATCGGAAGCACTCGAACAGTGCTCGATTTGGCATAAAATACCCTAAAATACTCTCAAATTGTCGTGCTTTCATGAATTTTTATCAATAAGATGCATAAATTGACTACGGGTTTGAAAATCTTCCATTCTTGACATAAATACCGAGTGTTTCAAGTAATCTGATCCTATTCGATCATGCCATAAAATCTTATTTCTAAGCAAATTCTATAGGTTTTTTTTTTCCATTAAATGCGCATGGCCGGCATAATTTTGATGGTAGCTTATTTAGGTCGATTACCAAAATTTTCGAGTCAGGTTAACGACTCGAAAAATTAGAATAAACGACCCGAAAAGGTACTATACAAAATTGTATTGTCCTTGTGTATTTAATGCAGAAAATCTCATGGAATTTGGTTAGAAAATAAGATTTTTATGGTATGATCGCATAGGCTCAGATTACTTCAAGCCCTTGTATAACTTCTTCTCATGAATTCCAAAGATGCATATTATTTTTTCAATTGAATTATTTGTAAATCTAATCAATATTAAATTTTCTAATGTCTAACCTGCATCAAAAATTATAGGTGGCAGTAGATAAAGAAAGAAGGTGTGGGAATCAAGTGAATAGTATTGCAGATCTGCATGAGACTCGTGAAGCAACAACCCAAGTAGAATTCCAACGACGATCAACAGAGCCGAGTCTGGGACGAAGTGAGACAGACGAGACACGTTGAACACTAAATAAACAGGATGCCTCAATAAATTGGCGAATTAGAGTTTTCGCAACTTTGTAACTTATAAAAATTGTTCTATCTTTACTGGATTTCTTGATATTATATTATCAACGCGCAAAAAGACGGTTAAACGAGTATAGGGAAATGCAGACGCTTGAAATCCTCATTCATCCCATCGAGGAAATAGCGTGCTATATGAATAGTTGACGAATTTCCTCTGCATTCTTTAGATCGCGATGACCGTGTTTATCGATTTACCAATACCCTATCCTAATAATTCCTTCAAAAATAGTAGCCACACAATTTTTCGAAGAAAAGTGACTATAAAATGGGTAATGAAGAATCCAAGAAAGGGTTGCGAAGTCGTGCAAAATCAAAACCTCTCAATAAGCTAAAAATGCGTAAATTTGGATTTTTCGTTATGCTGCAACATGGAGAAGTAATGTTCAAAGAAAGAGGATTACACTATGATCTCCTAATACGACATCCTATTTCTCCGTGCTTGTCGGTACGAAAAACCCAAATCGCCATCAAATGGGATTTTATCTTGAGCTAATTTTTTTTTTGCATATTTCCATTCGAAAGATTTTTTATAAACAAACCTATTTTGGCAAGAGCAGCGACCACGAGCCACATCGTGATGACATATGGCGCTTGAACAGAGTGAAAGTTGAAGCGGAGCACCTGAATTTGACTGCTGATAATTCAGGATGCGAGTACTTCCCTCTCGTGAATGAGTACTTTCTTTCCAAAGTCTTGAAGTGAGTATCTTTTCCCAAGTGATATTTCTTTCTTCTTTACTTGGAGAAGTGTACTCGTTCGCGGGAGGAAAGTACTCGCAATCGATAATTCATATTATAAAAATTTATTGTATTTTCGTAGTTAAATAAATTCTATGAAGGGCAAACTAATTCCATGTATAGGAAAAACGTTTCGGATTCATGTTTATTTGTTTATTCGATTTAATAGTAAGTTCACTTAAACTATGATAAATATGATTGCTCATTGGTATAATAAGTATGTAAAAATGAATGATAGAAAACCTGAAAACTCATGGTTCCATTTTCATTCTCCTCGATTTGTTCAGCGATCGTTCCATAGCAAAGCAGCAACAGACAGAGTCGCAGATACTGCATTTGATGAACTGAAATGAAAACGTGAATAAAAGTAAGTATTATGACTAGGTATATCGATTGGTTCAATTCAATAACGATAGCGACAACAGCAAACGGTCACAAAAACAATCTATTTGAAACTTGAAATTTTCAGCTTTTCTAACTCACAGCTTCGCGATTTCAACGAAATAGCTTTGTAAAATTGATGCCCAACTAATCTAGGCTCATAGCTTTGCACAATCTCTAAAATGTAATGTTTGAAAAACCCGAATGGCGTCGATAAAATCAATAATAAAGAATGCGAATTCGAATTGTGATGAGACAAACGAGAATGGAAATGGTGAAATGCTTAGTGATGCCGTAAAGATACAGATGTTCAATGTCTGATGCATCTGATCATTTGCTTTCTTCAACTTGTCACTGTGATTAGGTGAAATTAGATCAGTGAATTCGGAAAGAGAGAAAGATGGCATCCATCGAATTGATATGAATGAGAAGGGGCAATTGAAGGAATTCCCGCTTAAAGTTTATTATCATACTCCCATTCTATTTATGCCTAATGTTTAGTCGCCTTCATTTTTATTTTCCAATGCTTTCTGAAAAAAATACATTAATTCTTTTGAAAATGAACTGAAAAAATAATGCAATAGTCTAAAAACTAATTACTCGATCCGAAAACGCTTTACAAAATTGAAAATACCTACTATCTGTGAAATATCCTTTGGTACATTGCTTTTCATTTCAAAATCTGTCATTGTCACGAGCTGGGAATAAGAAAAAAAAAACAATTATTCATGTTCAATAATCGATATTTCAATGCAGAAATAAAATGTGTATTAACATTCCCATGTAGATATTTAAATATCGATCTAGAAAAGAAGTGCTTGGTCTAAAATAGCAGTAATTGGAAGATAAATAGACCGAGGAGACGATTGTCAGAAATCTTATGCGACTTGCCTCTTGCATATTTTCTTACCAGATTTGCGCCTCTATCTTGACATTGACAAAAACCATTTTGTGAAGTGCTGTCATAATGATTTCGCCCATGCGATCTAGCCCATATTAGTTAGTTTTGACTAACAAAGTACTCCCTAGGCGGGAAGTTTCAATATTTCAACCGAAATATGTATAAAAAAAAGTTTCAGAGAAAGAAAAAATAATAACAAAAATATGAATAACTCTTTATAATTGTTATGTTTGAAATAACGACTGAATGATTATGCACTATCATTCTCACGCGTGGGTCTCTACATCTCTACGCCCTCATCTCTAACAATAAATCTGCCTCTGAAAAGGACGACAGGAATTATCAGCATGAACTTTGCATCTCATTTGCACCGTGCATTCAACTTGATGTTCATATATTCATGAAACAACATGGTAAAAAGTTTGCAAGGTGACAAGCAATTGGATCTGTCAACAGATGAAGCATAGAAAGTTAATTATTAAATTAAATTGTTCATTTAAAAATGAATTGTGGAAATTAAAACTAATTTTAGTATTAAATCTGATTTGATTATAAAAATTAAAATTAAAATTCCGAATATGATTTAAATTACATATTTTGCATGGAGAATGATAGTTAGAGCCTCCAAGCTCCGCCCCTTTGCAAAAATGCATTTTTGATAGAAACATGATAGTTTGCAAAGCAAAGATTTAGGAAGGGAGTACCTTTCAAACTCAAAATATCTCAAAAACCCAGTCTAAATCGACGGTAAACCTGATAAAATAGTTCTATGTCAAAAATCAGGTTAAAAAGCGTGTTCATTTTGGATGCTGGATTTTTACGATTTTTCGGTTAGAGAATGTTTTATTTAATTTTTTCTCCACAAAATCCCTATTTACAATTCAGACCACCTTTCTGTTCAAAAAGTTTATCCCAAAACGCGATTTGGTATACCCACTTGGAGGCCCTAGTGAGTTTTTTTCTTTGAAGCTCGAGTTTTAATCACATACTTTTTATCTATTTATTGGCGAAACCTTGTAGAAATTAATATGGTAATAATTGAAATTTTTCTATAATTTCGTATAAGCATATCATGAATAAGTTCCTTCTTTTTAAAAAGAGTAAATGATGAGATCGTCTAAACGTGAATGGTACATATCTCTAGCAATGAGCTGTTCAAATTATAATCCTTGTTTGGTGATGTTTCCTGTACATGGAAATGATAAGCAAATAAATGTGATGAACATTACGAATTTCTTGTGATTACAGTATGATAAATGATACAGAAGAAGCCAAAGTTCTGAGCCGCTTTCACAAACAGATTCGAGCTGTAAAAATGAAAATTCAAGACCGCATGAGTTGAAGCTATAAAAATGAGAGGTTTTTTGTCTTGAAATGTTGAATATTAAAGTTTCATAAAGTTAATACTTTGCAGGTTCTTACGAATTTTTTTCCGAAATATGTTTAGCGGTTCAGATCTTTGGCTAGCACTCTAATATTAATTGATAAAGAGAAAAGTCTTTGATGTTTTCTCATAGATCGTTTATTTTAGACTAGAGGTTTGTATTCAAAGTTCTGGTAGCGTAATTTTTGAGTGAATTTGTGGGCAAGTTGCGAGGCTGATGAATTTGTGACATTTTGAGTGCATCCGAATATGAGGGCAGAGACGATTGAGTCAGACATGATTTGTAGGATGGGGGACGATCCTGAAAGATTCGATCGGTTATGATTGCAGTTCTTTTCAGCTCAAATAATTTGTATCAACTTTATTTGTCATAAGGAAATATTCTACAAATGTCTAATTAGTCCCTCTCGAATTTAGATAAAGATTTTTGTCCTTCTGAAAACATTCCGTGTTGCAGCAAGAGCAGGTAATAAATTCCAGTTAGGAGGGTAAATGATGTGAACAACCATCAGAGTTCAAGAAAGTACAGTGATATCATTGATAACAGAAGGTACTGTAGGTTTAAAGAACAATTACTTGGTACTTTACCATAAATTTTTATATCGTTTCGATTTTCTGCCAACACAACTTTCACTTTACTACAGTAAATAGTTGAATGATTTTGATAAATCACGATACCGCGATGTTACTAAATAAAATAATCAACACATTTAGAAATGTAATAGAGTCTCATTCCACTCCTGACATTCTCATAATTAATACTACGATCAGGGTCAAGAAGAGGTTACGACACCGAAATTTTCGAAGGCCAATCTCAGTTTTGACTTTCCAACATTTAATTGTTTTTTATCCTTGGTATACAAAATGATCGATTTATTGACGCTAACTAACCGTTTGTGGCTTCTGAGGTTGTTCGATGCAGGCATGCAATTCTTCGTCGTTTTTCAGGAGCCGTTTAAAGAGCTGATAGTGAACCTGGATGACGATGGAATAGACGACGAGGAAGAACGGCGCCAGGTAGTAGAGCGATGTGTTCTCACGGATCGCATCCTTGATTTTTCGAGTCACGTAATCGTCGTGTTCAGAGTACTTGTGCTAAAGAATTAACTTTATTATCATGTACAGATTAATGATTACTAATAATAAGTTGCGTGATGTGTGACGAAGTGAACTCGTTATTCATGTAAAGGTTGAATTCGAGAAGAAAATTTGAATGTGAAAAGTATTGTTGATGCCGAAATCTTGGAGATCGAAAATGAGGAAAGAAAGAATGATTTTAGGTCAGTCTCTCTCTCCTTTTCACATGTCATTTCTCGATCTTCTAACCACTAAAAATAACTACCACTTTGCACGTCTCCCAGATTTCGGCATTAATAATAATTTTAAAAATGCAATATTAAGTTACACTTTTCAGAACATTTTTTATTTAGTTACTTTCTTTCACTCTGGAAAAATATCGTACTTTTGAAATTTTCGACTATCTAATTATTTTATTTAACTATTGTCTTTCCTATGAAACTCAAATCTTTCTCAGTGCATTATCTAAAAGTAACCATGAAATGACCTACATCAATGACAGTTAATTGGGAATCGACAAGAGTTGAATTATTGTCGCCTTCCTGATGAACGCTGATTGCGTTGCCGACGACGTAGAGCAAACATGTCCATAGAATGATCTGAAATCACGATTTTTTAAACATTTTTCCCATATTTCACCGAAAAAAAACTCTAAAAAATTCTATAAAGTTTAGTGTTCAGATAGACTAATTTGGACCTGCCTTCCAATTCTGAAAGCAGTTTCATTTCCTTTGTACTCTTCTTTAGAGAATGAAGCAATTGTTTGTCAAGAATCAGCAAGAAACCTCTTACTGATATTCACAATTTTACTCTCATTTAGAGAACAACAAATATTAGATGAGATAAAAGTTTTGAAACTTTATATTCCGAATTATCACTGCTATGTAAATTTTTAAAAATACCTTTGCAATAATATTTGGAATCACCAGCAATGGCATATTGAAGAGGACGCCTTCAATGTTGCAGAATAATAATCCGACATCAATAACGATCAGGATCAGCAAATGCCAGGTGAGATAATAGTGACCAACGCTAAAGACGAAGAGTCCATCTATCATGGCGAGCAAAATTACGGCGCATACTCTCTAAAATGGAATTATTTGCAAACATCGACAATCTACTAAGAGCAGAATGACGAAGTGGTGGGATATATGTGGCTTCGTGTAAACTTCACCATCTATAAATGGAACTAGGCTAGGGTAATATAGAGCCGGTTAGGATAAACTTCCCAAACCCTACTCGATGGTCTGATCATTTACTTAGCTATAATAGTGGATGTAGTTTACAAGAAGCAGATATATGTATTTAGAATTGCAATAAATACCCGCAACTATTCGTTGTCACCGCATAACATATGATGAGGAATAGCATTTTTTTAAAACAACTTAGAATAATCCATTGCATAAAGCATATTGCGTATTGCTGATCAGAAAACTTGCATGTTTGAACATGTTATTAGAGAACGAAATCAGTGAGAAATAGCGTAGGAAATTATAAGTTCGACATACCATCAAATGCAGATATAGCATTTATAAAAATTCAAATTCGACGCGACATGAAAAGATAGTATGCGAAACCGAGAGAACGTTTCCCTAAAATCTCTATCCTCTCCAATTCCTAATACTATTTCTCCAAATCGCATCAAATCCAAATGGCCCCATTTGTCAGGTGTAAACTGGCAGAAAATTAGAATTTCTAAAACTCACTCGCTTGTTTTTCTTCTTCACTATCTGACGTGATGCTTCGAGAGTGGGAGCATTGCTTTGATGCATCAACTAAACACCCGACAAAATCGTCTTCTCGAGGATTTGACTCCTGAAATTTGTCGAATGAATTGACATTGAAATATCGTCACAAAATGAGGAAATAATCAAATAAAATACATAATACAGTATGTTTGGAAGTGTGCGCACTGGTTAAAAATGGATTAATTCGTGATTCATAAGATGAGTTATTCAAATCATTTCATAGAAATACATAAGCCGAAAAATTATAGAATTATGATGCTAGTCAAATAATTGAGAGAAAAAAAACTCCAAATCTAATTACGATCTATAAGATATAAAAGAATAAGAAAAAATGTAAAGTATTATGAGACCTCCAAAATTTCGCGCACCATTGCCTATTTCAATGTAAGCACATACACGAATCTATGATACTGCCATAGCTTCACTTTCTATAAATTATTCTACGGGAATGATATGTTGAGTATAAAGAAAACTGATGTTTATGGGCGGAGTATACACCTGGAGAAGTTGAATATCATCGTTGCTCATTGAATTTTCATCATGACATTTCTTCGCTCTTTGCAAATCGTTCTATCTTTCTCACGTCACTTTTCGGAAATGAGGCGAACCATCTCAGAGTTTGCAGCAAGAAAGAACGCGTTAGGTCGAATTTCGACCAAATTTGGTCCACAAGAGAATGATATCACTCTGGTGCGATCGTGCAAGAGTCTCTGATTGTTGTTCGTTCAGAAAACGGTAGTGATACAGTCGCACAAAACGTCTAACATCATTCCTCCCCTCCACACTATTTTATCGTTATAAAGAGTGAAAAGCAGAGAGTACAGTGACGTCGAATGAGTGATGAACCTATTGTGTTGTTAGATGGAAGAAAAAACGGTAAAATAATGAGCAGGACTATTTCGAGGAAAACATCCTAACAAACTCGTCATTTGACTAGCAGAGAGAAATGATTGAGAAATAGTGTCATGAAAATAATTCATAAAATAACCAACCGAAAAACGTAACAAAATTGTTCATATAGCTGCGGTAACTTGGAGGTTGTAAATAAGCTAATTGTTTCCAAGTTTAGTCTGGATTGATGATAAATTCTAATATTTCAAGAAAATGACATTGCGGTGTCATTAGAAGGTCGATACTGAGTTCTATATAATAAAGAAGAGAGGAAGGGTTTGACTAATTCGAGGAATGAATGTTCTAGTCAGAGAACTGACTATTCAACTCGCATGTCGTTTGAAAAGAAATAGGATAATTCTAGTGGTGAATTAAAAATATGCCTCTCCAGTTCAGATCAGCAAAATTGTTGACAATATTATTTTCAATATCCAGAACTATTTATTCGGTATCGAGGATTTTTCAACCTTCATACTTACTTTTTCAGAATGGAAATATTCAATTTCGAAAATTAAAAATCATAATTCATGAATATCAATTTAAAAATTTGTCATTTAGTTTTGCAGTAAATATTGAATTTCCATCTATTAACATTCAGAGTTTTATTTCAGCATGATTAAAGTCATAGAATGCAGAAGGAAACGAATCTCATTGTAGGATTGTAGACACAGATGGGAGTGTTTTATGCCTTCTCACTTTGCCAAAGCTATCTCTTAAATTATCAAATAACAATAACTTTTGCTAAAGTAAGATATTATCTATTTAAACAAATAATTTACGGATAAAGATGATCTATTTACTTGAAAGATAAACAATAAGAATCTAGAATCTATCAACAAATATTTATTCAAAGAAAATAACTGAATGCAATAATTGGGAAGATCATTGTAATGTAAGCGTACATATCATTGAATTTAAAAGCTAAATGTAAAACACATAACCGAATTTTGCACTAAAATAAAGTCAATGTTCGTCCTCTATCACTTTAGAATAATAGTGCGCATAACGCGCTTTATTAGAGAACATTTGAAAATCTCAAATTTTACAAAAACATAACTTGGAAACTGAGAAGTGACGGAATAACGTGAAGACGCGAGCTATCTTTCCCCACATTATTTTTCTCTACTTTTTCACCCTCGCCTATCCCTAATTATAGACCACGTCCTCACATCATCACATCATTTCAACAATTGTTACATATCTATGAGAATCATTTTGTCATGATTTGATTCATAATTTCTAACGTTTTCTGAATATGTTATTTGAGGATTCCATATTTCTCATCTTAGGTAGTACCTATCATTCACGCATAAATTTTGAGAGATAACCGGCAAATTCTATCTGATGTAATGACTTAACTACATGAAGATGAGGATAGTTATGTGTGTGAGGTTACACGTATGTCGTCGTTATGTCATCACAACAAATAATTATGCATTGCCAAGTGAAACAACGCAGATATAATAGACAAAATGAATAGTAAATTTTGAGACGAATAATAATTACGAATATTTCACAACAGCATAAAAATATTCACAGAACGAATAAAATGTTTGCTATGGCCAGAAGAAAATATGGCGAATTAAAGTTTTAGGACTAGTTATATCTTTGATAAGTGAAATCGAGAATTAAACGATGCATTATTAATTTCATAAAATTAAGCTGAAATTTTCCTCTATGAAAGGTGCATCACACGTTGAATCTTTGGATTCATACAAAAGAAGTGATTTTTGAGAAAATTTTGTGAAACGACTTCCCGTGATTTGAGAAATTAATTTAAAAGCAAAGTTTCATTATATGATTGGGTAGCGCTGACAAAGTCCAGGAGGTGATCCTTTTTGGCAGCCTTGATGAACTCCAGCGTGTTGGCGTAGACGCCACCCACGATAAAGAAGATCCCCAAACTCACCATCGCCACGTTGCGGATCACTTTGAGCGAGCGACAGAACGGTGAGTCAGCCTTCTAAACTCAGAAATCGTTAAGCAACAGCTATTATGGAATGGGAAGAGATAAATGCTGCATACTTTTTGCAATTTTTCTCCCCAAGCCCCGCCCCTCTATTTCTTTTCGCTTTTCTCGGAAGACGAAAAGAAAACAAGAGCGAGGAGAAAGAAAATAACGAAGGAAAAGAAAGGCGGGGTGCGTGCAAAAGCAAATCGCAAAGGGTATGCAATATCTACCTCTTCATATTCCATAATATATTATTGATTGAAGAGAACGTTGATATTCAAAAACTGCGCTATTCGTCTCGTTTCTCTTCTATGCAACTCACTATTTCGCTCTAACTTCGATTTCTAATCGCTGCACGAATATCGACTTTCTCGCCAATCAACGATACCTTCCAATCATCCCAGAAGCAGATCAGTTCGAAGATTGGTGGATAGATGAGAGCGCAGAGAGTTCCGGTTGTGACACCCACCAGGGAGCACATGATATCGAGATGGGGCACGATGAGCACCATCAGATACGTGACGAACACGAAGAAGATGCGGAACAGCTAATGTCGTCCGATTTATAATTGGTCAACAACGATTTCTCTCCTACCTTAGCTGCAACCTTGATCGGGAATCGTGGGAATATTTTTCCGAACTTGGTCTTGAAGCCATTCTCGAACAAGTCGAATATGACATACATCGCCATACCGTTGCCCAAAATTGACTGCATGATCAAGCAAATCGTCACGGTGTTATAGAATCTAAAATCATAACTATTTCTTAATTTCACAGAGATATAGCACGAAAATTTGAGAATTCGTTAAGTTCAGGGTTCTAACAGCTCGGCCCATATTTTACGGGCCGGGCTGGGGAAAATTGAAAATCTAACGAGCCGAGCCGAAAATTCTCGACCTGTTTAGAACTCTAATTAAGTCGTCATTTTTCAATGAAAGTTTTCTTGCACATTTATGTTTATGGTACACAAATGTTACGCTTTTAATAATTAGCAAATCCTACCCGTCATTTGGCACATTTTCGGTGATCGTCACTCCAGTCTCAGCTCCATACGTTGTGTACCCGATGAAGCCTAGGAACTGCATGAAGAGTGAGCAAATTCCGAACGTGATGGTCAGAATTCCGCATGGAGCGAGGAAAGCTTCGTGGTTGCGCACCTTGTTTTCGACTGGAAGAACCTGAATTTGGCATTTTCTATCATCTGATCAGATTGTGGTCAGCTTTACCATAGTCTGCCCCTCAAAGGCGTAGATCAATTGGCCGATCATGAAGAGGAACTCAGTGAACGACGTGTAGGGCGGCAATTCAGTCCAGTGATTGGGCTGTCTAAAGAATTATTTTGCTTAAACTTTGATAGTTGCCATTGTCAATGACCGGCTACATGAAACAGAATAGACGCTGCACAAATTCGAATACGCAAAAAGTGTGTATTGCGTAATATCACGCAGTCGTCAAACTCTTTATTTGAACCGACGAAATGTCATTTTATTCGTTTGCAAACAACGCGCTAATTTTCATTCATCAAATTTTGTTCCCTTTTGTCTCAAGTAATCGGCTATTGACAATAACGCTTCATTTTTTTTAAATAGCTATTTTGCACTTGACGATATTATGTACTTTTACTATCTTTACACCACATTTCTACGCCTACACTATTATTTATGAATCAGAAGAAATTTAATAGAATTAGACAGAATAAAAGAAATAGGATAAGTAGCTGGAGAAATGAGATATGAAGACTACTCACCTGACTGTATATTGGATGATAACTGCAGCGCCAACGGCAAGGAACACGGTGGACACCATCGCGAAGAAATAGATGACGCGCATGTTGGTGAAGCAGTTCGTGACGAGGATCGTCGACAGAGTGATCGAAGCGAAGATGATCATCTGATGGTGCTTTTCGCCGCCGATCAAGTGGCCGAACAGATGCGTCTGAAGGTTCAATATGATTAATGAGAGCATGCTGAATGATTGATTTCAGTCAGTTGAATATTTGCAATATATGGGTAGCGGTCACTGCGCACCAAAATCTTTGGTGCAGTGACATACACTCCAATATATCATGCCGTGAATTGTAGTCTTGATAGATTTGATGGATAGCATTTGGATCTTCATTCTCGATATTTTTTTCTAAGTAAACTTCATGATATGAAGAATCAAATTGCCAAGAAAATAGTTTCGATTTGGTACTTCAATGGTCGGTTAGATGAAGCATGAACAAGCTGTTCAGCCACTCCAAATTGACCTACCAGGTTCTCAGAGATAAACAATATCGCGACAGCGCACATTCCCAATTGATACAAAAGGATTGTCATGTCGACGATTATCCTAAAATTTGTCTATTTTTAAACAAATATCGATTTTCTCTAAATTACATCACAAGCTTGCTGTGGTTGCGTAGCCATTTGATGTCTGACATTTCACAGATGCGCTTAGAAAAATGACCATAATTCAGCGCTTCACGTCCGACTCTAAACAATTACTGATATTTCGAAAGATTCAAAAATATCAACTTTTTCGCGATATGCTGACTGCTCTTGACTAGAATAAAAGCAGAGTAATAATTGAGAGATCCGATGACAATCGACATGACAAAGGTGGCCTAAATAAATAGATTTTCCGAGTCATGCTACAAATGAAGAAACTTACCCACAGTCCACCGCATTTCCAGGCATATGGCAATGAGAATACACCAGCATTGAACATCGATTTGGACAGTGTTATGATTGCCCGAGAATCGCTGAAATCATTATTGATTTGATCAAATAATAATGATAATCGAAATTATCGATCCGACTCACGATAGGGTATTTTTCTTTTCGTCCTTTCCATCCGCCTTGGAAGATCCATTCTCGGTCGATGGTGTCTTTTCCTTAAGCTCAACACTCGACCAATTTCCTTTCACCGGTGCTTTCTCGGTGTCCGAAACGAAAATATCAACCATCCGTAGAAATTATTCTGAAATATTTGAATTCTTCTCGTTTTTCCTAATCTAAATTCGACACTAGACCTCTAAAGATTTCAGATTAACTGATAAGAGATATGTATGCAAATTATGCCAGTTAATCCTCCAATTTTGTAAAGAAGAAAAGGAATTGCTATGAAGGTTCGAAAATGAGAATGTTTTGATCAACATCTTATCAGAAACAAGTCACGGACGACATCGATATAATTTGCCATAAAATAGGGAAGGAAGTGAAAAGCAGCATCAATTGGATACTGTATCAAAGACAAAGAGAAAGGAATCGAGGAAATTAATCTAAAATTCCTCTAACTAGCTGACAATCAACCGACAAACTGGAATTAGTTTAAACAAGCTTCGGCAGCGTTAGTGGTTTATAAAGACGTTAACTCCGCCCAACAGCGACATGTGGATGAATCCTCCGTTTTAAGGTAAAGGACCGGAAGTCACGCCCATTTTGCGCTAAGTACAGTGCAGGACAACGGTAAATATTTGTAAGACAGCGGTTAATTGCTTCGGTCTTTTGGGATCAAATTGTAAGATTTTCTGTTGACGGACCCCAGTACTTCATCCAACATATGATGATGTCCGCGTTAATAGGTGCTAGTTATGAATAGAGAACTATTCTCTGATTTGAAACATTCCTAAAGACCTGTCTGAATAGATTGGTCGAATGAATATTGGTAGATGACCATTTTTGCAAGAAATCGAGCCCCCATGATAATTTTACTCGAACGAAAATTATGTAGTAGAAAGAGAACTTGATCTAGCCACTAAAATCCCAATTTATCGTGATATTGATTGATTGAAGTGTTCGAATTTCAAAGGGTCTGCTTGAAAGCTGTGGATTAGAGATTGACTACAAAGATTGTTTATTTCAAAAGGAATTTCATATGATCGATTAGCTTTGAAAAACTGAATTGATTGGTCATGAGTGTTCTTGGTTCCAAACGTTTTAACCAGATAAAAATTTGATAAAACAATATCCTAACGCACATATGATTTGAATATGAGTATTAGATGATAAAAACAAGGAAAATTTCCGGATAGAAATCTTTAGCCAAATGGATTTTCAATTTTGCCCTCGCGTACTGTAGTAGTTGGTAAATCACAACTATAAATACATATGTTCAAACGCACTTGTATTCTTGCTTCTTAGGCTCTAAATGAGTTGAAATTAGATTATCGTTAACTCTTTTATCGTTTCAATTTCTATTTAATTGACATTGAGAAATTGAAAGAGCGAAAGCTGTAAGCTAGGAGAGAAAAATCTCTTTTTATCGAATGATCCGATTAGACGTCAATGAGCCATGATGGTACTCCCTGCATGTGATCAGGCAGTTCGTTCAAATATTGTTTCGCATCATTCCAATTACGATCTGTACCCTCTCACTTTACTCAGTAGCTTATCGAAGTTCCAACAGCGCATTTAAAATGCATTGCCAAATTTGTCGATAAATCGTATTGGTTACATCATGGTTATGCTTGCCTGAGAAAATACAACTCTGTTCGTGACAATTCTTCACTAAATTCAGTCTCAAATTTCGGTCTGGGGTTTTCAAGTCTCAAAGTCGCTTCTATTTTGCCAAAGTTTGTCCAATTTTCTAATTGCTATTTAATTTTCAACAATGAATTTATCTAAAATCATTGATGATGCTGATTTTACGCATTATAGCTAATAAAAATTACATTATGCACGCTGAATATTCAATAAATTAAAAATATATGGAGCATTGGGCACTTGAAAGCCGTAAGCCTCGAGCCACATTAACTATAATAAATAGACTGGGAAGGATACCCTACACAAGCCATGCTCTACATATTGTGTATAGCTTGTTGGAAACGAGAGTTTGTAGTTTCCAGATAGCAAACAGTTTACGTGAAAATACGGCTCATTTTAGTTACCACCTCTTTTGAGAAATATTATGGAGAAGAGAAAGAAGAGGGTGGTAACTAAAAGGGGCCTGAAAATACAACGCTTTACCTTACTTTATCCGATAAGGTTCAGAATCATTTCTGACGTCGATGCCCATATCTAAATGTAGCAACAATTATGTTTTAAAATATTCTTGAGAAAATCAAAACGATGCAAATCGAAATTGCCAGATGAAATGATTTTAAAAAATATTTAGAACTGCGATTTTAAATCAGTAATTCCAACACATTCTCAAAATTGTTCTAAATCACATCATCGTATGGTAAGATATCCTCGAAATTTTATCGGTTTTTCCTTAGCAAGCTATTTCAATTAAAAACTCCGGATTTTTCAAGATGTCTTCCATTAATTGAACGTTACTGTGATTTCTTCCTCACTACTTCAAATTCCTCACATTGCATTTTCAATTCTTTGTCCTTCTTTGCAAATGACGATTGTGGTATGAGGGTCACAAATTGGCATTTTTCCTATACCGTCATTTCCATCATCTCAAAATACAGTATACAGTATGCCATTTTATGGCTTTCAATACTGCGTTAACGTACTGTCGTCTGATAGTTCAAAAAGAAAAGTTGACACTACGAGTTCATGAACTAATTGTAAAATATATTTTCGAAAATTATTCGGAAAGATGGTACAAGAAGTGACAAAATGTTGAAACGTGCAGTTTAAATGCTTTTTTTTCAATACATTGCATTAATGAATTGCAATAAATGATAGTTACTTTTCGGGAAAAAAGTAAAATTAAGAATTTTCTAGGCTGAAAGAATCGAAAAAAAATCAATCGCTCGAAATAAATACATATTCACAAATGAAATATTGCCTGTGCACGGTTGTGCGAAATAGTATTCTAACCTTATTTTTTGTACAGTGCCATTTCATCAGGCTTATCGCCGAATAAGATGGTGCTATTTGATATATAGCGGCTTTTTAGGGTATTTCCTTCTCGAATTTTTGGTTTAAAACTGTCATGTTTCTATCAAAAATGCATTTTTGCAGAGACGGAACTTGGGGATCCTAACTATATGCAGAGAAATTTTGAGATATCAGCATTAATGAAGACAAAATTCGTTCATACATGATAATGAAATATATTTCAAAGAAATTTCATCATTTATCACTCAAAAATTTCTTCATTTTGAAGCGTCAACTAATGTGATTAATTTAAAAAAAAAAAATGAAAAATTATAAACAGTTTTTCTCTAACATAAAGTTTGTCATGATGAAAGGAGTAAATTTTCACAAAACTATCCTAAACGAATAACGAGAATTTATGAGATAAATTATAAAATTGGGCTAGAACTACCATAACAGCTCAGATAATACTCATTGAGGATATTTACGGAAATTGCTTTCTTATCTGGCGTGACCTGCTGATTAATTTCGATTGAAAGCAACGAATCCAATGATATATATGAAATGTGTTGATGTGTTGATGCATATGTGGTTTAGGTCGTTTTTATTGTCGAAAATGGCCGAGTAATTTTAGCTCGCTGCACGTCATGCATCGTCAGCCGTGCAAAGATCGGTCAAGATCGGTCGAGGGCGTCTAATGATGTATGCGGGCGCGATGTGTGCTTCCCCATTTCGGTCCGTTTCAATGACCAGTTTCTCTTTGGTACAGGGTGCGTCAAAAGTTTCGAGACATTTTGGAAATTTTGTTACATAAACCTATGAATTCACATAATCATGAACTACGAAAATTGTCGAAAATAGGGCCTATTTAGCTTATTTTGCATAATTCTTTCCATAAGATTAATATTTCAGAAATTCCTCAAAACAAGAGAGAACTGTTTTTATTCTATTTCTCTAACTATATGCTCTCTTGTCTCTTTTCCCCATTTTCCCTCAGGCAACAGGCTGAGAACAATTTAATCGCTCAACCTACATATCTGCAAATCGTTGATTTTACTTTTTATTTTTGATTTGCTAATTTCCATTTTAGAGGTTTAATTACCCAAGTTTTAAATAAATAAATTGGTATTCCATTACCAGTCTATACAACTGCCTGATTTCCGCCACACTTGATTTACCACGCAGTCTACTTTCCAAATATTTCAAAAAATGTTTGACTAATTTTGAAAAGAAATCTTCTGAGGGTTTTATGGCATTGTTTCAGTTCGGAAATTTTAAATCTCCAACTCCTAGACTACTATTCAATAGTAGCATTAAGATGCAAATGTTTCCAAACTCTAGACGCACTACTATATAAACGTGAAAAACAGGTCTTGTCTGCTGCTTTCTGCAAGTGGTGAAGAACAAGGTAAATTGTGTTCTCTAATTGGAGTGATGTGATTGAACTCTCGATCTGTTGGCGTGTGCGCCACCGCAATCATCATAGATGCATTCGCACAGAGCATCGAAATGTGAAACCTTGCATCCCATCCCCCGATCAATCAGGGAACACCGTTTCACAAAAATTAACAATTTTTACTCCAGAAAATAATTTGATGTAATATCTTGTCATATACAATATGATCAAGTGTGTGAAAGAGAAGAAAAATGAATGAAAAGAAGCGTTGAGGCATGGGGAATTTGGGTTAGTGGTTTTATCATGCTTTTCGGTTATTAGTCATCTTGGAAGACAATAATTATAAATTGAAAATACCTAAGAATTTATTGATCTATCAATTGGGAAGATCTCCGATTGACCATGCTTTTCTCGCTGAATCAAGCAAGGACTGAAGAATGAGAGAAAAAAGAGATAGCTTGAACGGGAAAGGGAGCATACGAAAATTACATCGCGAACTAGTGTGGCAAAAGATAAAATAAAGTATAAAAGTATGCCTGTTGGAATATCAAAAGTGTTCAGTTTGACCACGATATTTAGCTTTGAAAACACGAACTTCAATTGAAGCCTAAGTACAAATTTTCTCTAACTTCTTGATGTGAGTTAAACTGGCGAGATAACCTCGTTAGCCTCGCGCAATTTTTATGATAGAGTATATCATTTTTGACACGTAAACTAACAAGATTATGATAATGTTAGTCCTTTTCAAGTTACATATGACAAAAAGCTTGGAAAATAGAGCTTCTGAAAAAATAAGAGAATATAGATGCTTTCTTAAAATAAACGATATCCATGACATTCGAACATGTAAAATTCTGCAACGACAAACTAATGATAAGTCGATTCTTTTCTTCATGTGTCATTTTTGTCCTTTTCATGTGTTCATTGAGCTTCATCATAGCGAAAAATGAAAGAAAACTGTATTTCTCCAAAATTATCGTCCAGAAAAGGTATTTATTTTTCTTTAATACCTTATTTTCTGAAAAAAAAAGATCCTTATCCTAATAAATGTAAGGAAAGAAACCATAAATCAGCCCACATTTGATGCAACCTTCTTACAAAGAACTGATGATTGAACTTTCCGATTTCAAAAATGATGTGTGTAGTTGGTTATTGATGTGATAGGTAAAAATGTCTCGCGTACATTCCACACAAAAGTACAGTGGTCTTTCTGCATCCAAGTAGTTTTTACTGCACTTCAATGAATGATGGTAGATTTTCTACGAATTTCTGCTGTCTTACTGTCGCTCAAAGATAATTTTAAGAAATAATGATAAGGAAATGTTTTTTTCAGGGACAACAAAATCAGGTAATATCTTTCCTGTTTAAGTAATTTCTTCTCAACACTAATTGTAATAGATGCGGAAAAGTGATAAAAAAATGCGAATATTTTTTATAGAAAATTCGTTAAAAATTTTATGTCTTGGAAGAAATTAATTCGTCGATTAATTTAAAAAAAAATTTCGATTAAGGTTTCAAATTGAAAAAAGATAGCTCATGTCCGAACGTCATCCCGTCATTCCTGTCATTTCTCAGCTGCCGTCCCACGATGGTCTCTTGTATTTGTTACTAGCTATTCTTCTTTTCCCTATACTCCCTACCTTAAAATTTAATGAAAAATACAAGAAGCCTCTTCTGATCGTGGAAAGTTCAGTATTAGTGTTAGTGTAGGAAGGGGTCATCAACAGTCTCTTCTCGTAAAAAAAGTCTCGTCAACGTTTTCTGCAGAAAACCTGAATTACTGACTATGACGTGCTGAAAATGTAGAGTTTTATTTTCTCTTATCTTTAGAACTGAACAGCATTCAAAGTATGACATTGAATCATTTGATTAATGACTAATTTTTTACTAAATTTTATTGCTCATGCATTCGAGGAATAAAAAGAGCATATCGACAAATGAACTTAATTATTAATATGTGATAGGTAAGAATATAACCGTGTGCAAATTTCTCAATCACGTCGTCCCCAACAGGCGACGCGCGAAGGCTGCATTTATATTTATTCTATTTTGAGGTGATGAATTTATATTCAAACCTATTAGAGCTAATACGCAACGATCAACTTGGCAACTTGGACTTGTCGTCACGAAATCCCCAGCTTTACTTTCGGAGATTATCATTTTATTTAAAATAAATTAAGGCAGAACAGATGTCTGATGTTGAAGAGTGGTGGAGCAGATTTATTGCCGCCGATGGAGTTGTTGTTGCTGAAGTCGTTCATCTCTAGTCGATCGACGCAAGGCGACGTGATCGAGTGAAATGTTGTGATAAATTGCAAGACTTCCTATTTACAATCATTGGACAAACCTGTTATTGCCACTAAAAGACGAGAGAAATAAGTAGGACTGGTGGTGTTTGCACGCAAAGCAAAAATCACTGATGCGATGGAAAGGCCGTACCGAGATGAAATCATTCCTTTCTTACCGTACTTTTTGGTACAAAATATCTGCTATTCACGAGTTTCATTAGCAGGTTAGGAAATTTGGGGGCGGCCCAAAAACGAGTGTCTAAAAATTGTGCAACTAAGTCTTTAAAGTCCATGACGTGATCGAATGGGACGATTTAAATGCTAGTTTAAACTCATGATTTTACACTCTGATCTACTGCAAAGCACATCACACAATCTCCTTTTAAACCTTAAGGATCATCGAATTTTATTTTAAAAATCTTATTAGTAACAATGATATTTTATTCACGATGGATTTTACAGTAAGCCTACCCTATCAAGCGATTTGTTTAAAGTAGTCATCCTTAACGAAGGAATATCGACAAAAGAGCTTCTTCCACACAGTGTTTCCCTTAAAGTGGCTAATTCACAAGTTTCCACATATTATTTAAGAATTTTCATTTTGAAAATATCCTCCTATTTTCACAAAAAGTCATAATCTGCATATTTTTACGACATAATTCGTGAAAATTAGAATATTTAGCAGAGAAAAATGTTGGGGTTATATAATGATATTTTTCATTTTGTACTAAATTAAAATCACACTAAATTTTGAGATCTCAATGTTGTATTAAATACAGACATTCGTTATTTTTCGACTTTTGTAATCGTGCAACTTCGTGTTCAACCGCATCCTCGATTTTGTGGAACATCAAAAGTAATCGCGATTGAAGAATTTTCAGGGATATTCATTCCCATACTCTGATCGTCTAAATCGACCAATACATGAGCTTCTAAGTGGCTTCAGATTTAATAGAATATTTACTTTAATTCTTGATAAAACTTTCATGCATTTTCTACCTTCAATTGCTCGACGATTTCGTAAATCTACATTAATAGGTAAAAGAATTATACAGGTAAATTGACCCCTTGTAATCCACGCCCATTTTTTTCTTTTTCTCTACTTCACTTCCCCATTCTCTCTTCAGGAAGTGGGTATAAAATATAAATGGGTGTGGACTATAAAAAGCCAGAGCCCATCCCAAACCTCCTCTCAGGTCAGGTTAACTCTGTCTCTCTCCAAAAGTGCAAAGAAGATCGAGTTACCTAGACTAGTTAACCTGAGGTCAAGTTAGGAGGGTCTAGTACGGGCCCAGATAAATTCCTGAATATAAATTGACAGAGCTGAATTTTTAGATGAGCATTGAACTTCACAGCAGTGATTCTTGGAGCATGCGTCACTAGTCTGGAAAATCACGGAGAATATACGCCAACATGGTAACAGTCTTAGGTTGGGACAATATCTCTGTAAATTCCTCAAAATTAATTTTTTGCTCACAAAATCTTCGTAAATTTAAATCTTCGTTTATTTTTTCTTTATTTCTAATATGATTTTAACTTGTTTTATATTTATGCTTAATTACTCATTTCAGCATTTCTGAGAACTAACGATGTTATTTTATTATTATAATTTAATTTCATATTAGTAAATTTTTATAAATATCAGAAACTATTATCATACGAGTTGCTCACATATTTATGAGTATTTGCAAATTTAATGCAGTTTTAATTTATGCCAATAAACTATTTTCTTGATTATTTTATAATTTGTATTCATCGACTATGGCAAATATCTACAGAAAATGTAAATCAATGGTAAATCTCATAATTCGCTGTTAGATAGAGAAATTATTTATTACATGTGACATTTTTGATTCCATATCACTTGCTGAAGAAGATGTTGATCATTCCGAAATTCTTTCTGAAAGTTGATTTGGGTTTTGATTTTCATAATTCTCTGGCCTCATATAATCGACGCTCCAATTTGGGTTGTTTTCGTCTAGCCAATATAATGCTCCATTGCTCAGACCATTGCCATAAGAATTTGATGCTTGATTTGCCAACGAGAAGCAATCGGGTTTGCATTGACTACAGTCTGACTCGATGCGTGGTGCTAAAGCATTCATTCGGATTAAATTCTGATGATGGCTTGAAAAGTATTCATTATAGAATATAGTAAAAACAAGTTTCTAGGCTTAATTTCATGCACTGTCTGTTCGTCAAGTACCAGGTCGGAGTTGGCTGCAATTCTGGGATATAATAAATATTCTCAATTTTCAACTCAGGATTTGACACTTTCCAAATTCAACTCTGGCGACTTGCGGTTTTGACTCACACATATGTTTTGTTTTCCTTCTGATAGTAATTCTTAACTTACGATTGGACTGATTGTTTGACAACAACTGGTGAATGCATTGATAGGTTTCGAGTGGAGTGCATTCAGGGAATGATGAAGCGACGTTGTGAATTGCAGGAGTGCAGCGACACTTCTCCACGAAATGCTTCGCCTTGCAAGTCGACTGGAAATTGGCCATCGAATACGACCTGTCATCCATCTCATATCCTGACGAATATTCGTTCCAACAACTCACCAGAGTTTTTCAATAGAATTACATCCTGGGATGAGACCTAAATAAAAATTATTACCTCGATTACTGCTACAGTAAAATATTTACATTTTCACGTCAACCATCATTTTTTTAAAATATATTTTTTTATAGAAATTACTACTTCTGGGGGAATAGTTAATATCCTATAAATTGTTGTAATTACCTTAACATATCATTCTATATGATATCAGAAGCGACGAAGCCAGAACAATAAATCTCGAACCTCTATAATAGTCGTGAAAAGTGAGCACGCACTATATCAGTATATCTTCATTAGCCACATTGCCAAAAATCACAGGATAATTACGCGTGGCCCTCCTTACATAGGTAATTACGCGGCCTTGGTGATTCGACTGTCGCTCTTAAAGTGAAATTGGCTTGAGCCAGTATCGGATTTCAATGCCATTGATTATTTTGCTGATTAGACAACAATTACTTCAAGTTATCTTGAATTCGATGCCATAATTGGATTGTAAAAAGCATTAAATTTTCTGCAATTTAAAAGAAGAAAGATACATCGTATGCGCCAGCCAGTTTTCTGCAGCTATTGCGTACGATTCTAAATTTAAAAATTGTTATCATTTACTTTGGTTTGGAAAGTTCACTATCATTATTAAGGGTAAAAATACTGATGCTAGATTATATAAAATCATGTAAGTGCGCATTTATAGTTATATCATATACATAGAAGACCGCGAGTTAAAAATTAATCGCTGGATAATGAATATGCTTATGGATATCATATATGAACAGGCTGTCGGCGAAGATTTTATTGGCCGCGTAATTATCCTGTGATTTTTGGCAACGTGGCTAATGGAGATATACTGATATACTGTGTGCTCACTTTTCACGACTATTACAGAGGTCTGGGATTTATTGTCCCGGCTTCGTCGCTTCTAATATCATATAGGACGATGTTAAGGTAATTACAACAATTTATCGAATATCAATTAGTCCTCCAGAAGTAGTAATCGTTATACGAAAGATTTGTTAACCTAGACTTCACAAGTCAATCGAGGAATACAACCCACAAACAAATAAATAGCGTAAAGTTAGAAAAAATTAACATAAAATAAGGCTTGATTATAATTGTTAGAAGCTCACAGTATTCAATTCACTCTTTCTCTAATCTCTCACCTTTCCCCTCACTCTCTCCCTTTCCTGCCAGTGCCGCCTAACGACACTGCTCTTCCCCCTCTTCTTTTGTATTGATCTCTATTCCCTGACCACCGACGAATTATTGATTGACTATTCTCCCCCGATAGTTAGCCTACTCTCCTGTCTCCATTTAGGATGATCGGTCTTAGTTCCTGTCTATCAATTCTCCTAAACTGTCTATTTCCTTTGTTGTTCTAGACAATAAATAATTGCCAATAACCGGCGACTGACGGGCATCACTCGGCGAGCACAACACTAACTTTCAAAAATTTGCGCTTTGCGCTTTTCTTTGCACAATGTCCAATTTCGTTCTCTGTGCCATCGACTTGTTTACTTGTCTGCAAATTTGCCCTCTCCCCCTTTTCCTCTTCTCTTTATTTTTTCTCTTATCACAAAGACTCGATTCGAAAATATTCGTTTTGGCAAATAGCATTTTAAGGCTTCCCTCTTCGAATCTTTCTATTTTCAGATCACCGCAAAAGTATCTCTCAATGGGTTTTAAACTGCAATTTTTCGTGGGCCTTTTGCTAGCTGTGGCCGGCTACCTCATTTTCTCCAGCCACTTCTCCAAACCTGAACCGGTTCACGTCGACGAAAATGCCTGGTTTGGCTCTGGACAGCCGAAAAAAGACGACGAGGCGATTCGACCATTCAAGATCTCCGTCCCAGATGAAGTTTTAAATGTATACTCACCATAATCTCGTCGCTAGTCAATTTTTCACTTGATTTAGGACCTAGAAAATCGTCTCCAATCCGCCCGAATTTCCCACGATCCGCTCGAAGACTCGAACAATTTCTACTACGGATTCAACTCCAAGTATCTCAAGGTAAATATCTATGATTTCTCTAGTTTACGAATTGATTTGCTCAGGAAGTTCGTGAACATTGGTTGAAGTCCTATAGCTGGAAGAAGCACGAGGATCAGCTAAATTCGTTTTCGCATTTCAAAACACAGATCGGAGGAATTCAGGTCAATTGGTTTTTTTTTCTTTAAATTCGAGGTTGAAGTATATTTTCAGGTCCATTTCATTCACCAAAAGCCCCCATCAAGCAGCTACAAGAAGACGTACCCTTTGTTGATCGTGCACGGCTGGCCTGGGAATGTCTACGAATTCTACAAGATCATCCCATTGCTCACGGATCCCAAGAAACATGGAATTTCTTCGGAAGTAATTTTTTTAAATAAAGAAATATGAAAGTTGTTTCTTACAGCAGAATAATATTAGTTTTGTGATAGAAAGTAGATTTTCTTCATGCAATGTAGTATGTGACGAATTTAACTACAGCTTCAGGTTATCTGAAAAAAGATATTTCAACTCAGATTGCCTTCGAAGTCGTGGCCCCGTCGATTCCAGGCTATGGTTGGAGTGAGTCGCCCCACAAAACGGGATACTCACAAATCGAAGCAGCCAACACTTTCCAGAGGCTCATGAGTCGCTTAGGATTCAAGAAGTACTATCTTCAGGGAGGAGGTACACCATTTCCCTCACATATTATCATTGACGTAAATATTGCAGATTGGGGCTCGCTCATAGTGGTGAACTTGGTGCGTCTCTGGCCCGAGCAAGTGTTGGGCGTGCACCTGAACATGGTCGGAATCATGCCCTTCAGCACATTCAAATGCGCATCCATCCACTTCATGGGCTCCATTTTCCCGAGCGTAAAAGAAGCGGATCTAATTCGTTTTTTTTCATGGGGAAAATTTCAGTTGTTCTTCTCGTCACCGAACGTGGGTCCTGATCACAATGCGATCGAGATCTTCAAGCTGTTCACCATTGAGACGGGCTACCTGCACATTCAGGCTACGAGACCGGATACTGTTGGTGTGTATCTATCTAAAAAAAACTAGAAATCAAACAATGTAATTCCAGGCACTTCTTTAAATGACTCCCCGATCGGTCTGGCTGCCTACATTCTCGAAAAGTTCTCGGTTTGGACGAATCTCAAAGAAAATCGTGGATTCCAGGACGGCGCTTTGACGAAGTAAGCATTCATATTGAGACGAAGCTAGTGGTGGTTAAGGAAATTCACACTGGACGAACTGCTGACGATCGTGATGGTCTACTGGGTGAACGGGAACATCGTCAATTCGCAGAGATTCTATCGAGAATTCTTCTTGGATACCAGACACATGAATTTGGATAGGTAAAATGGGGGGAAACTATCGGGAAAGATTGGATACACCAAATAGGCAATTTGAAAAAGTCGAAAAGTTATAGTTAGAGTGAAGTAGGGTTGGATGGTGAAGTAACGTGGGAGAAGAAACGTTTTGATCTTTCGAGCTTTCGACTTTTCCAGATTGCCGCCAGATATGGGCAACTAGGTAATATCTTTCATTCTTTCATAGCTCAATTAGTAAGAGTACTTCCCGAATTCGAATGAAGGAAGTTCGATCCCTCCCAAGTAAGGCCCCCCAAGCCAAAATGCGAAATAGCCATTTGGGATCTAATTTTTGCTGAAAACGACTAGTCTGAGTGTGAATAAGATATTTTCGAAGAGCAAATTTTAAAATTTAAGCCGAAAAACCACAACTTCCAACCCTCGAAATGAGCACGTTTAAAAAAAAACAAACAAAAAGGGAAACTGCTTACACACGGTTTTACGAGCATATTTTATGCTCATCTTTGGCACATAACCACTTCGTCGGATGTGTCGTCGATCTAGAGTGGGCTTTTTGAGACATTTTGAGGGTTAAAAGGGTACTTGCTTCCTATTTTGGAACAGTCAAACTATACCACGTTTTTACGCATAATGAAAGAGTGGGGTGAACGGAGCCTGGGGACCCTATTCTTAGGACAGATTTTTGCCAGCGACTGCAACTCTAGGGCAACAGTGATCTACGGAAAGATCTACAATAATTTGCAGCCATTACGTTTCGATCCCCGTGGCCCATGCGTCAGGTCTGAACGAGTATTTCGACAGAAACCCCGTGGAGCTGAGTCGCTGTCAGTTGAATATCACCCACTATAATGTAAAAAAAGTCGTTCTCTTTAATTTCGATATCATCCTTTTTCAGGAGTACTACTTCGGGCATTTTGCTGCATTCGAAGAGCCCAAAATTCTTGCTCAGGACGTCTTTGATTTTGTCAAGTCACTTCATTGATCTGAATTGATGAATTTTCTCTACAAAATACAGGTATTTACACCTCTGCCTATATAGCTAGACTTGTGTATTTTAATTTATCACTTACAATTAGATGATAAATAAATAGTTTTATCACAGAAAAAGAAGAAGACTATTATAAAGCTCAGAATACGAAGATCATGGGTGATTTGCTATTGATGTATTTACGAAATGAGTCCAAGTCTCTCTTTTCCTCGATTGCTTCTACGCGTCTCTAAAAAATTCACTATTTTCTCTCTCCATTTCAGCAGACCCTGTCTCGGCTGTCTAGACTCTGCTTGTGCGCTTTGGTACATTTCTCATCACGACAATTTTGAAGGTTGAGGAGAAAGGCTTCGATTCATTTTTCAAAACCAATAATAAAATACAAAAATGCAGGTTTATTTGTGTGTAGGTTGAAGTTGAATGAGTCGGCGCAGAATTGTTGTCTCCAAATCCCGAATGCCTTTAATCCACCTCCCCAGACTTACGCGATATCGAATTTGCATTTGTCGCCTCTATGCTTGAGGGAGAAAGAAGGACTCCTTTGGGCCGTTAAGAAAAGGGACGAGAGGTAGAATATCATCTGGGATAATTAATTTTTATTAGGCTTATTAGGAGATTTCGCGTCGGGTACCTAGGCTTTGTGAAGGTGGCGGAAATGTGTGATTGGGCACATAAAATATCGTACTGCTAATTAGGTCAGGCGTTTAATGGTTATTTTCTTGCAGCCCAAAGCGAGTGGCTATTTTTGACAAAACTCATGACTCACAGTCAGGGCTTGAACCTGGCTTCTAACTTCTCCGGGGTGCGCTGCTTTACCAACTACACTGAGCATGGCCACCTAGCTGGAAGTTAGTCTACTTGTCCACCTATTAACATTTTTAGACAGTAATTTGAAATCTTCATCGGCGCCTTACGAGGGGATTGGTGAGCACAACAGTAATAATTTCATCTCGGTACGGCCTTTCCATTGCATCAGTGCTTTCTGCTTTGCGTACAAACATCATCAGTCCTATGTGTTTCTCTCATTTTCTAGTGACAATAACAGGTTTGTCCAACGGTTGCAAATAGGCAGTTTTGCAATTTATCACAATATTAACTCGATCACGCCGCCTTGCGTCGATCGACTAGAGATGAACGACTTCAGCAACAACAACTCCATCAGTGGCAATAAATCTGCTTTCAACATCAGACATCTGTTCTGTCCTAATTTATTTGAATGAAATGATAGCCTCCGAAAGTAAAGCTGGGGATTTTTATTCTTTGGTGATTTAAAATTTGGGTCATTTGAGCCTTTCGCCACATTACCATAAGGCGAAATAATTTCTTCCAAACCAAATAAAATTTGAACGACTTTTCTATAGAAATATTTTCATTTTTATCACTTTTCCGCATCTATTACAATTATTATTGAAAAAAATTACTCCAACGGGAAAAATATTACCTGATTTTGTTGTCCCTGAAAAAAACATTTCCTTATCATTATTTCTTAAAATTATCTT
This sequence comes from Diploscapter coronatus, assembly GCA_964036155.1. NCBI lineage: Eukaryota > Metazoa > Nematoda > Chromadorea > Rhabditida > Rhabditidae > Diploscapter > Diploscapter coronatus. The sequence continues at coordinate 215,966 of OZ038422.1, read as the reverse complement.
TGAGCGACAGTAAGACAGCAGAAATTCGCAGAAAAGCTAGCATCAGTCATTAAAATGCAGTAAAAAACTACTTGGGTGCAGAAAGACCACTACTTTTATGTGGAATGCACGTGAGGCATTTTTATCTATCACAACAACCAATCACATCATATCATTTTTAAATTCGGAAAATTCAGCTATCAGTTCTTTGTAAGAAAGTTGCATCAAATATGAGTTGATTTATCATTAGGGAGCGCAAGCTCCGCCCACTCGGTAAAGTCAAAGGCAAAGGATGATTTTTCGTCGTTTTTTTTTTATTTTTAGAAAATTTGCGAAGTGATTTTTTCTGATTTTTCTTTTCCCGCTATTAGATATGGGCCTAGGGTATATTTTTGCTGTTTGCAATTTAAAAAAAAAATAAAATCCTTGGTATCTTACCAGAAACTTATTATGGGACTTCACGGTTCTTGGAATCTTTCCAGAACCGCAAATAACTGGCTGAGTTTAGATTTTATAATATTTTTCTTATCGGTTCTTCTCTCAGGCGCATAGCTTAACTTTAAATTTTCCCCCATCAGCGGTGTATTCGGAAGGTCTTTTAGGGTCCCCCTTCGATTAGCTTTAAAAAAGTAAAATTTATCCGACTTTGGAATTTTTTGAATGCTTGAAAATTGATTCACGTTTATTTTTGTCAATATTAAATCCTCTATAATAAACAAATCTAGATTTTTTTCTCCAAATGAGTGCTGCTAATACTTCTTCGATGACTGACTCCGGTCGTCGAACACCTCCGTTATTCAGACGAATATTTTCGCGCAATAAAGTCTCGTCGAAAGATGCGGAGAAAGACGCACAACTTGATTCGTAAGCTTTTCAGTTTTATATTTTAAAAAAGCCTAAGCCTCGTCAGGACGTCATTTTTTTAAACTTATCGATTTCTTCAGTTTTAGGGTCAAATCGTTTTGTCATACAAATAGCCAATCAAAAGTAGAGAAGTATAAATATAACCAATAAAAAGGTCCAATAAAATTATATATGACTTCGTTACAATATTCGGTGATTCGAACAAAATCACGATTTTCTCGTTATAATTCTCATTTTTTAATTTGATCTTATTATAGACGAAAATGACCCTACAAACTGAAGAAATCGATGAATATCGAAAAAAAAAAAAAACGACGTAACTTTTCGTTGCGCCTCTTATATGTTTAACTTATTAAGCATTTTTTTTTGAAAAACTATCTTATGCTTATACTCTATTTTAGGCTGTTCTCCGAGCACACTTGGGACATCGAAAAACTCGAACAAAACTTTCCGGACTCGAACATCTCTGTAGATAAGCCGGACAAGAGCAAGGGATTATCACAAGAAAAAGCGGATGAACTACTTAGAGTAGTTTTTTTACTGAAATAGACAAAAATTTGATTTATTTAGATCAATGGCCCAAATATCCTACCAAAACAAAAGGAAATGTCGGATTTGGAACTCTTTGTTAGACAGTTTTTGAATATCTTATGGATTTTACTGATTGTGGCAGCGTTGTTGACTTTGGTCAGCTACTTCACGATGCAGTAAGACATTATTCAAAATTTCAGCTTACGAAAATAATAGAAATCTCTTGAGTATAAAGGAATCTGTATTTAGGATTATTGTTAGGCCTGAACTTTAGGTCTTTTGGGCTTAGGCTTAACATTTTATTCTTAAATCAGGCTTAAACTTATACCTTAAGGTATAATTTAGGCTTAATCTTGCCTTCAGAACTAGATTTTATAAGTTTAATTTATATTTTTTTATACAAATTTTCATAAAGACCAATTTTTAAGTGACATGATCAGTCTTTGGGTCGCTATCCTGTTGTTTGTACTCATTTTTGTCATGTGCACAGTTTCTTGGTACCAGGAAAGAGAAGCGAGAAAGGTATCTTAGAAGACTTTTATAAAAATCGACTTTTTATGACTTTCTAGGTGATTCGGGGCTTCGAAAACCTCCTCCCGGAAATCTGCAACGTAATCCGAGGTGGCATCGAGAAACAAGTCCAAGCTGCGGACATCGTTGTCGGCGATATTATCAAAATTCAAAGCGGAGTGAGAGTACCAGCGGATGCTAGGATTATCGTAAGTCCCTGAATGTGTTGGAAATGTTAGCATTATTGATTGAAGCTCTAAGTTTGAACCCAAAAGGAGACATTTTTCATATTTTCGAGATTTTTAGATTTAAAGCACCTTCTTTTAGGACTGTGCCCAACTAAAACTGGAGACCTCTTCAATCACTGGTGAAGCCGAACCTTTGGATTATCATGCACACTCTGTGACACCGAACATACCCATTTTTGAGTCCCACAACGTCGCATTCAACAGCTCTCTTTGTGTCGATGGCGAGGGTATGGGAGTCGTCATTAGAACTGGAGTCAAAACCGTAAGTCGATTAAGTTTTAGTTTTTTACTCAAAAATGTTGCATTCAGTAGCTCTTTGCCGGAAAATTATATCTTATCTCACTTCATCTCATTTTTCTCTCACAAATTACCTAGTTTTTAGGTAATTGGTCAAATCGCGGCTCTTACTACCGGACAACCTACCAAGAAGAGTCATCTGGAGAAGCAGATCAAAATTTTCGTGCACTTTTTGTTGATTGTGGCCCCAGCGGTTGGAACGATCTCGATGATCGTCGGAGGGTTAACTTTCGGTTGGGATAATTGGATTTTGTTGTTATCGACGTCTTATGCGGTCTGTGCCATTGCGTTAGTGCCAGAGGGATTATCAGCCACGGTGACCTCGATTCTGACAGTCGTCGCGAGAAGGTTGGAGAAGAAAAGTGTTTATTTGAAGGTAAGTCGTAAAAATAGAATTTGGTTAGAGCACAAACTAGAACTAAACCAAACCCGAACTCAGAGCTCAACTCTGAGATAGATCCGTATCTTGGTTCTGACTTTGACACTAAATCTTGAATCTAAGTATCACTTTTCAGCGCCTCGACATTGCCGAAGCCCTTGGTTCAGCCAACATCATCGCCTCTGACAAGACTGGCACTTTAACCAAAAACGTAATGACTGTGACCGATATGTGGATCGATGATCTTGTCATTCACGGCTTTCCTCGACTCGACGATCACACCCTTCGCGACCTTAAGACCCTTGAAACCTTCAAACCACCGATTTCTGACATCTTATTGGCGATGGCGGTATGCAATAAGGCGGATTTCGACTATGATAAAGACGTGAAAATCGATATAAACGAACAGTTTACAATGACACTGAACAAGAGGCCAGCGTCTATCGCGGCAAGAGCGAGGCTGAGCTCGTAAGTTGAAAAGTGGTTTAGTTCTAGACTTTAGGCTTAGAAACTAAAGCTTGAGTTTATGCTTAAATTTAAGCTTATCTTTCAAGCCAAAATCACTCTTCCTTTTAGACAAGATGGCGTCACCCGAACCACTCATCGTTCCATCGATAAAACCATCCTACCATTCTCTTCCTTCGGAGAATTCTTAAGATACCGAACTTTGGTTTCGAAAAGACCTGCATTAGGCGCTGCTTCGGACGTAGCAATGTTAAAATATGCCGCCCAAGTGATTGACGTCGGAAAAAGTCGACGGATCAACCCGGTAAGCCTAAGCTTAAGCTTTTTTGGTTCATATCCCTACCTTCTAGGTCGTCTTCGAAATCCCCTTCAACTCGAAACGAAAATGGCAACTAGTGGTCATCAAGAAGCATATATTAGCTGATAACCAAGCCAAATATAAACTTATCATGAAGGGAGCCTCAGATATCCTCATAAAGAAATGTGATAAAATTATGAATATGAACGAAGAGGAAGTCCCCTTGGACGAAAATGAGAGAGCAAAGTTCGAAAGAGCAGTAGAAACTTTCGGGGAGCAAGGCAGGAGAGTGATCGGCTTTGCTCAAGTGGAATTCGTGGAAGCGGGTAATTTTACGTTTAATGAAAAGGCAGGGAACTACCCGCAAGAAGGCCTGGTTTTCTTGGGAACTTGTGCGATTATGGATCCGCCTAGGTAAGAAAAGAGAGCGGAATTCGGATAAACCTATAGCTAGTCCTTAAATTTAGGGATGAGACTGCAGATGCCATCAAATCTTGCAAAGAAGCCGGGATTCGGATCTTTATGGTTACAGGAGATCATCATACCACAGCCAAGGCTATAGCTGAACAAATTGGCCTAATCGATGATAAACCGGCGAACCAGTCTAATTGGGAGATTGTGAAAGGCGAGGACATCCCCAAACTTACACACCGAGATTGGGACAGGTTGGCCGCAAGGAACAGCCTAGTTTTCTCGCGGACGACACCGGAGCAGAAGCTACTGATTGTGGAGGAGATGCAAAAGAGGAAACAAGTCATCGCGATGACAGGCGATGGTGTAAATGACTCGCCGGCGCTGAAGAAGGCAGATATTGGGGTGGGAATGGGATCAGGTAAGACGGAACACAAAATATGACATCTTACACATAACATTTTACTTAGGCTTAATCTGTCAAACAAGATTATTAAATCACTCTAATGAAATTCTACAATTTCAGGCAGTGAAGTCGCCAAACAAGCCGCCGATATTATCCTAATGAATGATAACTTCGCATCGATTGTGTCCTCCATTAAAGAAGGTCGACTCATGTTCGAAAACATCAAAAAGCTAATGGCCTATGTCATGCCTCATGCGATCACCGAACTTTGGGGTATTTGGATCTATTACTTGTTCGGGATGCCTGCGGCGACTAACTCGCTGATTGTAAGTTAGAAGCATTAGAAGAGATTGTCGAGGGGCCTAGGCTTAATCTGTCATATAAGATGTACTAAATTACTCGAAGATGTGCTTAGGCCCAGATCTTTACCAAGTTCACTCCTTATGAAACTTTAGGTGCTGTCCATGGATCTTGGCACGGAAATCCCGCCGGGAATTGCGATGTGTAACGAACCGTTCGAATCCGATATTATGGTGCTTTACATTCTAAACGAAACCCTTGTTATACAGTCAACTCTTGATAAGGGTCTCCTAACGACCATGCAGAGATGCCATCAATTGAAACGAAAAAGTATATAATATCGGCATCCCTTTGTAGTCGCTAGAGGGCCCTTATCGAAAGTTGAATACAGTCGAAAATTTTAGGAACGACCTCCACGCCGACATGGAAAGAATATCATCAGTAAAGCGCTTTTGTTCTACACTTATGGCTATCTTGGTTTCCTGCAAGCTATCGCTTGTTTCCTATCTTATTGGTATATTTTCTGGTAAGCCGTTTTTTTTTGTAAGCTGCCGAAAAAAATCATTTTTAGGTCTCATGGAATCAATCTTTCTGATCTTTGGATGTCTGCCTTAGATCATTGGAAAGCGGACGGAACCAATTTCACGAGCAATGGCCATACTTTTACGGTGGACGAGCAACTTTATATTAACAGACAAGCCATGTCCGCTTGGCAAGTGGGAATGGTTTTCGGACAGGTAAGAGAATGGGTAGTTCGTATAGAAGAATACAATTTTCAGATGTTCCACTTATTCAGTGCTAGATCTTTGAGAGAGTCCATGTTCAAACATGGGTTTTTCACGAATAAGGTATGCTTTACGGTACATTTTGTGCGTAAAATGTGTTATATCTTCTGGGCTATTCGCTCAGAGTTCACCTAACTCGATTTCATTTAGATTTTGACTTAAGCTTGAGCTTAGGCTTAGGTGTCAAGTGCTAAATTTTTTTTATTAATATTTCTAATTTTTAGAGTGCCATTATCGCCGTCGTTCTCGAGTTTATCATGCTGATGGTCTTCGTCTATGTTCCAGGTTCACCCTTTACTTCGCTTTTTTCGAAAGGAAACTTTTAGGTGTCAATGAATTCCTCGGTGGAGCCCCCGTTCCCGTGTGGTGTTGGGTGATTGTAGCCGTTTATAGTATCGGAATCTTCTTTTTCAACGAAATTCGAAAATATTGCATCCGGCGCTGGCCGAAGAACCCGATTGTCCGTATTTTTAAGTTCTAATAGAACAAATATTCAGAACTTATCAAAATTGCATCTTAATAGTCAAAATGTTGATTTGTGCCTTGTCATAATATTTGTATTTGTGAATCATATTACAGAATAAAATCGAATAATCTCAATGAGTTGGTTAAATTTTCAAAATCAATTTTATGAACCAAACAGTGGACATGTCCTCTCTCCTTCAGAAATCAAACCCTGTGCACGTCACTGGAGTCAGAATGTTTGTTTGTATCGAAACTTTGAGTAAAAGATCGCGTAAATAAACTAAATGTTGTGCAAAACATAAAACCCATTTTGGCAATCATTTTCTGCGTATTTGTTTTTCGAAACTTTGTTGATTTGCATAAACAAGAAACAAACCGTTTCAACAATTTTCTGTCGAGTTGTGATTAGATTTTTTGTTTTCATTCTGTCGATTTCCTGGAATTAGGACATTTTCCAGATCTAGACGTTTTTTTCTATACAATTTTGATCAGAGTTCACTTTCTAGATAGTTTCTAGAAACAAAAATCAAGAAACAAAAGTCTAGAAATAAAAATATAGAACAATTTTCTAGAAAAAATCTCGTCTAGAAGCGGAAGCATGGATTAAAGCGAAAACGATCTTTTTTTTTGCGTTTTTCTAGACTTTTATTTCGTGATTTTTGGTTCTAGAAAACGATTCTAAAATTTTGTTTCGATAATTAGAGAGCGCAATTCCCGCCCACTCTGAAGTCAAAGAGCGACTTTTCGTCATTTTTTTCAAAAATTTCTAGAAAATTTACGAAGCTGTTTTTTTCTGATTTTTCTTTTCCCGCTATTAGATATGAGCCTAGTGCACATTTTTGCTTCCGGAACATGCCCCCGGAGCCTTACTTCGGCCGGTCAAAACGTACAGTAAAAATTTCAAATATAATAAATTCATAAGAATAACATTTCGCGCAAACGGCGACTTGATTATGTTGCATACGTTGCGTTCACGTGTATTTATTGTTCATTTTGTACTCTTTTATTTTAAATTCTTTCAGAAGCTCAATCAAAACAATTAGTAGTTACTATCAATCGTGTTATCTTTTATTTTCAATCCAAATTTTTTCTACTGGACTCTTAGAATGTTTCTCTCCTGTCTATCTACTCGGGAAAATTTTCTGGTTTATTCCTCTCTACGATTTGGTTCAAGTCGCCAAAATCAATTGGTGAATTCATGCAGTTGTAAGTAACTTGAAGAATGTCTGAAAAACGCTCGGCAAAGAAGAAGAATATTAAAATTATTATTCGATTTTGCGACCGCTCTGATCAGAATATACTTATTGAAAATATAGAACGGAAGAAAACATTCATTATCCTGTGAGTGAATTTTGGATGATAAATCGTAAAATCAACCATGCGAGGAAAAATATTGGAAAGGAATCATTTTTCATCAATTATCAACCCCGCTACATCTTTTCATTCTCTCCTTTTAAAAAATGTTCTTTCTTCACGGTCACTGGTCTCCCCTCGAATTGTCATCATTTTCACCTAGAGAGCGCAAACGGATTCACAATTACCATATTTCGCCGTTATTTTTGTTCCGAAAGATGCATTCCTGGGATAACTAAGACTTTTGATAAGAAAAAATAAAATAAAAATTGATTTTGAACAAAGAATCGGCATTTTCCGGATCCCAAAATAGGCACGTTTTTGCACTACAAAACCCCGTGGCGGTGCGCGGATGTGAGTGTTTCGGCCTGTTTTTTGGCACACAACCATTTCACTGGATTTATCATCGGTCTAGATTAGACCTTTTTATGCTTTCACAGTCTAAACACGACTTGCTTCCTATTTTGGGACTCTCATACTACCACTTTTCATACCCTGCTGTGATTCGCAGAAGGGCGGAGTTTGCGCTCTCTACTTATTAATGCCTGCTTTCTTTATCATATTTCCTTTCCTCTATTTCTATCGCCAACGACTTATTTCATTTTAGCGAATCATACTTGCTATTATCACTCTGACTGGGAAGCCATCCCTAGTTTACCCGAACCTTAAAGGGCGGAGTCACGTTATAGGTGCGAGTTGCACCTATAAATACGCCCCTTTCGTCGTTAATTTGTTCATTTAGTTTTACCCACGCCCTACTGTCCTCCACCTTTGTCCTTGGTATTACTGTATTGAACCAGCGCTAGTCAATAAAGGATTCGTAATATTCCGGGTAGTACGAGCTAATAGTAGAGAACTACAATTAAGGCTTTCTTAACATCCCATCCACACGCTCAATTTCCCGCCTGCACAATTTCTCCACCTTTCAGCTCTTTTCTTTCTGCCAGCCTCACTTTTCTCTCTCCCCTGTATTTGCCCTCCTGTTTTCTTTTCACGACTGCAAAATGAATCGTCTGGTTCAACTTCTATTTCTATTTGGATTTACTTGGGCTTCGGATGATTTCGTGACTGTGAATACGAAATTGGGCAGTTTGAAAGGGTTCCGACACAAAATCGACGGGAATCATCAGGCTGATGTGTTCCTCTCCATTCCTTATGCCGAGCCACCGATTGGGGACCTGAGATTTGAGGTTAGCTTTTCAAATGTTGTTAAATTTCTTTTATCATTTGATATTTATTGTGCTGATTGCACTGAATTTTGTTCAACTTTTTAAAATTTTTAGTACTGATCTTTTGAATCTCTCCGCTGATCATCAAACTTTCGCCATTTGCCTCACCCAACGTCTTTCCCATATCACTCATCTGATTTATTTTATTGTTCTCTTTCTCACTGTAACCCCTCGATAGAGAGATGGCATCTATGATAAGCTAGAGAGTGTGAAGTCTCTTATTGGGAGTGCCTTCTCTCTTTTGTCCGGTGAAGTAAGAAAAGTTGGCTGATTTCGAGTGATGGAAGTTAGTTGTGGGTGGTGTCTGTTTTATTTGTTTCCTAGAATGCTTGAATCTTTAACAACACTATGGCGCAGGAATAATCAAGAAGAATAATAAAGATAGGAAAAATGAGAAACAACAAAGCGAAAACGCTAGGGGGAGTTGGAGCTCGTCCCAAGTCGGAGAAGAGAGGGAGCAGGCATGAAAGAGAATTGACCCGCTCCCAAAATTCGCCATACGAGTGGAGTGGCGCCAGGGAAGCTTGAATTTAAATTTGAGGGCCATCTCAACGGTGCCTAGGCACAAGATCATACTCTACCGTGTCTAAAACCTGGCCCTTTCTATCGGACAGGGCAGAACACGGCTGCGCTGTTATTGTGCGAAAATCCGCACCCTTTTTACCTTATTTTGGTAATTCGAATGACCTTTGATCTTCGACTAGTTTGAGGAATCCTAATCGCGAGTTTGTGTAATTTCCTTGAAACTCGACGGCATTTTCTTGGACAGATTTTCCTGCATTCTTTCTATGTTTTGACTGCAGGCTTTTATCATGTGCTCGGGTTCTTTTCTATATTTTCCCCCCATCACATTTTTTACTTCCCTTCAGATCGGGCAGAGCATGGCTGCTCGGTTATTGTGTTCTTTGATCGAATAATGGAGTAAAAATCTTGTATAATACTTGGCCTATAACTGTATTGAACAGCAATAGTGTACATCTACACCCAGAAGAAGTCGCTTGTGATCAATATTCCGTGTTCGCACATGTTTTTTGGCCAATTACAAGATTTTTATTGCATTATTCGATCAAAGGACAGACAATATAAACGAGCAGCCATGCTCTGCCCGATCCGAAGAGAAGTAAAATGTGATGCGGGGAAAAGACAAGAAAAAGAACCCGATCATACGATAAAAGCCTGCAGTTAAACCATAGAAAGAATGCAGGAAAATCTGCCCAAGAAAACAACTGGCAGGATGAATTCGCAAATTATTTCCCGTACCTGCATATTCATGCTCAAAATGATTAAGTTACAATTTTTATTTAGCACTTTTCAGAAGCCTCAACCTCTTCCAAGATGGAAAGGGGTTTTGGATGCGACTCATTTCGGTCCATCCTGCTATCCCCACGCAGCAGAAAGTCTTTTGCCTCCCCAATCCAGCAACTACTCCGAGGACTGCCTCACTCTCAATATCATGCGACCCTCTCGAATTAACTCGGTTTGTTCTTTTCTTTTATTGAACCTTGCAGCTTGTAATCCTATAATTTCATCTTTCAGCAGAGCAATCTGCCTGTATTGGTTTGGGTGCATGGAGGAGGTGTGTAATTTCTATTGAAACATTCTCAGTTTAAGCGCTAATACCAAACGACTCGGGAGATGCATATATGGGAGTAATCGAGTATGCTAATCACGAATATGAAGGTTTTTTGGAGTAACGATAGTAGAGGCGATCTACAGTGCTCCCAAAGTATAAGGACTTCGATATAAAAATTCAACAATAAAGGACATAAGAAATGCATAGAGATGGGACATACATAGATCTATTCTATACCTATTAATAAAACAAAATTTTGGGATGATAGAAACCTATGCCTACCTCATTCGTACTCTCAATATTCGAATTTTACGCTCTCAATTACCCCCATATTTGCACTTCTCGAGTCGTTTGGCGTTGGCACACTTAAACTGGAATATACCTTTCTACCGTTTTGAAGAGAAATCGATTTTGAAGGTTCTTAAATTTTTATTTGTTTCAGCTTACGAATTCGGGAGTGCTGTTATTTATGGCTACAAAGATCTAGCGAACATTTATATTCCGCACGACATTATTGTTGTCACGATTCAGTACAGACTTGGGTTTCTAGGTAAAATTTCTTTTTGAAATGGAAATAATACAATTTTAAGGTTTTCTTTCTACTGGCAATGCTTCAGCTTCAGGCAATATGGGCTTGTTCGATCAAGCGCTGGCGATCAAGTGGGTCGATTTGGTTTTTCAAATCATATTCTAGCGACTTTTATTTTTTCTTCTTTCTATAAAAGTGTACAGATTTAAACTCACACAACTTGACGAGACTTTCCACACGGGGGTTTTCGGTCACGGTGATCACGATACTTACATTAAACAGTACGAAATAAGGACCTGAAAGCAAAAATTAATGAAAATCCTATTTTCTTTATTTCTATTTGCAAATTTGCATACATTTTTGAAAAGCGAATTTGCTCATTTCTCACACGAAATATAAGTGAAAAACGGCTTTAAATTCTTTGGTTCCAGGTTCTTATTTTGCACATTTTTACTTTATTATCATGATTAACTTCATCTAAAGCTCGATGTGTATCGTAGGTTTCGTCAAGATCTGTGAGTTCCGCGGTCTGTGCACTTCCCTTGTACAATTTTCAATTTCTTTTACGATATTTTGAGTTACAAACAAAGTCGTGTCGATACAAATACAAATTTAGAACTTTCTATATCTGAAATTAAATTTTATTATAGATGGCTGTATAAGAACATCGCGTCATTTGGCGGTGACAAGTCACGAATCCGTGTGTGGGGTCTCTCTGCTGGCGGTACCTCTGCCAGTCAACTCTCTATAAGTCCTTACACTAATAGTGATATTACTTTGAAAATCATGAAGTGATGTTCATCTCATTGCAGAGTATGTGAATGGTTCATTCGAGATGTCAGGAACAGCTCACATCAACTGGGCACTCGGAAAAGAGGACGATCTGGTGGCCAACAGCAAGCTGCTCGGAGTGGGAGTCGGCTGCAGTGAAGACGTCAAGAATTGTCTGAAGAATAAGACAATCGATCAGATGTTCAAGGCTATCACTAGGACTGTGGTGGGTATTTGAAGATTCATTTATCTTTTCGTTGTTTAATGAACATTTTTGGGTAAATGTCGATTTATTCCACTCGATTTTAAGGGAAGGGTTATAGAAAAACAGCAGACTTACGTGCATCCAATTTTGGAAGTGGCATAACATAATGCCAAAGCGAATTTCTTATTTCTGTTCGAAAATTTATATTTTTGTAACTACCATCAACATTTTGCATAATCCCTAATCAAAATATCATTTACTATATCTCTAATGCGCCATTATGAACTTGTTCACTGAATTTCAGGGCTACAAAGGCGAAGGCGTGATTTTAGTGAAATTTTCCCCTCGAATTGACGGCGATTTCTTTCCCGCTCATCCCGATGTCCTCATAAAGAATGCCAAACGGAAGCCTGTTTCAGTCATCGGAGTCGCCGAAAAGGAGGACTCGATTTTTAGTAAGTTATTTATTTGAATCGCATATCTTTCCTCGCGTCAGGAATTTGAAAGTTTTGCAAAGTTTCACATAGTGTGGCGAAGGTCTGTCAATGTGACATTTTAGAAATTTGTCTGATAAAATCGTTTATTATGACAAAATTTGGTGTACACATTGAATACACTAGAAAGCGTAATCTTGCCAAATTTAAGATGAATTTGGCCATATTAATCGATCTAAACTGCCATATAAAAATGATAAGCGTTTTCGAAATTTTGTCCGCCACTATTTCATATGCTAATGAACATATTTTTGAGTTATTTCCAATCATGCGAAAAATATTGTTTTCCATTAGACAGTTTTAGTTTTAGGAATCAATCTAGTATTCTTCAAGGTCTGAATTTTTCTTTTCGATTTCAGTTCTTCACGGATTGGTCCCATATCTGCAAAACATCACTATCCCGAAGGAAGAATGGCCGAATTTCAATCGACAAAAATTCATTGAAACTATCGAGAAGGTCTTATTTTTACTTCTTTGTTTGAAGGAAAACTTTCTTTTCAGAAAGTCGTTCGCAAGTCAGATTTCGGCAACTCTTCTAGTTTTGTGCGTGATCAAATTGTAGACTTTTATGGAAAAGGAGCGAAAAATGACGACGACTACTTGTTTTATTTGAATCAGTACAACATCGTAAGTGGAAAAGCAAGAAATAGATGATAAATCGCAATGTTATCCTAGCTAATGTCTGACCTGCATTTTGTCATTGGACCTGTAAGGACGATTCTGAAGAAGGTAGAAGAGGGGTGGCCTGTCTATGCTTATTCGTTCGAACACTACAATAAGAAGCTGTTCGAGACCTTGCCAGAACAACTCAGAGGATCTCCCCATACCAATGAGTATGTAATTTTATTTTCTTTCCCTATTTTTTAAAGAAAACTTCTGAAATGTTTATTTTTGGTTTCAACTAGAATTAAGAAATGGCAAACAAGATATTCATCTCATTTTTTCTTAAAGAAAGATATTCCTGGTACAGGTTTTTGCAAATTCAGATATCCGTATATGTTCAATATCTTCAACTTCGGCAAATATGACATCGATTCGGATCCGCAGGAAGTGGCCGTCAAGAATCTGTTCCGCAACTCTCTCATTTCCTTTGTCAAAAATGGTCGACCTCAGCCTGGAGCAGGCATCTATTGGCCATCTGTAGCTGCTGCTGATTCTGCCAAAGACATTAAATTCATTAGATTCCTCCCTCAGCCCAGTATTGGAAAAGGATTTCATCATGGTATGTTCACTTTCTGTTCTAAAAAGTTTACTATTCCTAAAATCTTCAGAAGCTTATGACTTTTGGATGAATCTAAAGAAGAAAGTGCCATTTGATTTGGTCGAATTTAGGAAGACATCAGTTAGAGATGAATGATGATCCTAGAAACTATAAAATACAATAGGTTGAAATTTCTATTTTGTAGCTTTTGCTACCGAATTTCTAAACCTTTGATTTACTCTGTAATTTCACAGCAGTCTAATTTACGGGATTTGATCGATTTTGTGCTCAATAAAGAATAGTTATATAGTTGGAACAGAACAATAAATTATCGGGTGTTCCGAAAGTCCTGTCCTATGTTAACACATTTGTTCAATTATTTTATTTCTTTATTGAAACCTAGCTTTAATCAATAATATAATCACCACTATTATCTACAACAGAACCCCAACAATTGAGGAGATCATTGATGCCCTTTACCCAGAAATTAGGGGCTGCAAGTCAAAAAAGTTCGAGGTCTCATTTTTAGACTATCATAATTATTGAAAAATTTGGCCTATGGTAAAGAACGCCCATTGTAAAAGATGCCCACTAAATTTTTCGTTCAAGAAATGAAAAAGACGCTCAATTTTTTCTAAATATCAAAGCAGTTTTCTCTTCAAAACATTTCAGCGGCATTATTCATGAACTATTTTATTCAGATGCATTTGTACACCATAAATTCGGTTTAGTGCTTTATTTCTTGATTAAGAAGTTTGTACCCAAAAAGGTTTATTATTATGCTTGTTGCCAATTTTGTTCATTTGCTCCTTTCTCAGTGTAATTAGTGCGTATCCACATGAGTCCATGTGGATCCGCAGTTTGAACGCTGAGCTTAAAATTTGCAGGTGATATTATATGTTTAGCCGAGATACTTTCTAATATATTCTCATCTCCGTTTTTGAGATTTTTTCCAGACTTCGTGATTTCAGGTGTTCTGTTCAAAGTCTGAGTCTTTTTTGGAATTTCGTTATTTTAGTGTTATATCGATGGATGTATGTCACTGCGCATCAAAGTCATAAATGTTCAGAAAATTAGTCAGTTTGCAGTAATTAATGCCTTTTTCATCATTTCAACGATATTCATGAAATTTTCACCAATTTTTATGACCAGTTAACCAAAATTTCAATTGATAGCAACTTTTTTCGATTTGCTTATTCGAAAAAGAAAAGAAGACAATTTGTAAAACTAGCGTCGTAGTCTTGTAGTACCGGAAAAAGTAGTGTCCTATTCTTGTAAAAGTAGCCGCTGATTTTAAAAATGTCAGTAACATACCGAATGACCCCAAAAAATTCCAAATCGATATTATAATTAGGCTAATTATTTTCTACACTTAATTTTCTTCAATTTCATATATGATTTCTCTGGGTACTAAATTTCCATTCGTCTCCAGTAGTACCCTAGAATTACTATAGAAGTTCAGGGAATCTGACAGAAATGGAGGTTTTTGAGAGACCTGATTCCAGAAATACGTCATAGATCCCCAAATCGCCTACCAAAATGGACTATTCTATCATGTCTTACCATTCTAGAAGTCTATAGGTCAATACAACCATCTGTTTTTTTAAAGTAAATTTTTGATACCTAAGAAAATTTTCAAAAACTCATGACTTCCTTATTTCTGAACCAAATCGAATGATTCGTTTCTATTTTGTAGATCTCGAGAAGTAGAATAATGTAAAAATAATAAGGAAATTTTTAGTTATTTTTGACGGGAAAAAGTTATTCGAAGTTATCCTATATGACACGTTATTTATAAAAATCGAGTATGGGGTGGTACCCAAGAAGTCGACCCTCAATATTCCAGTTGATATTTTGTCTCTGGGGGTTTTCGACTACGCTGATGACGAATCTGACGGTTAAAACCCGATCTGACCACTTGTTCCGCATGTTCCGGAAGGTCCGCATCTGGTAGTTTCGGAAAATTCTATTTTCGTTATTCGGCATGGGAAAAATTCAAATTTGGTATCAAAATGCTCGTAGAGACCAGCTGAGCACAATTCTTAAAAGATCTCGTCGAAATGACACCGAATAAGGAAGTTATGATGAGCATAGTGAAACATATGGAAAATGTCATATTGAATTTGTTTATTTTAAAATTTGTATTTTTTAAAAGTGCCAAATTCCGTGAGTTATTTATATTGGGAAGTAGCCCAGGTCTTCTAGTTTCTGAAACACTTGACCGTTTCTCTATAGATTGCCCGCTAGAGGAGAAATTCCACTTCTTCAAAGAGCTGTCATGACTCGCTTTTGCCTAATTTGATTTGAAAAATTCATAACTTCCATAATTCTAAGCCAAATTCGATATTTATTTTTTTATTGAACAGCATTTAATCCATAGATTATTAGGCAATAAAATAAGAATTTTTTTGAATACCAACTTCTGCGGAAATGCGCACTTTTCGCGTCTTGATTGCGTACTTTTAGACTCGTACTGCGTTTACGCGTAAACGACGTTGAAAAAATCTGCCCTTCTAGTATTTTGCGTAGATGGACATGGTGAACAAATTTATTCCAGAATCGACCTCGGATTCATTATCGTATCGACTACAGAATTTTTTGAAGTCCAACGACTAATTATTGCAAAGTGCCTTTAGGGCAGTAAATTTCAAAAATTCATATCTCCCTGTGTGTGCACATTCTAGAATAAGTTCTGGAACAAAGTTGATCAACTTGAAGAGCTCTACAAGATTTCATGGAAAACTCCGACTTTAACTCCCATTATCCTTGTAAACACAGTACGGGTATATAGGGTAACTTCGGGTAATTTCTCCCGCCAAAATTAATTTCTAAAAATTTTCTTTATACTTAGAATTTATTCTCCTACTCAAGATCTACAAAATAAAAAAATAATCATGAAATTTAGTGTGAAATACAGAAAGCTATTACTTTTTGAAATTTACTGCCCTAAAGGCACTTTGCAATAATTGGTTATTGAACTTCAAAAAATTCTGTAGTCGAGACGATAATGAATCTGAGGTCGGTTCTGAAATAAAGTTGTTCACCATATCCATCTACACAACATACTGGAAGGACAAATTTTTTCAACGTCATTTACGCTTATGCGTAGTACGGATCGAAAAGTATGCAATCAAGACACGAAAAGTGCGCATTTATGTAGAAATCGATATTCAAAAAAATTATCTTTTGGTGTCTGATAATCTAGAGACTAAATGCTGTCGAATAAAAAAGAATAATGAAATTTGGTTCAGAAATAAAAAAGTTATTCAAAAAGTAAATTGGGAAGATTAACCTGAACACCCTGTAGATCACCCGCCGTCACCATGGCTACCCTCATAGATGGAAGGGGTGTTGATCAATCCAGTATCAATGTCGATTACATATTGAATCTCTTTATTTAATACGGGGGCAAATCTAGACAATCAGGCTCAAAATAATAATGACTGCTCTCTCCCAGAGGCTCCCCTTTATATCTATCCGAGAGAGAGAGAGAGAGAAATAAAGATAAACATACTTCTACATTACACTACCTAAGCTACGTCTTACACAATAAAGGATTTGTAATATTCTGGGTAGTGTGAGTTAATAGTAGAGAACTACAATTAAGGCTTTCTTAACATCCCATCCACACGCTCAATTTCCCGCCTGCACAATTTTTCCACCTTTCAGCCCTTTTCTTTCTGCCATCCTCTCTTTTCTTTCTTCCCTGTATTTGCCCTCTTTACTGTTTGTGTACAGTAAAAACCAAATCAACTACAGCGGTGAACTCAATACTTTATTCCTATCCTGAGAACAACAAAAGACAATGATTGAAAGAGAACGAGAACCAGATAACGGCAGCTGGCTTATATCATTAGAACGAGAGAGTTCTTCAAGGGGCGGAGTCCACTGATTGAGGTGAACCTCGTGTCACGATACCCTTCTGTTTTCTTTTCACGACTGCAAAATGAGCCGTCTGGTTCAACTTTTATTTCTGCTTGGATTTACTTGGGCTTCGGATGATTTCGTGACTGTGAATACGAGATTGGGCAGTTTGAAAGGGTTCCGACACAAAATCGACGGGAATCATCAGGCTGATGTGTTCCTCTCCATTCCTTATGCCGAGCCACCGATTGGGGACCTGAGATTTGAGGTTAGCTTTTCAAATGTTGTTAAATTTTCTTGTTTATCATTTGATATTTACGCTCAAAATGATTAAGCTACAATTTTTATTTAGCACTTTTTCAGAAACCTCAACCTCTTCCAAGATGGAAAGGAGTTTTGAATGCGACTCATTTCGGTTCATCCTGCTATCCCCACTCAGCAGAAAATCTCCTGCCTCCCCAGTTCAGCAACTATTCCGAGAACTGCCTCACTCTCAATATCATGCGACCCTCTCGAATTAACTCGGTTTGTTCCCTTCCTTTATTAAACTTTGCAGCTTGTAATCCTGTAATTTCATCTTTCAGCAGAGCAATCTGCCTGTACTGGTTTGGGTGCATGGAGGAGGTGTGTAATTTCTATTGAAACATTCTCAGTTTAAGCGCTAATGCCAAACGACTCGGGAGATGCATATATGGGAGTAATCGAGTATGCTAATCACGAATATGAAGGTTTTTTGGAGTAACGATAGTAGAGGCGATCTACAGTGCTCCCAAAGTATAAGGACTTCGATATAGAAATTCAACAATAAAGGACATAAGAAATGCATAGAGATGGGACATACATAGACCTATTCTATACCTATTAATAAAAGAGAATTTTGGGATGATAGAAACCTATGTCTACCTCATTCGTACTCTCAATATTCGGATTTTGTGCACTCGATTACCCCATGCTTGCACCTCTCGAGTCGTTTGGCGATGGCACACTTAAACTGGAATATGCCCTTCTACCATTTTGAAGAGAAATCGATTTTGAAAATTTTTGAATTTTTATTTGTTCCAGGTTACGAGGCCGGGAATGCTGTTATTTATGGCTACAAAGATCTAGCGAACATTTATATTCCGCACGACATTATTGTTGTCACGATTCAGTACAGACTTGGATTTCTAGGCAAAATTTGTTTTTGAAATGGAAATAATGCAACTTTTTAAGGTTTTCTTTCTACTGGCAATGCTTCAGCTCCAGGAAATATGGGCTTGTTCGACCAAGCGCTGGCGATCAAGTGGGTCGATTTGGTTTTTCAAATCATATTCTAGCGACCTTTATTTGTTCTTCTTTCTATATAAGTGCACAGATTTAAACTCACAAAACTTGACGAAACTTTCCACACGGGGGTTTTCAATGACGAAGATCGCGATGATTACATTAAACAGTACAAAATAAAAACCTGAAAGCAAACAATTGGTTAAAATCCTATTTTCTTCATTTCTATTTGCATATATTTAAATTCCTTGGTTCCAGGTTCTTATTTTGCACATTTTTACTTTATTATCATGATTAACTTCATCTAAAGCTCGATGTGTATCGTAGGTTTCGTCAAGATCTGTGAGTTCCGCGGCCTGTGCACTTCTCTTGTGCCATTTGTTAAATTTCTTCCATACTATTTCTAAGTTACAAACAAAATCGCATCGATTCAAATGCACATTTAGAACTTTCTATATCTGAAATTTAATTTCTATTGATGGCTATGCTCGTTTTTATTGTAGATGGCTATATGAGAACATCGAGTCATTTGGTGGTGACAGGTCACGAATCCGTGTGTGGGGTCACTCTGCTGGCGGTGCCTCCGTCAGTCAACTCTCTATCAGTCCTTACACTAATGGTGGCATTTGGAAAATCATGGAGTGATGTCCATTTCATTGCAGAGTATGTGAATGGTTCATTCGAGATGTCAGGAACAGCCCTCAGCAACTGGGCACTCGGAAAAGAGGACGATCTGGTGGCCAACAGCAAGCTGCTCGGAGTGGGAGTCGGCTGCAGTGAGGACGTCAAGAATTGTCTGAAGAATAAGACAATCGATCAGATGTTCAAGGCTATCACTAGGACTGTGGTGGGTATTTGAAGATTCATTTATCTCTTCGTCGTTTAATGAAAACCTTCGGGTAAATGTCGATTTATCTCACTAGATTTTAAGGGGAGGACTATAGAAAAAAAAAGCAGCATAAACCTGCATGCACCCAGGTTTGCAAGTTTCATAACATAATGCCAAAGCGAATTTCTTATTTCTGTTCGAAAAATAATATGTTTGTCATTACCATCGATATTTTGCATAATCCCTAAACAAAATATCATTCACTATATCTCTAATGCGCCATTATGAACTTGTTCACTGAATTTCAGGGCTACAAAGGCGAAGGCGTGATTTTAGTGAAATTTTCCCCTCGAATTGACGGCGATTTCTTTCCCGCTCATCCCGATGTCCTCATAAAGAATGCCAAACGGAAGCCTGTTTCAGTCATCGGAGTCGCCGAAAAGGAGGACTCGATTTTTAGTAAGTTATTTATTTGAATCGCATATCTTTCCTCGCGTCAGGAATTTGGAAGTTTTGCAAAGTTTCACATAGTATGGCGAAGGTCTGTCAATGTGACATTTTAGAAATTTGTCTGATAAAATCGTTTATTATGACAAAATTTGGTGTACACATTGAATACACTAGAAAGCGTAATCTTGCCAAATTTAAGATGAATTTGGCCATATTAATCGATCTAAACTGCCATATAAAAATGATAAGCGTTTTCGAAATTTCGCTCTCCGCTATTTCATATGCTAATGAACATATTTTTGAGTTATTTTCAATCATGCGAAAAATATTGTTTTCCACTAGACAGTTTTAGGAACCAATCTAGTATTCTTCAAGGTCTGAATTGTTCTTTTCGATTTCAGTTCTTCACGGATTGGCCCCATATATGCACAGCATCGCTATTCCGAAGGAAGAATGGCCGAATTTCAATCGACAAAAATTCATCGAAACTATCGAGGAGGTTTTATTTTTACTTCTTTGTTTGAAGGAAAACTTTCTTTTCAGAAAGTCGTTCGCAAGTCAGATTTCGGCAACTCTTCTAGTTTTGTGCGTGATCAAATTGTAGACTTTTATGGAAAAGGAGCGAAAAATGACGACGACTACTTGTTTTATTTGAATCAGTACAATATGGTAAATAGAAAAGCAAGAAATGGATGATAGATCGCAATGTTATTCTAGCTAATGTCTGACCTCCATTTTGTCATTGGACCTGTAAGGACGATTCTGAAGAAGGTAGAAGAGGGGTGGCCTGTCTATGCTTATTCGTTCGAACACTACAATAAGAAGCTGTTCGAGACCTTGCCAGAACAACTCCGAGGATCTACCCATGCCAATGAGTATGTAATTTTATTCGTTTCCTACTTTTTGAGAAAACTTTTCTGAAATATTTATTTTTGGTTTCAACTAGAATTAAGAAATGGCAAATAAGATATTCATCGAATTTTTTTCTTCAAAAAAGATATTTCTGATACAAGTTTTGCAAATTCAGGTATCCGTACATGTTCAATATCTTTATCTTCGGCAAGTACGACATCGACTCAGATCCGCAGGAAGTGGCCGTCAAGAATCTGTTCCGCAACTCTCTCATTTCCTTTGTCAAAAATGGTCGGCCTCAGCCTGGAGCAGACATCGATTGGCCATCTGTAGCTGCCGCTGATTCTGCCAAAGACATTAAATTCATTAGATTCCTCCCTCAACCCAGCATTGGAAAAGGACTTCATCATGGTATGTTCATTTTCTGCTTTCAAAAGTTTACTATTCCTGAAATCTTCAGAATCTTATGACTTTTGGATGAATCTAAAGAAGAAAGTGCCATTTGATTTGGTCGAATTTAGGAAGACATCAGTTAGAGATGAATGATGATCCTAGAAATTAGAAAATACAATAGGTTGAAAATTTTA
The DNA here is from genome assembly GCA_964036155.1 of Diploscapter coronatus. NCBI lineage: Eukaryota > Metazoa > Nematoda > Chromadorea > Rhabditida > Rhabditidae > Diploscapter > Diploscapter coronatus. The sequence continues at coordinate 194,828 of OZ038422.1, read as the reverse complement.
TCTTGTAGCTTTTGCTACCGAATTTCTAAACCTTTGATTTACTCTGTAATTTCACAGCAGTCTAATTACGGGATTTGATCGATTTTGTGCTCAATAAAGAATAACTATATAGTTGGAACAGAACAATAAATTATCGGGTGTTCCGAAAGTCCTGTCCTATGTTAACACATTTGTTCAATTATTTTATTTCTTTATTGAAACCTAACTTTAATCAATAATATAATCACCACTATTATCTACAACAGAACCCCAGCAATTGAGGAGATCATTGATGCCCTTTGCCCAGAAATTGGAGGGCTGCAGGCCAAAAAAGTTAGAGATATCATTTTTAGATCATCATAATTATTGAAAGATTTTCCAGTTGTTGTACTCCCGAGTGGGTGTGTGATAGTCAGAACTCGTTTATCACACAAGTTTTTATTAGTACAACTTCAATACGACCAAGGTTGCTGATGGACCCGGGTCGGCCCGACCCGCATTTTGCGGGTCTAAATCGGGTCCGGATCCGAGGTCAGGACCCGCAAATTAGTTCATTTGATGCGATTAAGAGTGAATGTTAGAATTATTCAAAGTGGTGCGGACACAAGGGTCCGTCGGTTTGGCTGATTTTCACATATCTTATACAATTTTGCACTGATTCTCGTGGTGCTATCCTTTTTTTTTTTTTTAATAAAAATGCAAATCCGAAGTCAAGTAAAGTTCAACATTTTTTTGGATTTCGCACATTCTTGACCGTAATTCTTATTACTAAACCTCTATATAATATACTGTAATCATATCCAACCCAACATATCATAATTCCCCCTCTAAAATTCTGAACCTGATATTTTTTTTATTAAAACGAGAAACGCGGGTTTCACGTATCCAGTTGATAAATCAACAACATCAAAAACTTTAGTGAACAAACATTTATAATTCAAATGGGGGTTTGAAACGAAAAACAATAACAAAAGTGGAGTGTGAAATCGAAGAGATTTTCACTGATAGGGATCTGATTGGTATGATCAGTGATAAGGTGATCATATCAGTCACTCCTCCTGCCAGTGGTCGTCTACTTGTTCTCCTCGGCCTTGTCGTGAGCCCTCTTCTCGCGTTTGCCCTTGTACTTCTTGTCGGCTCGCTCTCGACGCAGCAGGCGGTAGATCTCGACCTTCTGAAAATGAGATTTTCAAATTAGTGAACTTTCTAAGCTTGGGAACACAATAAGAACTTTCAGAAAGAGTCGGGATAAAAGAAAATATGATGTTTCATAATGACTCAAGAAATTATCCTGGAAAATATAGATAAACTAGAGATAATTTTAGAATAAATCACAAGTTTTCGAATATAAACTAGAACTTCGTATATCCGAGGATTAAGCTTGGATATTTAATATCCCACCTTCTCAGCATCGGTGACGGGTCTGGCGGCTTCGAAGGTACGCGTCTTCTGCAGAGGCAGGACAACACCGGACAATTGGGCGGCCACCTTGAGCTCTTCCGGCTGAAAATATTCAATTTGAAAGAGCATTTTTCAAACAAATTCTAGAATTTAACCAATTTCGAGCCCTTCGGAAAAATTCGAGATTTTGGGTTTTGTTGAATTTCAGAAAATTGAATAAATTTTCACAAGCTCTTTTTTCAATTTTAGAAAGATGTGCAAAATTTTTAAATGTCGATTTATTTCTCAAGTTGACATTTTTTAGAAAGAGGGAAGGACTTTTAAAATTTCGAAAGTCTCACATTAGCGTCTCCCTTCTTGGGCTTGCTGGCCTTTCGCGGGAACAGGATCAGCTTCGATTTGTACTCCTTCAGACGCTCCACGTTGGACTGAAAATGTTTAAATTTGCCTGATACGTTTCAAAAATTTCGATAAATTTTCAAATATCTCATTACTCGAAAAGATACGGTTTTTTAAAACCAACATCCATTTCAAATTCACCATCTAGAAGCTCAAGATAACTAACTTTCCGAAATATCTTTCGTAAAATTCACAGGAATTGAAATCTTTTCTAAACTTTATCACAAATCACGGATCTAGAGAACATTACAAAATTCTCGTTAAAACGTTTTTTTTCCAATTTTCTAAATCTATTTTCCAAGGCTTACATTGAGTCCCTCGAGGGATCTGTTGGTCCTCCTGTAGTCGACGGAGATGCCGATGGTCTTTGCCTCGCGCTTGCCGATGCCTGCCGCGCGGAGCTCCTGCAGCGAGAAGCCGCGACCGAGACGGACGCGCTGATTGTAACGCTGGCCGGGGCAGCGGACCACAGGTCTGGAAAGAAAAAAATTTTTTTTTTTAATTTTTGAGCTAGTAGGATATATTTTGTAAGTTTAAAAAGTCTCCTAATCCCACTCAGCAAGTCAACGAAATGATTTGAGAATAAGTTCTTTTCATCAGCTAAAATATTCAAACGTTGAATGAATTCAAATGGGGTTTTCAGTAAGTTTCAAAATATCGTGTCCGATCTTGGGTGAAAAATTCCGAAGCATTATCAATTGAAAAAGATGAAAACAAGATCAAGTTCTCAATTTTTGAGCCGAAAGTCTTACAAAATGTTCAAATTTTCGAATCTCTTCACAGGGAAAATAAAAAAGGATCGCATCAAGATTTGAGATGATTTTTTTTAATTTTCGAATTTCTCCGAAATACCACACCTGACGGCTCCGGCGACGGGTCTGGGTGCGACGGAAGCTGCCTTCTTGATGCGGTTGTTTCTGCGGCGCAGCTTGCGACCCGGCTGAAAATCAACAAAGTTTTCAAGTTTCATTTTTTTTTTCAAAAACTTTCCTTCTGAAATTTTAATTTCATCTTCATGTTTTCAAATATAAAAATGCCAAGTTCAATTAAAATGGTACAGAAATTTTCATGAAAATAGTACTCAAATCCCATAATAACGGTACCAAGTGCCATAAACTTTGGCACCAAAGTCCACGGAAAAGGGTATCAAGGACACATCAAAATGGTAAATATTTGGTACCTGATTGAACCAGGTCTTGACGCGTCTCGCCCAGTGCTTGCGGAAGTGCGCATTGGGGAGCATCTGGTTGCCTCGGATCGCCATTTTTGGTGCTGACTTGGGTGGGGCCTTTCACAATCAACCAAACAAACGAACTACCCTGAAAATTAAATATTCAATCGACTAATTAAAGCGGTAATTAACTCAAATTTGGAGACTTAATTAATCAATTCTCGAAAGAAGCAAGAAAATGGGCAAGATGGCAGACAAAAGAATGAAAAACGACCTGGAAAAGTCTATGAGACACTTGATAGTTCTAAATAGGGCCAATTAGAGGGTAACTAACAGATAATTATCGAGCAATTAACTCAGAAAATCAAGAGAAATTGAAAGAAATTTTCAAATGGAATTTCAAAGTTTTTAAGGCAAATCTTAAGGAGAATTTCTCGAAAATCAAAGAGATAAGGGCTATCTGTGATAGGACCAGATTTTCCTAGATATTTCCAGATAAGAAAATGATAAGAAAAGCGAATTTATAGAGGGAAAAGCCGGAAAATCGAAGGATTTTAGGCTGGTTGAAATAAAACACCAACGATGTCCTGCGTTTACCGCGTAACGCAAGTGAAAAAGAGACAGGAGAAAATGAAAGGAAAGGCAGTACGAGCGGATGATCTTTGCGACTTTCGGTTTCTTTCTGACTTCCTTGATTTTTCGGCTTTTTTGAAAATTTTTCGGAATTAATAAATTATGATAAGTCTAAATATGCGTACACTGAGAAAAATATACCCAAAAGAGGAAATTCTACATAAAAAAAGGCATAATTCGTGAGAAAAAGGGAAAATATGGAAATTCCGTGTCAAATTGGACAGAAAGAAATTCAGGGATGGTTATTCTTTTCACAACTCGATGAGCTCGTTCGAATGAGCCTATTTTCGACCTGAAACTCGATTTTCCCAAGGTCATTAGCCATTTTTTGATGAATCTTTCTTTCGATTTCGATGTTTCGGTCCATTTGAATTGCCATTTTTCTGCAAAAATAGAAAATTAAAAAAGAAGAACATGTTTGGAAGCTACAAGGGGCCATATTTTCCTGTAAATTGTATGTGTTTCTAACTTTCGCTTTTCCCAGAGCAAGAAAATGCTTGAAATGATCGAATATCAGGGATAAAATATCGAAACTGATAGGGGGAGAGTTTTTCCGGGTTAAACGGTGATTTCCCGGTTCGTTAACTTTTTCCCCTTTGTTTGTTTGCGCCCCCGTCGTTCAAGAGCCTTCGTGTCTGGCCCTGCGTGCGTTCGCGTTATTTTTACCCAATGCGTTTCACGAAAATTGCGGGCGTAAACGACGCGCACACTCGATGTCTCTAGTCAGCTGTTAGTAGTATTAGTACGTTGCCGTTCACGTGATATCAAATTATCGCTCTTTTCCCAAATTATATTCGACTTTTTCTTTCCAATATATTTTACATTTTACCGCCCTGGTTTAGGGCGAGGATAAATGCATTTTTCCCATTTTTTCTGAATTGCTATTTTTACAGAACTTTAAAAAATCAATTTTCCGAGAATTTCATTTTTTGAGGTTTTTTGACGAATTTTGAGATACTCGATTTTTATCAGGTCAAATTTCACTTATCGATTTCACTGAAGTTTGATTTGATAGACTTGTTCTTGACCTGTCCTTTCTGCGTATCTAGAGTGTCCCTTGAATTAGTGGTGCGTCGTGTCACACGCCCATAAAATCTCTCGCCCCATGTTAAAAAATAGGCGAGAAAAACGGACTGGAATATTCGAAGATTGTCGTTTCGTACTTCTCCTTTAAAAATGCATATCATAGCAATTTTCATCCTCAGTTTGCACTTTTTAGATGTCTTTACAATTTTCTCACCCCGTTCTTTGCGCGTTCAGTGGCTCGTTATTTATGACGATCATTCGAAGAAATTTCCAATTTATCATCGCTTTTTATAATTTGGAGACTCGAAGATCTTGATTTTTTAAAAATAAAACCCTGGTATAAGTTTCAAAATGCCTCATACTTTCATGCCTTTTATTTTTCATGATTTTCCGTTTCTCTCCTTTGATGGGTTTACACTATTTCCCATTTTCGAATTTCCACATCTTTTTGCATTTTTGATCAGCCAAATATTCACCTTTTAGATTTCGTAAGTTTCTGTAAAATTTCAAAATTCGTCCATTTTCAGATGCTGCACCGTTGGAGGGGCATCTATTGATTTTTTCCTCGAAACTTCCAACCACCTACTAAAATTCCATCATGGACTCTTTCCACGTCTTCTACGTCAACAAAGGCCTGCTTCTGTTGATCGAATTGCCTGTAAGACTATTTTCTCTAATTGCACGTTAAAGAATAGGTCTTGAAAATTGACTGAAATATTTTTTCAGAATCAGACCGACACCAAATTCGAGTTCCTCTGCAAGAAGATCCACGAAGCGACCGGCGTCAGGACGTCGGATCAGGTTCGGTGAAAAAATGAAAATAGCCCGAAAAATCTACAACTACTGAACTTTCTTAGGGTTTTAACTGAAATCGAAGGACAAATTTGAAAATCGGGAACACGTGAAAAGATTGAAATTTCTCGAAAAAATTAAAAATCGATTTTTATCAAATTCTTCCAGGTGCTGCTCATTTCGAACGGCGAGGCTATTGACCAAGACAAACGGGTTTCCAACTATGCGAGTATCGGTTCGTTTGTCTTTTTATTCAGACATCTCTCAAAACTCAACTTGCAGAAAGTGTCATGTTGAGAGAGTAAAAGAGCATGCCTTATTTTCTTCTCTCGAAAGGGTGCACTATTTTTTTTGCGAGTCGAGTTTTAAGAAGTCTGAATTTAGTTTAATTTTTTGAATATACCATCTCAGGAGTATCAAAATTATCAATTTTTCTTGATTATTTCGAGACTTCTTGAAACATATTCAAAAGTTATGTCAATATCGCTTGATTATTAAAATTTTCAAAAAAACTCAACTTTCCTCGTCAAAATTTTTATTCTGTAATGTTTTTGTCGGACTTTTGAAATCTTATTTGACATTCTTCTTCTTCTAAATGTGTCTTGCTTCAGGCAACAGCGCGAGTCCGCTGTACTTGTTCCAGAAGACGAGCTCGCGTCACGAGCGCGACGAGATGAGCACGAGTCAGGAGATCAACCATCTCTCGCAGATCATCGACAACGCCATCGATCAGGTTAGGATTACGGCAGATTGACGTGAAGGGATTCCGAATCCTACACATAGAAATGTAAAAATGCTCTTGGACATTTCTGCAAGATATCTTGATTCCCATAACTTGGTCGACAAAAAATAAGTTTATAATCCCTTCTGAATTTTACATCTTCATAGTTTGATCCGATGATTCAATTCAATGCCAAATTTCTATAGAGGGTCCGAAAAATCAGCTTATGAAAGCCAATATTCTAATTTTGCAGGCAGACTTGCTGGTATCGAGCTCGGATATACAGGCCATCTACACAACCCTGCCGGAGAAGGCCAGAGGCTGTAAGAAGGCGGCGAGCAGCGTGATGCAGACATGCGCCAGATTGGTCTTCGAACAACAGCTACTCAATCAGGTTGGTTTGAGTTTAACTGAAACATAGGAAAAAGGACAGTTGGAATATAAATATTTTCAGGGCTGGCTCGCATTGATCAGCAACATGGACGGGTCGATTTTGAAGCTCCGAAAAAGGGCCGTTAGATTTCAGTCGCATCTTGACAAGGTAATTAACTCGACTTAATTATCTCAAATTATTTAGATTTGTATTAACCCAATTATCTCGATAATGGTCACTTTTAGGTCGCTCAGCAAAATGAGAAGGCCAACACTCTGTTGCAGGGATTCGACAAAGTCATGGAGCAGCTTAGGAAGGTAGAATTTGAAAAATGTTTTTGATGAGTTTCAAGGTTTGTCGATTAATTTTTGAAAACCAGCTTGTTTGTTATTTCTTCCGAATCTACTCAATTTAAAATTTCGATGATATTCAAGAAAATGAGCATTTTTGAATTTTATGAAAATGTTCGAGAAATGAAAATTTGAAGTTTTCTAGAAGATCTTAATTTTCCAAATCTGCAGATCAAAGTGCCAGTCTCTCTTCTGGCCCACGCTCAGGGAAAGTCGGACACCAGCCAGCTTCAGGAGCAGACTCTCTATGAGTGGATTTCCGCGGTCGACAGAGACCATTCCCTCGAAGAGCTCATAGATGAAGTCAGGCAACAGTTTAGCAAGGTTAGGGAACTGTTTTGATTTAAAATAGGAATCAGGGTGCAAATTTGAGACCTGAAACAGCAGTATAGGGGCGATTCTTGTGAGATTTAAAAAAAATGATTTTAAAAATGTTTGATATTTCAGTTCTCCGAAATTGACGCCAATACGACTTTGCAAGAAATCAACGCAGTTGTTCAACAATCAAAAAATGCCGAGTTCCGGGAAATCAAGGGCATCAACAAACGGCTCACTCAACTGGATAACTCTCTACTAAATGCGGAAAGTAAGGGTTTATTGATAACCTAGAAAAACATAAGACGATAACAAGAGACGACGAAATAGTATTGGGAAAGAACACATACAAGGCCTTTCCCCTCTACTCTACCTGATATATTTTCGTATATCTTGTCATCTAGTTTTTTCAGATTATCGGATTTGTTTGTTCACGTTTTTTGACATTGATTATCTTTCAGAATCCTCAAACTACTTCTATTCGTTGTTTTTTTTTTTTTCTTTTCTAAATTCGAATATTTGAACTTTCAGAAATCCAACAATCCATCGAGGAGAGCGTCCACAACGTTGAGAAAAAGCCGGAGAAACTCGACGCAAATTCGCTGCAGGTATATTTTTTAAAATTTGATCTCTCATTAGTCAACTCAATGATGTATTTTTAAAAGAAAGATTATAAGAAATACTTGAAACATATTTTTTCTTCATTCATTGTAGGTAAAATATTGTATTTGCTTTTTATTACGAACTGAGCAGTGATGAATTTTGAAAGAAAAATTATAAAGAAGTCAGACGCTGGGACGTTTTCCACCGCAAATATCTCTTATGCGGTGTCAATTATTCCAATCAGTTTTGCATTCCGTCCTTAATAATGAAATGAGAGAGATGATAACGACGAATCTTTTCGGTAGAAAACGTTCCCAACTTCTGCAAAGAGGCTTTTGAAACATTGTTCTTCCAGGAACTAGTCGCCGACCACAAACATCACATGCAGTCGATTTTCAAGCATCTGAGAGATCTGCTCGATTTGGCCAAGGTCTTTCATAATTCCAAATCGGGTAATTTCATAATTTTTGGATATTTAAAGGCATTTTCTTCAGTTTCCTAAGTATTTCAAGGAAATTGACATAAATTTAGAATAGTTGTTTTTTTTTTTCTAATTCTACGAAAATTTCTAGAGGTTTCGCGAGCATCTGTAGGAATATAAATTTTACATGTTTCAAAGAAATCTCGAATTTTTCCATAAATTGCCCTATTCTGTAACATATCTTCATTAATGTTCCAGAATTCTTTTCTAAAGGATTTCTTTTAAAAGAATATTTTTTTTACTTTCAGAAGTTTTGACCAACGTGCGAACTCGTCTAGGTGGTTGGGTAGTGGGAGCCTACGAAAAGCTGAACTCGGTTCATCTTGAAATGCTCGTGTTCGAGGAGAAGCTCAACGGACTAAAAGCCCGGCTCGATTTGGTTCAGCAGATCAAGGTCGGCAAACATTTCCATTAAATTATTTGAAATTTCAATCAAAGAGTATTGTTCTGTGCCCGGCTCGATGAAACTCTAGGAACCTCGCAACGGAAACAAAGTTCCTAAGCGAAGGTTTCGGACGGTTCCGAGAGTTTCCTGGATCTCAAAATTCGATTTTTATTCGAAATTTTTGAAGCTCATTTTAAAGTTGATCTTTGCAGGAGGCCCCGGTCGTTTACGCAACTGCAGTCTGTGAAGTGATACGAAGATCGACGTTTCAGAAAGAATTCACCGCTTGGCATCTGGTAAAGAACAGACATGTTGGGACGTTTTCCACCGCAAAAATTCATTATCATTATTAAGGATAGTAATGTAAAGCTGATTGGAATAATTCATATCGCACAAGGGGAATATTTGCGATGGAAAATGTTCCAATATCGGATAAAAGAGGAAAAGATTACTTTCTTTTAGGATTAAGAATGAATTACACTAGTTTTTTGCTTCGAATTTTAGCGGACTATTTTTTGTTATATATTTTGATTGTTTTCAGATTCACTCCGAAAAGTGCGGAAATTTGACGACGGAAGAGACGACGATACGCTCGACCTTCACCGAAAAGTTGGAGCGCCACTTTCTGAGGGTCCTTTTCAATGGTTCGATTTGCAAAATATATTTTTGACTGCAGAAGAAAAACTTGCAGCATTTGAATTCGTAAATTCGTTTATCAGGGAAATGTTTGGAGCGTATTCAATGTTTTTCAGGAATGTTCGACGAATTGCCGACATTCTACGTGAAAAATCTCGCCAAATTCGATCAGGCCATACCCCCGCTGACGAATGAATATCTGACCAGTTTGAGAAAGGCGGGACTTTATCTTATTTAAAAAAAAAAAACGGCCTCTTATATTCTTTACCCCTAAATTATCCTTACCCTCTTGTAATTTTTAGCTTCTTTTTTGGAAAATAGTAAAGAGAAAAGACAAAACGGGGGTAAAAATAACTTAGGGTAACTAATATAAGAGGTTAAAAATTCAAATTTAGAATTATTAATTGAAAAAAAACGTAAATTTTGAATATTTTAGAAGTCAGAGAGGCTAATTGCAAAAATCGCAATTTACCTTCATTCATTGCCTTGTATCTTATCTCAAACATTTTTTTATTTTTAAAATTTGACCAATTTCAGTGTGCCCAAGATCTGGAAGAATTCCTGCGAGTAACCTGCCCCCAAGTGTTTTCTCGGTTGTCGGTACGAGATGCGTCCAGCCCACCCTATTTGGCACAGATGAAAAGGGAGGAGAGCTTCTTCACACCAGGTAGAAATGATAGACATTTTGGAGATTATGTTAGCGTTTTTTTTTTTTTTTTTTTTTTAAATTCGAATCAAGTTGACTATAAACGATTGGATGTTTCTGAAAAACCCTTTTAAAAAGAGTTTTTGTAACATATCTTTCATTTGGCACTTGTTGAATGATAGCATTTTGAACTTGAATATTTCTTCTAACGCGCTAATGATCTCAAGATCCCACCAAAATCCGAAATTCGTAAATTGATTATATTTTCTCGTGAAACATATCTAAATGTTTCAAATCTGACAATCATAGAAGCGCGTTGCAACGTCTGATGTTTAATTTCAGATCCAATAAACAACATCGCCAAATTGAACAACCGATTCCCAAGTAGCAATTGGCTGAGGTAAAATCCAACTTTTAAGGGAAAAATAAATTTCAAAATATTTCAAATATTTATACTGGTTCGTTCTTTTGTAACTCTAATTAACTAAAATAGAATATTTCATTTTTCAGTGAAGCCAGAATAGATGAAGGATTTTATATCATTTTCTTATTTTTGAAAATGATCTGCTAGAATGGACAATTAATAAAAGTAGTACAGCAAGATTAGAAATGTGCAATTTAGAAATTCAGAAATTATTTCATTCACTTTTGCCGTACTACTTGTATTAATTATCCTAAAATGAAAAGTTGTTTAGTGAGGACGGGATTGACTATTCGCCGGGAGGTGCACCGACTCTACTAATGGCCCAATCACCACCAACCAGCAGCAGTCAAGGCATCCCCACTGCACCCAGTCTCCATTATTTGCCTATTTTGGTGAGCTTTACTATTTTTGTTAAATTTTTGAAATGGGCTTAAAAAATGTTATCAGTGAAACCCTTGAAGTCGTCAGGGTTGCAAATTTTATACCCGACATGATATAAGAAAGAGGAAGAAAATGACGAAATAGCATAGAGGACATAGAGTGCAGAAGAGGCGTGGAGGAGGAAGAGAAATACCTGACTGGGTTTTATTCGGATCTAAACTTGCAACCCTGGTCTGCATACTTGTATTCAATATTAGATATTTCTCCTCTTTAATATCGTTGGCTAGGAAGAAAGTCGATATTCCCTCTGCAATTAGAAATCGAATTTGGGAGCGAAATAGTGAGTCTCATAGGAGAGAAACAAGAGACGAATACGTAATTTTTGAATATCGACGTTCTCTCCAATCAATAATAACATGCATCGATACTTGCCGGAGATAAATATTTATCAAATATTAAAAATTGTTCAATTTTTCAGGATGACTCCAACGTGCGGACCCTCGTCGCTCCATCGTCTCTAGCGAAAAGCGCTCCCATCCAGATACCGTCCAATTTCGTGGCGACCAACACTCGTCAGGTAAGAATTTTAGATTTTGGCTGCGAGTACATTGTTACCAGACGCTAGTCTTCCCTTTTTCTTTCGCTTCCCACTATATCTGCTTTGATAACTTTGTACTCACAGCCTTAAAATTTTCGGACTTTCTAAAAAATATATATGTCTATGCAACAATAACTAGATCAACTATTTAGATTTGAAGATACGAATTCCTGAAACATATTCATTCAATTTTTTCGAATATTTATTTAAAGTTTGGTCTTCGGCTAGTAAAAACTATCAAATATTTAAAATTCCTCTTGAAGATGTTCATTTTTGAAGCATATATTTGTCATTTTTCTAATTAACCAATACTTATAACTTGGAAGATTTCTTAATTACCCTAATTATCTCTACTTAACCACGCTAATTAAGATGTCGGAAAAGTCGTCGCAGTTCTCGACGCCTGAAGACCATTTCCACCCTGGTGAGGGCACGTCGTCTGGAAATCAACGCATCGACAACAGCGATGAGGGGGTAATTTTCATAGCTACAAAAAGCGAGCAGCGACTAGAGGAAGAAGAGGAGGACGGGGTGCGCTCCGTGAGCAGTCCCGACAAGGTACAAAGAATAGAGTAGAATGAATGGATTGATAGTGTAGAGGTGACATCGTTGGATATCAGGAATGAGTTTTTGGTAAAAAATATTTATTTTGAAACTTTTTCTTGTTATATTTGTGGAAGTTCATTATATAGAATAAGCTTATGTTGATAGGATAGAAAACTGAATTTTCCCGAAAGCCACCTTCTGCAGTAATTCTAAACTTCTTTGGAAAAAGTGATATCTAATGATAGAGTAGAAAAAGGCATAGTAATGTGTGAGATCTGTGTTAACATAGAGTGATAGATTAAAAACTGCACGTAGAGGGAGCAATTCATTGGATTTGTACAGACTTTAAAGCTTTGCACAACTCCCATTTTAAACATAACTGAGAAGAAAAGATTAGTGTTTTTATCGCTTTTCTTCTCGTTGTCTCTGTCACCGCGCGCTCCCATGCTATTTCGTCTTTCTTCTCGCTGTGTTATGTTTAGCATGGGAGCGTCGAAAAATTTAAGACTTGAATTTATATGAACCTAGCTAAAATGTGCAAATTTCAGCAATTCCCCCTTGATGACTTGCAATCGAGGTCCCAGCAATCTATGGAGCATTTGAAGCCCATCCTCTATGAAGTGCTCCATCTTTCCAAGGTTGATATTCTTTGGTTAATTATTTTTCAAATTTGTTTAATTTCAGGGACTTCTGGACATAAGAGCCGAAGTAGCGAATAACGTCGACAAATTCAAGGATGATTTCCAGGTTATTTTTGTGTTATAAAAAATGGATAGCAAACGATGGGAGCATTAACATTTTTTGAATACTATTTGATTTAGAAATTTTTGAAGCTTATCAAATTTATAAACACGTTGAGACGCTTTCCACCGCAAACACTCGGTCATTACCATTTCCCGTCTCATGATTAAGGACAGTAATTGTGAAGCTGACTGGAATAATTTACAGCGCACAAGGGGGATATTTGCGGTGGAAAACGTTCAAGCGTGTTTTAGATGTTTAAATGTATCAATTTTGTTTGTCAGAAAATTCTGAAATTCTCCTCGACGGATCTCCAAGAACGCGTCCAGATTCTCAACGATGCTCATTCGAAGGAGGTTCAGGAGTTGAGGGATGAAATTGAGGTTATTTTTAAAAACTAGATTTCGGACTTTATTTATTATTATTTAAAACTTTCCAGAACCTGAAAACCTCGAACGAAGAAAAAGACCGGGAGTTGGTTGATTTGCGAAAAGAATTCGAAACCCACAAAAGCCTCGCCGAAAGCAAGAGCTCCGAAGAGGGGGAGGAGATTCAGAGGTAAATTTTTTCATTTTTGTTAAACTTGCGAAAATGAACATGTTATTTTTTGCGTTACTTATAACACCTTGATACTCCAGAACGCGCGACATTTGAAATGTTATTTCATCTATGAAATTTTTAAACATATTAAAATAGAATTTTTCAGGCTGAAAGAAGAGAACTCCCAATTGGAGGCGAAAGTGAAGGAAGTGGAAAAAGAGGTCTTCAAGAAGCTCACCATCGAATACGAGTTGAGGGCTGAGATGCTCAGAAGCGAGCACGACGAAAACATTGAGGTAGCCAAACGTTCTAGGTCTAAAGTCCGAAAAAAAAACCATTGATAATTTGATAGTTCTAAAACTTTGATAAATTTTTAAACCTATGGGTCTATTCAGACTTAGTTGCAAGCTTCATTGGCAACTAACATCTGAACGCCCCTATCATTCTGCTCTACATTTCCCTCACTTTATATTCGATATTATTTTATACAGAATTGAATATTCTCAAAATCTTTGAGATAGATAATACAGTTTTGTTCTTTCATTAAAAGAACTAGAAAAATAATGAAATTGAAGAAAAGTTCAAACTCTTTGAATTCCAGGCTAAAGAGGAGGAGTTGCGGGAGTTGCGAAAGCAGCTCCAAAGACGAGACTCGGAAATCGCTAAACTGAAACAGAACCCCGACAGCGAGGAAAGCCGCAAGAACGTGGCTGCCGAAATTAGGGCTGAATTGGAGAAGGAATTCAAGGTCTGCTTTTATGAATTTTTTTCTGATTCTGTTTTTTTTCCAACTTTATATTTTTTCCTGCAAAGAATCCAATTAGTGAATCTTTAATTAAGAACTCTCCTCGAAATTTTGAGGAAAAATAATACAAAAATTTGAATACTTCAGTCCCGAATCGACCTGATCACGAAGGGGGTCGAGCAGAAGAAAGAGGAAGCGGTGGCGAGGCACAGAAAGGAAATGGAATACGAGTTGAGGAAAGGACTGACGGAAATGGTGAGCTTTTCTATTTTCCGAAACATAAAATAAGCTTGCCTTTGAACGCAAAGAACAATAACTACAATAATTTATGCAAGGATAACGATTGGAAGCCCATTTTAGCTGTCGAAAATCTTATATAATCCATGATAAAATTTGTTGAGACCTTTGAAAATGATCGACTTTTCAGCAACGCTCCTTGAAATGGTTGACGTTTGAAAGAGACGAGCTGCGCGAAGCCGTTGGGGATGAGAAGTCGAATTTGTTGAACGAAGAAATCCAGAAGAAAATTCTTCAAGAGGAAGGCTCACAAAGTAAGAAATGTCTAATTTTCTAAATAAAAAAGCTTTTTTTTTTTTTTTAATTTCTATTCTGGTAACCACACGATTTTTGATGTTTCGTCTTTATTTTTATAAAATTAAAAATTTGGACAATTTCCATGAAATTTGACCTTTCAGTGTCCGTCTATGGAAACCACACATCAACTCAAACCGACCCTCTCGAAACGCCGAAACCGAGCTTCTGGCCTTCAACTATGCCTGGTAGATTTTTTGCTAGTTCTAGAATTTTCATGAAACTTCTCTTCTAAACGGAATATTTCAGTAAATCGTCTTTGAATTTGAGAAAAAATTGAACTTATTCTGAATCAAAGTTTTTTTTTTAAATCAAACGATGCTTTCCTTTAGCAAATGAACTATCAAGGTTGAATTTAATGTTTTTGATATTCCAGGCTCAATGATAACCTCCCAACTCAACCCCGCCCAGTCGATAATGCAGAGCCAATATGGGGAAATGAAAGACAGCGCAATCGAGTTCGACAGTACTCCGACAAGAGGAAAGGAGGAACAAACTGAACGAGACAGGTCGGGTTTTTTTTTAAAGCATATCCTAATTTTTTTTATTTGAAAAGTCAAATTTCAGAGCCCAAAGCGTAATGACTGTGGACGTGGCCGCCGAAAAGCGAGAAGCCAAAACGCAGACCAAAATGACGATGCACACTATGCAGGTAGTAGTCTTTCAGGCTTTATTATTCTTTTGAAAAGTAATAAATGGAGGAGGGATAAATATTACAGAATCTTGTTATTATTCGCTGTTTTGGAAGATAGTAAGAAAAAGAAGAAGAGTATAAAGAACCATTTTGAGTTCTATTTCAATTTTATCTTGTTTCTTGTCAGACTATGGTTGCCGTAGAGGAAATCAGTGAGGGTTCGACGGTGCTGGTGATTTGGGACGAGCGACATAATGCCTACATTTTGTTCAGGTAGAATTTAAAATTTTAGATAAATTTCAAACGTTCCCACAAGTTATAGAGCTGAAGTGAATTTCAGTGTGGTATGGTATCACCAGACTTGTATGATGAGAGTAAAAAAATGTTTTAAAAGATCTGATAATTTGAAAGAAAATTGAAACTTGGACACAGAATTGCTCGTTGACTGATGATATCACTTAGAATATTAAAAAAAAAGAAACGTTTGAAATGAATGATAATAAGGATGAATTATTTGAGCAACTCGCCCTACATGCACTTCGTGAAGGACTCTTCTGTGCGCAGGCTCGGTCTAACGCCTTCCACGGCAACCGGGCAGAGAAGGAATTGGATCGTCGGCCGAGTCGCTCAGATCGAGATGTGCATCGTCAAGAAACCGCAGAACAGGTATGTTTCAGAGACATGTTGGGGACCTTTTCCACCGCAAAAATTTCTCGTCATTATGAAGGACAGTAAAATTGCGAAGCTGATTGTAATAATTTACTGTATAAGGGATATTTGCAGTGGAAAACGTCTGTTTATGAATTTGATACGTTTCCAAAATTTTAAAACAATTTTGTAGTTTTTGCTTCATTTTCTGGAAATAGAAAGGGGTAGAGAAAAAGGAATAAAAATACAACAAGGTAACTTAGGGGTGAAAACTAAGAAGTGAAAAACGATATTTCAGGTATAACCTGCCTGTGAACACCCGCATGTGTCGAGTTGCCGTGGATGCCATTCCCATGGCCAGCCCATCAACCAAATCCAAAACCGGTCAACCCACGACACAACCACCTGCTACTGTAACCCCGACCTCCCCTCAGTCAGACAACCCACAGGACACTCCGACAACGTCTGAGGCCTAAATCCGAGATACACTTGAAATATACTTTATTTTCAACAAGCGACGATTTTGAAAGTAGTTGCATCGTAGCGTGGCTGCATACGAAACAGGATTGGCCAAAGACTAAAATAAAAAATTCAGTGTCAAAGACAAAGCTTTGTCCATCTCTGGTACGAAATAGTATAGGCTTTGTTAGGGAAAACATTCTCTATTTTTATACTATTTCGTATGCAACGATGCAGCTGGTGCAACTACTTTTTAAGGTTGTCTTTTCAAACTACCTTGAAGCCTCTATTAAGATCCATGGTCTCCAATTCGAGATTTTACGGTAGTCTATTTAATTCTGCCGTATTTTCTAAATTTAATCCTCGGGACCTTTTATTTTTATTTTTTTGAGTGGAAGGAGGCTTTTATTTTTAGGAGATACGGTAAATGAAATATTTCAAGCTTTTTGCTCAAATTATGGTTTTTTCATCATCATGAGGTTTTTGTACAAATAGATACTATTATCATTTTTCTCCTCCGAATCTTTTGAGAAATGCTTTTGATTTGACAGCTACAAAAAGTGCTTTATTTTAATTTTGAACATTAATGTATTTTTCCTGTACATACGGACATTGTATAAGCCAACGCGCCTTGTATGTTAGGCTCCTCTTTACATTTGCCTCAGAATTCATTTTGATATAGTCACTTATTCGTAAGCGCCATGATATTTCCAGAATGTCTATCTTTGAGAATATCATGATTTACCAAATTCTTCATTGATATCAGACCTAAGCAGCGCTTAAGCCAAGATGTTCAGCTAAAATATTTTTGCGTTCCCCCATATGGCTGTTGTTGATGCCCAAATCTGGGAAGCGTGCAAAATGGTGCACAGTTATTTTTGCTGATTAGAAAATGGAGAAATAACATGTGAAAAGGAAAGAGACTGGCCTAAAATCCATTCTTTCGTTCTGCTTAAGTCTGATCTTCATTGAAGTTCAAATTTTGAAATGATTCTTCGCGTGTAGGTATGATTTAGGACGGACTTTCGAAGTCTGTGTCATTGAAAATTATCAATTCTATTCCCACTCGAACTAATTTTCTTTCCAAGTTTTCTTTCAGAAAAAATTACATTTCTTGCATTGGTTCCTATTTTATACTCAACTCATATTAGAAAAGGTTAGCAAAATTGTGGTTAGTCTAACAATAAGACTTTAATTCAGTATGATTTTCGTGTGATACATTTGTGTCTATTCATTGATTTTTTTTGGAGAAAAAAATCGATTTTTAATCATTTTTTTAGGAACTGACCCTTTTTGTCGTTATTTTTATTTGCATTGTTGATGTTGTGATCTTTGATGATGAGACAATAAACATCGAAAAATCGAAAAAAAAACAATCAAGAATTCTGGAAAATGTCAAAGTTGAAATCGCTGATCAAAATATCTTCATTCGTTATTTGAAAATTAGTAAAATACAGTATCCGTTAGATAATTAAAATACTGTCGAGTTTTGGAGTTTAAAGGATCAGATATACACGCTTTGTACAATACAGTAATTGAGAGTCTTCTCGACTTTCCGAAATTTGAAAAGTTGACGACAATGTTTGAAAATCGAGAAATCAAAAATATTGAGATGCCTTGAAAATTCGAGTTAAGAAATAACGATATCTCTTTTCACACGATGAGGGATAGGGCTCCAAACCGGCGCGGATACTTGAAATTCATTTTTTGAACTTCAAATATTCTGCTGCCGTCTACGTTGTTGTTGTGCGATAAAGTCCTCGCCTCCGCCAGTGGCTTTCTAAAATTTGGAAAACCGATAAGAAAAATTTGTTTATTTTTACCTCGTTATTTTTCCAAGCCAAAAATTTTAAGTAACAATCGAACCCATATGCGCACATGCATCCGAACGCGAAGAACTACAATTAATTGAATTAGGGTACTTGAGCGATAATTATCCTAATTAACTCACCGATGCGATGGCCCATCCTAGAGTGGCCGAATATTTCGTGGCCACCACCGCCAAAACACAAGCCGCGATAAAGAAAAAGATGCACCACGCGAAACAAAAGCACATTTCCTAAAGTGCAAATTTTAGAGTCAGACTGTATTCTCAATCTGAGGTTATCTAGTGATAAAGTTTTAAAATTGACTATGTTTAAGAAATGATTCGAAGAATGGAGGCTTCCTATATCGTAAACGTCATCTAATCACGTTGATATATCGGCCTAAATGGTTCAAAGCTCACCATGACAATCCACGGTACGTTGGGTAAATTGTCGACTATCCTGAAGATATAGAGGGTCAGCAGAACTGAGGTCACAACCAAGCCAATCGATGAGACAAACGTAGCCCAGCCGGCTCCTAAAGTTTTGAATTTAACAAGAAAAAATGGCAAGACTTGTTTCAAATTTAGATTTAGTGCTCTTTAAGGGTACGAAAATCACATACACTTTGTTTATACTATCATATTTTGACCGTACTCGTATAATAACCGTGAAATACTCGGCCTATGAGTATCCCTAATTTAAAATCTATGCTCAGGTGTCACCTGAAAAGTGTCCTGGCCCGGCCATCGTGAAAATGAACGTCAGAATACAGCCCAATATACAGAGCAACTTCATAATACCGCCTAGCGTACGAAGATACGATAAGTCGCAACTAATCGAGGGTAGCTGAAATTATCGTAATGATTAATGTTGAAAATTTCGATTTTTCTAAAATCCTCATTTTCCTTCGCAAGTTTTGTGCATTGCAACCTAATCTTTGATCAGCTAGATCAAGATCAATAACATCGGGGTTTAACAAGGAAGTCGTCGCTCTTTCTCTCAAACACCCTGACCAGACTTCGAATTTGAAATTTGAGCCTGCTTTTTGCGAGACGTAAAACAGGGGCGGGGCTTGACGTGGGAGTTAATTTTTTAATAAAATTTGGGAAAGGTCAAAATTTAGGGCCTTTGTATTTGTCTATCAACTGATCTTCATCATCAATTATATTTGCCATTGGGTTTTCAGTTTTCCTCAGGACTGTAAATATTTGCATTTACAGCCCTGCTTTTTCCTACGAAATTTCCTGACCCCTAAAAATTTGATGACGAAAATAGAAGATAATGATGATCACCAGATGAACAGACGTTGGGACGTTCTCCACCGCAAATATCTCCCTTATGCGATGTGAATTCTTCCAATCAGTTTTGCATTACTACCCTTAATAATGATGACGAATTTTTGTGGTGGAAAACGTCCCAACGTCTGCAGATGATGATAAGTACAAGAAAGCCAAAATTTCGGTTAACATGATTCGCAATAAATAAGTATAGGTAAGGCGGGGGTTTGGTTTAGAAACTAGCTTGGAATAATAGTTACATCGTAGGAGTAAGTCGGCCTGCCATCGCCCTCGTAGTACTGGGTTTCCTCAACTACGGTGGTCGTCGTATGGTATCGTGGTTCGTGCATCTAAAGGGTCGGAATTTTAGATTTTTCGGATAAGTTATCTAAATTTTCGCATAGTTTTGAAATTTTAGTAGTTTAGCATTCACACAGCGGAAAGTTTTTCTATTTAGAAGAAAGAAGTAAATATAAAATGATAAGAGAGATTTTAGAATATTGCAATTAAAAATAATTTTTTAAAAATCAAATTATTATAAGGGTGCAAGAAAAATCATCGTCCTATCGATAATTCACGGTGATAAGGCAAAATTTGAGAATAGCAAAAGAAGAGAACAAAACAGAGCAAAGGGGGCAGAAAAGAAGACGGGAAACTCTTCCAAAAGACCACCTACGCTCTATTCGCTATTCCTCTATCTATTCCCCATACTATTTCTCCGATTTCGAATTCTTTTCCCCATACTATTTCCCAGGTCTTTTTCCTTTTCTCTCATTTTCAATACTATTCCTCCATTGTCTAACTACCTTACTTTCTGCAACTCGCGTGTGCGCCTGCAGCGTTGTTGTAAAATATAACGAGGGACACAGGCAGAGAAGGAAGACTTAAAGAAATATTGTCTGAAATCAAGAGAAAAAAGATAGCAAAAGCCGAGAAATAATATGAAAAAGTGGGAGAAAATGGGTAATGGGTAATCGGACATATGGAGAGCCGATATAAAGACCCGGGGCCAGATATAAATAACCACCCACCGGCTCTGATATCTGATCAGAGGGTTGTCATAGTTTGGTAGGGAAAATAAAGCGTGAAAATTTGACTGGATTCAAAGACATTCAAGATCATCTCAAATTTTTAATGAAACTTCAATTTTGGTCAACTAAAATATTTCATAACTTCCTCATATCAAAATTTCGCCAATCCATATAAAATATTTCCCAAAATACTATCTAACTTAGTGATGAAAATTGAAATCGTCACGTTTTGTAGTCGTTTCAAAAAACATTCAAGACTATCATTGTTTTTTAAAATTAATTTAACGAAAATGCCGTTCCGGACTCGAAGTTTTCATCGATGATTTGAAAAATAGATATAAAAAGAAAAAATGCCTACCTTATTCAGATCGCCCAATTTCTTTTCGTCGCATATTTTCTCGTTCTCATTTTTATCCGATTCAATTTTCTCCGACTCCTTCAATTGGTCCTTTTCCGGGATGGATTTGGGCGACACCACTACAGGCATCGGAGCGACATTCGCTGTTTTTGGTCCGCCATTCGACGGTTTTGGAGCCACTTTTAGGGTCTGTTTTTGGGGCCTGGATGATGGTATGACCACTGGTGGTGAGAAACGGTCGACTGGGTCCAAGGTCGTTACCGATATCGTGTCGTAGTTATGGTCGCCTGCAATTTCTGACCTCCAGTATTATACACCGTCGGAGGAATACCGACACCCCGTCTGGTATTAGACACCGGCGATTTTAGGGTAAAGAAGTGTAAACAAAGGGGAAAAATAAGAAAAACGAGCCAGCGTGTCTCTTTTACAGACAGTGCATCGGTGTTCCGGGGCGGTATGTAATACAGGAGGCCGCAATTTTTGCTATAGGTTTCAGGGAAATATAAATATCGCTCAAATATTGAGAGATCTATGGATTGATCAAATCAAAACAGCTGTATTTAATAGCTCTTATCGAATCTTCGCAGTAAATCTTGCCCCTACTAGAAACCTGCACTCCATTTCTAAATGCTAGCAACCCGCTCTCTTCCCCTTCATCTTCACATAGTTAGATAAAAGAAGGACCACTAAATTTAGCAATAAAGCCTGATTCTAGGAGAGCAAGATTTATGGGGACGTGTATATGATACAATATCCAAAATGCCTTACCATGCTCGTCCCCAATATGCGATATGTTATCGACCATAAACTTGTAGTTTAAGGCTCAATTTTCTAGAGAATATTAGAAATCAACCAAATATTCTCAGTCTGCGTGTGCACGTTTGCGTCGGCCGAAATCTGAAATGTATCTCGGTCCGCGTGAGCGCCGCTGCAGAGTAAGATTGCGTCTGTGTTGACGAATCGCGCCGAAGAGCTTAGTACTTACAAGCCGCGTAAAAAGAGGCGCAGCATAGAGGGGAACTGGCCTTCGGAAGGGAGGAAAACATACACAAACATGGCGAAATATAGCGCCGGTCAGGTAGGGGAGATACCTTACCGAGCGGAAAAAGCGAATTCTCAGAGAGTATATTATGATCTGGAAAAGTAAGAATTATGCCTCCTTTATAATTCAAACCACCTAACTGGCTATCTGGAAATCGCATGACACGCGCACGATCTTCATGATATACGAAATAGGGTAGGGGTATTGGGCGATAGGCTTTCTTTTCTCACATTATTATACATGTCGTGAGGTGATGCGTGATGTCATGCGACTTCCAATGCTGCTCCACCAATTTGTAGAATTCAATGGTCTAGATTTGGGGACTATAGGGACAGGAAAATGTTTGGTAAATTTTACAAACTGGTAGTGTTCATTCCTTATGAACTATACAGGAGACGTAAGAATTACGATATATCAGATATGAGATATTTGCTCAAATTGCGCAGAACACAACTATTTTCTAAATCTTATCTTTGATCAAGCAATTTCCCAAATCATATTTAAAAAAAAAACTAATAAAAGCAAACAATATCTAGTCTTATAGAAATGAGTAAGCGCCAGAAATGGTTCTATTTGGAAAGAATGATTGCTTGATTGTTCGATTGTATAGAGAACGAGCCAGTCGCACATTTCTGGCCGCCTATTTTCAACCCTAAAAAATGAGTCCTGTCTTTGTACAGAGAAGACCATTGCGTAACCCAATACATTGCTGTCCAATCTTTTGTTAGAAGTCAAAAGTTCCCCATCAACGATTAAGAATGGGTTCAGGAAACTATCTGGAATAGTACTGAAATCATTCAAGACAGGACATCTCACAAATTTTTACATGCTCGAATATTTTATTTGTAAACTTTAATAGAAAATGAAGAAGAAATAAATCAAATTTACTGTAGATAAAACATATTGAATTACGGTTGACAAATCAATCGTGAAGAAAAACTTGAGACGCTTTCCACGTTTACAATGGGTGTGTGTATGCATGTAGTTTTCGATTTTTCCCATAATTCTGTGTCTTGATATTGTGAATGACTGACTACTTGAGATAAAAGGGGAGCGTCTTCCTTTCTCTCCCTCCATGAGCCCCGTATGCGCACTGACGACATTAGTTCATTTGACGATTCTTTTTTATTTTCTTTCGTTTTTTCGTGCTCTTTTATCGAATTTAACGGAGTATTTTTGTAATAATTACTCGGCAATTATTTCACTCTATCGATATTGATAGGAATTACTCGATTAATTATCGATAATCGTCCTTAAGAATGCGAAAAAAAAGAAATGAAAGTGGATCGCATGGAAAGGTGAGAAGGAGGGTCGGAGACGATTTGTACCACCAAGGGGGTGATTTTGAAGATATTTTGCAGGTAGATTGTGTGTATGTGATAGACTAAGTGTGGCGGAAATCAGGCAGTTGTATAGATTGACAATGGAATACCAATTTATTTATCTCAAACTTGGGTAATTAAACCATAAAACAAAATGCAAAATCATAAATAAAAAGTAAAGCCGGAGATTTGCAGATTCAGGCTGAACGATAAATGATCCGGCCTGCCGTTTGAGCACAAATGGATAACAGACAAGAGAGCTCATGAATTTGAGAAATAGAATAAAAGAAACTTCTCTCTTATCTGGAGAAATCCAAAGCATTGATTTTCTGAAAATTATAAAATAGGCGAAATGGGTCGTTATTTGCAATGACCAATCAAAATGTTAGTCTTTTTAGCTGATATGATATTAATTGCATCAAGTAATAACAAGATATAGCAGATGGACAACAAAACAAGCAATCCTCAGAAAACATCGGAAAATTCCAAGACATGACTAAATAGAATACGGAAAAGACAACAATATTATTTTACGTTTCTAAATGACTTTAATTGAAAACTGATACTCGTAATATGGAATGGTTCAGAATATGAATTAATAAGGAATCGATTGAACAATCTGGACTGGGATTCAAGTGCAATTTACAATTATAAATTCAGTTTATATTACATTTTGAATATTCTAAACGTTATTTTAATGGCTACGCAATTTCCAAGCTACTAATAAACCCGATATTTTGAAAGTGAAACCAATCGAGAGCGAATCTGACATTTTAATTAGCTTATCAAGAACATGATGTGGGGAGTTAACAGAATAGTGCATCTTTAGATTATTCTCAAAAATGGCAAAATTCAAGAACCATATACATTTTTTACCCCAAACACGGATAAATCAAACAATCAAGTCTCAGGACTTTTGAATAAAACAATCTTATTGTTCCCCCAGCCAAGTGAAATAAAATGATTATCAGCATGCCGTACTTGAGATCCAGCATTTCCGACAATGCAATTCCAATATCCTCTATGCATATCTTCGAATGTTTCTTTTATGTATTTTGCAATGTTAAGATTATTACTATATCTGAAATAAATAGCTTATGAAAAGAGTAAATATCAGCATGTTGATTAATTGCATTATATCAGAACTAGATAGAAAG
Source organism: Diploscapter coronatus (assembly GCA_964036155.1). Lineage (NCBI taxonomy): Eukaryota > Metazoa > Nematoda > Chromadorea > Rhabditida > Rhabditidae > Diploscapter > Diploscapter coronatus. Next base: position 170,615 of record OZ038422.1, on the reverse strand, counting down.
TACTTACAATCCTATGGCAGTTGTTACACATATGACACGTTCTTCGTAAGAATCGAGTATGGGATGGTACCCAAGAAGTCGACCCTCAATATTCGAGCTAATACTTTGTTCCTGGGGGTTTTCGACTACGCTGATGACGAATATGACGGTTAAAATCCGATCCGATCACTTGTTCCGCCTGTTCCGGAAGGTCCGCATACGGTAGTTTCGGAAAATTCTATTTTCGTTATTCTGCATGGGAAAAATTCAACTTTGGTATTAAAATGCTCGTAGAGACCAGCTGAGCACGATTCTGAAAAGATCTCGTCGAAATGACACCGAATAAGGAAGTTATGATGAACATAGTGAAACATATGAAAAATGTCATATCGATTTTTCGCGTTTGTTAATTTTTAATTTTTTTTAAAGTGCCGGATTCCGTGAGTTATTTATACTGGAAAGTAGACCAAGTCTTCTAGTTTCTGGAACACTTGACCGTTTTCCTATAGACTGCCCGCTAGCGAAGAAATGTCACTTCTTCGAAGAGTTATCATGACTCATTTTTGGCTAATTTGACTTTAAAAATTCATAACTTCCACGATTCTCAACTAAATTTTATAATTCTTTTTTATTGAATAGCATTTAATCCATAGATTATTAGGCAATAAAATAAGAATTTTTTTTGAATACCGATTTTTGCAGAAATATGCACTTTTCGCGTCTTGATTGCGTACTTTTTATCATGTACTGTGTTTACGCGTAAATGACGTTGGAAAAATTCGTCCTTCCAGTATGTTGCGTAGATGGATATGGTGAACAACTTTATTCCAAAATCGACCTCGGATTCACATTCTTATGAGTTCCAGAATTTTTTGAAGTTCAACGATCAATTATTGCAAAGTGCCTTTAGGGCAGTAAATTTCAAAAATTCATATCTCTCTGTGTATGCACATTCTAGAATAAGTTCTGGAACAAAGTTGATCAACTTGAAGAGCTCTACAAGATTTCATGGAAAACTCCGACTTTAACTCCCATTATCCTTGTAAACACAGTACGGGTATATAGGGTAACTTAGGCTAATTTCTCCCGCCAAAATTAATTTCTAAAAATTTTCTTTATACTTAGAATTTATTCTCCTACTCAAGATCTACAAAATAAAAAAATAATCATGAAATTTAGTGTGAAATACAGAAAGCTATTACTTTTTGAAATTTACTGCCCTAAAGGCACTTTGCAATAATTGGTTATTGAACTTCAAAAAATTCTGTAGTCGAGACGATAATGAATCTGAGGTCGATCCTGGAATAAATTTGTTCACCATGCCCATCTACGCAACATACTGGAAGGGCGGATTTTTCCAATGTCGTTTACGCGTAAACGCAGTACGAGTCTAAAAGTACGCAATCGATACGCAAAAAAGTGCACATTTCTGCAGAAATTAGTATTCAAAAAATTTTCCTTTTAGTATTTGATAAACTGGAGATAAGTATCTGTCAAATAAAAAAGTAATTATAAAATTTAGTTTAGAATCATGAAAGTTATGAATTTTTAAAGCAAAATTAGCCAAAAAAGAGTCATGACAACTCTTCGAAAAAGTGACATTTCTTCGCTAGCGGGCAGTCTATAGGAAAACGGTCAAGTGTTCCAGAAACTAGAAGACCTGAGCTACTTCCCAGTATAAATAACTCACGGAACCTGAGGCTTTTAAAAAAGTAAAAATTAAAAGAAACGAAAAATCGATATGACATTTTCCATATGTTTCACTATGTTCATCATAACTTCCTTATTCGGTGTCATTTCGACGAGATCTGTTCAGAATCGTGCTCAGCTGGTCTCTACGAGCATTTTGATACCAAATTTTAATTTTTCCCATGTCGAATAACGAGAATAGAATTTTTCGAAACTACCATATGCGGACCTTCCGGAACAGGCGGAACAAGTGGTCGGATCGGGTTTTAACCATCATATTCGTCATCAGCGTAGTCGAAAACCTTCAGGGATAAAATATCAGCTCGAATATTAAGGGTCAACTCTTTGGGTACCACCCCCCTCTATAAAAAACTCGATTTTTACGAAGAACGTGTCATATAATCGCGTCCTGCCGCATCTTCGGGGACATTTTATCTGTTCTGATTGTAATTTTGTTATCTCCCATTATCACTAATTTTTCTATCTCATACAATAAACCTGAAAGCATAAATTAAAAGTAAGACATTCGGAATCACAAAAATTGAACAACGATTTAATATTGAAAAGTCATGATACGGTTTAGGAACCAGAGAAGATAAAGAGTATTTACAAGTTGATCAGAATACAGTATGCCCCGAAATGTTGTATAAATCAGGAATAGCTTTCTTCAGGGTTATTGTAAAAAATAAATGTTATAGTGAGTTTACTTTCATAAGCTAGGAGCCTGTTTCTCGATACTGCCGAAAAATTCCATATTCATAAGTATGGATAAATGAATAATGTAAAAGTGGAATAAAGCAAAAATACAATAGAAAGACAAAACTAAATATTCAAACTGACAATTTTTCAATAATTGACATTTGCAGAATATATAGAGAGGATACTAGCATTAGGAAGAGAAAGCGATAGATTGAGTTTCTAGATGTGCATTTTCGAAACGTTTTCCGATAATACTTCGTAATATTAGCAAGCCTGAAGAAGACTAGACAATGGTTCGTCATAGATTTAAATTGCTTTTAATTGAATGGAGTGATAAAATTATCAGTTCTGCCTTTCAAATATCACAAAATATCTAAAGAATTTAGAGAAAAGTGACTAATCACAATGGGAGAGCAACATTGAATAAATCACGCGCATTTAAGTTTCTACATCAGAATGTTCTGATATAAGAGAGGCTCTCTGTAAGAATCAGGTATTGGCCAGAGGGGGCGGAACGAAATTAGAAGTCATCCTAGAGAGCGGAAACTTAATGTGTTAGGGTTATCGGGCATGGGAAATTTAATGGTGCAATCCGTTTTGCGCCACGTACTGTGATTAAATGTGTACGTAACTTGCGTACTGAAAAGTTTATCTCGGTACCTGTGCATCTTAGACTATTAAACATATATACAATCGATAGAGCTCGTCGAGTTGAGTAAGTGGGTACCGATTTTGAACCGAAAACAAATTTAGAAAGAAATAATGTTTATCTATCGAACCATTGTCTAGTCTTCTTCAGGCTTGTTAATATTACGCATATCAGAAAACGTCGGGAGAAGGCATAGCACTAAAAACGCAATCAATGGCCTTCTCTTCCGAATGTTAGTATCCTTTTCGTATATGATTCTGCAAATGTCAGCATTGGAAAATTGTCAGTTTGAACATTTAGTTTTGTCTTTCTATTGCATTTTTACGTTATTCGTTTTATCCATGCTTACGAACATAGAATTTTCCGGCAAAATCGAAAAAAACAGGCTCCTAGCTTATGAAAGCAAACTCGCTACAAAATTTCTTCTTTTACAATAACTCTGAAGAAAGCTATTCCTGATTGATACAACATTTCGAAGCATACTGCATTCTGATCAACTTGTAAATACTCTTTATCTTCTTTGGTTCCTAAAATCGTATAATGTATCATGACTTTCCAATATTGTCATTGTTCAATTTTCGTGATTCTGTACTATTTTACTCTTTTAATTTGTGCTTTCAGACTTACTGTGTGAGATACAAAAATTGGTGATAATGGGAGATAACAAAATTACAATCATAACAGACAAAATGTCCCCGAGGATGCGGCAGGATGCGATTATATGTGTAACAACTGCCATAGGATTGTAAGTACTTTCTATCTAGTTCTGATGTCATGCAATTAATCAATATGTGTGATATTTACTCTTTTTATAATCTATTTATTTCAGATATAGCGATTATGATGACATTGCAAGATATATAAAAGAGACATTCGACGATATGCATGGAAAATATTGGCAGTGCATTGTCGGAAATTTTGGAAATAATGTAACGTACAGCTCTAATTGTTGTATTAAACTTAAATGGGGGGACAATAAGATTATTTTATTCAAAGCCTCTAACTCTCCTTCGACTTGATCGTTTGATTTACCCATGTTTGAGATAAGTTTTTTTTTATATGGTTCATGAAATTTACTATATCATTTGAGAACAACCTAAAGATACACTACTCTGTTAATTCTCCACACCACATTCTTGATAAGCTAATTAAAATGTCAAATTCGCTCTCGATTGATTTCACTTTCAAAATGTCGATTTTATTATTAGCTTAGAAATTACGTAGTCATTGTAATAAAATAACGTTTAGAATATTCAAAATATAATGTAAATTACACTTGAATCCCAATCCAGATTACTCAATCGATTCATTATCAATTCATTCTGAACCATTCCATATTACGAGCATAAATTTTCAATTGGAAAGTCATTTATAGATATAAAACAATATCGTTCTTTTCCGTATTCTATTTAGTCATGTCTTGGAATTTTCAGATTTCAAATGAAAAGTAAAGTTTTCTGAGGATTGCTTGTTTTGTCCATCTGCGATACCCTGTTATTTCTTGATGCAATTAAGATCATATCAGTTCAAAAGACTAACATTTTGATTGACCATTGTCGCAAATAGTGGCCCGTTTCACTTATTTTATGTGATTTTTCAGGGAATTAATGTTTTGGATTCCTTCAGACAAGAGAGAATTGTTTCTTTTATTCTATTTCTCTAATATTCATGAGCTCTCTTGTCTTTTATCCATTTGTTCTCAGGCAGCAGGCTGGATCATTTATCGCTCAGCCTGAATCTGCAAATCTCTCCGGTTTTACTTTTTATTTATGCTTTTTGGGTGTTTCGTTTTATGGTTTAATTACCCAATTTTGAGATTAATAAATTAGTGTGATATTCCAATCTACCAGTTCATTTTCGTCTGACTACCGCCAAGCTTGAAGCAGTCAAACACAATCTACTCACTAACCATTTTCATCTCAAGCTATAATAATTTTTAATAAAATCTGCTTTGATGAAATTGTAGAGAGTATAATTTTTTAGAATATTTTCGGAAAAAAATTTAAAAAGTAATGATCAGATGGAAAGTTCTATTCAATTAAAAAAATGACACTGGACTGGTCAAAGCATCTTAAGTGATTCATTTTACAGACCGATTATTTCCGTCAATAATAATGAGTTTTACTATTCGATTATCCATCCTGTCTAATATTAAGGAAAGATTTACGAATTACTTTTGCTGGAATTTGAGTAAAATTAGTGAGTCCGTAATAAAAATTAAACATGACTATTCGTAAATTGTCTCGTTGTTTTAGAATTTATGTATCGTTAATTGGAGAGAAACTCAATAGTCTTACAGCAATTAGAAATCGAATTTAGACGCGAAATAGTGAGTCGCGTAGAAGAGAAACGAGACGAATAGTGCAATTTTTGGATAACGACATTCTCTCCAATCAATCATAGATTTCTGTTTCCTTTTCACATGTTATCGAGTTAGACCAACATATTACCTAGGCTGACGAACATTCAGGTGAGAAATGCAGGGGGTAAGTGATTCCATCAATAAATTCTGAGAAACGCTATATGATAGAATCATATAAATGTAAAGTCCTAACTTTCCCTTCGAGATTTTTGTCAATTGCTAGTACGCATTGTTTTACCATATTTTTCTATCCTGATTCAAAAAGGAGGGCGATTTTTATCCACCAAAAACTTTGGTGGATAACGATCTACACTCGAAGAACGCATTTCACTAAAACGCAATCAATTGCTTTCTCTACCTAACGTTAGTATCCTTATACAAATGACTCTGCAAATGTCAAGCATTAGACAATTATCAGCTTGAGCATTTAGTTGTCTTTCTATTGTATTTTTGTTTTATTCGTTTTACTCATACTTATGAACATAGAATTTCTTGGCAATATCGAAAAATAGTCTCCTAGCTTATGAAAGCAAACTCGTTACAAAATTTCTTCTTTTACAATAACTTTGAAGAAAGCTATTCCTGATTGATACAACATTTCGAAGCATACTGCATTCTGATCAACTTTTAAATACTCTTTATCTCCACTAGTTCTAAAATCGTATCATGACTTTCCAATATTGTCACTGTTCAATTTTCGTGATTCCAAATTAGTTTTACTCTTTTAATTTGTGCTTTCAGGTTTACTGTGTGAGATACAAAAATTATCGATAATGGGAGATAACAAAATTACGATCAGAAAAGATGAAATGTCCCCGAAGATGCGACAGGACGCGATTATATGTGCAAAAACTGCCATAGAATTGTAAGTACTTTCTATCTAGTTCTGATATAATGCAATTAATCAGCATGTTGATGCATACTCCTTTTATAAGCTATTTATTTCAGATATAGTGATAGACTTAAGATTGCAAGATACATAAGTGATACATTTGATGATATGCATGGAAAATATTGGCATTGCATTGTCGGAAATGCTGCATCTTCTTTATGGAATGCTGATAATCATTATATTTCACTTGACTGGGGAGACAATATTATTGTTTTATTCAAAGCTAGGACTTGATCGTTTAATTTATTCATGTTTGGGATAAGAAATTCCTTATATGGTTCATGAATTCTATCATGATGTTTGGAGAATAAACTCAAAATAGCTATTCTGTTAATTCTCCACATTACATTCTTGATAAGCTAATTGAAGTATCAGGTTCTCTTTCGATTGATTTCACTTTCAAAATATCGGGTTTATTAGTAGCTTGAAAATTACGTAGTCATTACAATAAAATAACGTTTAGAATGTTCAAAATGTAATGTAAACTGAATTTATAATTGTAAATTGCACTTGAATCCCAGTCCAGATTGCTCAAATAAAATTCGAGCAGTTTCTTTGTGTAGATCATTTTCTCCGTCGGATATCAAATTTTGGTATTTTCAGTTATTACTAACCTTTCGAATGACCTCATTTTCGAATTTGAACAGACTAAAGATTTATTGAACGAAAATGCCAATAATTAGTAGTTTAGGGAATTTGATTAAAAATCACAATTTGAAACTCGTAGTAGGTTTAAAATATTTGAGAAAAGTAGTGACTTAGAAAAATATTTGGCGATATGAAAACTATATGACATGTCAGCACTAAGATTCTTCAGACAATTCAAATAATACGGGAAATATTGCAACACAAGATATTTTACTATCTTGCAAATCATTTTTCTACATTGTTGATTCTCAAGTTTGGGCATCAACAATACTATCTTACTGCTATACATATCATGAAGTTTCCAGATAACCTGAATTAATAAAAACCCATTAATATTATACTAAATCACTGTTGTTTCCAGGTTCTTTAGTTTCGATATCCAAATTTAGGCCTCCATAAGTGGATTGACGTAGACGTGCTTCTCCTGTTGTTTTCCGAAGCTCTCCTTCTGGTGGGCGATTCTGGCGTGCACTGCCGCGCGGCTCAGGACTGAAATTTTCAATGTTTCTTTCATAAGTTTTGAAAATTTTGCCATTTTATCCTTCTCATGTTCGCTAATTAACCGGTTGCGCTCTCGTTAAACAAGAAATAAGCTCATAAGTTTATTATTCGTTTGTAAGATGATTCAAACTTTTCAAACTCCATATGATTTTTGACGTATAATTTACTATCATGTGTATAAAATGTTCACATAATCTGATAAAACGTTTTCTAGGTCCTGAAATTTATCTGGAAATTTCAAGAACCCTTACTTTCTTCCTGATCATGATCGGGTCGGACGATTCGTAGATGGGTGAATTTGCACTTGCAGTTCCTTCTTCTGTTCCGGCACGAGTTGAAGCAGCAGATGAGCAGCGCGGCCGGCAGGACCATCAGAACGACGCGCAACAGGATGCGGATCACGTCGGCGGTCTGGAATGGTCAATAATGGCAACAGCTATGGAGGAGGGTGTCTTGCCACACTACTTCCCCCTACTCTCACCTCGCTACCCTATCCCTAACTAGAGGCTCGTCATACAGTAATTGCCTTTAAACTCAAGTAAATACTTGTCTTAAATGTTCTAAAATTTACCCTCTCAAGTCTGATCTTGGCATTCTCGATCATTTTCTCTTCATCTTCTTCTTCAGAACTCGACTCCTCCGAAGTCTCGTCATCGTCTCTGATTTCGAAGATCAATTCGCGGGTCTGAGTCTCCTTTTCTTGTTTCGTTCTGAAACATGTCATGCTTAAATTTCATCATCTACTGTAATTTCATTGAATTTTTAACATATTGCAGACAATCAGATCCGATAGTCAATCGCATAAATTTAGTCGTTTTTTGCGTCATATGCATATAAATTATGTTAAATCAAATCAAATTATGCTTCAACCAATTTAACATGACAGAAGAACGTTTCAACATTTCGTTGAACTGTTCTCATCTATAATCTATGCTTCAAAGAATCTAATATCAAAATTTTTAAAATTAATCTCAGTTCTTTTCTCTCCAAAGCACACCAATAAAATCAATTAAAAATTGCCCATTCAACCTAAGCTATAAGTAAAAGAATTTAAATTTACCGGCTATTTGGAAGCCACGAGACTACGAGATACGAGATATAGCGCGAAATAGTAATAGTATAGGGTTAGGGTAGGGTATGGGGGATGATAGACTCTCTTTTCTAAACTATTTCTCAATGTCTCCGTGTCTCGTAGTCTCTAAGTTGCCCGAATTTACCTCTTCAGAATCGGCACCTGAACGATACTGAACTCCCGGACGCTGTCGACGATCTCCTCTGCCGATTTGACGTCTTCAACCGTGATTACAGAATCCTCCTCGTCCTTGATGTCGTCGTCGTCTTCTTCTTCCTTGTTCTCAGCCTTCAGAATCTTGCTGATTCGCTCCTTCTGGATGTTCACGAATTTCTTGTCCTGAAAATAAATTCATTTAACAATAAGTTTGTTTCAGAACTTATAATATCGAAAAGATTATCTGTATCTATCATTACGGCAGTATGATAGAGTGCTATCTCATTTCTTGTTCAAAATCTCACCTAATTTTCAAAGGTAATCTTGTGAAAAGATGATCTTCAATTTTCAATATGGCAATGTAAAAACGTATTATTGATTGGGAGAGAACACGCCAATATTCGAAAATTACGCTATTCGTCTCGTTTCTCTCCTATTTCGATTCTCTAACATTCGATTTCTAATTGCTGCTGCATGAATGAATATCATCAACTTTGCTCTCCAATCAGCGATATCTAAAAATACCAACCGCCTTCATGTCATTGATCTTCTCGTCGCTATTCGTGTCGAAGGTGATCACGAACCCGTCGTTGGCTTCTTCACTTTCATCCGAATCTTCATCTTCCAGTGGGAGAGGGAGGTCTAAAAAATTTAGGTCGGACTTAAAAATATTCCAACTTAACTTGGTTTAACTAAAAATGTGTAAATATCAAACTTCGTTTAACTGGAATAGTCGAAATATAATTTAAATCGAGCCTAAAATGTATGAAAATAAATTTAAGTTACGCTTACCTCGGTCCCCATTAGATAGTTTTACTAGCGAGTCCAAATCCAGATCTGCGTCAAATGGGTCAGTCTTCTTCTTGCTTCCTTGACCTCTCCACTTGGGTAAGTCGTCGAATTCAGAAGACTTGTAAATCAGAAAAAAAGAAAATGATTTATAATGATCAGGATAAGCAATGATTGGTGTTTTTTTTCAAAACTATATTACATGATAGGTTAAGTGCATATCTAGGCGACACTTTCGTCAAACGAAAATAAACTATAGGGGGTAGGTCGCAAAGGACTTCTGACGATCACGCTCCCTAGGCCTGATTAAGGGCTACTTCTCAATATATTTTAATTTCTGGAAAATAGGAGGAAATCAAACCTCATTCTCCAGATCGTTCACGACAATTTTCGTATCCCTTTCATTGAGCTGTGCAGCACGCTGAACGCACTTCTTCCTGCAAAATTAATTTTGAATCGTAGTTTTCAGCAATTTAGTTGTCATGTATGAAGCTATTGTATTATTGCATCGGTCAAATGAAATAAGGCAGTTCGTGTTTCAAAATTTAGCACATGCATTAATTCATTGGCAAATTAATATAGTTTTTAGTAAAGCATTATGAAAGGAATGACCAAAAATAATCGGTTCAATTTTCAACTAACTTGAAATCCTCATTCCTGATGATGGTCTCACTTCCGCACCAGCCGCACACCGTGTTCTCATACTTTGCACACGGGGCTCTGAAATATCAAATTATCAATCATATTTTCATTGTCACTGATAAATAAAATATGACATCATTAATTAACTTCCCACTAACCTTTCGTACATATAGTCATTGCAGACTCGGCAAGTTTCGCAGAGCTCGGAATCGAGGTTGTAAAATTGATTCTGAATTATAAACATCATTTTAATATATTCTGTTGTCTAATAGGTTTTTTTTTTACAGATTTTCTAATATTTGCATTTTCAAACTCTAATGATATTTTCACCATTCGCAATCTCAAATACATCGACATTTTTCGAATTCACAAACACTTTCCAATGACTCTATCAAAACAAAGCTTCCCACTTTCGATGTAAATGTTTTCCTCTGTGTGTCTAGCCAACTCTAATGTTAAAAGATACAAGCCTCTAATTCTCAGACTCTAGCCCTGTTATCAACTTATCAATGCCTCATAAGCAATATCGACCTGGTGGTAGAGATAAAGAGGAAATCTCTTTTCACATGTTTAAGCATAGGACAGGAAACTAGATGGTATAATAATTTTTAAAATCTCTAAATTTGATGAATTTTAAACTCACATGACACAGTAAAATGTGTAAGTGTCAATCAGAGCAAAACCGACGTAATTTGAGTTTGAAATTACGAAATTTTAAATAATAATTAACATAAAAGTGTTACAAGTATGGTCATTGATAAAAGTAGTACCATAGGAGTTCAATAAGTATACGTTATTGATTGGAGAGAGCGTCGATATTCAAAAATTACGCTATTTATCTCCTGTTTTTCTTCGACGCGACTTACTATTTCTCTCCCCCCAAGGTTTAATTTCTAATTGTGTTGTATGAATATCGACTTTACTCTCCAATCAACGATATTTGAAGTTAACTAACATAAAGCTAATAGCTTAGTTATGGGATAGAGGGATGGAGTTTGATAGGAAATATGTAAATATCAAACTTGCCAGTTTAGAAATCTCAAATAATATTCTTATAGATTATTTTGTGGCACTATTTTTATTAGTTGCAAAAAAATACCTTTTCACAACTGTTGGCATTAAGTGCCACTTCAAAGTCTCGTATTGGCTTCAGAATAGTTTTTCTGACAATTTCTCCATTTTTAGGCTTACAGGATACAACATATAGCAGGGAGAATATCTAAAATATTTTGATTTGTCGAATATAAGGGCTCGCGTAATTAACAATTGAATGGTCAATTAAAAGAATTCAATCATGATCAACCTAGAAACACACGTCTATCATCGTTATTTAAAATCATACACGTTTTTATATTAAATTTCATGTTATTTTATGACTCATCTCACTATAGTGTTAATCTATCAAAGACATTGCACGATGCCTCTTGTAAACTTAGCTATTTTAATGTAATGTAGTAAAAATTATCTAAGTGTAATTTAAGCTTAAATGATAATAATTAGGTTATTTAGTAATTATGGCTAATTAACCCACCAATATCGATCGAATAATCATAGTAATTTAAGGATGGCCGGATCGGGTCTCGGTTCGAATGGTGGGGCAGCTAGTTTGAGCGACTGAGTCTTTTCCCCGCTCCTTATCAAAATCAGTTTATCATTACCTTAGGGAAAACGAAGACACAAATAACTTCACTTCTTCCTAAAAAGGCGCGCGCGCGGAGTCTTTTAAGAAAATAAAATGCCATATCATTAATTTTTATGTTATAAAAATGAAACTTTCTTGTAGTAGGTAAGCTTTTAGACATTCGTTTTATATCCATTCGATGGAATCTTTAATTGAAAATAAACTATTTATTGTTTTCCTTCAAGCTATACATTTTAAACACCTTTACAAGTATGAGAAAAGTGAACATGCTCTATCCTATGAACAAGAGTCTTGTGTTAGATATTTGTATAAGCCTTTTTATAATATTAAAAAATGCATTCTTTTAATTTTACCGACTATCAGTCCGGAGTCGAAAAGCGGTATTTGATTGATAAGCCTTAGTGCTATTCTAGAACAACAAAGAAAAATTATGTCATCGTGATCAAATATGATTTTTCATGAACTTGTAAGTTTTTGTCTGAAGCATGCATATTTAAATATATAAATGTAATAAAAATATTTATTTTCAAAAATATCACAAGTAAAACGAAGTCTTAAGACTAGACTCAGGGTTTTGCATTAAATAGATTGACAAATTATGAAAAACTGCACAATTTCAGTTGAAAAATCGATGCACGAAGATGCTGGCTCATTATAAAATAATCACTAAAATTCGGCGTGAAGACCAAAGTATATGGAACAAAGTAATTGACCCGAATTAGAAATAAAATTTTAAAAATTAGAAGACTAAAATCTTCCATTTCATGATACAAGTCATATCAACGTTGTCAAATATCGTATATAATCAGAGCAAAACGTGAATTGAGGAAATCGAGTATGCTAATATGTACAGTATAAAATAGTACAAATAAAATTGAAGTATGAGTACTTTTCAGTCGAAGAAAAAATCGGGAGTAAGTTATTCGTAGCCTTGAAAACAAAGCCATTTCAAACTACCTGTGTCGGAAAGAAAATCACAACGTCTCATCATTACAACTGATTAGGTTTATATTTACTAGAGATACTGATTTCGAGACAAAATTTTGGTTATTTGAATAAAAACCGGACAAGTATGTTAGTAGAGAAAGCTCGACGCTAAGATGAATCTACCGGTCTCTTGTATTCCACACCTACGCCAACTTTTTCCCTTCTCCCTACCTCTCTTCCCGTCCCTATTATCTTTTCAGGAAGTGGGTGTGGAATACAAAAGGTCATTTTTCCCGATAATCAATATTTAACATTGGAGAACTAACTATATTTTGAATTTGAATACAACTTGAGCTTTACATATGGTCACTGATGGTTTTGGGCTGTTGCATGTTACCCAATTCCTGGGCCTCGGGGCAATCGAGATATCTGAAATTAAATAATCACAATCAACTCATAAATCGAATGATAGGTTATTTTGGACGATTTTAGGGCAACCTGAAAGCCGCACGGCATTAAAGATCTCAAATTCATTCGAAATAGTATGGGAATAAGAACCCTACCCTAGCCATAGACACTATTTCGCATGTCTTGAGGTACTGAGTGTGTGGGCGGTTTTCAGATAACCATTTTTAGAATAAATATAACTATTTAGATTATCGAATAAATGATGCAGAAATAATTTAAAAGACTAATTTATCACCTTTCGAAATCCACGATAGGCAATGAATCCTCGGGCCTTCTGGTCGCAACGTCTCTCCACGATCTCAGTGATCTGCTGCATATAATTCGTTGGTTTTCCAATCGCCTCATGCGGTTTAGAATGGCTGCTTGTCTGAAAGCACCGAATTAATAATTATTTCAAGCCCGCAGCAAAATATAATCGTGATTTGAAATGTTGTATTATTGGTTGGAGAGAACACGTCGATATTCGACAAACTGCACGCTATTCGTCTCGTTTCTCCTCTAAACGACTCATTATTTCGCTCCTCAAAATTCAATTTCTAATTGCTGCTGCATGAATATATCGACTTTGTTTTCCAATCAGCAATAACTTAAGGCTAGAACAAGTTTTGAGCTCTGTGGTTGTATTTTCTTCTCGAAAGATCGGGTTAGATTCTCATTCCAAGTTCAGTTTACTAGTCAACTTTTAGCTCAGACCTTTCAAATCCAGAGCCAACATTAGCAATAAATTAAATTTTACCTGACAGTCGAAATCGCAGCAATGAAGGAGAGACATCCACTGAAATTATGATGAATCCTTTCAAGTTTCGGGATAATTTGAGATAATATTGGCAACCTGGGCAATTCGTTACTTCGTAGTTTACGAAATAATATGGGAAAATATACATCTCCCCTGTCTAGCCCTATACCCTTAACTATGGGTAATGAATTATCCAAATTGCCATAACATTTATTCAAACCCTAAGCTAGTTAATGCTAACTTTGGGTAATTTTGATTCTGAGTATACGTTAACTATCATCAATGTTTCAAATTCAGAGCTAGCTTCATTATTAAGATTGAAAAGTTGACGAATATGATATTGTTCGGTCAAATGAAGTGAAAATTCGTGTATTGAAAAATAGCGAGAAACGCAGAGGAAATTACGTACCTATTCTCTTTTCATTATCCTCCGCTGAATCTAGTTTCTCGTGACGCGCATTATACGCATATTTTTCACAATGGCGCTCTTTAACACACGAACTGTAGCTTCATTTAACCGATACGATACCTGATGGTGATGAACAGAATGCCCATTCCAATTGCGACGTCCGAGTCAGGCCGCAGGGAGCTGATTTCCAGCTCGGCGGTGAACCCGGTGATGCACGTGCAGAGAGTTAGTATCACTGAAAATTTGAAATTATAATCACTAAAAACGAAAGCATCGACGTATATTTCGCTAATACGATATTTTCTTGATGCGTATACAGACCTAGGGAGGACGATCGTCAGAAATCCCTTGCAACCTACCCCCCTATAGTTTCTTTTCGTCTGACGAAAGTACTCCTTGGGTCTGTGTGTATATAAACTGCGGGAAAATGATACAAATCTTACTGTTAGCCGATTCCGCAACGCTGTTGGCTCGAACCCACTGGAGGAATCCGTGCGCCGGCGGGATGATGTTCATCACGCACCCGACCACAGAGGACATGAACATGAAGAAGCATAGGGCGATCAGGATGTAGAACAGATTCGCCACTACGGGAGTTACACAGTCCAATAGTACTGCAATTGGTAATTTTAACCATATTTTAGACAGGGTCTCTAAGCTTCGCCCCCTTTGCAAAAGTGCGTTTGTCATAGAAGAGTGATAGTCTGAAACCAAACACTTGGAAAGGAAGTACCCTTCAAATCCGAATTAAAAAAAATGCAGTCTAAATCAATGAGTCTGATATAAAGTGGTTCTATGCAAAAAAAAAATCAGGGCAAAGTAGTCGTACACAACCACGCACAAGTAATATTTCATTTATGAAAATGTGTTCATTTTGAGTGATAGATTTTTGCGATTTTTCAGTCAAGAAAATTTTCTTTTATTTTTCTTCACGAATATCTTAGTTGCATCCCTAGTCATATTTCTGCCCAAAAATTTTGTCCGAAATATAAATTCGGCATATCTTCTGGGGACACTATGTACAGATGTTTAGAAGAATTTTTTACATGGGATATGATTAAATATATACCTCGATCATTACTATGAAATAGGACATGAGGTTGATCGAATTTATCCCGGAAACCTCCAAACCGAGCACTTCGCCAGAAGTCGTAGCATCCTGAAAATAAATGCTTATCAAAAATCAGATCCATATTAAAATTTAAACCCTCGATATTCTAGCCTGTTCTTTTTACAGCATATTATCAAAAATCTTTATAAAATGGATCAAACTGGTGAAAATTGGCGCAGAATTAAAAGAAAACTCACCAATATTGGTGCACCCATCGATCGATCCGGATAGCTGGTATGAGAGATCATTCGAAATGTCATTGGATTGGGTGGAATTGCTACCGCCCTCCCCACCCTCTATCAATATCCATTCCGATGACAGTAGAGCGCATAGGGCCTGAAGTTCGAATAAATTAACTAACACAAATTAGGGAATATTGGTGGATTGGTGGACTCAGATTATTGTTCTGGTCAAACGAAGTGACAGATTGCGTGTTGAAGAAATAGCGAGAGGCAGAGGGAGTTGCGTACTCACTCTTTTTACTTATCCCCCCACTGACTCTTAACGCTTTAGCCTCCATCTTTGCGCACATAGCCGTGACGCGCATTTCTCGCAAGGGGCGTTCTTTAACGCACGAACTGTCACTTCATTTGACCAATACAATACATTTTCATGGATATGAATAGCCTAAACATTATAACATGAGCGTTTCTAATGTAAGGTGTATGCTCTCACTTGTTGGTATTGATATTCTATCGAGTATGTTTCAAGTTTTCACGGGACAAAGAGTTAGGTATTTAAAGTAGTAACCTTCATGCATATTTTCATAGGTCAGAAAAATATATATGCTTAAAGCATCCCCTACCATAGCGGCAGAAATGAGATGCGACCCTGCAGCAAAGAAGTTCGCCTCTCCAAATTCGACATCCTTCAGCCATTTGATTCGCATGCCTCTGAGCTGCGGTCGGGCTGAAAAATGTTCGGTGCCGAAACAAAATTTTAAACTTGCAGCAAAATTGCCCCTAAACGAGCGAAATGGGGCAATTCAACGGGAAAATATGAGGGCAACTTGGGTAATTAAAAGAATGGATGAGGGGTAGGGATTAATGAAACTAGATCGATTCTTATAGTAAATCCGAGTCTCAGCTGCAGCCCATATCGAACAGACGTTGCAACGTTTTCAAACCGCATGAAGCGAGATAAGGCTTAAAATTTCGTGTTTTTGTTAAAATGCGAAACATTTTTCATCGATATGAATAAAAATCATAAGATTTCGAAAACTGTCGAAAAATGCCCTCTCAAAAGACATCAAATATCGATTTTCGCGCAATGTGAGCGCAAGTTTATGAAAAGGAACAACGAAATGAAATGAGAAAAGACACTTATGAGAAAACGAGAAATTACGAACGGGGAACTTACTAATTTTGACAGATTATGTAAGAAAAACGATATTTTAGTAAAAGTGAAATCATTTAAATAAGTTCTCCTCGCTAAAATACGTACAAAAAGTTGATCTTCATGAACAATGACATGAAATTACATGTGAATAAGTAAGAGAACAAGTTTTCTTTATGGATTCTCAAGGTATCGATTCGGAAAATAATAATGTCGTCCCTCGATTTGGAGGTCGTCTTCTTTTTCCTTAAAAACGAGAAGGAGAACTCCTCGGAGCGAGAGAAAATTAGTAAGAAGCGAGGCGTGCACGGCATAAGAAGAAAATAAAGCTATAAGTCGGCTGGTTCCAAAGGGAACTCTTTTAATCCGAAGATAAAAGGGTTTAAACTTTTGAGAATTTTCAAAAATTCCACATTAAATGGTAGCCTAAATCATGAAGATCAAAATTATATCAAAATCGGTATGATTTGATTTGAATTGAAAATTGTAAGTAGACATATTTTTAAAAACTCGAATTCTACATCATTTTATAGCCATTTTCATACAGATCAAATCGATATAAAAGTTATTTTAATTTGTATGAGTTTGAAAAAAAAAAGTTCTATTATTTTGAAGCTCATAATACGGAGATATAAAATAATATCATTTGTATATCGATTTCTTACAGAAAATCAATATTCCTTCCATGAAAAGGCGCAATCTAGCGCCGAAAAAAGTAAAAGCTATTACTTCGTGGCTGGCAATAAGTGAATAGAATAAGAAGTAGCTAGCAATAAAGCGAAAAAGCGAAGGAAAAGGAGAAGGAAACGAATGGGATGAGGATACTTGACTTGATTGACTGACTTGTAAGAGGGTGAATCCTCTATATGCTAAAGCATAGGACCTTGCAATTTTGAAACCGGAAATTATACCCGACACGAAATTGGATGAAAACCACTCGTTTAATTCATATGCTAAAGCATATGGCTTGAAACCCAGGAATTATACGCGGGATATGACAAGTTGAAAATCAAGATTTTCTCAAAAGCTTGAAAATCATTGAAAAAATCGAGAAATTGCTCGCGACAGCAGACGGGGTCCGACCAAGTAGAAAGTAGAAGTTGGGAAAGGAATAGGAAAAGGGGAAATAGCGCTTGAAAGTGAAGAGAGTCAGAGAAAAAGGCAGAGAGCATGAGAAGATGGGGATGAAATAGTGCTTCGAATGAAGAGAGAGAAAAGAAGACAGGAAACAGCCAAAGGCATAGGCGATGCGCTCTCTTCCTCTTTGCGTCTCTATTCTTCACATATAATTTCTCCGTTTTCCTCTTCTCTCTGTTCTCCTTAACTCTAATGCTATTTCTCTTTCTTTCTCCCCTTTTTCTGCTCTCTCTTCCTTCTTTCCCATACTATTTCGCATTTTCTCATTATCGACCCGACTGCACCCAAGTGTGCACAGGAAGGGGGAGAGAGAGAGAGAGCATTGCCTTTCTCGGGTTACCGTATTTACCCTTCGGCAACTTTCGGAACGAGTCCGAGTCCTGGACAATATAATTTCTCTAATGATGAAGGATAGGAAAATAAACCTTCTGGAATATATAAATTCTAACTTTGAAGAAAACACCTGAACTATATTTCCTTCAATGCTGGAGGATAGAGGAATACACCGTCTGGAATGTAGAATTTTGAAGAATAAAAATTCTAGGACATGCAAACACTTGAAAGAATTGAGTATTATTGCATCATCATCATCGCACTGAATTGGGTCGACAAAAAATGTATGTTGCAGAAAAATGAAACTTGAGTTTGGAAAGAAATGATGATATTTCTCTATCTCTTGTATCGTTGATGCCGAAATCTGGGAGGTCGAAAATCAGGAAAAGCGATTCTAGAGCCAGTCTCTCTTTTTCGTGTACTATTTCTTACTTTTCTAACTACTAAAAAATAACTACACCACTTTGAACGCCTCCCAGCTTTGAGCATCAACAATAATGCCTTGAAAATATGAAAAAATCAAAGAAAAAACTTATGTTTCACGAAAAATGATCACGAATTTATGATTCGACACAGAGATCCTTTTTCTACTAGACCACTCGGCAAAATTCCCTAATCATCTTCCATCTTCGTTCCCATTTTTCATCTTTCTTCATTCTCTCATTATGCAATACCCTTTGCAGTGAAAAAGAACACTGCAAACGTAACGCGCGGTTCTTTTCCAATTTATTTCGTTCAAATCTAGAGCTCATTTTATTTTTTCATTATTATTTTTGTTCGTACTATCTTTCAGAAAGAAATCATGAAAAATAATGGTTTTGAATTCAGATCTCCTATTATTGTCTCTTGATCACCATTATCCTTTGTCATGCTATTCTCAGAAATTCAAAAAAGTTTTAATTCAGATGTTAGCCCGACGCCTTCTGATATTCTCGCGACAATTTGTGAACTTTACACCTGTAATTCGACGGCAATTTGCGGACTCCGCGAGCCAAACGAAGACCGTCAAATTCATCTCCGGAAATAAGGAATTCGTCGGGAAGGGAAAGGTTGAAAATTTGTCACTTTAAAACTTAAAAAGGTGCCTAAGCTAGAAGAATAATTTGAAATTGTTTTCGCAACTCAAAATCAAAATGTTTAGAAAAGTTATAAAGAGTGCTTTATCTAAAAAATGAAATTTTTGTTTAAATTTTCAGGTGGGCGATACGCTTCTAGACGTCGTGGTGAACAACGATTTGGATTTGGATGGTATTTTTTAATCTTCGAGAAAATTCTGAATTTTTAAAATTGATTCGTCTCAGGGTTCGGCGCTTGCGAAGGAACGCTCGCGTGCTGCACTTGCCATGTGATTCTGAACGAGAAACACTTCGAGCGGGAGGATCGGGTTAGGGTTTAAAATGTATTTTTAAACGTTTTAATTTGTTTATTTATATTCTATTTCTTAAGTTTATTTCTTTCTCGGAAAAGAATGTTTAAAAGAAAATGGTTTAAAAATGTTCAAGATTGCTGTTTGAAAAAAATTTGAATCCAGACAAACCCGGCCGGAGAAGAGGAATTGGACCTGCTGGATTTAGCCCCTGAAGTCAGCGACCGATCGAGGCTAGGGTGTCAGGTTGTTTTTTATTTGTATTTGTTTAATTTCCAATATTTTATCGTAATGGATCTAAGAAGCGTAATTGCATATTGTTGATATTTCCAATGCGCTCGGATTTTGAAACTTCGGAAATATCGAATTATGATATTTTATTTTTCAACTATGACTAGAATTTCTGAACCTTATGAAATTTATAAACTCGACATTTTCAGATCAAAATCATGGAAGACGACCCAGAAGTGATTGAAGTTAGAGTGCCGTCCGTTACTAAGGATCAAAGGAGTGCGTAGTTTCTTATGATGTTTAAAAAGCACTGAAAATTATGTCTCTGAAAGTACTGATAGTAGTTTTTCGGTTGAAAAGTGCTGAGACGATGAGGCTTTTTATTAGAATCTTCAAATTTTGGTAGTTTTAGAAAACTAGAAAATAGTGAATTGAGAATTGTTTCATTTACGAGTTAGCGTCATAAAAAGTATTTCAACTTGAACTGACTTTGAAAATTTGATCCATGATGAAGTTTTTATTTCGGTTCATTTGAAAAATGATTAGGTTGCCAAAACGACCGTACACCCGATCTTTCACGGCTATATTTTACATGATTGTTATGCTCGTTGTGCCTTACTCGATCAAAACTTAGACAAAAATTTGTGTCTTAAAACACATTTTGCTCAAACTATGAGATTTCTATTTGAGAAGCATTCCAAAGAAATTTATTCGTAAAACAGAATTGTATTTTTGTCAAATTTCTAATAAAGATTTTATTTTTTTATTTTTATAACAAAATTTTTTTTGTGTTGGTTGCAGTGTTTCTCCCTCCCCTTCCATACAGCTTTGAATAATCTTTTCCTCTCGTGTATTATCCATTTATTGACTCGGGCAATTACTATATGACGAGACCTATAGAGATAGTAGGACGAAACTGGGCAAAGATAGGTCTCGTCATCTCGTCAAATATCAGTTGCCTTCCTGTGCAAGTTTTGAGGAATTCGGGGCCAGTAATACAACTTCTGGAAACAGAATATTTTCTATTTTTTCAAAGCTTCAAAATTTCATTCTTTAAGCCACTCGACGCAAATTCAGCGCATTGGTGCACTTTTCGTGCTTTTAGACCAGCCGTCTTTCATTCTTTGTTATTCGCTTGTTGTTTTTCGTTAGTTGCCCACAATTATCTTGTTAATTACACTGATTATCTCGACTTAGCTATCCTAATTAATTATTGAATTATTCAGGTAAAACATCGAGTTGCTCTGTCTCGATTCAACTCGGAAAACGATGCTTCGCGCGGCGGTGAGTATTGTTTCTTTTATTTTTTTGCGTTTTAAAATCCTTGTTAGATTTTGATGGAACATTTTCTATGCAAACTTTCTAAAACTTCATTTTACCAAGAATATTTTTTTAGAAAAAAAACTAAGAAAGTATCGCAATTTCATAAATCTAGGGATTTTTAAAGTGGATATTTTCCAGAAAATAGACATATTTTAATTTTCCAGCAAAACTCCACAAAGCAGGCGGGTCGCAGCGTGCGTGCCTATTCACAGCCACCGCCTGGTGCTCAGCCTCATCAGGCTAAGGCCCCGTCTCAGCCTTCGATGCCAAAGTGAGTACTTGTTTAAATCACATTCATCTTTATTCTGCCTTTTCTAGTATTCAGTTTTGTTTTTCTAATCAAACTCAAAGGCAGACGTTGCAACGTTTTCGAGCCGCATGAAACGAGATAGTGGATATTTTCGAGAGGCGAAAAGAAGACATGCTCTTTTCCCTCTTGATAAGATACATTATCTCGTTTCATGCGGTTCGAAAACGTTAAAATGTCCGTTTATTTGTAGAAGTTCCGGTGGTGGTGGCTTCAAGTGGGCGCTGGCCGGTCTGACCGCGGGCACGGCGGGCGTCGTCGGATACGCCTATGTTGATCCGGAGTTCAGGAAACAGGTCGGGAGTTGTAAATTTTCAAGCAATTTATAGAAGTAGCCATCTTAGACGAAATAGCATTGACAAATGAATCTTTCGTATAGTATTTCACTCTAAGTGGCTACTTTTCGGATGATTACGTGACTATTTTTATAAATTGCTAATTAAAGTTTTTCTTTATTAATCTCAGTATTGTTTCGGTCAAATTAACTAAAAATTCGTGTTGACAAAAATAGGGAAAGGGACGAGAGGGAATTACGTACCCACTCTCTTTTTACTTGTCCCCCGCTGACTCTTAGCGCTTTAGCCTCCATCTTTGCGCACATAGTCGTGACGCGCATTTCTCGCAAGGGGCGTTCTTTAACACACGAACTGTCACTTCATTTGACCAATACAATATGCAACGAGATCTCTAGTTATAGGGAAGGAATGGAAACAAGGCGAAAGTGTGTGGGAATAGATAGGTCTCGTCTTATAGTAATTATCCATTTTTAAAGATTTTTTTTTTTCAGATTTATATTTTTTAATTTGATTTTTTCAGCTCGAAAAGACGGTGCCTCCCGTGAAACCCGTTCTGGATAAAATCATCGGCGAGGAACAGAAACTAGAGAGAAAAGTCGCCGAAGTCAAAGAGAAGGTCCAGACCATTATCCCTAAGAAGAAGGAGAAAGAAGAGGTTGGTATTTTTCTATTTAAATATTGTATTATCTAAAAGGTTACAGGCTAAAAATTATCCTTAAAAACTTAGAACGGTACTTTTATGACACGATTATAAGCCCCCTAATCATTAGTCTTTTCAGAGCCTACAGTACAATTTCTTAAATATGAATAAAAATCAAAAATAACGATGAACATTTCAAAAATCCAGATCCTGCCCCCGTTGGAGTTCAAATCGCCTCCCCCTCTGCCGGTCGTGGAGAAGAAACCCGCCTACGTTGAGCCAGTGGATGTGAGGAAGCAAGTCGAGGCGCCCAAGGGAGACCTTCCCAAAGATGTGGTTGAAAAGAAGAATCGGGGTGGGTTTGTGATTTTTTAAGCTCATCGAAAATTTCAAAATTCTTATTTCGACGTAAAGTGAGGTAAAAGAATGCATCAATAATATTATCATTGAAAACGCTTCTTGAATCATATAAAACTCATTGAAATTTACAAAATATCGACTTTTAAAACTTCTCTTAAAAAATAAATAAAATTTCAGACCTGGAGAACTCGCTTCGCTCCGCGATCCAGTCTGCTGAAATTCGTGTTCACCAGGCGACCGAGGCAAAGTCCAACACGATCAGGTAAAACCAGGGGTGTAAATGCACAGACACACACACACACATGTCTAAACATTTGCAGTCCTGAGAAAAATTTAAAAATAAATTCAGAGAAGTCGAAAACCACGCCCAGTTGCTCAGAAAGGCTGTAGATGAGGGAAAAGATGCTGATTGGAATAAGGTGGGATTTTTACAGTTTAAAACAATACTGTTTTTTAAAAGAAATATTCAATTCACATTCTAGCATTTTTCAATGTTTCAAAAACTTCAATTTTTCTTGAGATGTTAGTACAATAGTAGTTCGGTATTTGACTCTGCCTAAAATAGCTAAAATTTTAGTTGAAGTGGTGCTTTTACGTAAAGAAAGTCTATCATACGCCAAAATTAGCATATTTGAATTGCAGGTCAACGAAGCCCTGCAAAAAGTGGAGACCTCATCTCGTTCTGATGGTTTGGCCGAGAGTGATAGCCGGAACTTCATTGACAGTCTTACGAAGGTGATTATTTGGAATGTAAAAATAATATACATGCTTCAAACAATTCGAATTTCGAAGTTAGTTTGTTCATGTTCACTATTCTAACTAGTCTTGCGTCGCTTCCTATCAGGATTGCGAATTTGGACCCGAATAAAACTCGATCGGATCTTTCCCCTCCTTCGCTCTTATTTTGCACTCGATATCTCCTATGCTATCTCGTCATTTTCTGCCTCTCTTTCTTATGTCATGCTGGGTCTCAAATTTGCAATTCTGCTCCTAATATCACTGAAAGAAAAGTCGGCAAATCAAATATGTTTCAGTTTGTCTGAAATAACATCGACTTTTCATAAGTTGATTAAGTCGTTTTTCCTGTGTCAAATATGAGTTCAGACAAAACTCATATGATTGACCTAAATAGATTTTGTCAAGTAGTAAACAATTAGAAAGAAAAAACATTATATCATTGATTGAAGAGAAAGTCGATATTAATTACGCAATTAGAAACTAATTTTGAAGCGAAATAGTAAGTCGTGTAGAAGAAAAACGAGAGGCGAATAGCGTAATTTTTGGATATCGACGCGTTCTCCCCCAATGAATAATAATAGATGTTATTGTTCAGATTATCAACGACGGTAAGAAACATACTGCCACTTCTTCGAATCCACTGCTTCTCAATGCTTCCGAGACCGTCAACAAACTGACTCACCAGCTCAATGAACTCAACGCGCTGGTGTCTCAGGTAATTAATCATTAATTAGCATAATTATCTTTTTAATTACTCTAATTATCGACTTAATTCCCTCTAACTATCTTGAATTACAGGCTCGCGAAGAAGCGAAGGTGCTCAATTCCTACAAAGAGCTCATCGATAAGTCCCGCCAACAGTTCGCTATGGAAATGCGCAACATTCTGCCCAACGTCGATATGCATGCCAGGGTAATTAACTTATTTAATTAGCCTAATTGAGTATTCAATCACATCTCCCTATTATCTCTTTTAACGATCAGTTATCTTGATTTGAATAGTGTTGCAATTATTTTAATTTAGCCAGTTATCTAGCTAATTAGGATAATTAGAGTCAATTATGCTAATTAAGGACAAGAACTTGAATGAGGACGAGCTGAACGCCCTGATCGCGCACGCTCACAAGAAAGTCGATCAGCTGAGGCAACAACTCGTCGAACAGCAGGTAGTTTTTTCTGCATACTCTTAATCAAACTTCTCAAGACGCAGCCCGCAGAAAAAATACTGTACCCTTTCGAGAAAGACCCAAAATATTATCTTTTTCTCTCGATAAGGCACACTATTTTTGTGCGGATCGAATTGCGAGTTTTTGCGGATCGTGTTTTAAGAAGTCTGAACGAGAAAGGAAAATTGTTCTACCTAATTTCGGTTCACTGTAGCTACCATCCTCTTTTCTGGAAAATAGTAGGGGAAAGAAAAAAAAACGGTTGATAACTACAAGAGGCCTATAAATTTGAAAACATTCGAAATCGACTTGCCCCTGATTTCAAGCAAACAAGAAAAATATTGCAGGTCCGTGAAGAGCAGCACATCTCTCGAGCCATTGAGGAGCAGAAAAAGGCTGACTCGCGAATCGCCGCTGAGCATTTGAGCGTCGAGTTGAAACGAATCGAGGCTCAGAAGGAGCTGGAGGTCGAGAGGGCGGTGAGCGTTTTCGAATGAGTTTGTAAACATTTAACCGCAGGGCTGTAACTATTTAAACACGTGTGTCTAAACATTTACAACCCTGGTTGCCTAAGTCTGGTTGGATATCAAAATTCGAAAAATATGAGCGCAATAATTGTGATCACTATTTTTTCTATTAAAAATATGATTTTAGCTGTCCAGCGAGCGTCAATCGTGGGAAGATCAGCTGGAGGGGAAATTGAAGCGCGCCTCTGCGGCCCACTCGGACCATCTCGAGCAGGTCGTTCGCACTCAGAGGCAGCTCTTCGAGATCGAAAACGCTCAGAAAATTGAGGAGGTCGAGATTTTTTGTTCAATTTTTAAATTTATTTTTCTCTACTTTTTATTCTTCCTAATTAGATAAATTTTAAAGTATTTTTAAAAAATGTTGAAAAAGATCATTAAATACAAGTTTTTTTACGTCTTTCTTCAAAATAAAATTAGAATAAAGAATTTTAGGCCATCCTGATCGAGCGAGACTTTCACAGCCGTCAAATGGGCGCTGCGATTTCGAGACTGGAGGGCATTGAGTCTGCTTTGAGCAGTAGGATCGCTCTGGATAACGAAAACCGGTACCTTATTTTTATGAATAATAATTAATCATTTCTTGCCTCGTAACTCGGATATCTATCTTCATTCAGCTATGGGTAGGGTTCCCAAGCTCCGTCCCTTTGCAAAAATGCGTTTGTGGTAGAAATGTAGTAGTTTGAAGCAGAAACTTTGGGAAGGAGTACCCTTCAAATCCGAATGTCTTTTTAAAAAATCCAGTCTAGATCGACGATAAACCTGATAAAGTGGTTCCATGCAAAAAAAAATCAAGGCAAAATAGTCGCACGCAACCACGCATAAACATGAGCGCATTTTTGCAAACGAATTAGTTTGAGTGACGGATCTTTGCAGCTTTTCATTTTTTCTTCACAGAAATCTTATTTACAGCCCAGATAATCTTTTATGCTCAAAAATTTATCCAACAACTAGATTTGGCATATCCACTTGGGGACTCTAGTCATATTCTCCACCGTCTTCGAGATGAATCCTTGCAAAGAAAGGGGTATCCGCGAGCTTTAGCTACTTGCCTGCTTGTTGTTTTCTGTTCCCTCGTATTTTCCTCTAGTCTCAATGCGTTGCGCTCGCAGGTTATAAATGCAGGATACCATATAAAAGGCTTATCTCGAGGACGATGGAAAGTGTGATCTGTCTAAGCAATTGAAATTCGATTACAGACGTGCGAAGCAATTCTGGATCGCCTGCCACAACCTGATCGATACGATCAAACACGGCAACAAGGCCGGCACGGATATGGACAAGAGACGACTGCCTCTAGAGGAGACGCTCAAGTTGCTCAAGGAGGTGGCTTTTTTTTTAAAAAATTTTTTTTAATTTAGCGTTTTTCTCGAATTTGAATCTTTCCTTAATTTTTTTTATTTTAAAGAAGTAGAGTTTAGAAAGATGTGATGACGATGGTTTTTCTTCTAAATTACAATAGATCGTTTTATTTGACTTTATTTTATCAGAATGAAATTTTAGATTTTTTTAATTCAAAAATTTAATAACAAAGTTTAGGTGAATCCTGAAGACAATTTCGTGAACACAGTGATCACTTCCTTCCCCGAGTCCACCAAAAATCAGGGCATCTATACGGAGCAGGACTTGAAGAATCGGTTTGAGAAGGTTCATTTTTGTTTTTTCGACTTACCTAATTTACAATACGAACATTTTCTGACCTACCTAATTTTTTAGCAAGTTCTCTCAACTTATCTAAAATTTATTTTAAAAATGCCTGAATTACCTCGTCTTTGAACTAAGTTTTCCTCCAACTTACTTAAAATCTTCAGGTCTACAACCTGGGCCGCCGTACGGCATCTATCGATGAGAATGGAGGCTCTCTTTCTGGGTATCTCTGGTCCTATGTTCGATCGATGTTCCTGGTGGATGTCCCAAGGAAGTTTTCGGACGACGATAAATTCGACCCGATCGCGTGCGATAATGTTGAGGTATGAAAGTTTACAATTTTTTCGACTTTTATTGGTTTTTTCTTCCTTTTTGAAAATATTTATGTTAATTTTTTGCAGTTGCTGGCTCGTGCCAAGTGGTACATGGACAAGGGCGATATGGAGGGTGCGATGCGAGTCGCGCAGCTGCTCAGGTAATACTTTGCCATACATCAATCAAGATTTGGGCACTTTTCGATGCTCAATTGATTGCTTTGCTCTTCGAAACTTTATTTATTCCACTTTTCTTCGATTTTGAAGCAACAGTTCTCACCATCTATAAGCAAATTATCATAAAAGTAATAAAGGAAGGGGTTTTCGGTGGTTTATGAAAAATGTGATTTTTCAGAGGCCAACCCGCCCAACTTGCCAGAGACTGGGTGGTCGATACCAGGTAAAAACAAGCTTCTCAAAATTCGACTCGCAGAAAATAGTATTTCATATTGGGAAATAAAAAGAGCATGCCTTCTTTATCTCTCTTGAAAAGGTGCATTATGTTTTCTGCAAGTCGAGTTTTGAGAAGTCTGCAGGTAATAAAAAATCTTAAAATTATGTTTCGAATTTACGAATGAGTATTTGTTGTGACACTCAACTATTGACTGACTTCCATTGTTATCGAACATAATCAAAAATGTCTTTTGATTTTGAAGAGTGATATTAGGGAGTCCATATAAGCTGGAAGGTGCAAAGAGGGCGCACGCTGCTTTTTCAGCGCTCTAGAAGATATAAGTAGCACTGAAAAGGAGAGACTGGGATAAAGTCGAATCTTTACCTCCTTATTTCCGATCTCCCAGACAGACCTAGGGAGTATTTGAATCAGACTCAAAAAGCATATGCGAGCGGTGTGTCGCAGAGGCATCCTGACTTAGGTCCTCCCTAGATCTGCTCCCAGATTTTGAACTCGGCAATAATTGCTGAATTTCAGAACCCATCTCGAGGCTCGTTTGCTCGCCCAGCTTCTAGTCGTCCACGCCGCGGCAACGTCGATCAGGACGACCTACTAATTGATTGGGTCGGGAAATTTGAAACAACCTGGCAATCATCCGCCTATTTGATCATTCAATTAGCTCTTGTTGGAACTCATAAGATTATAACATCCTCTAACTCAAACGCTATTTTGAACTATATTTATATTCAGAAATAATACGAGAGAACAATGTATGCTAATGTTTGCACTTCAAGAACTTTTTGAATGATTGCATATTTCGATTTACTGAAAAGTAATTCCTACTGTCTCCTGAGTCGAATTAAAGGTGTAGCTAAAATTTAGGCTTATTTTCGAAAACGCTGTTGATAATCCGAACTTTGGCCTAAAGTAGCTAAAAATTAAGAAAATTTCTTTTTTTCTATACAACAAATTTAGCTACATTTATGATGTGAACCCATCCCAAGACCATAAATTTCTCACCCATTCTATTAGTTTCTTTTTCCCTAGCTTGTCTTGCAATAGATTTCCGTAAACCTGCCAAAAATCTGGAGTTTTATCGTTTATTGAACCACCAGACTTGGGACGTTTTCCACCGCAAAAGTTCGTCGTCATTATTAAGGATAGTAATTGCGAAGCTGACTGGAATAATTCACATGGCATAAGGGATATTTGCGGTGGAAAACGTCCCAACGTCTGTGAACCACTATTATTCGGTAATCATTTTATCAGTGTCTTTATAATTGATTACTGATAACCATACTCATACGGTTGTATTTTCCCTAGAGAAGAAAATTAGTTTTAGGAGCATTTTAAGCTAGTTTTCTAAAGACTAGTATTTTCGTAGTCTATTGAGCGTTTTCGTAAGAATTACTCTAGATCAATCAAATTTTCTGGGTCAATCAGTAGTTATGCAAAATGAAATTTGAAAAGATTGATTCAGAATGATTACAATTGCTGTAGTCTGTAGATTTCCACGATTCTTCCTTTCGGTTTTATCGATTTTTGTCGGATTTCAATCATCTTGCGAACGAAGGCTCATTTACACGAGTGAAGTTATGAAGAGGATACTGTAACTCCTAAA
Organism: Diploscapter coronatus; assembly: GCA_964036155.1. NCBI lineage: Eukaryota > Metazoa > Nematoda > Chromadorea > Rhabditida > Rhabditidae > Diploscapter > Diploscapter coronatus. Next base: position 141,513 of record OZ038422.1, on the reverse strand, counting down.
ATAAGGGACCATAGTCTTCTATTTTAGACTTTACGGTATATTATCTCTTGAGGATAATAAAAGACTTGATAAACTGAATCGAAGTTTGCCTTAAAATGATTAATTTTTATGAGATTTGATGAGATCTGATATGCGGCGATTCTCGTTTGTCGTGATGATGGGGGATGTTGTGAGCTAAAATATCGTACACTGTTCTAATAAACGTGGTGAACCTTTTTAGCGAATGTCGTGATGACATGACCTACTTTTCCCACATTATTTCTTCTTACCTTATTATCTATAGCTCACGTTATTACATTTACTAGAATAGCCCACGATATTTCAGCTCACAACAAATACAAGTTGCTACTTTTTCAGCTTCTTTTTAGTCAGTCCCTGAAATTAGTTATTAATTTAACTGATTTTTGACGAAATGCTAACTTTCATTAAATTGAATAAACATGCATTTTTAATTTAAAAAAAAAAAAGTCGAAAAAGATTCCAAAGCTATAAATCGAAAATTTCATTCCATTCTGTTGGTCTTTAGTCCATAAATTTGAACAGTGAAACATTAAAAATCCTGTAGGTAAGTAGACATGATTTTAAATTTAGACCTCGTATACTTGACATGATTGAATATCACAATTGAAAAGTGGAAATGAATGAATGATATAATGAATAATTATATTATCTAACAAGGGAAGTTGCCACATAGGAACACAGATCTTGATGAAACTTATCAAGCAGGGGCTTTTGATGACGCTGATCGCGATTCTAAAGTTAAAGAGTGCCTAATCGCATTCAGAAGCTGGGATTTTGAGTTGAGCCTCATTTATTCTTTGTATTCCAAAGCTGCAAGATTTGCAATGCTTGATTTCACAAGCAAAACAGCCCATTTTCCAGGCGAAATAGGAGTGAAAAATGCAATATTCCAAAGTGCGTGGTTAGGCACCTTTTGACTTTAGAATTGTGATCAGCGTCATCAAAAACCTTTGCTTGGTAAATTTCATCACAATCAGAGTTCTTATGTGGGGACTCCCCCTGTAACCACTATGTATGGGGTTAAATAATCAAAATATGATAGAAAAGGCCCCCAAGAAATCTCAATTTAGGCACAGCACCTATGCACAGAAAATAATGTATGAGGAATATACCGTAATTTCTAATTTTTAAATATTCGGATCTTTTATCTGCCAACTCCTTCAACGTGGATCTTTCACTAAAGAAACTACGGTATGTAGTATAAGTGACATACGGAAGTAGACAAATTAATATTAGTGTTTCTATAGTAATCGAAGCCCCTCTTATAGATAGGTCTTAAAATATAAGACCTGGATCTTCAATTAGAAAAATTCTATTTTATACGTCCGAAGCCTTCGCTCCGCTACTTTCTCGATGTCGGTGTCTGAAAACTGCAAATAAAGACGATTGTTTACAGCTCTGATTGTGTTAAATTCAGATTTATAGAGGCTTCACATATTAAGCCAAGCTTCAGGTCAATTTGTGTACATTCAATAGCAGGGAGAATTTGCGAAAGATAGATTTTGCATTCAGCATACTTTATACCTGTCAAACGCTACTTTCGGCGGTTTCAATATGATAGATGTTTTCGCTTAAAATAAAATATAGTTAAAAAATGAGAATATTTTGAATTAAAAAAAGCTAAACAATATGATATTCTGATTTACTGATGTAAGAAATGATTTCATAAATCCGAAAATTTCACTCACACAGTAGGCCCATATCGACTCTTGAAGCTATGCTGTCTCATGACAGTTTGCAAAGTCCGGCATCGGCAACTTATCATTTCTCGAAAAGGCATGCGATAGTCCTTGTTGTACTTGCAATAGATCATCGGGTTCAGAGTACTGTAATCATGTTAACTTTGTCAATTTAATTGATTTAACAGGAGTACCTATTACTATATCCTAGCCATAAAGTGATTTGATCTAACCATGGTGGTACGGGAACTCCAAAGCATGATTTTAATATAGCGAGACTGAAGAAAGGCAACCAAGTAATAATGAAGGCGCTCATAATCACTCCAAGTGTTTTTCGAGCTTTACATTCATTCTTCTCGTTGTTACGAATCTGAAAAGCAATAAAATAGCTATTTATTGGACAACATGTAAATGACGGAATGACGAAATGACAGAATGCCGTATTAGAGAGTAAGAGAATGGAAAATAGTATGGAAAAGATCATTCCGTCATTTACAAACTGCCTATTTATTTGATAATTTAGAAGCCATTGTCGGATAAATTTTAAATAACTTATCTAATTTTCAATTTTTATAAAGCATACGTTAAGATTGGATAGATTTTTTCGTGATAAAATTTGTTACTATCAATAATCTCGAATAATGTATGACAAAAATTTCGAGATTTTCTTAAAATCAAATGAATTTCTTACCAGCGGCAATTTAACAGCCTGTAAAAAGCTACTGGGTCGATGAATATACTTGTGGGCTTCGGATTTGAAGAATTTGGATGAATTCCTTCGGCCATTCGAAGCATTCGGAGAGTTCGGGGACTCCTTTTCGGTGATTAGATCCGAGTGCTCGTTGCCGTTTCTGAAATTCGACTTTCTCGAAAATATTTTGGAATATTTTTATAAGTTTCGGAAACATGCATAATACCCTGAGAAGGGCTATTTGGAAAAAACTTCAAGCCCTGAAGTCATGAGAAATAGGGTGAGGAATGGTAGAGAAGACGATTCTTTTCTCACTTTCGCATAGTTTAAAGGGTTGAGGTTTCCAAGTTGCCGTGAGAAAGAATTATGTCTAATGTGTACAGCTGTTTCATCAGATAGCATTGAAAGTGTCCATCAATATTTTGAAGCATCACAACTTCTTCAATACGTTTCACGATAATTCATACAAAAGTTGACAATTTTTATATTTGATAAACTCGATATTACCAAGTCGTCATCTCTCAGATCAATCTTATATCGTTTACTTTCAAATAAGTTCCGAGAATACTCATACCACAAACCTATGTTCAAATATAATTCACCGCTTATAGGGAAAAACGACCTTTGTATTCCACATCCATTTCCTGAAAAATAATAGAGACGGAGAGGAAGGTAGAGGAAAATAAAAAAAGTGGATGCAGGTGTGTGGAATACAAGAGGCCGGGGGAAATACAAAAATAAAAAAAATTCACCTATCCGCCTCAGGCCCCGCGCTACCGCTCATAACCCTGTCCTGTCTGGCCAGCCTCTTGGCTGCCCTCCATATCTTCACGTTCAGAATGATCATGATCAGGGTCGGCAGGTAGAAACTGATGATTGTCGCGTAGATCTGATAGCCCATATGTTGAATGACCTGAAATTAAAAGTTATTCGAATTTTTATCTTTGATCTAAGAATGCGATAATTGATAATTAGTCTTTTCATTGATTTTTGTGCTCATCAGCTTTTTTTCTAATTTCAAACGACATTAATTGATTGATCTTCATTGATTTTTATATCGTTAATTGGAGGGCAAAGTCGACATATTCATGCAGCAGCAATTAGAAATTGAATTTGGAGGAGCGAAATGGTGAGTCGCGTCGAAGAGAAACTAGACGAATAAAGCATTTTTTTTGGATATCGACACGTTCTCTCTAGCCAGTAATAATCAAAGCTATTTTAAATTGAATAGAGCCTAAAATTATCTTTTAGATTTTTGCTATATTATGCTTTTTTCAGATGATTTCCTAGTTTTTGTTTTAATTTAAAGAAAGTATTTTCAAATAGATTTGTAAAAATCCCCCAATTTATAAAAAAAAAAAAAAAAAAAATCTCGATTTCCCCTAAAGTTTATTATGATTCATCCAGTCATTTTGGGCTGATTCAAATCTTAAATTGTCGTCAAAAGCGTCATTCGTTTTTCGTTTTATGAACCCGGAATTTTGCCATAAATTGCTCAAATCTGGCCTTCAATTCTATGAGCTCACAAGTCTGGATTTATGGAGAGAATTCATGTGATTTCAAAATTATTTAAGCCGTTTTTATAGGTGCTTATGCTTCATCATGTGACGGCAATTTTGAAGGTTTTCAGTGTAAGGTCGTGTCATTCAAGAGTTTTCTGAAACTCGATAATTTACCAATTTGGAAGAAAAGGCCTTTGTACTCTATTTTGAAGTTATGAATGAAGCTAGACTTCTGGATAAAAGTGAACCTTTAAGGAGGAAGTTTTTAGGCAGTTTTTTTCAGGAACATAATAACTTATTGGGATTTCTAAATCATACAAAATTTTCAACTTTCCACTTTATATTTCGCCGATCGAATCAGAATTTCTCTAAAAATAATGGTAAGGCCAAGAAAATGTTTGTTTGTCCATTAAAATAAGCCCTAATATTGAATTTCAAGGATTATTCTTATGCCTCATTATAGAATTTTGCCGGCTTTACGTAGACCTCTTCAAACGTCCTCGCTCAATTGAAACGAGAGTGTGGTTTTTCATCGACGTGTGCGCAAAAATGGCCTGGGACGAGAGTCGGGGCGAATTTGAAATTCGAAATTCGACACGGGTCCGCACTCGTAGTGCGCTATTTCACATCCCGACACTTTCGCGCAGCGCATTTATTGGAGCCTAACACAGGGCTTAGCCCGGAGTGAAAATGAATTTCAGATAATCTAAGGTCAAATGGATACCAGATACTCCAGCCTATGCAAAGAAAAACGATGGAAGTAGATAAAAAATTATAGTCTGGGGTTGTTTATCTGAAAAAATAGCTTTACATTGAAATTTTGTCGGAATATTATAAGGCTGCACCCAGATAGATTAATTAAAATGTCAGATTATTTCAAATTTCAAGGATACTCTTAGGTTTGTAAATATCATTTATAAGTGGGATTATTATGAAAAACTCATATAGATATCAGAGTATTGCACCAGAATAAACCTATTTAATAAATTTGACATTATTGCAAATTTCAAGTGCATTCTTGGACCTTGTAAATATCATCGATATTTTTAGGTCCAAGCATTATTTTCCCTTGAAAATTGGGTATGCCAGGGATAAATTTCTGTCATTTTTGTTACAAATTGTCAGCCTCTCGAGAACACAGCAAACGGAAGCATCAAAATCATTATTCAAACAAGGGTGCGCGCGCTTTCAAACACGCCATTTTTCAAGCCACCACGTATATAATTAGCAGTGATTTATGAACGGTGTATATTTCACTGAATTTAGTCAAGTCGTAAAGCATAGAATTTGGTATAATTTTCAAAAGTCTAAAATAAAATATGCTCCATAAAAATGTGGGTTGAACTAAGTTCGAAAATGTTGTGAGATAATATTCACTTACAGAGAAATCTACCGATTGCAAAACATATAGTTTTTTTTTCAGAAATCTGCTATGCTCCACGAAATTTTGGGATTCAAACTGCTTTTCTAATTTTTGATCAAAGATTTGAGTCACGACCTGTCAACACAGCGTAAATTGGTGCATTGTTGCTGTCAAATTGAATTTTGCCTAAGGATTTCTTAGCGCAAGCATTGTTTAAAAATTCTGTCTCCCATTTCTTATAACCACAAGTTCCCTCCATAAGAAATGAGTGTTCCAGAACTTTGAAAAAATATCCGGTAAGAAATCCTTGGAAGAAAAACAAAACTGCAAAGAGAGAATTAGTGTGTGTATTAGGGAAGCTAGAAAATTCAGCCCTATGCACCACCGCCTGATAAATCGTGGAATATCATATCATCGAAATAAAATCTAAGAAATGTTCATATCGTCTTATGCAGGGCTGTGTTTAGACACACGCACGTGTCTAAAATTTACAACCCTGATTTTATGAAACTCGCCAGCCATTTTCACAGTAACTAGCTATTTTTCATAAAACATCCTAAATTTTCTTGAGTCCTATCTCAATCTTCCAAAACCCTCAAGTCATTTCGATTTTCCTAACTTTCGTTCAATTCTTTACTTGCCTTTTCGCGTATTCTTCTTTTCGGACCAGATTTATGTGGCCTACCATTATTTTCTGCGCATCGGGGTTTCAGATATCCCACCCGTCTTTCATCCTTTATGCTTTTAGCCACGGGGTTAAGAAAATCATAGATAGTTTTTAAAATCCAGATATCCTAGTCAGTTTTATATTCTTATACTTTAACATGGAGTTAGAGGTTTTCCTGTCTCTATAGAGTAATTTTCTGAGAGTAACCATTCATCTTCGGTAACAAATCCCGGAATCTAACTCAATCTGGGGTTTTTAATTTACTTAAATTCAGCGCATTTTTAGGTTAAAGAAATATGGGTTTTTTCACAAAACTAAAAAGATTGAGTTCATTTTGGAAAGTGAATGATAGATATCAAATTTGGTGGTAGAATTTGAAAAGTTTAAATGAAAATTTTAGGATAAACGAAATTGAAATTTTGTTAATGTCCCGTAGACATCCATTATAATAAATAAAGAATCGTCAATTTGTCAAAAGATAGTAGGACGAAAGTGTGGGAAAGGATAAGTCTCGTCATCTCGTCAAATAGTAGTTACCGAAGAAAATGTTAGAAGCCATCCAAGTGGATTCAGATCATAAATGACTTGGTTCAATTCCAATTTGCTAGATTGAAATCTAAGATTTTCAAGTTTCCTCCAAAATCAAAGTTCCAAAAAATCACTTTCTATTTTTAGGCTTTTTGCATTGGACTTTTTGTCGAAAAGCACATTCGAAAATGCCCTCGATTTTCGCATTGTTTTTCGCGTTGAAAATTATGTGAATCGTTGCAAAACGTGGAGCGGCCGAAAATAAAGGGCCCTCTTGAAATTGTAATAACGAGGCGAGATGAGGTGGGAAATATGCTCCAATCTAGAATGGGGGAAAAGATGCTTCATTTAGAACCTAGATAGAAATAGCATGAAGGATGAGAAAATGAACACTTTTTTCTTTAATTTGAGAAATAACATGTGAGTTATGTAAAAATGATTTTTATAACTTCTGATCTTCATTTAAACTAGATAAAAAAATGGCATGAAAACGCGCGATAAGATTTTTCCTTGTATTTTATTTGCAAATGGCAACTTTAGTGCTGATTTTTAAAATTTTCAAAATACCTTTAAAAGGAGCGAGAAGAGTCTCTTTAGCACTATTATGGATTTTTCTTACATACTTCTTCGTTATGATTTGCAAAATGTCGTTAAAAAGACTAAGAAGCAGTTCTTCTTTCAGCAATTTTTCGGGCATTTTCATTCACGTGAGAAATGGCCGAAAACAAAGAGCGTATCGACTTTTGCATTAAAGTGCTGGCGCCATTCAAAGTGAAATGTGAAAATCATAAAGTTTTTCTCCTGCAGAAATTTAATGGATTTTTAGGCGGAAAAGAGCGCATTTAGAGATAAATGATAGCGATAAATTTCGGGCCAGTCATTCATTATTTTTCCACTTTAGTTAAATGATAGGATTAATCATGAATGAAGTTTAGGGCCTTGAAAACAGCGACTATTTAAAAAAAAAATTGATTTTTACATTCAACTTTAGGTTAACCTTAAATACATTTCAATTAGATAGGATTAGCTCTATCTTAATGCTAAGCTATTTAATTTTTTAATACTTAACTATAATTGTCTGTAATTAAGGGCTAACTAATCTCAAGTAGGAATAATTAAAGTCTAATTGCTGACCTGACAGCTATTTGAGTGTTGGCTCTGTTCATGATTATCGGGTTCGAATAAGGACGCAATTAGATGAGACGAAAATCCTACAGATAAAGCGATCAGCCACACGATACCTATGTAGACGAGCATACGCTGGGTCGTGCGCTGAAAAAATCGATAATTATTGTTGGTGCTCAAATCTGGGAGGCGTGCAAAGTGGTGCACGGTTATTGTAGTGATTAGAAAATTGAGAAATAGCATGCTAAAAGAAGAGTGATTAGCCTAAAAGCATTCTTTCTCCCTCATTTTCGACCTCCAAGATTTTTTCACATTTCTATATATCATTATTGCTTATTGTTCTGGTCAAACGAAGTGACAGATCGTGTGTTGAAGAAATAGCGAGAAAAGACGAGAGACGCAGAAGAAATTCAGTACCGCACTCTCACTACATTGTCCCCCGCTGACTCTCCTTTCTCTGCGTTCTAGCCTCCATCTTTGCGCACATAGCCGTGACGCGCATTTTTCGCAAGGGGCGATCTTTAACACACGAACTGTCTCATTTCATTTGGCCGATACAATAATTCAATAATTGAATGGAGATGATATTATGAATAAAGGGTATAAAATTGTTTACCTGAGCTCCATATCTGAGCGGATTGCAAATGACCAGGTATCTGTCGACAGAAATGATGCACAGGTTGACGATCGACGCAGTGCAGAGGGTCAGATCTGACGTCGTCCATAATTGGCACATCCAGCTGCAAAAACATAAAATATAGAGGCCTTGTCAGAAGCGTTTATTTCTTTCGAGTCTTCCTAAATCTCTCCATTTCTAATACTCCTTTGCCCTTATTGGTCACAAGCACATAACGCAGAAATGCAAGCTTCTTCTCAATGGCAGTGTGGTGTAGTGAATAGAACAGGTTTGATTTTGCCTTTATTCGGGATGATTAGCTAGAGATTTTTAAAGAGAGGGCGCAGAGAAGCTCGGAAAAATTAACCGTTTCTGAGAAAACCAGGGGGTATTTTTTTAATCTTTTTTGTTATCATTTCTTCGCTTTCAATTGATTTAGAGATTATTAAAAGCTGGTTTTTATGTTAAATTTATAGTATTACTCGACAAAAAAATTGATCTTCACAGCATTTTCTTGCTTTTTCATTTTCATTCTCACTTTTGACTTTATCATGGTTTCCTCTGTGAAAATTTCTCCATTTTGGGCACTTGTAACTTTAGACCTGCGCATTTTTATTTATGTTCATCGTCTTCTTCAGGTTTAATTCGACCGGGCACCGGAAATTTTTCGAAATTGAAATTCGACACTTTTTGGTGGACCTGAGGAAATAGTACTGAATAATGAAAAGAGAATTATAGAATCGAAGAAAGGAGAAATAGTATATCAAAGTTATAGGAAAAGAATTAGAAAACGTGAAATAATATGGGAATGTGAGAGAAAAAGAAAGTGAAGATTTCAAAAAGCGGAAATCAAACGGTGAAATAGTATGAGAAATCTAAGACTAGAGAGCTAGAAAGAAGAGAAATAATATGCAAAAAAAGCAGATTAAAAAGTTAGAAAATAGAAAAATAGTATGGACTATAATAGAGAAGCAAAGAGTCAGAGAAAGAAACTTTAGTAGCCTGCATCTGACGACATCAGATCTCTCATTTTCCCATTGAGAAGGGCTATTTTTGCTAGACATACTGTCTTTACGGAAATCTTTGAACTCTTGCAATGATGAAGAGTGGAGGGGTTTCAAAACACGAATTTTATATCTTTCAGGATATGTCTAGGGATTGACACTGTTTTGGTCAGAGATTCATGTATCTTTCAACATTTATGAAAGGTAATATTTTAATATCTGTCCAAAATATTGCAACCTAAGTTTTCAATGATTAGTCTCAAAATTTGATGCTCATCTTCAAAAAAAAAAAGCTTAATTCTAATGGTCCTTTTCTCCAAATCGAGTTTAGTTTCTCAGGTTCTTTTTTGCCTCCTTCAAAAGCATCTCTCAAATTATGTGTTTCGGGGGTAAAATTGTTGGGATTTTTTTTTCGGATTTCTTTGCATTTTCCGGGATTTCTGGAACTTTTTCGGAGGACGCGAGGTGAAAGAAAAATTGACTCTGACTTCACTGACGTCGTTGCTAAGTGAAGGCGAACAATGGAAAAGTTGAAGAGTTTTAGGGGAATTCGAAAGTAACGTTGCAATTTTTAATTTTGCAGAGGACTTTGATTTTTTCCTTCAGAACTTAGAAAGTCACGATACTTTGAGTTTTTCTTTCCCAAAAAATTTTATTAGATCACCATATTTTTCGAAAAATGTACACTCGGAAAGTCATGATATTTTCAGCTTTTTCCCTATATACTAAATTGTGACATTTTTATCAGAGCATTTAATATTTAGTCTTTTTTTCAAATATGGATTGTGATTATCAGATCGTGTGTAAAAGGTCGAATCTTTTTCCAAAAATACTATCAAAAATATGATTTGTTCCAGAATTCCTCAACAATTTGACACAAAATATAGCAGAAAGGCAGAAAATATGTGGGCTGTAAATAATATGACGCTAAGTCAACAAACAATCATGAGATCAAAAGAGCGGTACGAAATATATGCACTTTTTATTTTGAAAATATAATTTACCTAATCAGGAATATTGTCAAATTTTAGGAGTTTTTATGAATGATATTTCGATTTGATAGCTTAGCCATTAAAAATTTATTTCTATCAAAAATCAATTTTGTTTTGGGCTAAATTGCTTATCTTCAGAAATTTTGGTCCTCAGTAAAATATAAAAGGAGCTGGTCTTCACCAAAATTAGCCTAAATTTTCGCGTTCTTTACCCTTTTCTCGAAAAATTCAAAAGGGTGGCCCACATGTGATTTTCAAACTTTCGTAACGGGGGAATTTTCATTCCGACATTTTTAACGATTACGTAAGCATATATTCCTAGAGTGAATCTGTCAAATATGACAATATTTCGAATTTTCGAGGATATTTCAACAGATTTTTCAGGCCTATCTTAAAGCACAAACTAGAGATATCACTTTTTACATGTAAAAAGCGAGTGATGGGAGGTCTTCTAGCATTACAAGCTCCTCTAGCATGTGTTTATTTTTTGTAAAAATATGTAAAAACTACGAGATTAAGTTACTCTTGGTGACATATTGATTGTAGAAAAATGAAAGAAGTGAAATTGAAATAAAAATGTAGAATTTTCAATTAAAAATATTTGAAATAATAAGATAGGACTTTTCAAAGAAGCAGAATAGCCTTGTCGAAAAGGAAAAGGACTTTCCAAGGAAATAGTAATTTTATCTCAGACATTAAATTAAATTTAAAATAAATTATAAAATTTGAAAAAGTACAAAAGTCTAATTTTGCAAAATGACCTACCCGCCGAGCGGCCATCTGTCGAACAAAAGGTCTGCCAGAGCAAGCGGCATAACCACCAGGCCGACGAACAGATCTGCCAACGCCAGAGAGACGATCAGATAGTTCGGTGGTTGTTTAAGCTTTCTGAAATCATATTCATATAATTCGCAAAGTTAGAATTATTATTTAGTCAGATTGAATCTAATCTTAGGTTAGTTGATGCCGAAATCTGGGAGGCACGTGCAAAATGGTTCAGCTATTTTTAGTAGTTAGAAAATTGAGAAATAGCGCGCGAAAAGGAGAGAGACTGACCCTAAAATCACTTATTTGTCTCAGATTTTCGACCTCCCAGATTTCGGCACCAACAATAATTTTAGGATTTATTTGATCATTTATAGCTGATTTATATTCTATCATCAAAATGAGTGTTAAGCCGGAATCAGATCATATTTCGGGGTTTATACTTAGCTCTAAAGAATTCGTATGATATACCTGACAAGAAGAACTGCAAGGCAGACCAGCGCATTTCCAACGACCGTCGTGACGATGGTTAATAAAACGACAATAGCCAAAATCACGCGAAGGTGTGGAGAAACAACGGGGTTTTCGTCTGAAACATTTAGGTTTTTAGAGTAAAATAAATCTGATCTTCATAGATAGGCTTCAAGAAATTGAAGGGTAGAAAGTTTTTTAGATAATTATTGAGGTTATACTTTGAGATGACTCGTATTAAATCATGATAGTCATGAAGTTTCAAAGTTTCTTTAGTGTGAATTATTTGAAACGAGCAAAAACCTAATCGATCTCTCGATATATCATAATAAAACTTCTGTATCTAAAAATGTTCAAATAGTTTTGCGGTAGGTTTTAGAAAAGGTACAAAAATCAAAACAAGTATCTTTACTATCTTTAGTTTGTTGAAAGACTCGCCAGTCCTAACCATTGATAATTTTCAAATATTTCATACCTGGCACGATAATCGTCTCTAATGGATGGTGATGATGCGAATTCGAAATTAATGTTGCCTGTCGCTGATATCCTGATTCTGTCGCCGTTACCACTGTATAAAGTAGAGATCGAGAGGTCATTTATCGATTTTCTCCCTCTTTCCTCAGGATATCGACATCATTCTATCCTCTCTCGTACAACTTGCTTGTAAATGCAGAACGGTCGATTCTGGAATAATATTCTACCGTATCCCTACACCATAAAATGCGTTTTTCGATTTCTGTTGAAATTAGTCATATTTACCTGTAAAATGGTAATAATAGAAAATAATAGGTAAAAATCGGATGGAAAAAGGTAAATTCTGGATTTTTCGGTATCTCGCGCAGCAGCTCCAGAAACCAGGAAAACCAGCGGCCAAATGTCGGGGAATTTTCGAGGGGCGTGGCCTCGGCACTTTTCGTTTGTGCCTTCTCGTTTTCGCGTGCAGTGCAGCGTGTTATCGTGTTTTTCTCGGCCCTCTTCAAATCGCGAGCTATTTCGTCGGTCCGCAAAAATTTCTAGGGGCGGAGCTTAGTTTCTCGGCTAAGTGGACCTCCAAGTCAGCATGATGATTCGACGTGATGATAAATCCTGTAATGAGCGATGATAAATGACTGAATTACAGGAATTAGCGAATTGAGAGGTATGTTTCGAAAATTTACGTAAAAATTTTAGATTTTTAAGCATTTATTAGGAGGATATAATGAAGTCGGGAACATTAAAAATATCGAGATGATAAATTCTGAAATAGGCGTTGATAAATGAAGAATTTTAGTTTTTAAGGTGTGCCTATAAATTTATATGGGTCAAAAAGATTTAATAATACTTTAGTCATACTGGAAGAAGTCAAAGTATAGATAATAAGAGCAAAAATCGTGCATCTATTTCATGAATCATAATATAAGCCTACACCCTAGCGTAGGGACTTGGAGTAAAACTATGCATAAATTTTCTAAAAATACCGGTATTCTTCAAATTGCCGCGCAAAAATAGATCGAAATGCGCATAATTCGAGCTCCAATAGGTGTGTGGTCCCATCAATCACGGATATATGGAGGTGTAGTTAAAAATACGCGGAATCGTTCTAAAAATATTGGCAGACAAGACAAATCTGCATATCTGATTGCATAAAATGCAAATTAAGTTGAAAAGGGGATTCCCGATAAAAGATGGTCGCCATCTTAGATTCATAAGGAAGAAAATGTTCGATCTAAATGATATGAAAAATAAAGTTAAGAACCAAATATAAAATGACAAGATATGAAAATCTTACTCGATTCAAGATGCTAAATTTGAGATCAATAACAAATTCATCACGGCTCAGTTCACTTATCAAACTTGTGTTAAGGATTTCACCATAACCACACAAATTAAACAAAAAAGCTGGCTTATAATCCTAAACCTAAATTCGAGATTAAATCCAGAATGACCGCTATCTCAGAGATATATCAAATTGATGTAATTCATGCCGTATGCGCGTGCGCGGAAGAATTTTATCCATTCGGCTAATAGATAAATGCAAATGAACAAGGGAAAAGAGAACGGCTGCTTGAAGGCAGATTTAGGGTTGGCCAAAAGGGGGAAATTGGTAAGAATAGGGGAGGCTTAAGGTAAGAAGAAGCTCAATTACTTAAATTCAGCTGAAATTATTTTAGGCTAAGTTTTTATTATTATGACTGTTAAATTACACCTTTATGAGCATGCTTTATGTTAAAAAATTTAGATTCAGATCTATATAATACAAACCTTAAAAAATATCGTTGCAAATTTAATTTGATACGTAACCTCGTCAATAATTAATTCAGTCAACAAGTTTGTCTTCAAATGATGCAATCGGTGCAAATTTATGCGCACCTTTACATCTATAAGGAAGTTATCTGGACGAACGTCTAGAAAAATGAAAAAAAAACAATCCCGGGAAATTTTGGATTTTGATAAATGAGCATGCTAATTGTCTGCTCAGTTCATTAAGGAAAATATGTTTCTTGATTTCCCGCCTGCAAAATTTCGATCTAGTTTGATTCATAAAATACCCATAAAAAATGCTAAATTAGTGTATTATGTAAACAAGGAAAATTGGATGGATTAGACAAAAAAAATTAAAAACAGGGGTAAATTTGAAAACATTTGAAAGAACGGCTCAAAAATCGCTAACCGAACCGACTTTATTTTTATGGGCAAAGATCCAAGACTAATGAATGGATAAAAAATGTCGTACACCAAAACGTAAAGCACAACAAGACTATCGTTGAGCCGAAAACTAATTTGCGATTTGTGATGCTTCGAAAGTAAAAAAAAAACAATAAATTAAACTGAAGACATTCTAGATTTGCATGAATCTAAACTCGCGACTTTTCAAATCATCCAAATTATCAATAACCTATTAGATAAACCTTAGATTTCGAAGAGCAATATCACCAAGGTAGAAATTTTATCCAATTTAGAAAAATATTAAAATCCCAAACCTCAAATAATCACTTGGCAAAAGGATGGAGTGATTCACGAAAATTCCAACTTTTAGAACAGATATGTTAAAGTTTAACTTTATTGAAGGTTAGATTTTTTTACTACAAATTAAAAAATCGCTATTTTTAGAGAATGGAGCGCATTTGTATCTGGTCAAGGAGGAAAAGCTCGGGGATAAAGGATGAAATTGATCCTCTCTGAAACAAAAAATGTCCCCGGAAAAGGTTTTCAGGCTCCGGGAACATTTTCTGGGAATAAAAATGGGTCTGCCCTCAGAAAGGAGCACGATGCTATAACTTGATAGCCGCCGAGACACATTGGGAACGGAGTCACTAAAATTGGTCCGGAAAGACCAATGATGGCTAAAATCTAATATCGCATCGTCTTTGAAACAAATCAATCTGGAATTTATCCGCAAACTTAATAAATCTCGTAGCAAAAAGATCATAGTAGATCTATTTTTTAGCTATTTCAGGGTAATTCCAGTGATTTCGACAAAATTAAATTTATTTAGATTTGGTAAGGCCAGAAACTCACTATATTTAATGGGTCTAAACTAAAAATAGCTGAAAAATAATTTACAACCGTTTTCAGAGGGTATTTGAAATCCTGAAAGATACAAATCAGATATGTGAAATCCCTTTTTAGTATTTGAACAATCAAGCAAGCTGAAATGTTCGATGTTCACATCTAACTCTACCAGAAACGGCAAAATCGAAGTCCCCACTTTTCTCTTTGACCAAAGCTATTTCCATGAATCATTTTTCCCGGGGAGAAATCGGAAAATTTTCTGCTGCAGGGGCCGCGATTTTTAATGTCGCCACTCAAAATTTATGACCCCAAAAACCGCGTGGAGGGGACATGTTTTATGCGTTCGGCCAGACTTTCCAGTTTTCGGGCTATTTTGAAAGAAATCTGGCGCGGGAAAGAGCCGTACCCAAATTATAAAACCGACCGATAAAATCGTCGTTCGGGGGATTAAGGAAATCGATGTTTACGAGGCGGATGCCGTACTGAAATCCGATATTTTCCACATGACCGAGAAAAATCATTGCTCAGAAAAATTCCAAAATCAAATCGATCAAATTTCCGGTAATAAAATACACTTTAAATTTAGCCATAAAAGCCGTGCATTTCAGGGTTGGATTGACTTTGCCGAGACATATTAAAATGAACCAAAATAGAAAATCTCCGAACTTGATGGAAGAATCAATAGACAAGCTCATAACATATCAAATTTTGATATGCAATAAACTTTGCAAGAAGAACCGGTATGCTTTCAAAATATCTCATTTTCTTGTGCGAATTTACCTCTTATATTTGTAGTACTACTATTTTTATCTCACCCGTTTTCTCTGATGATTGATTTTCCCGTTTCTTCGGTGAAAAGGGCCAATTCGTAGAAATTGAAGGAGGGCTCTCGAAAAAGTTCACGTTTTCTTGTCATTTTTGATGACGCAAAATTCTTTCCCTAATTAGTAAAAGCCCACCAAAAGTAGTATTTTCAAAGTCGACCAACGCGCTTACGCACTGCGTTTATCTTGGACACTTGATTTTTTACAATCGTTTTTCTTCGCTTTTCTTGTGTTTCCTTTATTTACCTAGCTTTTTGACAGGCATATTTTCTCGGTTTTATCGATTTTTCTAATTTATCTTATCGTTTTTATCACGAAGTGAATATTCTTTTCTTACTGAACCCCGAAGACCCTGAGGCTGTTTCTCCTATTCTTACAATGTTCCTGAATTTCCATGTTTCTATCATTTTATTTTCTGTTTCCTCGATCATTTTTCGTTTCCTTCTGAGCTAAGACTCAAGTCAAATTACGCCTCCATGTAAAAGTTTTTATAAGCATGGTTATAAGTGTTTACAAGGGGTGAGCAGTTTTTACATTTACAGGTGGACGCAGTTTTATTTGAATCATAGTCCTGATCTTTCGAAAATTATGTTTTTTTCTATTCTTCTGGTTCCTTCGACTTTTGGTTCTTTTTTTTAATTTATTTTGTTTAGATTTCGCTCCTCGATGCGTCGCGCGGACAGTCGCGACTCGGTGTATTCCGCGTCGTCGTGCGTCAGCGGGGTTGGAGGCTGGCAGGTAAACAAACCCCTTTAAAAATATAAAATTCAGTGCCTGGAGCCAGAAAACTCTTGGAACCGTCCGAAACCTTCGTTATGGGAACCGTATTCCCTCTGGGAGATTTCTATAGGAAGGGCTTCGAGAATTTCTCGTCGATTCGGGCAGAATACCTGAACAATAAGCAGATACCCACAAAAATTTCGATTTCTTTATTTTTTTCTTGAAGAAAAATCCTGAAAGGCTGCTACTCTAAAATAATTTTCAAACTTTAGTTCGAGAAATGTATTTTGGCTGAAAAATGAAACATTGTAGATCGGCGATAGAGCGAGACTCGGTGACCGGACGGGTCGAATCGAGTTCATCGGGACGACGCAATTCGCCCCTGGCGAGTGGATTGGGCTAGTGCTTGACGGGCCGCACGGCAAGAACGACGGCTCCGTCAATGGGGTCCGCTATTTTACGGTACGGCGTTTTATTTTGCGTTTTAGAAGAACAATAGTTTATCTCTGAAAGTTGTCTAAATAAGGCTATTTGGGAACCTCAAGCCATATGCGAAATAAGATGAGAAATAGTAGGAAAAAACGATTCTTTTCTCACACTATTTCGCGTGCAGCGATTTTACGATACAGCTACTTTTCCAAATTGCCCCAATTTTGGTATATTTTGAAAAAAAAACCAATTCAAAAGAAATACTCTAGCTTTCTATAAATCAAATTTTTTTCCTAGTAAATCATACACACATAAATAATATTTCTAAAAATTTGATTGTTTTTGTGAAGGACAATTTTCTAAAAAGATAATGATATATTTTATATTCAGTGCGACCCAAACCATGGTCTGTTTTGCAAGTCAGGTAAATTGGAGAGGATGGCCTCGATTGACTCGCCGAGCAGATTCAAATCCCCTACACCAGGCAACTCGTCCATAGGGGGAGAGAGCAGCGTGTATGCGACAGAGTGCGGGTAGGCGAATTTTGATCGAAAGTAATGAATTGAAAAGCCTATTTTTATATCTGAATGCTCTAAAATCGAAAAGTTGCGTATTCGTTTTTGAAAAGAAGATACGAAGTTTTCCGAAACTTATCAAAATTTGTACGTTTGTTATTTCAAAAAAGCCAAGTTGAAATTTCATTTCCATCTCTAAGATATGGAATTTCTTAAAACCTATCTAAAACAGACTTCCCAAAACTCGACCGCAAATCGACTCGCAAGAAGAATAGTGCATCTTTTCGAGAAAGACCAAGAAGATATGTTCTTTTCTCTCTCGACATGTCATGCTATTTTTTGAGGGTCGAATTTTGAGAAGTCTGATAAAAATCAATATTTCTCATTTTCAGATACGATATAGGCGAGCGGGTGTTGGTGGCTGGTGGAAAGCTCGGGACGGTCAGATATTTAGGCACTGCGGATTTCGCGCAAGGCTTGTGGGCCGGCGTAGAACTCGATCAGCCCTATGGAAAGAATGACGGATCGGTCCAGGTAGATTTTTTTCAAATTTAGATTAAGGAATAATGTTTTCTCTGAAACGTAGCCAGTTTGGAGGATAATGAGTGCTAAGAAGAACAAAAATCGTTTTTCAATTGAGATTTCAGGGAAAACGCTACTTCACTTGCAAAGCCCCTTACGGAATTTTCGTCTCGGCGTCTAAAGTGCAGCGAGCGCCGAATCAAAATACGCCAGTCAGAAATGATATAGTATGAATTTATTTTTTTAGTTTTAAAAAGTAAGAAATTCGGAATCTTAGCAATTTCTACAGGAAATCCGAGATAATACTTTTCAGGTTCTAATTTCTGCCTCTAAAAGTTAAAGATTTTTAGTTTTTAGTAGAATATCTTCTAGATTCCCTTTTTATGACCTTTATTTTTAAACGGCATTTTTCATGAATTTCTGCATTGAACAGCCTAAGATTTTTTGAACTTGCGTAGAAATTTTCTCTAGACCCCATTTTTCATAGCCTGATATTTTTAACGTCATTTTTTTTACGAACTTCAGTCATGGATAACCTAAAATTTTGGATATTTAGTTACAGATTATTTTTAGTACCATCACAACAAGGCGTCAATTTTGCGCACGTCGCGGGCGCACGGCGGCAGTCACGAATCGCTTTCGTCGATTGGCAGATCGAGTATGGCATCCTCGAGATTTGGAGTCCTCAAGAGGCCTGGAATTGTGAGTTTTTTTTTGTTAAATTTATATCCTAAGCTTATGATTGTTAAAATTTGTCTTATTTTTAGAATGTATTTTTTATTTTTTGCCAAATTTCAATTTTTATGAGCTATTTGAGGGAAGAATTGAATATTTAAAACTCTAAAACATTATGCATTTTCTTGAAACGTCGGACAATTTTGTCTTCCAAACAAAGTACTCGTTTATTAAAAAGTATGCCTTTTTAGGAAACAACATTCGATTAAAATGAATTTCAGCGTCCCAACATCGTGACTGGCAACGCAGAAAACAACCAAATGCTGCTTTCGCTGCAAGAAGCCGTCAGGGAAAAGGATTCGCATTTGGAGAAATTACTCGCCGAGAGGGACTCCATGAAAGAGGAAATGGCTCAGTTGCATAAAAGGTCGGATTTTCGAATTTTGCCCAAAATGTTTCCGAAATTTTAGAAATTTGGATCTTTTTAAGGAAGAAAGTAAATAAAACTCGATTGCCTGCCAAATATTTTTGAAAATTGAGTTCTTTGACGAAAATGTCGATTTTTCTTTAATTTAAAAATCGAAGAAAATAAGGTTTTCAGAATTCAACAACTCGAAAAGTCAGGCAGCGCTTCAGAAAGCGGCTCCCCAGCTCCAGTCGATTCCAAACAATTCGATGAACTCAAGCAAAGAGTAGGATTTTGCTATTTTTTCTGGTCTCCTGCCATTATAGTTACCCTCAAGTTATTCGTACTCTTTTGTAAAAGTTGCACCTTTTCTGAAAAATAGCATATGTAAAGAGAAAGTAAGATTAAAGAAAACAAATCTTCAGATTTCCAAATTGTCGGCCGAAAATGACGAACTCCAGACACAGCTCGCTGAAAAGCAGAGTGCCATCGAGAACTTTAGCTTCCAAATGGATGAGATCAACATTGAAAAGGTTGGAGAAACTATTGTTTTAATTCTTTTTTTTTGTTTTCCTAAATTCATTTGGCTAGAAGTGAATGATTCTCTCTGAAAGTACAAAGTTTTTAATTTCTTGAAATATAACATTTTGAAGGAACTATCCATCCCTTTCAGATAACTGCAAATGCAAAGAAAAGATTGAATAATTTAAAAATGAGTGAATATTTTTCTGAAACATAATTTAAGAAGCATATTTTTCAGGACGTTAAAATCAAGGAGCTGGAAGGCCAACTCTCCGCTTTGACAATGTCATCGGCCAACGCGGATCGAGAAGCGACTGCAGAAGTCGAGACCAAAATCAGGGAAATCACCGAAAAAATGCAGAAACAGGAGACTGAATTCAAGCTGAACCTCGGAAAATCCGCAGAAAATGTGGCCCAACTGGAAAATGAGTTGGCTAGGGTAGTTTTTCATTGTATTTTTTTTCCTCAAAATGTTCGCTCCTTGTTTTCTTCTCAAAGTTTCGAAAATGTTTTTTTACAAAAAAAATTAAATTTTCTTTCTGAAAACTCACTTTTTGAAATGATCTTTGAAAAACATTTTTTCTTCACTTTATATTTTTTCTAAGATATTTCTTTTTTATAAATTTTTTAATCCGACTTTTTCTCTGAAAAATAAGCCCCACTCCTCTTGCAGCTGAAAGAGCAGTACTCCGTGCAACTCTACGAGCTGGAAGAGACTGTTCAACTGAAGACCCACTCAACCGATGAAGCACAGGCTCAATTGACCAAGGCAAAGCAGGAAATCGAGGGGGTAATTAACCACTTAATTCACATAATTATCTATTTAATTACTCTGCTTAAGATGAAACAACAACATGCCGCCTATGAAGAGGCGATTAAAACGAAATCGTCCTCGTCCGAAGAAGCCACTCTCCAATTGGCCCAACTGAAGGCTGAAATCGAGAAGGTAACTAACTTTTAATTGCCCCAATTAACTCTAATTTGCTCAATTAAAAGTTAATTATCCTGTTAAGATGAAACAACAACATTCTACATTCGAAGAAGCGATCAAGCAGAAGGACGCCTCGGCTGAAGAGCTCAAGACTCATTTGGCCAAGGAGAAGGAAGAGCATGAAAAGGCAATTGTCTTAAACTATCTTAATTTTCCTTTAGTTGTTCTAATTAAATCTTTAGTTAGCATGATTAACTCAAGTTAATTATCGTAATTTAGATGAAAGAGCAAGTGCTACATCTCGAGGAATCGGTGCAAGCCAAGATCAAAACCGAGCATGAACTCTCCGGCGAACTGGCTAAGGCTAACGAACAAATTGAAGAGGTAATTAACTATTTGAATTTTTCTAATTACCTTTTTAATTACTCTAATTAAGCTGAAACAACAACATGCCACCTTCGAGGAAGCGATCAAGGCGAAATCGTCCTCGTCTGAAGAAGCTCATCTGGAACTGGCTCAACTGAAGGCTGAAATCGAAAAGGTAAATTAGCTGTTTATTTGATTGGAGATAATTACTCAATTAATTTTCAGATGAAACACAACCATGCTTCTGAAGTCATCACTCTACAAGGTTCCATCGATGAAGAGAAGAGGTTGACGGATCAAGCCAAGGAGGAGATTCAAAGGGTAGCTAACTTTCTTAATTACTCCAATTATTTGCCTAGTTATCTTTTTAATTACTCTAATTAAGCTGAAGCAACAGTCCGCAGCTTCGGGAGAGGAACTCATGTCTCAATTGACTAAGATCAAAGAAGAACTTGAAAAGGCTGTTGCGGAAAGAAAACAAGAATCGGAGGTTCTGAATCAGAAATTGGCTGCTAGTGAAGATGAAAGAAAGAAACTTCAAGAGGCTTTTGAACAGGTAAAATTATAGTTTTTTTTTTGGAAATATGCTAATTTTCAGTTGAAACTCCAAAACTCGGCCGAAGTTGAGTCTCTACGAAAGAACATCGAATCTTTGGAACAGACAAATGCTTCTTCTGAAAGCCAATTGACCAAGGCTAATCAGGTCAGCTAGTTGGAGTAATTGTCTTTAATTAAGAGAGCAATTAACACGATAGCTGAGTAATTATCACTCTAATTAGAATGATAGTTATTGTAAATAGGACAATTATCTCTTTAATTATAGGAACTACAAACCAAAATTGGGCAGCTTACTGAAGAAGGTAACGGTCTGACCCAGAAATTGGCAGAATCCAATGAAGAAAGGAAGAAGATTCAGGAAATTCTTGAACAAGTAAAAATTATGCTAATTTTAACAATATTTTAAAATGGTATTCTGATTTTCACCTTTTGCCGTATGTTTGAATTATGCTAATTTTTAGGTGAAACTCCAAAATGCAGCCGATCTGGAGAAACTGCAAAAGTCCGAACACGAGTTTTCCGCCGAACTGACAAAAGCGAGAGCCGAAATCGAGGGGGTAATTATCTTTTCTTTCAATACCTTAACTATTGATTTAATTATCCTAATTAAGCTGAAACAACAACATGCCACCTTCGAGGAAGCGATCAAGGCGAAATCGTCCTCGTCTGAAGAAGCTCATTTGGAACTGGCTCAACTGAAGGCTGAAATCGAGAAGGTAAACTAGTTGTTTTTTAATTGGAGATAATTACTCAGTTAATTTTCAGATGAAACACAACCATGCTTCTGAAGTCATCACTCTACAAGGTTCCATCGATGAAGAGAAGAGGTTGACGGATCAAGCCAAGGAGGAGATTCAGAGGGTAAGTGGCTTTCTTAATTACTCCAACCATTTGCTTAATTATCTTTTTAATTACCCTAATTAAGCTGAAGCAACAGTCCGCGGCTTCGGGAGAGGAACTCATGTCTCAATTGACCAAGACTAAAGAAGAACTTGAAAGGGCTGCTGCGGAAAGAAAACAAGAATCTGAGGCTCTGAATCAGAAGTTGGCTGCTAGTGAAGAAGAGAAGAAAACGATTCAGGAAGCCTTTGAGCAGGTATATCTTTTTATGCATTTTGGTGAGATATTCGAATTTTCAACTGAGAAGTTTTTCAATTTTATCTTTTTCTTATTCAAATTTCCGAATTTTTATGAAACATGTTTTATAATGTCCCTTTTACTGAACTTAAATATGCTATTTTTAGATTAAATTGCAAAATTCGGCTCAAATCGAGAAAATGACATCAGAAGGCGATAATTTGAAGCGGGATTCTGAAACTTTGAACCAGAAATTGGCTACGAGCGAAGAAGAGAAGAGAAAGATTCAGGAAGCCTTTGAGCAGGTTCGATTTTCTTTCTTTTCAGGCCTAGGCATATAGCTTAGGCCAAAATTTCTGAGGGGTATCCCTCTTTAAACCAAAATGCTCCTCTAAAATCTCGTCACGTACATATCCCTTTATGTATCAACTTTCTATAGAAAATTTCCTTTTGCGTGCTCCATCCCTTCCTAAAATTATTAATTCTGTCTGAAAATGTGCCTAGGTTTGTTTTCTTCAGTTTTTTTCTACGAAGATTTGATATTTTCAGGTCAATTCCAAAAATGAGGCTCTTCAAAAGAAAATCGAGTCCTTGGAACAGACGAACGCATCTTCTGAAAGCCAATTAACCAAGACAAATCAGGCAAGATAATTAGAGTAATTATTAGCTTTCAATTGTGATAATTAGTTATCTTTAATTGGGGGTAATAGTCTTTTGTTGGGATTATTAGCTTTCTTTTTAATTAGTAATCATCTCGTTGATTCAGGAACTTCAAGCCAAAATCGAGCAAATGGTCGTCATCGAGACTGATTTGAGAAAGAAGTCCGAACTTGCTGATCAAAGTCTATTTGCCAGTGAAGAGGAAAGGAAGAGACTTCTGGAAAATCTTGAACAAGTAACAATTAACAATTTTCTAATTTCTATAACACATACTAATTTTTAGAGATTTGCATTTTTTCCTCAAAAAATATTTTTAGCGAATGTTCTATGGACTTTTTTTTGAAATTTATCATTTTCTTCCAGATGAGTTTTCTATTTTTTTTAACTGAAAATATTTTTTTTGCTTTTTTTAATTCCTATTGATCCTTTGAAGCTCGCTCGTTTTTTCAGGTGAAACTCCAAAACTCGGCCGAAGTGGAGTCTTTGCAAGAGAAGGTAGTCTCTTTGGAACAGGCCAACGCATCGTCTGAAAGTCAATTGGCAAAGACAAATCAGGTCAGTTAATTGGGTGTAATTAGCGCTAATTAGAGTAATCATTTATTTTATTTCAGGAGCTTCAAGCCAAAATTCAACAAATAATTGAAGAAAGAAACGGTCTGAACCAGAAGTTGGTTGCAAATGATGAGGAGAAGAGGAACCTTGAGGGGACCATTGAACAGGTAGCAATTTTTGTCATTTTTGAAAGATATGCTCTAATTTTACAAGTTTCTCTTGGAAATGTTTAATCTTCATTTTTCCTATATATTTTCGGAATGTGCTAATTTTTGAGAGCTTTCAAGAAAAAACACTAATTTTCAGATGAAACGGCAAATTTCGTCGCTCGAAGACTCGTTGAAAATGAGTGGCGCTACCTCAGAACAGGCGAATAACCACCTGCTTGAATTGAGGGCTGAGATCGAGAAGACCACTTTGGAAGGCAACCGTTTGAGGCAGGAATCCGAAGCTCTGAACCAGAAGTTGGCTGTCAGTGAAGAAGAGAAGAGAACAGTTCAGGAAACCCTCGAACAGGTAAATTTTTTTCTTCAAAATATGCTAATTTTTGGGCATTTTCAAAATCTTAGAAGTATGGTAATTTTTAGACGAAGCTCCAAAATTCGTCCGAAGTGGAATCTTTGCAAAAGAAGGTGGTCTCTTTGGAGCAGGCAAATGCATCGTCTGAAAGTCAGCTCGCAAAAACGAACCAGGCCAGTTAATTAGGGCTAATTAGCGACGATTAGAGTAATTATCTTTTTGTTTCAGGAACTGCAGGCAAAAATCGAGCGAATGGTGCAGGAAGGAAACGACTTGGGCCTGAAATTGGCTGCAAGCGAAGAGGAAAAGATGCACCTTCAGGGCACGATTGAGCAGGTAAAATAGAATTTTTTAAAAGAAATATGCTAATTTTTAGTGTTTATTAAAGCAAAATTTTTCTCTTCAAATTATCATTTTTAAAACTTTTTTTTTTTCAGATGAAAATTCAAAGCAGTTCCGAAATGGAGTCTCTCATACAGAAAATGACTACTTTGGAGATGTCAAATGCATCGGCTGATAGTCAAGTTTCCGAGAAAAACCAGGTTAGATAATTAGAGGAATTAATTTCGGATAATTACAAATAATTCGTGGGTAACTAATTAGCGATAATTAGGCAATTATCCCTTTAATTTTAGGAACTCCAGGCCAAAGTCGAGAAGATGGAATCTGAATCCAAGGACCTGAAGCAGAAACTGTGAGTTTCATGCTCAGCAATACCAAAAATAATTAATTTTCCCTATAGATTTTCTTGAAACACTTATCTAATTTTCAGATTTTCTAAAAATTGAAAATAACCATAAAAAGTGAGAAAAACATTCTGAATTTAATCATCAGAAATAAGCCCCATCCCTTTTATTGCATTATCTTCTTTTTCCAGCGACCTCTACATGGAAATTGAGGAACAAACGAGAAGGAAGAACGTGCATTTGTCCGAGAAAATCGGCGATTTGGAGTTGCAAATTGACGCCCTGACTTCTCAAAACAAGGACGAACAGACCGTGGCCTTTGTGCAGCAGGTAGAAACACATTGGAACGCTTTCCACCGCAAAAATTCGTCGTCATCATCTCTCTCGTCCCATTATTAAGGATAGTAATTGTAAATCTGATTGGAATAATTCACATGGCATAAGGGGTATTTGCGGTGGAAAATGTCCTAACGTCTGAGCAGAAGTTTATTTGTATTTACTCTTTTTTAAAGTAAATTTGTCATAATTATTCATAATGCTAGAAACTAGTGTGGATTTTTAGCATTTTCAAATATTGAAGTTGTCATGAGGTATACATTTTTCAAGCATTATTCTTTGTCACTTCAATCAAAACAAGTTTATCGTCGATTTTCCCGAAACTTTGAATTCCTTGAAAGAAAAATTAAGCCGCATAAATAAAATTAAAAGAAGGTGAAAATGAACAAAAAATTTCAGATCGACTTCTTGAATTCGATAATCGCCTCCCAACAGAAGAAGGACGAGAAGCGAAAAGCGAAAGTCGAGGAATTAAAGTCGCAAATCGCAGAAATGCAAGCGAACGGAGGCGATCCGGTCGTGGGACGAAAAAGGTAAGTATTCCAATTTCTTGGCATGGTTTGCAAAAATCGGAAAAATTGTTTACTGTATATTCTGCATAATTTTAGAATATTACGGGACATCAACTTTGAAACGGAGAAAATTTTAAAATGAAAAAGTTGACCGTAATTTTGCCAATTTTACAAAGTGAAAATTTATCGACTTAGAAAGAATCTATCAAGGCGTTGAAGCATTGCCGTAGTTTTTTTTTTACCAGAAAATGTGATATTGAAAAATGATAGCATGAAAAATAATGTTTGACAGAATTTTAACTGCATGAATAAAAATGTTGACAATTTTTATTCCCCTCCTTCTCAGTGTGGCGAAGTTGCTTGAGAAGAAGGACATGCCACCGCGGACGTACTGCGATATTTGCGAGCTTTTCGATCAGGTAAAATTGGACATTTGAAATTATTGATAGAATTATTTAAAAAAAAAGAACACTATCATATCGTTTTCAAGTAATAAAATTTTGGATAAAATAACAAAACTAAATGATATGAATTTGTTAAATCTATAACAATTTCGATTTCTCTTCAAATCTTGTGATATCTTAACATGATAATTAATGAAAAGATAGTGAAATTGAAAAGTTAGATATCTTATCAAATTAAAGATATTGATAGGAAGTTGATAAACAATAAAAAATGATACAAACCACCTTTTTGTCAGCACGAGACGCAGGACTGTCCGCAGCAAGCCCTGCAGGCCGCCGAATTCGCCGCCCATTCGCATCACCATTCGCCCGAAAAGGACGGCAAGAAGACCAAGCCGCCGCCGAGGTAGATCATTTCAAAATTAGGAACAGACTTCTTAAAACGCGACCCGCAAAAACCAGGGGTGTAAATGTCTAGCCATGCGCACGTGTCTAGACATTTAGTCCTTGTCATAAGTTTCCACGATCATTAGATGAAGAGATAGAGGTTTGAAAATTTCAAATTTTTCAAGAGCTAAGGAGTTGAAATTAAAAGTCCCCGGACTCCTATTAGAAGTTTTACGATATTTTAAATCTGGGTTTTAAAAGATCTAGTTTGAAAACTGATTTTTCAGAGAATACTGCGATAATTGCGAAGAGTTCGGACACGACACCGAGAAATGCCCCAAGAAGAGCAAAAAGAAGGAGTACACTTTCTAACACTGATTTTCGCGTTCTTTTTTTTAAACCCAGCCAAGAATTTGAAGGTGCAATTTTTAGTTCAATTGATTTTTTCCTAAATCTTTTGCTTACGCTTTGAACGAGCTTTGAAGTAGCATTTTAGGAAAGGAGCACATTTTTTACAAATTCGATGATTTTTTCTCTTTATAAATTTTATGATAGCCATGAAGATTTCGATTTAAAAAAATATTATCATGAAATTTCTAAAAATGATAACTTATTTGATTGAAAAGGCATCTAAATTTTTAGGGATAGGTAACTTGATATTCACAGGGCTGTCTGAAGTTCGAAAAAAAATCGACCTTTAACTTAACTTAAACAAGAAATTTTGCGATCGAACTTGAACTTCCAGCAAATTCGAAGTTCAATTCAGTTTACAGTTCACAGTCCAGTTCAGACAGCCCTGGATATTCATCCGGTTTTGAACGGTTCTGATCATTTCTCAACACTTTGAAGACGAATTATTATATTTGAGATGTTTGGAAACCTTCAATTTTTCTGAAACATTCATTTTATTCCTTTCGGACTTTTAATTTTACTGTATCGTAAGTCAACGATTTTCTCTCATCCTCGCAAATAATTACATACGAAAATGAGATTTTTCTACAGTGAGAATTTTTCTTCTTTTACGGGTTTTTGGTCTTTATGCATTTCTTGTAAATTCATTTCCAAAAATGGAAGGGAAAATTCAAAAATATCGATTTTTTTTTCCAAATTTCCTTCCATTTTTCTAAATCACAATCGAGTGATAAGTTCCTACCTCTTACGAGTTGCCTTGAGCCTTGATTTTTGTCTTTTTTCCGACGAAAAATGTTTTTGGTGATCCTTTAAAATATATTTACCATTATGAAAAGGAAACGATAATAAATCTATTTTTTGATCATTTTTCTAAATAAAAATAACGAGAATCACAGAAAATAAACAAATTCGCATGCCGACCTAAAATTTGGGATTATTCAATCTTCTGCAAACATTTTTTTTAAATCACAAAAAACGTAAAAATAGAAATTCACATTTTGGTTCACAATTTAAGCATTTATTGATGTGTTTTCATTACTGTATCTTTTCTTATCTTGAAGAGCGGCAAAATGACTAATTCGATGATGGGTCTCGCAGCGACGCAGTACGGCGAAGTCAACGAACAGGTCGATCCCGAATTTCAGCGAATCACCGGGGTACTGTACAAATCAATCAGGCACCTTAAAAATATTACAACCTCGCATCATGAGAAAATAACACGTAGAAATATCCTTTTTTCTTTTCTCATGCTCAGGGCTGTAAATGTTTAGAAATGCGCGTGTCCAAATATTTACAGTCCTGCTTTATATCTTCGAAAATCCCAGATTTTCAGCCCCAGAAGATCTACTCTGTGTGGCCGTCGGCGACGACGAGCAAAAAGGAAAAGTCCAAGTATGGGCATCTTCGAGAAAAATTCTAGCGGTCAAATAAAACGGCAAAGTCCAGCTTTTCTCACAGAATTTTTTCACATCTTGTTTCTAACATTAGATGTAGACGATCATTTTGAAGGGCTGTCTAGAAACCTCAAGCCACACGAAATAGGGTAGAAGTAGTAGGAAAAGATTCGTTTCTCATCCTATTTCGCATGGCTTGAGATTTCCTGATTACTTTCGAAGTTCCAAAAAATTCTAGAATCATTATGGTGATGCGCAGTGCGGAGCGCATCGATCGAGTGTTCGGCAAGAACTGGATGAAGTCGGAGATCTCGATGGGCAGATATCTGAGGTAGAAATTGGTTTGATCCATCATTCGACTATGGTAACGTCATTTCAAAATGGCTATACTTTAGGACCGACATGAACATTCCTCACCACGTGCAGAGCATTCCCCTTCAGTGGATGCATCTCAACTCGCCCATCACTGTCTTGGGTATGATTTTATCGAATTGATAAAAAAATAAGTCATCGAGAACTTGCATCATACAAGCCTATCTTTCAATCCTGAATGTCTTTACAGATTTCCCAAAACTCTACCCCCAAAAAGAATAATGCACCTTTTCAGAAGAGAAAAAGAAAATATGCCCTTTTTCTCTCAATATGATATACTATTTTTTCTGCGGTCGAATTTTGAGAAGCCTGCTTTTTTGATCATGCTCTACTGCCAAGTGTTAGTGGAACTTTCCCCCGTTAAAAAATGATGAAAAGTGATATCTCTAATAATATCGCTGAAGTGCTATGAAGTCCAACTTTCGAAGAATAGATCGATTAAACTTCAGGCAAGACGACAAGCCAATTGATGGCGCGCAGCATGCACAACGTCGGGCTTCGTCCGCAGGTACGTTTGCAAAATCCCTATTTCCGCAGAGTCATCGCACGGTTTTAGGTCATCTTCTCCTCCCCGATGCTACGCTCGATTGAGACTGCGTCGGCGATCGCCAGTTTCCTCGGCATGTCGTTTTCGGTTAGTACAGTGTTAAGCCGATAGTGATTAATGAATCCACGCACAGATCGAGCCCGGACTGACGGAGCCGCTTGCGTGGTTCCGCGCTGGTGGCGTGCCGCTGCCCTCGTACGACTTGCACTCGTTGCGCAGCATCTACCCCATGCTCAACACGCAGTAGTAAGACAATTAATATTTTTGAATACATGCTATCCTGCCATCACTGTCTATGCCTAATCATGTGGTTATGTAATTAATCATTCAAAAATATACAAGCCCGTTTTAATCCTTATGCTTCGTCATTAGAGAGAATATATTTTAGCAGCTCGATGTGCTCGATGGAGAAATTGCACCTGCTCTATCCGGAGGAGGACGAGAAATCCGGCATTCATCGCATCGAATTCGCACTTCATGTGAGTTCGAACTTGCAGCGTTTTCAAACTGCACGGTTAACCGCATAAAACGAGATAGTGTGTCTTATCGAAAGACGAAGAAGAGCATGTCTTCTTTTCGTCTCTCGGAAATATCCACTATCTCGTTTCATGCGGTTAACCGCGCGGTTCGAGAACGTTACAACGTCTGGTGAACTCTTTAAAAGTGCGTTTATGGAAGCATCAAGTCATGCAAGATAGAGTGAGCAACGCGATGGAAGACTGTCGCGCCATTTTCATGACTTGACAGTTTATAATAGATGGAGAGTGATGGCAACTGCTATATGACAGAATGCAACGAAGGACGGAAAGTGACTTCCTCACTATTCTAATTTCTCTACCCTATCCCTTAATATAGACTCCGTCCCTTCGTCGTATCTATAGTACTGGCAAAAATTGTTCATTCCTTTTATGTTCGGGAGTTTTTGCATCCAAAAACCAAAAACTGATCACCTGCTCCTGCAAATCTTTATCCGCATTTTTCCAGGTGCTCGGCTCCGCGAACCGCACCGGACCGCTGCTGCTAGTCGGCCACGCGATCACCTGCGAAATCGCTGAGAAACTCGGTATTTATTGAAATCAATCGATAATGGGCGGAGCTAAAAACGGATGCGGCAATTTGCAAAATCATCCATTTTAGGCTCCGCCCAGGCGAACCTTCAAATACAACAACAGCAGCAAATGCAGATGTCCATGCAGCCGCATATGGAAGGAGTTCCGAGGGTAGGATCAACAAATTTTGATTAACAGCTACTATTTGTCGGAATATTTCATCTAACATTATTTCACTGCATTTTCACGCTATTCTTCGGCAATTTGTAAAGTTCGTAAGGTAGTAAGTTAGTGATGTCTCTAAGGAGGAGAATAACGTGATTTTAATTGTCTCTTTATGCCATCGACATTCTGTACTTGTTGCTAGTAGTTATCATGAGATTCTTCGCGACTTTGCGACCATAAGCCAAATAGTATAAAGAAAAAGCATCTTGCCTTAGCCATATTATGGAATTTCGATTGTAAAGTTGGCAAAAAAAAATAAAAATCAGTTTTAGGCGATGATTAATTTGATTTAAGGTGTCCCCGAACGTGACGAATGGCACGCACACCGCGCACGAGGCGACGAACCTTAACATCGAGGGCTACACCGTCGAGAGATTCATTGAGATGGGATGCAAGTGAGTGGAATTTTAACAAATAGCACTAAGCATAAAACTATGAAATGGCTACATGAGGCCATATTTTGACCCCTTATAATTATCAACCTCATTTTTCGTATTTTCTCCACACTACTCTTCAGAAAAGAGGGTGCTAACTACAAGAGCTATACTTTTCCCTGGTTCCCACCCTCTTCTATCTAATTATGAATAATATATCATCACTTGATAGAGATTTGTTGCTGGAGAAATTAAAAACTGGGAACAAATTGAACGATTTCAAATTCAGCTCCTATTTTTAGATACCCGCCCGCATCGATTGTGATGATGACGCAGCTGGACTCGAGTCAGCCGATGAGCTACAAGCTGCAGAAGACGTGCATGCCGATGAGCAGCGGATACTACTCCAGTCAGATTGTAGTCAATCAATAAATTGGAAACAGAACCTTTCATAGGGTTGGCACACCAAAATTTTCTCTAACGAACGATCGCGAACGTTGTTGCTTTGAGGACGAGAATAAAAAGTTTCATCGAATTGGTTAGGGGTTTTCGATACAATTTGTAAATGACGAGATGGCGTGATGGCAGAGCCTATAGTTAGGGATAGATAAGAGAAGGAGAGTAGGGTGAAATAGTGTGGAAAAATGAGTTTCGTCATCCCGTCATTTACCAATCGCCTTCTTTGGAGTATCAATGAGCCACTGAACCAAGTTGCATGTAAAGACGGTGTAAATTTTAGTCCATGGCTTTTGAGTCTGGAAAAAATGTCATGTTTTCTAGACCTTTGCTGACTTGTAGAAATCGCGTATCGAAGTCTAAAGACTTGGAATTTTCGCATGCCTAAATTCTTACATCTTTCTTTCCAATGTTATTATCGATGGCGTGATTATCGATAAAAACCAGAATGAAAAGAGCGAATGTAAAGAGAGCAGATAAACCACTTTGCGATAAGCCTTACTTCCTAACATTGAAGGATAAGACCCAAAACCGTCTGGCGTAATTTATTTTCACTCTTATTTGGGAGCATGCTTGATAAGCCATTGAGAATAACGCAACGCACTGGCAGTGCCCTTTGTACCCACTAGCGCCTATTCGATTTCATTCAGTCAGAGTACTTTTTTCTTTTCGAAATTTTGATACTTCGAATACGTATTTTAGGACTGGGCGCGATTTGTGACCAAATTTAGCAAAAGCTTCCTTAAAATTAGCTTCAAATAGCCACAGAACCTATTTTTACCCAGATTACGCTTAAAAATAGTAAAATTTTGCTAAGAAATTCAAGAAAAAATCTATTTTCTTTTAGTAAAAAGCTGACCCTCGTTGAATTGAGTTTATAAAAAAGGATAATTTGCTCGATTTTTAAACGAAACACGAAACAATCGCTGTTGAATTTTGATAATCTGATAAGAAAAAAATCGTGGAAAACACGAGAAAATATTCACCAAAAATTCGAGTCTAGTTTGTTCTAATCGTTCCGAGGGTTTATCAT
Source organism: Diploscapter coronatus (assembly GCA_964036155.1). Lineage (NCBI taxonomy): Eukaryota > Metazoa > Nematoda > Chromadorea > Rhabditida > Rhabditidae > Diploscapter > Diploscapter coronatus. Next base: position 109,135 of record OZ038422.1, on the reverse strand, counting down.
TTTTATCTGGTCGAAGAAGCTTGTTGAATTTTTGGTTTTTTTTCAGGAAAACACGTCTTGATTTTTCGCATTCTTCCTAAAAATTTTTCTAAATTTTCAGGAAACTTTCAATTTTAACATTTTTTTTATGATTTTTCTTACTAACTTCGATATCTTCGTGATCTTACGACATTCTTGTGCATTAACTTTGAAAATGTCGTAAATTTCAGTGGATCGCCGCATCAGTATTTCTTCGATGGGCGAAATGACGACATTTCGCGTCGACGACTCGTACGCGAACCAATGCGTCCTGCTCACTGGGTCCACCGGGTTTCTGGGAAAGGTAAGCAGATTCATAAGTTTAAAAGTGATTTGAGGTTAAATATGAGTTTTTTTTTTCTAATTCGATCTGTGGCTTTATTGCTTTTCATAAGCTAACAACAAAATCAATTCATTGCGTTTTGTGAAATGAGCTTCAAGATTTTTCGAAGACTCGATAAAATCCTCAGCGTTTATCCATTATTTGAATCAATTAACCATAGAATGACTAATCTCATTAAATATTGCCAATGTATGTTTTCGAAAATTTCTGAGACAACCAAATAAAATCATAAAATCATTCATCGAGCCCTCTATTGATTTAAAACAAATCTTAGGTAATAATGGAAAAGCTCTTATGGTCGGTACCATCGATCAAGAAGATCTTCCTATTGATTCGTCCACAGAAAGGCGTCCCGGCCGCTCAACGGTTGCAGAAAGTTTTAACTGTAAGCATAATTAAAGTCGTTGTTTTCCAAATATTTATCGATTTTAGGACCCGCTATATAATCGAGTTCGGATAGAAAAACCCGACGTTTTGAATAAGTTGCAAATTTTGGAGGGAGATATTTTGCATGAAGAGCTAGGATTATCCCAGAAAGACCTACAGACTTTATACGATGAGGTAAATTTAACAAGTTTTTTTTTGTTTAAATTGCATCGTTATATATTAAATACAATTGAGTTTGGCATGAAAAATATTGATCATCTATACAATTTCGTATATACTGTGAATGACTGACTACTTGAGACGAGGTAAAAGGATCGCGTTTTTACTCCCTCCTTCTGTGAGTCTCGGGAATGCGCAAGGGACGAGCATTTATTCATTGAGTGATTTATTTGTTTTCTTTTCGTTTTTCGCGTTTTTAAGAGAAATTATCGATAATTAATCGAGTAATTCTTTTTATCAATATCGATAGAGGAAAATAATTGGCAAGTAATTGTTACAAAAAATCTCGTTAAATTCGATGAAAGAACAAGGAAAAAGAAAGAAAATAAAAGAATCGCCAAATGAATAAATGTCGTCAGCGCGCGCATTCGAAAGCTCAAAAGAGGGGAAGAAAAAAAGACATTCCTTTTATTTCGTCTCAAATTATCGGTCATCTACAATAACGATGTTGCTACTTTTCAGATTATCGTATTTAATGCTTACCACTAAATTTATGTTAATTTTAGGCCAGTATCGTAATTCATTCAGCTGCTACTGTTAAATTTGACGAGGAACTAAAAATGTCGGTGAATATGAACGTCCTTGGCACAAGGAGATTGCTCGATATATCGAAAAGAATGAAGGGACTTAAGGTATGCAACATATTTTATATTTATATTCCTTATTTCATCTAATACAGAATATACGATAAAATGAACTCATCAAAAGATTTACCCTACATAAGATATTTTCAACTATGCAAGTTTTCACATTTTAGTTTTCCTTCTCTTATTTTGCATTCCTCAACATATCTAACTGATTCACCAAAATATTCAATGTCGCTCCTAAAAATTATAAGCATACGATCAACAAATTCCTGATCTGCCCTTAATCGCGTACTTTGGTTTGCGCTCAAAGTACAAGGTGGTTCTGATTTTGATTTCCCCCTCAAACAATCAATTTTCTGAGTGGCATGCGCTTTTCAAAGTGATAATCTTCCTTTTTCAAGTTTAAGGCACAAAAACTCCTGAGGTAAATAAATTGGACCATAATTGAGAAAAAAACATTCTGATAATGATGTTACAAAAATTGAAAGATTAAAGCACAAATAATTATGTTTCAATGGTAGACAAGAATTATTACAATTTAATACGTAACTATTGGTTGATGATATTGATAGAAATTTTAAATTAATTGTATTCATTTTAGATCTTCGTCCATGTTTCTACCGCGTACGCAAATTGTCATCTAAGAGATATCGATGAAAAGGTATATTGAAACAAAAAATCGACATTTAGGAAGTCAATAAATCAATATTTTTGTCAGATTTACGATGCTCCTATGTGCCCTCAGCAATTGATTGATACACTTAAGTGGATGGATAATGATATGGCAAACCTAATTACACCAACGTTGATCAAACCACGACCTAATACGTATACGTTTACAAAAGCTTTGGCTGAGGTAAAAATATGCATTTCTTAAAAAATAGAAACGCTTCAAAAATTCATTTATCATAAAGTGGTTATCAAAAAATCATTTCTTCCATTGGTTTTTTGAAAAATATAATAATAAATATATAAATTTGCAAAACTATGTTTTAGAATTAAATATATAAAATGTTTTCATAAAGTTAATATTTTGTGCGTAAATTCTGCTAAACAATGAAATAATTTCATTGAGCCATATATTTATGAAAAACAACTTAGGCAACCATGAAAACCCAAAAGCTCGACGATGGCTCATCGATGCCAATTCTCGTGATTCGACCCTCAATCGTTGGTGCGATGTGGAAGGATCCTCTGCCGGGGTGGACTGACAATATCAATGGGGCTACTGGGGTGTTTGCAGCGGTGAGTCATATTATCATATCCTATAATCGAAAATAGAGGGACAAGATCTTTTACTATTTCAATAAATCTTACCTGAAATACAAATGTCAAGTCTTAAAATATATTGTTGATATCCAAATCTGGGAGGCGTGCAAAGTGGTACACGTTTATTTTTCGTGGTTAGAAATTCGAAAAATATCATACAGAAAGGAGAGAGACTGACCCTAAAATCGCTTCTTCCCCTTTCATTTTCGACCTCACAAATTTCAACATCAACAATACATACATTCAGTCAAACTTAAGAAAAAGATTCAAAATCGTCGCTTACATCTTATAGCCCAAACTTAATTACAAACCTAATAATTTCTTGTTATCTTTCCATATTCTACTATAAATTTATATCTTAGAAGGATGTCTATCTATTATGCTTATAGCGCTTTTACATCTACATTTAAAATGTGCAAATTTAGGCCGGGAAAGGAGTCCTTACAAACATGTGCGGTAGTGAGAGCAGTAAAGCCGACATTATTCCCGTCGATATCGTAGCGAATATGATTATCGTAGCGACGGCACATTACATTTATAAAAAGTAAGTTTTTTCTTTTTAATTATAACAATAACCTGGAAATTGCTATAGTGCTAAATATCATAGTAAATATCTTCATATGCTAACAAAGGATCTGCTAAATTTAACATCTGAGTTATTTCCAATATAATCGAAAATATTATATCTGTATATTTGACTTTTTCTAATCATTTTAATTTCAGACCCTCCGAAATTCCCGTTATGCACTGTACGTCAGGTCACTTGAATCCGTTATATTGGCGAAAAATAGTTATTTTCTTAGAGCAGTTTTATAAGAAGGTTAAATTTAAATTGAATAATTTTTAAATTGAATAAAATTGAAGTACCCCATGAAAGACACGACATTTATTCCTTCCACATGGTTTCACGAGATCAAAGCCTTGTTTTTGTTCAATTACTATGTGAAGCATTATATTCCCGCTTGGTTGATGGATAAGATTGCTATGCGGAGTGGAAAAAGGCATAGGTAATAGCTTAAAGCATCTTAAAACGTTAACGTATTATGTTAAAATATATATTCTTAATCTCGAATTCTACCATCTTTAAAGATATTGAACCACTACAAGATTATCGTTGTTAGAAATGTTGAAATATCCATAAGTTATGATTTGATGCTACAATTATACACCCAAAATTATAGCTTGCACTTATATTTATAATTTAAATGAAAATATTATATTTAAGTTACGTCCGAATGTACGGCAGAGTCCGCAAAATGACGGACGTGCTGCATTTCTTCACTACTCAGGGATGGATGTTCCATACAAATGCGCTAGTTAGGCTATTAGCTGAAATGAGCGCTGAGGATCGGGAGGTTACTATTTTAAATTGAACGGAATATTCTTTGATTAAAATTTATATACTTATGTTTAAAAATGTGTTTTACAGAAATTCTAATAATTCTTTAAATAAGCTTGATTGCTTCAAATTTAATTGAATATTGTTTCCATTATATTTAGCATAAATATTATTTTAAACTTGAATATTTTAAATATATATGTTTAAATCTTAGGCCTTTGACTTCGACGTCCGCCGTATGAATTGGGATTCATATTTGTTCGACTATGTGATGGGCATCAAAAGGTTCCTTTTGAAGGACAAAATTTCCGACTTACCTGCTGCTAGGACGCATTTGGCGAAGTATATATTTTAGTTTAAATAATCCTATTATTCTAACATTTGAACCAATATTATTGCATACTCAGAAATCTCGAAATCTCATAACTTAGCAAAATAATACATAGTGCTAGGAAACGGTAGGAAAACACGCACACACACTCTCTCTCATTATTGCATATTATCTCTTCAAATTGCGATGCTGTGAGATTTCTGGATTAGCGCATTAATGAGAAACAAAGATCATTATATATCCGGGCTATTTTATTTTCTAGCTAAGTAAAATTCTGCATAGTTAACGATCTATAACTTGAGACAAATATATAAACGATGCACAGAGTCGAATATGCGACGTGTGCATTGCGTAGTTTCAAATAGTCATCAAAGTGTATTACTCGAACCGATGAAATGCCGTCTATTCACTTGCAAACAGCGTACTAATTTCCATGCATAAAATTTTTGCAATTTTTATTCTGTCTCAAGTTATCAGTCATTGACAATAATATTGAATTTCAGACTACACATGATGCGCTTCGCATCAACGTCAGTGCTGTGGTATTTCGCCGTCAATTGGTTCGGTCAAAAGTGGTCGAAAAATTCGAAAATCGTGTCGTGGCTCACCGCGATGTCGGGCACGCATTTATACTTGGACATGAATTTCCGGGGAAATATCAATTTGGTGGGATTTTCTGGAAATTGTTAATTTTTAACAATAGTACACATAGATAGGTCTGGGGAGAACTTTCGTCAGATGAAAATAAACTATAGGGGGTAGGTTGCAAGGGGTTTCTGACGATCGTCCTCTCTAGGTCTGTACATAGATAATGGGGAAAACTAACAAGAAAAATAATATATAGTAACGATTTAATTAAAACAAGTAAAAGAAAATATATAAGCATTGCCATTGATTATCCTACAGTATTTGAAATTTTATAACACTAATAAGTTACTACCCTTCCAAATTGTCCCATTTTTTAAATCTATTTTGAATTTAATTAGTTAGTAATGAATTTATTTAAGTTTAAAATCTTAAATTTGATATTTTCAGAAAACTCTCGAAGAGTACAAAACAACTGCGTACCGATATGCCTACCTGAAAGAGAATGAAATCTAAATCGATCATAATTCCTCGTCAAAAATTGTTACTTTTCTTAGAAATAATTCAATTTTTAAAATAATCAATGATAATAATAATAAATCGTAACTCCAGTTTTGAAGACAAACCTGCATTGTGTTGATCGCCAAAATATTGTTTCGAAATATTTTTTGTTTTTTTCATGATAAAAATAAATATGTTAAATTCAATGTGATCGTCCTAAGAAAGATATGGCTTGTGAGGAAGTAGATACTGCACACTTTTTGCAACTCGATTTTGCACGGACCACGCCCTCCTTTCCCTCGCTATTTCCTACTCCTTTTTTTGTTATCTCTTCAGGGCGTTTGCTATTTCTCGTAGGTTGAGTCTGTGAGAGGAGTTGCAAAGGGTGTACAAAATCTACTTTCTCACAGTCCATAATGTTATAGTTGAGTTCTGTTGACCTTGGAGAGCTGTAGAGGAGTGTGTGCTGTGTGTAAGGAAGGTGAATACAAGTTTATAAGCAAGAAAGCATTTATTAATGACGTTTGGGTATTTATAAAGATCAGGGGTGAGATATCTAAGGATAGATATGTAAATTATTGTGGAGTGAGGTTATCCCATACAATTCATACCCTAACTATTATTATGAATTTCGATGCTTTTATGACTCGAAAAACTCCGAAGAACTTTCATTTCCCGTCTCGGAATAGTCTATTCTTAACAATTCTTCTGAATAGTTTGCACTTTTCTCCATATCATATCAAAAAATTAAGCCCACCCTGAAAAATTGCCGATTTTTACATTTTTCCTCTTTCTAAAATAATCGTCTTTTGCAACACCTATATTCCATATTCTGATTTTCTTATTTTAGTGGAAATCTTTTTATAAAAGACTTGAAACTTGTCCCTCTGAAAGTCCGACCTAATGCTAAATGTTAGCGAATATATCTATTGGGGCCATTAACAATTGCCATTAGAGCGATTTTCCGAGTGGTCGAAGTTTGAGGCCTTTGTCTAGAATTTTACTAATCGGATCGACGCCAAAATTTTTAGAGACGATACTTTTGCGCACTTCTTTTTCTTATCATCAAATTTTGGGCATAATTTTCGAGTTTCGATTCAAATTCAAGCACTGCACTACTCGCTATTTTGCGTTGCTGTTAAAAATTGCACTGCTAAAATAATGTTTCAGAAAATGCGCAATAAAGTTTCAGTTTTAAATTCACTATAGATTTGAATTTGAAACTATTATATCTTAAACTAAAATTAACTATTTTGAATTAACTGATGATGCAATTTTCTCGTGATGTATTTTGCCAATTTTATCATTGATTTTATTGTCCACCTCCATTTTGTGTTATCAATATTTCCGTGTCTTGGCACTGCTTTGGACCGGCGATAAAAAATTAGGCGTTTTTTCGAGCTGATAACTTTTACGGCCCAAAAATATCTGAATTCGCCTGACCCTCATTTTAGTCGTTACCTGCAAATCGTAGATTGACCTAAATTTGCATGATTTTCATCGCTGTTTTTCTTTTCTGCAAAATTTCACACTATTTTCCGCGATCTCTCATTCTCTATCTTTTCTCTTCAACTTTCCCTTACTATTTCTCCACTTTCTGTTTAGTGACAAATCGCATTGTTATTCTCAAAATTCCCTTCAAAAATAAATAAACTTCGATTTTCTCTCATTTTTCTCCGAATCACTCGAAAAGTCATCACTATCGTTGTATCATTTGTCATTTGTTTTCGTTGTTTAAAAATGCTCTAAGATTTGAACACTTTCATTTTTTTGAAAAGCCGCCTCTTATTTTAGTATCTCTTTTGATTATTATTTTAAAATTTCAGAGTTGATCGTTTTTTCCGGAATTTTGAAATTTTAAAATGTCCCAAGTCAACGAAGCGATTCTCCAGGCTATTTTCAGGTCAGAAATAAGAAGTTTAAATGCAGTTCATGATGTCCTGTAATTTAGTTTTTTTTCTTTCGTTTTATCTTTAGAAGAGAAAATATATCAATTTTTAGTATTATCAACTTAATAAAATAAAAATATTTCAGCGAAATCGATTCTCGTCAGGATGATTTCGTGGAAGTTTTGCGCGAGGCCGTCGCGATCGAGTCCGTGTCCGGCGAGCCGGAAAGACGTCCGCAGTGCGTCAAAATGGTCCAGTGGACTCAGAAGGTGTTTTTATTTAAATTTTATTTCTTTTCTTTTTTGGAATTTTTAATTTTCTTTTAATTTAAAATCGATCTGATTAATTTTACTAACGTCTATCTTGTGATCTCACAAGTTTATGATTAATTTAAAAAAAAAGCAATTTCCCCATTTCTTTCAATTAAAAAAATAGAAAACACGTAGGAAAAATTTAGTCGTTTTTATTTTTTAACTTCCAGAGACTCGAAGCCTTGGGAGCGACAACCGAGTTGATCGACATCGGGACGCAGAAAATCGACGGCAAAGACGTCGGTCTGCCGCCGATTCTTTTCGCTAAACTTGGTAAGAAATTTCGAATTTTGTAAAACTTTGTTTCGACAATTTGTAAATGACGAAACGCTATAGCTAGAGATAAAATAAATAGTGTGATAAAAGATAGGCCTTGTTATTTACGAATTGCCGTTTGTTTCCGCAAAATACAAACAAAATCATGCAAAAAAATTCAATTTTGAATTTTCCAGGCTCGGATAAATCGAAGAAGACGGTCCTCATCTATGGGCACTTGGACGTGCAGCCTGCCGCGAAGGAGGATGGCTGGAATTCTGAGCCATTCAAACTCGAGGAAAGAGATGGAAAACTCTTCGGCCGGGGCAGCACTGATGATAAGGTGAATTTTCAGATTTTTTCTTATCAGTGATAAGATTTTCTACTTTTTATCAGTAATAAGATTACTCGAAATAAAAAAATCTTAGAAACCTGATAAAGATAGCAACCAACTTATTTTATGTGTGGTTTGATAAGTTTGGAGAATTTCGGAAAGCTATCTATCCAATTTTCTTTCTTGTAAAGACTGATTATCTTGATTTTCAGGGCCCCGCTCTAGGCTGGCTCAACGCGATCGATGTCATGCAGAAACTGGGTGTGGAAATTCCGGTGAACATCAAGGTAAATTTAATTGACTTCTTACAAATTTATGCTAATTTCAAAACATTTTTCCTTTAAAATTTAAAAATAAGCATCTTTAGCAGAATTGTAAATTTTCACATTCGCAGGTGTCCGTCTGCATGAATGAGATAACGCGTTTTTAGAGACAAAGAAGAAATGCTCTTTTCTCTCGGAAAACGTTATCTCATTCATGCGGACACTCGCGAGTGTGAAAATTTACAGATTTTATTATTTGATGCCGATAAATGTTGCAGTTCGTTTACGAAGGAATGGAAGAGTCTGGCTCGATCGGCCTCGACGAGACCCTGGAAAAGCGCAAAACCGATTTCCTGCACGACGTCGACTTTTGCTGCATTTCGGACAATTACTGGCTCGGCAAGGGCAAGCCCTGTCTGACCTATGGATTACGGTCATTTTTCCTATCTTATATTATTTATTAAATTCAAAACGTTTTCTTAGTACCTCTTAGTGTTCTTCTTGAGAATAAAGTAAGGAAAAGAAGCAAAGTGGGTGTGGTGTGGAATACACACGAGGCCGAAAAAATAAAATAAAATTTTTCTAATTAGTTTTATTTTAGAGGAATCTGCTATTTCTTCCTGGAAGTCACCTGCGCTAAGCAGGACCTGCATTCGGGATGCTTTGGTGGAACCGTGTAAGAATTTCGTCTTTTCTAAATGTTGAAACGTTTCTATTCTTTGACGACCTTTCATCATTAAAAGCTCCTTTTCTCCCAAGATGATAAGATCGATGGTTTCGACTAATCTTAAAACAAATATAAGGTCCCTTTCTATTTGCCTTATTTAGCCACGAGGCAATGAACGACCTGGTGTGGATGATGTCCCAGTTGACGGACGTGAACGGCCGAATCAATATTCCCGGACTCTACGAAATGGTCGCCCCCATGACCGACGCGGAGAGGGAAAGCTACAGCAACATCGACTTCGATCCCGAGGATTATAGGTAGGTCTTCTATTTTTAAATAGAACATCTATGAAGGGACTTTTCACTTTTAATTGAGTATATCATTATTTTGTTTTTAATCTAGATTATTCAAATCAAAAGTCATTGAAAATGCATTAGTAAATTCGAGATTATCCAAGTTATCAATATTCTTCTTCAATGTCTAGGTTCAGATAACTTTTCAAAGATCTCCTAATCTAGACTAACCCAAGTTTTTAACAATAACAACTCCTGTTGACATTATTTTGGTATTGAATTTTTGAAAATCGATTTTTTTATAATTTCAAATAAACCTTTTGTGTTTCACACCCACTTTTTGAGGAGAGAAGTAGGGGAAAAGAAAACAAAGTAGGTGTGGAATACGGGAAGTCTTGGAAAATTTCCAGAAACGACCTGGGCGCGTTCGGCCTCGTGAAGCAGTCGAAGGAGGAGTTGCTGATGAACAGATGGCGTCTGCCCTGTCTCTCGTTGCATGGAATTGAGGGCGCCTTCAGCAGTGCGGGTGCCAAGACCTGTATTCCGGCTAAGGTGTGAAGACCATATATATTTCAAAGACAATGATGTCTAACTATTTTCACAAATTGTTAATGACTGAGATATCGCGGCGAACCAGCAAATTAAAAAAAAGTTTTTAGGTATTTAAAAATAAGAATATTTTAGGTGATCGGCAAGTTCTCGATCCGCATCGTGCCGAACATGACGCATCAGGTGTCATTTTTGTAAATTATTAAACCTGAGGCTTAACCCTAAATTGCGTTTTTATGACGCTAGATCTATTAGAATTGAACATAGGGTCATAACTAAGACCTAAGACCGAGTTTAAAGAAAAAAAAACTGAATTTGATTTTAGGAAGTCGACAAAATCGTCGTCGATCACTTGAACGCGGTCTGGAAGACTAGAGGCTCGCCGAATAAATTCGTGTAGGTTTTTCTTGAATTTCTAACTTTGTCGTAAAATAAACATTTTTCTAATTTCTAGTTTTTTTTTTTTTTTAACTTTTAGTTAGCATTTCAAACTATATCCAGACTTCTCAAAATTCGACCCGAAAATCGACTCACGGAAAAATAGTGTGTCATACTAAGAGAAGAAGCGCATGTCTTCTTTTTCTCTCGTGAAAAGGTGCACTATTTTTTCTGCGGGTCGCTTATTTTGAGAATTCTCATTATATTTTCAGCGCAACCGCGCACCACGGTGGTCAGCCCTGGTTGGCGGACTTCAAAGACTCGAATTTCGCCGCTGGATCGAAGGCCCTGAAGAGAGTGTTCGGCGTCGAGCCGGACTTCACTCGTGAAGGAGGCAGCATTCCCGTCATTCTGACTTTCCAGGTATTACTGATTGGGAGAGAACGCGTCGATATTGAAAAATTACGCTATTCGTTTCTCGTTTCTCTTCTACGCAACTTACCATTCTCCTTCCCAAATCCGATTTCTAATTGCTGCTGCGTGAATATCATCGGCTTTGCTCTCTAATCAACGATGTAAATTGATGACTCGAGCCAACTCGTTAGGGACGTTCAAAATCATTCGACATTGAATGACATGCTTTTTCTTCGAAAGTTGGCTAAGTGTAACGTTAATTTCAAATTCTGAATTTTCCGAATGGCATTCTTATCCAAATTCATTATTTTATGGTGAATTTTATGAAAAATAAAAAAATAATTTAAAGAAATTCAAATTTGCAGAAACTGACCGGCAAATCGGTGATGCTCCTCCCGATGGGCGCTTCCGACGACATGGCGCATTCTCAGAACGAGAAGCTCAATCGCAAAAATTATGTCGAGGTCAATTTTTATTTATTAATTATTTTTGAAAAATTGATTTTTAAATTTATATTTTTAGATTAGATTTCTTTACTTTTCTTAACAATTTATTTTATCATTAAATTTATTTGAAATTTTCAGGGCATGAAAGTATTCGCCACCTATCTCCTGGAACTCGCGCATGCGTAATTTTATCAGCTATTTTATCGGCTGGAAACTTCTTATCACATCACATTTCGCTTATCTTATCATTATTATCATTTTCTTGTTTGCTAATGACGAGTCCGAAATATGCCTATTGAATTTGATTTATGAAAATCTTGAGCTTGATTTTTAATCGGTTTTTATTCGATTTTTATTTGAAAAGTGGCACCCTAAATTATGCAAATCTTTTGTGATGATTTACGTGTAAGCTTTGAAAAGGAATGAAGATATTTTATCAAGGCTATTAGTTTTAAGCAATATATGTTAAAAATATCTAAACCCTAAATATAAATTGAAGAAGACCGCCCATTTTTGAACTCTCGTCTTTATGTTATGCACTCTATAATTGAGTACTTGTTATAATCGGGTATAATCTACTGTATAGAGATTGAAAATAGTCCGATTTGATAATTACAGGAAAGATCTATCTCTTTGTTTAGAGTTCACAAATTATTTTAGTAACATCGAAAAATCACGTTCGTGTCTGTTTTACTCTGACTATGCTTAATCATTGATGTGTGGTTAGACACGCAAGGGAAGGGAGAAAATCTCCTAGTTGAGCGACTTTCATACTTTTTGAAATATAACGAACATCGGTGTTGTTAGTAAATTAAACAGTTATAGACAGTTCCACCTTTTAAATAATCGGCTAAAAAATTGCTATTTCAAGAGATTTATCCTATGATGAAGGATAGGACACGAACGATAACTGTTATATAAAATAGACCTTGGAAAGTATCTGATATATCCCATTAGCTCGATGAATAGTGATATTTCAAATATATGTTCTATGATGAAGGATATGAGGTTGAAAACGGATCAAATATAAAATATCGGTTTAATCCATTGAAGTTACAAAAAGCTCCAACGATCTATCTGACAGTTACCAAATATGGGATTAGCATCGGCCTCATACTTAGTTACGATTCAAAAATCGATTCCGAGTGTTTCCATTCATAAGCTATTTTTATTGAATCTCGCTTGAAATAGTTTTATAGATAAGATATTATTCGGCATCATATAAATTTTCATATCTTCATATCTCTTTGCACTTTAATTAATAATATAAAATTTAATTATGAAAGTTAAGGCAACGTATTATTGAATTCTAAAGAGCAATATTGCAGATATGGGAATATTCGATAGTTTGAGAATAGGAGTGCATCTGTTAGTATTTTCATATTTTAATATCGTAAACGCTCAATTAACCGTCAGCGACTATGATGCCTGGGAGTCTGAAGTCGAAAAGGTGTATATTTAATTTCAGTTTATGTAATAGTAATATTTAAATTAACAGGTATACGATAACATGATGGCTGCATTTTCATCTGATCCTGCAACATGTCTAGCCACTAAAAGCGCTGGTACTGAGACGATTATTAACACGTAATAGCCATCTTAATACTTTCATTGTTTAAATGTATGCGAAATTTAGATTCACAGCCGATTGTAGCACTACGATATTTAACGGCAATTGCGTCGTAGTGGTATGATATTAATTATATGATCGATTACTGACTCAAATTCAAATTTAGATCACAAGAGCAGTTGCACCTACTAAAGTGCCCCATTTGGGCGTTTATTTTCGATATCCGAATAATCTAAAGGACTTTGCTGATAATATACCAACGAAGGTCAAGTTGGTAAGTAGTATATAAATTATATTCAATATGTTTATTTTATATATAGTAGAAAATATTGCATGTATATACTATAAAATAATAATACATGTGCGTGTCGACCATACTAAAACGCAACCATTTTAGCAACTATCGGGGTATGACACGACAAACACTTGGGGATTAATTGGATACGACTATATCTTTGCGTTTAAGGCGTTATTAAGTGCCGGTACGAAAAATATTATATTTTGAATAATAATTTTCAACGTTAATAGGACTTAGTGATTATATGTATGAGTTATGGTCCACGGATTGTGACAAAGTTGTTTACGTAAGTACAAAAATAATCCTATTTAACCTATTTTCGAGTTACAGAGCGTAGGTCATAGCGCTGGTAAGGTTATATCTTTAATTAGCATAACTAGGCGTGGTTATTTTTAAGCGTCAAACATTTAGGAGCCGCGCTGGCAGAGATTTTCGGATTGTGGTTAGTGAAGACTGATCTTTGGAAGCGAGAAGGAATATACGTATATTCATTTGGTATATTTTATCTCTGCTTATAAAATATTGCATATTAGTAGCGCAGAAAAAAGAGGTCATATCGGGAGCTAGAGCATGCAGAGGAATCTTTTCGTCGTCGTAGGGTTGCCAAAGTTTGCTTGTCCCCTCTATGGTCGAATGACCCTTTTGCGCGTCAACAATATATGCATTGCTGGTATTAAATAATTATTTTAGGTACACCTCGAGTTGGAAATCAAATGTTTTCTGCCAATGTGTTTAACGCCGTCTACATGCCTTATCGAATTGTATTCTTAAACGACACTATATCGGTATGCATTTAACATATATAATTAATATATTTAAATAACGTTTTCTAACACGTTTTATTCATGGCCTCTTGTAACCCACACTCACTTTTATTCTTTTCCCTATCTCCCTTCCCTATTCTCTCTTCAAAAATGGGTGCGGGTGTGGGTTGTAAAAAGGCCTTTCTTCGCAATTAGCTTTTTTCAGAATACTATGAAGTATATGCATTAAATGAAAATAGGCTAATCAAATTTTAGCAATATCCGCCAACCACCTGCAATAGAACTACGCAACCATCGACCACTCAATTTAATCCGTGTTTCTCACATTTCGGTTTTACATTTTGGTATAACGCGTGGACCAGTCCGACGACTTTTAACGTGCAAAAATGCTCAATTTGTGAGGATCCAGCATGTGATGATAATGGTAATCAATTAACGCAATATATAAGTATGAAGCGCTCTAGTCGTTAACATTCGCCTTTAAGCATCCTGATAAGAAATGAATCTCAAAATTATGCTGTTTTGATGATCAATATAATTACTATTATTAGAGTTTTCATTTTAATTATAACTAGCATGTTATAGTTAAATTTCTAATTTACACCAAAATGAATTAATTTATTTAAGGAAAAGATCCAGCTCAACATTACGCCTATTTCGGATATGATCTATCAAATTATGACAGCGGTGTATGCAAACCCTGAATGCTTTCTCAAACCATTCATTTTGTTATGTTTTCATTTATTAAAGTCATATGCATAAATTCGAATCTGTTAGCCGATATAATACGTGTAAAACATTGTGAATGCTAATAAATTCTAACGTCTTACTGTAAGATCAAAATCAAAGTTCAATTTCAACCATTAGATTTAGTGCACCATTAAATTGAAATTTTATGGCATTGTCAATTTTCAAATTCAATGCTAACAACGCGTGATAATAGTTCTGACTTATCAGCAATGGTCAAAGTTTCGAATGCTAGCACAATTGGGCCAAATTTATTGTGTTAGCGATGCAAATTTATGGATTTAGATCGCGAGAATGATCATATGAGGCCAAAAGTGACATAAAATACTCACACGGGAAAATTCATTGCAAGTTTTAACCTATTCAAAACTTGCATATCACTTTATGACTTTCGTATATTTGTTGCGTCTGACTTGAGAGATAAGATAAGATGCAAATGTGGTTTCAAAATTAGTGGTCGTTAAAAGCGTGTTCTCACGACGAGTGATCTTTTATCAGAATGTTTCAATATATAAGAACGAAAGTTTAGGCTGATTTTGTTATCTGAAATTCACGTTCCGATTTCAGATTTCAGGATCTTCAAGAAAACTCTCAAAATTCAAGTGCTTTTTGTTAAATTTATAATTTAGCTTACTCAACCACAACAGTCCAAAATGCTCGTATCTTCATCAATAATTTTTCTTCTCTGCCTCCAGGTACGAAAATTACCAACTTTGAACAAAAAATCCATTTCAGGCAGCCTCAGCAGAACTCACCTATCTGAACTACACCCAACAAGAGTCATCTATTCTTTACGTAAGTGCTTTTGTTTCTTGGAAAGTAAACCCAATATGAAAGATAAAAATGACAAGAATGGTTGAAATCTTCAGATAAGTAATGGATGAAATTAGTATACTTTTCTAGAAGCCACCTTTATGATTTCAAGTATAGGGTTCAAAAATTGCAGTTCTACCGCCATTACATGGCAGTGTTCTCTTCCGATCCTTCCGGATGCCTCCAAAACACCTCCAGTGGTACCCATACAATTTTGGAGCGGTAATTTCTCGACTTCACTTCTTTTAAATTCATCATATTTCCAGGTTCGACGCAAATTGTTCTGATACCGTCATCGGCGGCAATTGTACTGCATATGTAAGCATTATCACCCTTCTTTTCCAATGCCCGCATAACTTTATGGGCAATCCTTCTCTCGTTTTGAAAACGAAGGAAGCAAAGGAGAGAAAAGACCACGCTCACAAAAGTATGCTCGACATAAATATACTGCAAAGTTGATGGATGCATCATCGTTTAGGTCCTTCAATCCAACCCGCCCGCTTCGCCATCGAACTATGTCGTGATGTTCAGATATCCACAGGATATGGCTGACTACGCTGCGAATCGATACCTCGACTTTTTCGCTTTGGTAAGATTATTGATGCATCGCGATATTGCGGTAAAATATAAAATTCACCCTTTTCAATCTATACAAGTTGGCCATGATGTCAAAATTTCATCATACGAGTGTTGAGGTGATGAATTTCAGACCCCCGTCAACTACACCTACCCTGGAACTTCGGTGACTGTGACCATCGCGGATCACTATCAGGTGCATAATCATTAGCTACGATTTAAGTTCTCGATTAAGATTAGCGTAAATTGAAAAGAACAAGAAATGATTTGAGCGTGCCTACGACCGTATTTGGGCATCCGGACTTGGCGACTACATAGAGGGCCTCTGGAACGCGACTGCCGATGAGAGAAGGCTCTATGTGATGGGACACGCGGTCGGAGGCGTACTGGGTCAAATCTTTGCCCTCCACGTCAGAAGTCGGAATTGGTGGCCCAGAAACAAGATCTATCTCATTTCTTACGGTATGACTCAATGAGCACTTTCCTACCAAAAACTCATTAAACATTCGATAACAAAACGTGGAATATGATAGTAAGTAATGCCACAAATTTAGGATCCAACCGAGTTGGTTATGAAGCCTTCGCAGGCCAGGTGTATGACGCCGTCTACATGGACTACATCATTCTGTTCAAGACCGATGCTTTGCCTGTAAGTGCATGAATCTTCTGGCCATCATTTATACAATTAAATAGCCATAAAGGTCAATACCGGTGATCACAGCCGATTGATCAACCGATATTAGCCACTTCGTTGACTACTAGAGTTTCAGCAACTCCCCTTCACTACCTGTAACCCGACAGGTCTTGCCAATGCATCCTCCACGGCTGACTGTTTCTATCATACGGGCTACACGACCTGGTACAACGTCTGGATGACCTCACCCATCCCGTACTACAGTTCCGTCAAGTGCTCGTATGCCGAGCAGTCAGGCTGCATCGACATGGGCACGGATACTGTGGGAACCTATGCCTACTTCGGCTACAATTTAACCCATTACGATGGAGGACTATGCAAATATCAATTCTAATTGAATTTAAAGCAGCAACGATGCTTAGAAGTCATGTTAAATACAAGCCTGTGAAAATATTAGTTATAAATTGAATGCTAAACTTCAACCATTTTAAACTTCAAATGAAAAAGCAAATCGTGTAGATTCACTATTTAAATTGTATATTCGAGTGCTAGCAACTAACTCATATACCTACTTTTATCATTGGAGTCTAAGAATCACAATCATATCATGTCATGAATTTAGTTTAACAAACTTGTACCTGTAAATTGTCCACAAATATTCCTTCATATTAAATAAAGCATTTACGAAAGTGAGCATTCTGTTTATGGTTATTGATCGTTAACCACTGTTTGTTATGAAAACTACATCTATTCGCACATACACCAACTGCACTTGCGTTTTACGTGTCACTTTACTATTCGAGTTGTAATTCGTTTCAACTAACACATATGAATTTCTTTATTTTATTTGAAGTTCCTTTCTGAATTTTCAATATTTCGGCAAGATGGCAGGGGAAGAAACGAATGATATCCCGAAGGCGCATTTATCTGAAATACTTGGGAAAGAACCGAAGGTCTTAACGATCGATGAACTACTCCTTTTGTGGGGTCGTCAAGCCTCTTCATCTTTGCCCTACTCGGTTCTGTTTATTCAGGTAATTTAACAAAAAATCTATCCTTCCCTAAAAACCTCATTCTATATAGTTTTAAATAAATAACTTTCCAAATATGTTTTTTTTTTTCAGAAAAATCGCACCTACACGCCACGTCTTCTTTTCGATGCAGGAGGCAGCGAGAAACGCGCGAATATGGTTGGAAAGACGAATTATCTTATGTGCCTCAAATGTCTTCCATTGCTCAAGTTGTTCAAGTACGGAGGTGGACAGTCGACGTCGGTTTTACTTTATATCTAGTTTTTTTTATCACATTTGAAATTTTACTGGTCCTTTTCATTTACAGTCACACAATTATCTTGACCAAAATAAAATTGATCATTTCCTCATACAATTGGATATAGCTTTATTGACTAGGAAAATCCTGTTTTACAATAAGAAAAAAACACGTGATTAAGTTTATATTAATTTCAGACGACATGTCTTACGGTACCACAAAATGCCATTCAATCGAATTGACACGGACGTTGAGAACGACCCTGAGGAAGTGAATGAAGAGGACACGATCGGGGACAGCTGCAATGATTCGCACGTTCACAGTCCAACAGCGTCGTCATCATACACTCCCGAAAACGTAGTATGAAACTTACTCAATTGAAATCTCAAGCAATTTGTATTGCTAATGCCCAAATTTGGGAGATCGAAAATGAGGGAAGAAGAAGCGCGATTTTAGGCCAGTCTCTCTATTTTTCGCTTTTCTAACCACTAAAAATAGCTGTGCATCACTTTGCACGCCTCCCAGATTTCGACATCAAGAATAAATGACGGATTTTTAGTTAAATATGAAGAGGGAAGTGAAAGTAGGAGAAATAGGAGACATACATCGAAAAAGAAAACCCGTAATTTACGATCTTTCGAACCTTTATGAGATGAAATGTGCAAAAGGTGAAATGAAACAACAGAATCATCACCTGAAACTATCAAATTATTATAGACTATGAGAAAGTAGATTTTGCACACTCTTTGCAACTCTCCTCTCGCAGGCTCAACCTACGAGAAATAGCAAACGCTCTGAAGAGATAACAAAGAAAAGGGAGTAGGAAATAGCGAAGGGAAGGAGGGGCGTGGCTCGTGCAAAATCGAGTTGCAAAGAGTGCAGTATCTACCTCCTTATAGCCATAATATCAAATTACTTGAAATAGTCTAAATGTTTTGAGACAATGTCTGTGACCAATATGACGACGAGCATTCAACATCCCGTAGCCCATCTCCTCATCTGTGGACCACCAGATGAAATCGTGGTTCTGTCGAAGGCCTTTCGAAGTCACGGCATCAACTCCATGGAATCATCGTTCAAGATCGCCGATTTCTCGTTCGTTAAGAAGTCGAACAAGTTGAATGTAGATGCAATTACTCGGGATATTTGAACATTTTATTCTGTTTTAGCTGAAGTCTACCCAGCCCAATCGAAAGTACCTCTACATGAAACTGGATTCACCGAATGATGTGGAATTCGTCGAAAACTTCACCGTAATTTTCAAATTTCTACCTCTCCTCCAATATTTCCGATTTTAGATGAACAACATGAAAGTCAACCTACAGATTCATTCGCAACTGGAGAAGTTGATCGAGTGGAACTTGGAAGTTATTGTATCTTTAGATAAACTGTTTAATTCTGCACTTTAGGGCGATAGCCGCATCAATCTAGAAACTATCAATAATGGCGAGATAAAGCCGGATTTCAACGGCGTTTTCAGGTATTAATAGTTCTTAATTAGTTATTTTG
This sequence comes from Diploscapter coronatus, assembly GCA_964036155.1. Lineage (NCBI taxonomy): Eukaryota > Metazoa > Nematoda > Chromadorea > Rhabditida > Rhabditidae > Diploscapter > Diploscapter coronatus. Next base: position 89,577 of record OZ038422.1, on the reverse strand, counting down.
AATTTAAGAGAATTCAGCCCTCGCACCGACGAATTGAAATTGAACGAGATTGACACGACGAATATGACGCCTTCGGGTATGTTTTCAAATTTCTGATTTTAAAAATAAGCTAATCACCCTTTATTATCTTCACGTAAATTTATTCGAATTCGAATAATTTTAAAAATATTCTAACATTTGATAATATTCTAATTTCAACCTTTTCAAACATTGATCATACCTTATTATCAAATAATTTAAATTAAACTTACTTTTAAATTATGTTAAATTCAAGAATATGCTATTGCTAATGTCTAAATCTGGGAGGCGTGCAAAGTGATGCACAGTTATTTTTAGTAGTTAGAAAATCGAGAAGTAGCGCATGAAAGGGAGAGACTGGCCATAAAATCGCTCCTTTCTGTCCACATTTTCGACTTCTAAGATTTCGGTATCAACAATAATTTTCAGATCTCCTCAATTCCTGGATCCAACAACAACAACCGTCCGTCGAAAATCCGAACTTCCAAATTGTTGAGCCCCAAATCAACGGCGTCGTCAGCCAAAACCCGGACTTTTTTCCAAATGAATTCTACAGTGAAATGGCATCGAATATGAGTCAGATCAGTGGAAATTTGGAACAACAACCAAGCATGGAGTGTGAGTATTACTTGTTGATTTAAAATATATCTGTTTATCCACTCCTATGTTTAAAAATGCATTTCAATGGTCAATTACAAAAAGAGCTGACTCAGAGCATAAATTTAATTTTGTATTTACTTTCCAAATTCGCAATTTCTTATTTTAGATCACCAAAACAGCCCCGAAGAAGTGGTGTCTCCTCAGGTTCTAGCTGAACGAATTCTGAGGCAGAAACGGCCTTCCCAGGAATATCTGAACTCCCTTAAATCCAAGCCGAAGGCTGCCAGACCGATTTTCGAGTGCAATGTAAGAATTGAAAATAGCCTTAGATAATCACAATATATCTCAAAATTTCTTCATCTAAATGATTAACCAAATGCTATGATCTTCCGCCGTTCTCAGGCTTAATATAGCCTTAAAATTTTAGCTCTGCCACCAGAAAGTTACTTCTTTCGGCACTGCTGCGGAGTGTGCTAGACACGTCATGCGACGTCACTTCGGGCATCATAGGTCAGAATCTACTTTAAACAAAAAGTTAAGATACTTAAATTTCAGATATCTCTGTAGCCTTTGCAATCTGGGATTCACGCATCGCACCAACATCGGAAAGCACTTTCAAACCCAGCATCCGGAATTAGCCAACGATGAGAAGTCGAGATACATCACTGAGAATTGGTACGATTCAGTTTGAACATTTCCCATTACTTTAGAACTTAGATATAATACATGATCTTTGAAATCGGCAATAATAATTTGAAACAGGCAAAAATTAAATTGCCTAAATTAGAGAAAAATTAAAATTTCAGGAGCGAAATCGTCCACGGTGAACAACTTGATGCCTGGATGATTCAAGCTTTCGGGTTTACTAGGTATCGTAATAATAAATAATAAATTTATAACCTCATTTACGATTATATTTTTTCTAATCTTAAGATATTAGGTCTATGATTTCAGGGCGAGTTTCCGGATTTCCGATTATCCAACTCAAAACGACCAGTCGAACCAGAACGAGCTTGATTTATTCGAAGAACGGAATTCTTCTGGACCATCTTCGAATGAATCAGATAAATTGAAGAAGATTCAGACTATTTAAAATACAGCATGCCTCATAATAATAAAGTCCACATTTTATTTAGACGGTCCTCTATTATTAAAAGCTTTCTATTTATTTTTCGGACCAATACAAAATAGAGGACCTTAATATGAGTATTCTTATCAATTATCTATGATATCATCTTGCATTCACAATGTATATTTCATATCATAAAGTCATAATCATTCACTTATGATCCACCCCCATGCCTTAGGATCGGGGGCTGCGCGAAATCAAAAATTTTATAAATTCGAAGTCGAAGTTTTGCGCAACCTTGCTCGGGATCTCTCAACGAGTAATCATTGTTACCGTCAATGTTTAAAATAAATATTTATTCAAAGTATATTTGTACTAATATACACGAGGTTCTTTCATATCAAACGATGGTGATATTTCTTTGGGTTTATTATTGTTCCAATCCGGTTTAGTATATGGGGCTGGTTCGCTATCAGCGAAGAATATGAAGGGTATTGTAAATAGCGCGATTATAATGCCAACTATTAAATAGATTCGGGACCACTAAATATATATTTAAATATTATGATGTTTAAAAAAAATGATGACTATGGATTTAGAGTTCATTTAAATTGTTCTGAAAAGATGTCTAAAAACCAAATGATACACGCATGACCTCATGACATGCGAAATAGAGTAGAGCTTTGAGTGGTAAGCCTTCCTTTTCCACGCTATTATATGCATGTCGTGAGGTGATGCGTGTCATGCAGTTTTCAAGTTGCAAATTGCCTTTTGAAACATAAAAATCGCTGTGAAAACGTAATTCTTGGATAAATCGCGCAAATTAATTTATCGCATTATCATGATATTACCAATTTTAAACTCGAAATATTTATAAAAACGAAAATATTTTTAAACTACCTCTTCAACTGTATTATTCGGTGCTCCGAAGCCTACTAAAACTGGAGATAGCAAAACAATGAGACAAGATTCCATGGTAGCTATCGACATTGGGAAATGGTTATGTTGTCGGACGACCTAAATTTTTAATTATGTTTCAAAAAATAACACGACTTAATTTATTCTATTTTAAACCAATGCCTTCTTAGGTGTAGTGTCTGTAATATGAGATTAGTAAGTTTAAATGTATATTTCAATGTATCCTAGCAAAATTAAGTTGCTTATTATCGATGTCTCTCGTCTCTCTCCCTCTCTTGTTAGCGAATAAGAATTTCTCACCATCGATAAGCACTTCCAAGGCCCTGCGATATTCAATGCGCAGAAGAATATCGCTGAAGTATAGAATATCTGGGCTATGATCTTTGAGGTTGTCTGAAATTAAACCTCGCATCATTTAATCCGTTCTAAAGTTTACCTGAGACAAAACAATATAACAAATCACCGTCATTCCTTGTGATATGGTACCGAACATTTGAAGGCGTCTCTTAAAATATGCTAATTTTTAAAGACGTTCTAATATTCCAACCTTAGCGGACATAAACGTTAATTTATCCGAAATATGACCGACGCCCAGTTTTCCAAATAAAGCTAGGAAAAACGGTAGTGCTGTTGCGATTCCCGTCGACTTTACGTCGAAGTTTAGGGCCTAAAATACCTTTTTTAATGTAAAAATAATAAAGTCTGCGCCTCTTATTATTTGAAACATCGTGCACTTCTAAACTTCTGATTAGAACCCACCTTATTCAGATAAGTTGGCCCAAAAATAATTAGAAACACAGCCCCTAGAACTCCAGAAAAAATGCCAAGCAAACTCGACCAGACGCTGGGGTCTTTTAAAATCGCTTTATAAGGCACTTTACTCCTAACCGTAGGGTGTTTTCCAGTCTTGATTAATTTTAATTCAGCCTCTGATACGAAGCGGTTCTAAATGTGTCAAATTGAAATCTATCTTCAAATAAAAGTGTTGCTTTTTAAATGGAAGTCCCCTAAAATAGAATTGAGTGACTAATTGAAGTTCATCTTTTATTACATTGTTAGAAGACCCTTGCATTTCAATTTTAAATTTTATTATAAGATAACGAATATTACATCCTCAGGACTGTCCGTGTAAAACAGGAAGAAAACCACAAACAACGCCAAGGTTATCAGTGCGTTGATGTAGTACAAGGCTCTCCAGGTTAGCGATGATTCGCAGCAAAACGCGGCTAACGGCATGGTAAGTGTGGGAGCGGTCTGAAGTAAAAAAAAATAAAAGACCCCCTAAAATAGAAGATTCCTATAATAGAAGTCCTTCTATAAAAAGGCTATTATAATAAAAAAAAATCCCCATAAATTAAAAGATTCTGAGGATTTGTATTTCAAAAAATGTACCTGAATATAAGCAGCCAAAACCGACAAAAACAGTCCCATTCCAGAAATTGTGGACCATTTTTCGACTACCGACCCTTGAATCGAAAATACTACTGCTTGACCGAAGCCCTAAAATTTTAAAAATTAGCGATTTCTGGAAAATATTTGACACCTGTAATACACGTATCAAAATCACAGCGTAAAAACTGATATTAACAGAAATTGGTAGTAGAGCGGTTGAAAATGTTGATACTAAACCGTAGGCTAGGAGGGTATATCTAAAATCGTTAAAGATAATTAGAGTTATTGTCAAGACCGATTACTTGGGGCGAAATAAACGCAAGTACTTTTGATGCACGGTTATTAAAGAGTTGTTTGTAGCAGACTTTACGTCTTTACATCATACTCAAGGAATGAGTTTGACGACTATTCGTGCATACACAATGCACACTTGCATATTCGAATTTGTGCATCAATTATTTCGCGTCTCAAGTTATCGGCCATTCACAATATGATTCTCTTTTTCCGAAAAAAAACTATAGTGGGTTTATATTGTGAAAGATCTTCTATAAATATTTTACAGATGATTATTTTTTTAAAATTAAAATACCGCAGTCCGAATCGATGAAACAAAGTTACAATAGGAAATGAGCCTATGAAAGTTCCTACGGCTACTGCTGAAAATGCGGCAGAGATTTTGGTGCTATCTTCAAGCCAGTGGGTTTGACCTAAACTTAAAAGTTACTTTTTAAATACGATTAAAATTATCATCAACCAAGCTTTTAGAAAATAAAGTGTTGGTCGAGTCTTTATTCCATCAAAAATACCTGTTCTGTTATCGATGACGTCTTTCATACAAATCACGGTGAAGTTCAGGGTTATCGGATTTGAATATAGCAGCGTTAAACAAGCAGATACGATCATCATCACCACAAATCTAGTGTATCCGTAGAAATACCAACAACTTTGACAATCACTCTGATTATCTCTACTAATAGTCCCATTTTCTATCGGAGTTATTTTACTCATTTTCCTAAATAATTCAATGAAAAACTATGGTTGAAAGGTTGATTTAGGTACTTTCTCCTAAAAATTATGAAAGAAAGTACTCTTTTTGAAGAAAAATATCCAAAAAAACATTCGTATGAAATTTACAACGCATTTTGCATGCCAAGTGCGAAGTGCTAACCTTTATATTGATTTTGCAAAGAGCGTCGAGTAAAATGTAAATTTCCTCCTCGAACTGCCCAAAAATCATCATAATCATCATCCTGAAGCAATAGAATTGTCATCAAAATCCTAGACATTTCGGCAATATTACACAATATTGTACAATATTTTTAACTAGAGAAGATTCCATTTGGCGTGGATTTATCATCCAACGATTCTTCTTCACGTGGGGGCTATATTTTGATATACAACATAGGATTATCATAATTCACGCATCACTGATCATATATCGTTAAAATTGGCAAATTTGAACTTTTGATGATGGATGGTCTTCTAAACTTGGTAGATATTAGAATGGTAGAAACTACACTCTTTTAAACGCATGTTTTCACAAACGTAACCCTTTGAAGGTAACCTGGGAGGGTTGCTAAAATTGTTGCATCGTTGCAAAAACCTTACAAAAGAAATAAAATATAAAAAACAATCATTTATCTGCCAAACCTTCTATTATTTGTAGCTAGCAAGATAATAGCCTATTTTATTTAAAACATTTTCTTTTAGATTTTTTATACATAAAATAGATCAACAGAATATTATATATACAATTTTTTATTTATATTTCAAAATTCTAATGAAATATGTCAACCCCCAGCCCTGATAGATTCTTGTCGTCTTCGTCGCTGCTCTTCCCTCCAGCCTGGAAGAGTATACGAAGCGGGATCACTTTTTGCGAATATTAAAAATGGAATATTCAAAATTAGCATAATTATACCGATCGCAAAAAATAGGCGGGACCACTAAATTTCACGATATTTTATTTTTAGTATTATTTAAGTATTGAATAATTTAATTGAAACTTTTAGGATCAAAATAGTTATTAAGCGATCTTTTGAGTCATAATCATTAGTGATATGATGGCATTCATTAATGATGAAATTAAAATATGCTAATTTTGAATAGCGTAATGTAATACCTCCTGGACCGTGTTATTAGGCACAGCAATGGCCGCTATCAAGGGCAGGAATAGATTTATCGTGCAATTAGATAATGTCGCGAAAGTCATAACGAAATGGATATATTGTCTAGTTACCTAAATATATAATTGAACTATATATTATTTAAATTATATAATTTAAGAACGTATAATACATACCATAGTAGCACACCGCCAACTTCCCGCTACATTTAATGCTGAGAATATTATATTGATTGTATATAAAAATCTAGCAATTTCGGGAGATTTTGTCTGAATTAGGAAATTTCGAAAATTATATTAAATTCTAAAAACCCTCGACATAATAATATAGCATAACGCTCCAATCCCTTGAGACGATATACCGAATAATCTGAGACGATTCTGAATTTAAATATAGCACAATAAAAAATCTTAAGGAAACTAATAAAATAGTAAATAGTAGCCAAGAGTTCAAATAGAGTAGATATCTATATAAAGCGATGAAAATTGAACTATAATATTTGTCTTGTTTATTTTTACTACCAACTAATTACTGCTTTTATCAATAGTCAATTTAGAGGTGTTACCTTCTGAGAAATACATGACATTTGGTCTGAAAGAAATCCGACGAGCAATTTAGCTATTAGTGCGATAGCATACGGTAGGGTGGTTACGAAACCTGTGGTGGCTACGTCGAAGTTCATGGTCTAAATTGGCTTTAAAAATTAATATATTAATCGATATTCTATTGTCGTTGCAAAACAAGCTTCATTCGATATCTCGAATTTTCTTGAAGCATAAATTTTAGCTAAAAAGTGCATATTGCGAAGATCATTAGATGAAGCTTTCATTAAATACCACTTTTAAACGTAAGTGCTTATTATCTTTTCAAATGCATTGGATGCGTATTACAAAAAAAAGTTTACTGGTTGAAATTACTCATTTTCCTGAAATTTAGCTCTAAAACGATCATTTTTACCTGATTCAAAAATATCGGTCCGTAGATCGCTAAGGTTAAATATCCTAGATGTCCCGATGTGATCGCTCCCCAACAACCCCATACGGTTGGGTCTTTTAAAATCGCGGTAAACGGGACTTTGCCCTTCAAATGCGAGATCGCATGTTTACCCTCGTTGATAATTTCTGCTTCGGACTTGGAAACGAATCTGAAATTACAGTATTACACATTCTTTTTTATAAATGAAATCTCGATATGGCAAAAGTTAGCATAAATTTGAGAAGATATTGATTTAGATCTACCGATTTATCGAGGGGTGATCAGTGTAAAAGTAGTAGAATAAGATGAAGATTATCAAAGTGAAGATCCCAAATTCGTAATAAAGTAATCTCCAAGTGAATTTGGATTCGCAAGACAATGCTGCTATAGGCATAGCCGCGATAAAGCCGGTCTGAAACTTTTGATTTTTATCGAGCGATGTTTCGTTTATTAACTATGCTTCAGAATTTCAGATTCTGGCGATACTCTTGAATAATTATTTGGGCAGTTCAGTTTAAATGGGTATCATTATGAACACACAATTTTAATAATACCTACTTGTAAATATCCTGATAAAATGGATATGTAAATTCCCAATTCGGTTCTGGGAGACCATTTATCCGATACGGCTCCAGTAATCGAAAACACTACTGATTGGCCGACTCCCTAAAAATTATAGCAGTTTCTGTTTCACGGAGGACGAAGGGCATTCTGCTAATTGACGGAGGACCTAACTATGAAGTATAGGATATCAGTACAACAAATGATCGAGTGTTCCTAGTTAAATCCTCCGTCAAATAGATGTTGCCAGAAATTGATGTTTCATAATATGGAGGGATAAGTCAATGAAATTTTTGAATTATTTCGCACACGTCACACACGTGTGGCCTTCTTTGAATATAATTGAAGTGATTTCAAAATAGTGTCATATTTTTACAATATAGTAAAAGGTATCAGACCTGCAAAACCCTAATAACAACCACCGCTATGAAGCCGATCTTCACCGCCAATGGTACTAATAATGTCGATATTGCTGATAAAATACCGTACGCTACGAAAGTGTTCCTGAAATTTCGATCAATGTTTTTTTTAGAAACTTAAAAGTTATTATATACCTCAAACCGAATTTATGAAACAGATGAACGATGGGAATAATTCCTAATAGAGCTCCGAATGCTACCGCCGAAAATAGAATCGATATTTTCGAGGGTTTTTCTAGCCAATGATGGCCTAAAATATCAAAAGGCTAAGTAATCAGTCGAAATTTCAAACTTGAGTTATAGTGTTTATCAGAGTTTATGGGTATAATATCCTGCATACAGATAACAGTAAAATTCAGTGTAATTGAGTTTGATTGGAGCGCCTAAAAATGGAGATAATTTAATTTTTAAAATACGGCACGATTTTCAATAGATTTGAAATAGTTCCTCCTTTCTTCTTTCTTAATACTAGAAAATCGTGCCGCGTGAAATAGCGGCTGCCTTTTAAGAAGGTTTATCTTACAGTTAAACATAACAACACCAATATCACGATGAAATATCGAGTGTAGTTGAAGAAATAGAAGGCATTTTTGACCGACGGCTTTTCATAGTCATCTATCGATTTGATATCTGAGATTCGCATATATATCTAAATTAATTCAACCAGTAATTTAATTTAAAAGACCTATAAAGACATATCATGCGAAAAATACATCAGCAAAAATAATCAAGCTAGTCAATGAAGAATTTATTGAGTCGCATATTATGAACCATATTATTCTTCTAGCATTTTGCCACGTATTTCAAATATTTGAAGATATAAATAATATATATGTAAAATTAAGAAAAAAATCATGTGGTAGAATAAAACCAAACATATATTATGAGAATAAAATTCAACGTCGATATTTCACATCTCGGCGGACGCGTGACCCTACTGAAAAATATGCAAAATCACTCACCCCAAATCGATTCCGTTTTCTCACTTTAACCATGAACTCAATACGTAGTTTTCACGCAAATAACATAATACTAACTAAAAAATAAATCATTAAAATAACTTTGTTTTAAAATAAAACCAATACGTATTTACATGCAAATAATTTGATACTAGGGTATAAATATATTTATTTTACAAATATTTACAAAATTTCATTTACTCAGAAAATCGAGCTTAGATTTCTCGGAATGCTATTTGTTTGAGTTGATTTATTCTCAGATTTATTTGCATGATCAATAATAGCAACCACTGGAGCAGAAACGACTTTTCTAAAATTAAAAATAATGATCAAATTGAAACTAATTAATTTACCTTTTACTAGCAACTTTATTATTTTCCCAATCCGGCAAAGTATACGGTGCAGGTTCACTTGAGGCCACGAATAAAAACGGTAGATTACATAAAATTACAAGACATGCTACTCCGATAAATAACCGGGACCACTGAAACTTATTCTCATACTCTTCATATTGGATGTAATTTCGAGATTTAATGATAATATGGCATTAAAAGTAACCTGTAAATGGTGTAATGACGTAATGCGAGATGACGAAACGTAAAAATGGCTGAACGCGATAGAAATCGACAGGATTTGTGCAGAAAAAGGAAAGCATTTCGTCAAATACTAAAAACTCGTTTCGCCATTTCGCGTAGCGCCCATTCCGTCACTACGTCATTTACAAGCTGTCGAACTTCAATCATATTTTTTTATAAAAAAAAGTTATTGAAGTATTAGGTTTTTTGGAAAATAAACAATTCGGGCATATTTTTAAAATTCTTGGCTATTTTATATATCCAAATTTCTGAAACAGTTTTTTTATCAACCTCATGTATTTCGTTATTCGGGCAAACGATAGCAACTGCGATTGGAAGGAGAAAATTCAAGACGCACATCGAAAACGACGCGAACATAAACACGAAATGCACGTATTGACGAGCAACCTGAACATTGAAAAATGAAAGTACACAATGAACAATGCACACCATTTTGTGCAAATTTTAAAATCACTTAAAAGCTTCCAATGATTTTTAATTTTAACTTTAATGGTGATTAAAATAAATTGCTGCGAAAAAATAACTTAAACCTTCTTACCAATTGAGCGCATTTTAGCACTCCGATAACGTTAACGCCCGAAAACACGATTGTAGCAGTGTAGAAGATCCGAGCTAATATTGACGATGAGGTCTAAAATAACAGTAATAGAGATGGAAAACCTAGAATATTATCATACTGTAGCCATAACTATGAAGCTGATAGCGACCATTCCTTGTGATAAAACCGCGAATAGTAAAATACGGGCCTAAAATTTCTTAATTTCTAACCTTTCCCGTTTTTATTTACCCTTTCTGAAATACACGAAGATTTATCTGAAATGGGCCCAGCCACGAATTTGAAGGCTAACGCTAAGATGTAGGGTAGGGCGGTTTGAAAACCGGTTGATTTAATATCCAGATTTAGGGCCTGAAATTTGAAATATGATTATTTTCAAAGAAGGAAAAAAATTCTAAAGTCCACTATAGCCAAAATTTGCCCCGTTACAAAATTTACATAAGATCAACAATAGAATTTGGCGTTGGAGCAGAAGTGGGACCCAAATACATTTAATCATCATGATAAAACGCACTTGGATCCCACTCCAGATTATAAAAGTTCATACCTTATTCATATAGGTCGGTCCATAAAGTAGTAGAGTCAGAAATGCCAAATTAGCTCCGGTGCACGATAACCAAACTCCCAAAATAGCTTTATCTTTGCAAATCGCCAAATATGGGGTCGTTTTCTTGACGACTGGAGGTTTGTTCAGAGTGATTCGGGACAGTTCTTTGTGGCTGACTTTTCTGAAACTGATATTATTACTTGGCTAGGTTTACTTTAGGCTTCTTGTAAAAACCGTGCAGCTGTAACTTGTCAAATCTAATGACTGTATTCAAGAGATCGAGGTAGAGAAAGGTGGGCTATGTGTTGGTCTCAAAATGATGAGCAGAATGGGTGCAGAGTATCTCTAGAAGCAAAGTTGACCTAATCTACCGAGCCCCTGCCTTTATCCCTATTTTGCTAGTGTACGGCTTTTACAAGAAACCCTATTTTGAAATGAATAAATTGAATTATTTGAAAGTTTGCATGCTATTTTGTAACAATTATATTGAATGGGTTATGGATTATTTTGTCATGGTATTCTGGCACACACATATCAATGGAAAAGCGTACATTTTTATGATACAAACTTTTGTAGCATATTTTTAAAATGAATTTAACTAACCTATGAGCCTGGGGATGATTAGTATAGAATAAATAAAATAGTGCAAATAGTATGAATGTCAGAATTCCTTGAATATAGTATAACAATCTCCAAGTTAGCGATGATTCACATGTTAACGCGGCTACTGGCATTGTTATGACTGAAATTAAAGATCGGCATTTTATATAATCATCAGACGTTGGGATGTTTTCAACCGCGGAAATTTGGTCATCATCTCTCGTCTCATGATTAAGGATGTAGTCAAATGTTGGAAATCAAACTTTTCAGCTAAGAAAATTCATAAGATGATGTTTTTATCGATTTTTGCGGTGCTACTTTTATGAATTGTCGGAGAAATGAAGGTTTTTTTTCGATCAGCAAATTATGATGTGATTATTCCATACCTGAAGCCAATTGTAAACATCCGCTCAAAACGGAAATGAAGGTTCCAGCCTCTGCTATCGGTGACCATCTTTCCGCGATCGCTCCTAACACCGAAAATATGACGCTCTGAGCGAAGCCCTAAACCGTTTCATCATTATTTTGGTTATTTTAAAAATGATGACTTCAAAATACTGAGAGTTTTCATTGAAATTTTGATATTTCAATCAATTTTTCCTTCACCATCGTTCTCAATGTATTCTACAAATTTAATAAATACCTGCATGACTCTACAAATGAACACTGCTACAAAGCCTATGTTGGTGGATAGCGGCAGAAGAATAGTGCCCAATCCAGATACTAATCCATATCCGACGAATGTTTTTCTGAATTTAATCTTTATCTCAATACTAGTGCATTTCTACAAAATAGTAGCTATTAAAGCAGTATGTTGTATGTTGCAAAACACAAGTTATTTTTAGTATTATACCCGAATACTTTTCCCGCTAAATTGATAAATAACACATAAATACCGTTCAAAAGGGGTTGTAGAAAAGTACTACTTTTTAAGTGAAATGTACAGGCTTGCAATATTTTCGAACCGCGTGAAACGAGATAGGTGGGCCTTATCGAGGCAGAAAAAGAGCAGGATGCATTATCTCGTTTCATGTGGTGCGAAAACGTTTCAACGTTTAGAAATGTATTCACGGATTTTTGATTTTCCACGAATTTGAAATTTTCCGTTACCTAACACCGAACTTGGAAATGGACCACATAATCGGAAAGGTGCCAATGATGGAGCCGATCGCGACCGCAGAGAACAATAGAGAGATTTTAGAGCTGTCCTCTATCCAATGGACTGAGTCTAAATGTTCTGACAAAATATATTAGCCTGATATTAGTAAATTTGAAAAATGTAATATTTTGTTTACCAGGGTCAGTAGAATTCTGCTCTGCCACTAGGTCTGACATACAGATTACAGTGAAGTTTAACCCGAGTGTATTAGCCTGAGCCACGGTCAGACAGGCCAAAGATAACACCAAAATTAAAAATCGCGTTTTATTGAAGAAGAATTGTATTGATTTAGGATTTTCAATATTAGAGTCACTTAGGGTGTTAGAATTCTCCATGAATACGACGGTCGGAAGTTTAGAAGTTGGTAGACTATTGTTGTCGTTGTTACGTTCATTTGGGGCCATTTTGAATAAATCCTAGCTTTTATTCAGGAATATTATGATAACTTAAACCAATACAATTAAGGCTAGATAATAATTAGCTCCAAGTAGTTTAGAGTTGCCTTCAAATTAGCCTTAATAAGCTAGGTTTAGATGAAAATGAGTCCTTGATAATAGGATAAAATCAATGATGAGAATGATGTTGAACAAGAGTTTTTGAATATTTGAATATTTCAGCCAATTTGAGAGAATTTCAGAGATGCCTCTGAATTCTACCCCTCGTCTTTTATTGATGAAGGTCCATTTAGGCTACATAGGACGATGATTATGTAAATTACGGACACTCGAAAGTGTCAATTTTCAACGAAATTCATCAATTTTGATGACATTCTGGGTTTTCCAGAATATTATTGATGCGAACTTTGATATATGATATGCGAACTTTCAGAAGTTGTGTGGGTATTCAAAGAGACCTCTAAAATTCGTGTTGTGCTCACGGCAACTTGGAAACCTCAAGCCCCAAATGATGCGAAAGATAATCATTTCCCCTACCATCCCCTCACCTTAGTTCACATGACTTAAGGAGTTGAGGACCTGAAGTTTCCAAATAGCCCCGTGTTCACTACATTTAAAACTCAAACTATACTAAAATGTACATAATTTTTATGTTTTTTGCTGGAGTAATCTTTGAACACAAATTTGATACAAGTTGAATAAGTTTCAAGAAAGCTGTCATTGAATTTTATACTTGATAATTAATACAACTGCTGTACTACACGATTTAATGTGTTACTATATATAATCAATTTATTTATTAATATCAATATAACAATTAAGATGACAACTTGGAAAAGTAGTTGCATTATTTTAAGTGAGGATTTAATTTTTGGGTTCTTAAAATATGCCGGAGAGTAATAAAAAAGAGATGGATTAGAGAGAGTAGAGTAGAGCCAGGTAGGGATAAATTTAGCATCAAAATGATAAGCTCAAGCGATGCACATTTTGGTATCCAACTTGCTCTATGACACCTACCCTTACTTTCTCCATATTCAACTCCCAATTTTTACTATATTTTCGGCATACTCAACCCTCCGACATATTTTAAAAGCTTAATAATTAAATTCTTCCTTAAAAAATCTCCATTAAAATAATTAAATAAAAGAGCTTAATCTCCTAACAAAATTATCAGTTTGCGTAGCTTGATCTGATGAATTTGAAGTCCATGCATTCTTAATGGAATTATTATTGATTTCAGGTGATATGGCCAATTTCCTGCTGAATATTAAAAATTATTTAAAAAGATAGGCAAAATTTTACCCATTGATATTTTGCTTCCAGTCCGGAAAAGTATAAGGAGCAGGTTGACTCGAGGCTACGAATAAAAACGGAATGTTGCAGATGATTACGATAATTGCAACGACGAAGAATAGACGGGACCACTAAATTTCAAAATGAAACTATGTTTAAAAAAATATGTTTTAAATTTTCGTTTGTACCAGAAATATATTAGCTTAAAGAATGCGTCTTTTAGTTCTTCATAATAAATGAGAATGAATATCATTTGAAGGGATTTCAAATACGCTTCAAGTTTTCGTTCGTAAAATAAGTATATTAATAAGATAATGACTTTATGATATCATATAAAATACATAAATTCATCGAAATAAGCATACCTCACGTGGAGAATTATTCGGGCATACAGCGGCAATAACCAATGGTAAAATTAAATTAGTTATGCACATCGAAAACGACACATAAATCAATACAAATCCCACGAATTGTCGCGTTACCTAAGTTCAAAAATTTACGCACCGTGCTAGTTACTGACACCCACAAATTGAGCGCATTTATATACTCCAATAACATTAACGCTTGACGCTACTATTGCAGCGGTATAGCAAATCTGAGCTACTATATTTGATGAGGTCTAAATTTTGGTTGAATCAATTAGGAAATAATTAAAGCCTACGATAGACATAATTATAAGGCATAGCGATAGGACGCCCTGAGATAACGAGGCAAACATGATCATTCGGAACTGAAATATGTAAATTTTAAAATATTTTTAGTTCTAATTTACCCTATCAGACACACAGATCATGTTATCCGATAAGGGTCCGGCGAAAAATTTGAAGATCAACGATAAAAGAAACGGTAATGCCGTCATGAAGCCTGTAGATTTCACGTTCATATGAAGGACCTAGAATATAAAATAATAATGATTTGGAAATGTTGTCACTGTCTCATCATGAAAAATGAATGTGACGATCATTTCCACATTTTTCTTTGTAAAATATGACGATATTTCCGGGTTGCCAAGATAATATCAATTTAACTAAAATTAAAATGTCAACCTTGCTCAAATAAGTTGGTCCATATAATAAAAGCACCAAGAATCCGAGATTCCATCCAGTAACACTGGACCAAACTCCCAAAACAGCTCTATCCTTTAGAATTGCTTTATATGGAACTTTAGATTTCGCTGCGGGGGGTTTATCCACTTGAATATTGGACAGTTCTTTTGTGCTGACTTTTCTAAAATTAAACATTGGTATTTTAATAAGCCAATTTTTAAGTTATAAATAAATGTTAATTTATTATGTTTTAACTAAAACATATATTTTTGCTTTAATAACTTACCTATGGACCTCAGGTTCATCTTCATAGAAGAAATAATGTATGATGAAGAATAGGAATGTAAAAATGCCTTGAATATAATAAACGCCACGCCAGGTTAGTACGGATTCACAACATAGTGCAGCTATGGGTGTGGAAAATACGGAGGCGAGCTGAAAATTAAATAGATTATTGTTTCGAAATGATTCAAGATGAATTTTGAAATAGAGTGGGTGTTATGTGATCGATTATCAGATGTACAAGATCAGTCAATACTTAAAATATCGAATTATATTATTCTACCCAAAAATTTCGTATATTTTTAAATGATTCAAGATGAAAATTGAATCATTAATGGTAATAAGGCATAGGTTCTAGCCTGTTATAAACGTATCCAATATTTAAAGCATTTAATCTCTTTCTCTATCCACAAATATTATATGTTTCAGAATTGTCCATGTCAAATTCCAATTTTATCCACGCAATTCGAATGAATCCCTAACCTTATCTAACATTAAATAATCCATATTTGTTCAAATATATCATCTTTAATCTGGGTGTTTCATTTTATACGACTCCATGTTTCAAACTTTTCTTGGCTAAATCGCTATTTTATCCAAGTAACTCGCTCGCGCGTCAAATGCTATCGGAAGTTACAATTATAAGAGAAAATTCGTGAACTTTTCAAAATATAATATCCTCGTAATTATTATTCAATCAAAAAATTGTACGTTGCAGAATAGTTTGAGTTGAAATGCAGTTTTTCTTCATTGGTACGGCACGTTTTCTCCTGATAAATATGTTGTTTAAAAATTATAAATCATTCAGAATTCAGCAGAATAATAGTTCTATTTTTGTTTATATTTTCGTATCTTTCAAAAAATACGATCACTACGCCAGATATCAATTTTGGTGTAAATAGTTATTGCTAAAATGTGTTTGTCCTGAATTTTTTCTTGAATTGTCGAAATTTTGTCTTTTCATTTCATGCTCGTTTTCTACTGTATCTTCTCGAATTTCTTTGAAAATTCACTCTTTTCTGATCGAGTGATAAATTGACTTTTTAGCCGAAATTGAAGTATTCTCATTTTCTCTCGTGAAAGTAGCGCGTCATTTGGAGATAGATTGTAAAGATACGGAAAATATGGGGTGTTACCCGAAAAAAGATGGAGAAACCTTGGAAAATAGAATGTTTTTTTCAAGATGGAACAAGAAAAGTAGAGAAAAAATTACTAATTTCTCGAAAGAATTGAAAAATTCAAGAAAATACCATGTATTTTCAAAATAAAAGATAGAAAGACTTGAAAATATCAAGAAATTTTAGAGACTTAAAGAAATTTCGCTTGAAATGTGTATCGCAATGAATTACACGATGTGCACGAAGAATTGCTAATATTTGTGATCGACGCAAAAAATCGCGCGTTAAAATGAGAACTGCAGGCGATTGATGGGGAAAATGTCATAATTCTTTTCAAAGTTGAAATTTGCACGTATCATTCTTTTTCTTCAAAATTTCGAATCAAATGATTTTGTGCTGATGAAATCTGAAAAAAGTATCACAAAGATTTGTAGCGCAGTATGAAATATTATTAATTAACTCATGGAACTTATGATCTGTCTTAGGAAACATCTTGAAAACAAGAGAGTTAATTTGACAATTTAACGAGCTTGATTAATTCTAGAGTCAAACTAGAAATGATTATTGAGGAAAATTCTAGCGTGATATCCTAGAAAATTAGTAGCATGTCGAAATTCAGGAAAATCTAAATCGTGTTTCCCTGAAATTATAAATTTCATCTTATTATGGCTACAATAACACTCTTGTAGACGGTTTGCTATCATTTTCTAGTAGAAATGGAAAATACACATTCTTACTACCGAAATTACTGATTTGACCAAAATGAACCTGAAAATGTGATAACGAGGCGAAACTTCAGCATCACATTTTGTGGCATGGTCTAACCTTGCTAGCCACACCTGGAAACTCGAATCGAGTTCTCTAGTTTATTGAGTTTTACCTGATTTCATAGTCGAATTCGAATACAAAAATGCGACCTCGGAGGATTATCTTTTCTGAGCCTCAGAAAGCGCGCATAAATAATTAGCGTTATAATAAAATGTAATAGCATTTAGGCTTGCTAACTAGCCTGGGATAAAAAATCGCATCATTCAGCTCTCTACTTTCAGGGATTAGTAATTCCGTATCAATTCTTTCCATATTATTAATGCCCAAATCTAGAAGGTTGAAAATGAGGGGAAAGAAAGAAGCGATTTTTAGGACCCGTCTCTCTTCTTTTCGCGTGCTATTTCTACGCTTTTCTAGCCACTAAAAATAGCCCACGCACCACCTTGTACGTCTCCCAGATTTTGGCATCAATATTAATGAAATTAAACTACTACAATATCATTATTATTTTTCTATTTTGATTCTTCCAAGTCTAATTTGTCAAATACTACTCCATACTTTTCGAGATGACTAATCTTATTGATTCCCCTTACCTGCAAACACGCTGAAAGAAGTGAGATGTAAGTTCCGGTCTCCTTTCGCATCGACCATTTCTCCGCGATGCTGCCCATCACTGAAAAGACGACGGCTTGCGCGAAGCCCTAAATTTATGACTTCTTTGGAGAAAACACTTGCTTTCTCACATTTAGTTGGAAAGTTCATTGTTTTTCTTCAAAAAACTACAAACTCATTGTTTAGATTTTATACATAGACGGCATGGAAAATTGACCCATTTTCATCATAAATTACGAAACTTCGCCCAATCTAGTGATAAAAAGATTAAATAGAGATCAGAGATCAAGAGCTAAGTGTACTTGCGTGAAGCCCTAAATGTATTATGGTTTGAACAAATTAGCCATCATACCAAATAGCACTTGATTTTACAGTGCTGTAAGATACATATGTAGTTAAACTTTAGTTTTTTTGTATTTTGTAGTTTAATAAGCGGCTAAAATTGGCCTCTACTACTTTAGGGGAAAATCCCTATGGAACAATTGATAATGGATATCTGTTCCAAAACCTTCGCATGAGAGTAATTTTTCGATTTCCCCCCAAATTAATTACTCTAACGATTCGCGCCCGAAAATTGCAAGGATAGTTTTATGACTCAGCCGAAAAAGTGTCCACGTGATAATTAGGAAATAGATCGTCACTTGTGATACAGGGCCTCCTTACTTTCGGTAATTTATCGAACTTCCTTATTCCTATTTCGGGAAATAGCACAACTTCCTTATCTTATAACTCATTAAATTGTGGTTATCAGTATGGTATCATTCTTGGTCACAAGGAACTTGACTTGACTTAATTTATGACATCATTGTTAACTTCCTCATTACCGTTTAAAATATCTAACTTCCTTATTTCATGTTTAAATTAATGATCATCAATATGATGTCATGATAAACTAGACCTAAATTTATGATATCATGCTTGACTATCTTCTTTATACTATTTCGAACGGTGCTTTTATTAAGAATTGATATAATTTACAACTATTCGCGCATTATATTTTCGCGTTTACAATATGTCGTAAATACCTGCAGAACGCGGCATATCACAACGGCGATAAAATTGATGGAAACGGCCAGCGGGAGGAATATCGTGCCGAAACCAGAAATGATACCGTACACGAAAAATGTCTTCCTGAAGAAATCGTTTAAGAAAATGAAAATCCGATTTTTTTGCTTAAAAAAGAAAAGAAGTTTTGATTTTAAAGTCAGAATTTCTGTTTTCTTAGCTATAACTTTGAAACTGGTTTTCGAACTTTGTTTTCAAATCCATAAACTCCAATTTCAATGCCAAAGTAGAGAAAGTTTCGTGTGTTAATTTAGTCTGTTTTCAAAATCAGAAATCAGAAACCTTAAATTCGAAACTAGAAGAAAATGGCAACCTGGAAACCGCATGACCTCATGAAATGTGAAATAGTCTAGGAAAAGAAAGCCTACCATCCATATATCCTCCCCTAACTATGCACTATTAGCATGGCATGAGGTCATGCGGTTTTCAGATAGCCGAGGAAAGTCAACTACCTAATTCCGAACATATTGATGCCCGGCGTAATCAGCCCACATCCTATCAGCGCCCCGATTGCGACCACAGAAAACAGAAGATTCGTTTTCGAGCCATCCTCCAGCCAGTGTTTTTCTAGCGCTCAAAACAGACTTCGTTTTTTGTTATTTTTCTTTTTTATTTTCTTACTGCTATTTCCATGTTGAATAACGTCTTGCATAGAGATTATCGTAAAATTCAGAAGCAGCGGGTTTGCTTGGGCCGCGGTTAGACAACATAGGGAGATCAGTAATATGACGAAGCGAGTCTTGTGGAAACAGAAATACCACGACGATTTCTTGACATCGTCGTCAGAAGATTCGGAACTCTGAACGACGACGGTAGATGCGTCATTAAAAGTGGTCATTCAGTAATTTTAGAATATATATTGAATTTTTGACGGTACAAATTGAGACCTTGACGATATAAAGGTGAGAATTATTTATTTTCAAGAGTCATGATAAAAAGTGCAATGGGATGACAGATTATGCAAATTTTCACGCCCTGAGTGAACTAACCAACTTCATTTTGACGGAGGTTTCTGAACTTTTGGATTTAGAGGAACTTTTAAATGTTCAAAAATTTCAATCAAATAAAATCATAAGTTTAAAATTTTTTAATGATTCGTCGATTTTTTTTTTTAAATTATGATCAGGATTGGTCAAAGACAAAGTTTAAAAAAATGCTCCCTAAAGCCAAAGTCTCCAAAAACCCTCAAAGGCAGAATTTCAAAGGCAAAAGATAAAGTTTTGTCCAGCCCTGATTATTATCGTGTGGGCCTTATTTTATTGCTATAACGCTCCAAGTCAACAAAACCAAATATCATCTTATAAATAAATTTAAATAATCGTAAGTATCGCGCATATTATGATCTTCAAAATTCGAAACAATATTTCCCTGATACTTGAAACAGACACTACATAAAATAAGCCTTTCCCAGGTGAGTACTGATAAGAGTTAATAACCCTTAAGAAAATCAATTCTTGCACTCATTTCCCATGTTTTAATATGCGAAGATGTCAAATGACTCGGTAAATAAGTAAGTTTTTCTTTTTTCCAAATAATTTTGATTTTCAATATTTCAATAATAGGTCTTTTATGCTTAGAAATTGATATTTAGAATAGCTGATTTGAAAAATGAATTGTTTTGGTTTATTCATTAAGATGATGAGAAATTGAATTTTTGTCTTTTTTTAAAATTCATCGTATATTTATTTTAATAAAAGGGTATTCCCCTTATTTTCAGAACTCCGATTTTTGAAAAAAACCGAATTTTCAAACCACCATAATTCAACTTCTCATGATCATTACCACTTCAAATAAAGACTAAATCTACTCATACACTCCAAATAACATTATAAACACTTCTTAAGATGATATGAGATGGGTAATGGGTAGTTTGGCATTTTGGGGTTGCCCTACTATTAAAGAGTGCCCTTCTATTCGGATAAATGCAGTATCTTTATAGTTACCGAATCTGGAATGTAAATCGGTACGAGGTTGAGGCCGTAAAGTTAAGACAGGATTTACCTCGGTGCAGCTTCGTCGTGTGGTCTCCATATTCCGATGAAAATCGACTCACCTTAACCGTCGACAACTTTCACGATGGGAGACGTAAAAGTTCATATGTTTTCTGTCAGTTTAGTGATTTTCAGATAAATTCTATCACTACTCAATCACAATAGCTGAGAAGAATAACTGTGTCCAATACTCGATTTCCAATAAGTGCCATTCTAACTCGTTAGATGATCTAATCAAGCAACTACAAGATAAAAACTCGCCACATTACCTGCAAACCAGTACAAGCGATTCCGACGACGCTAAAGGTAGACTCCTTGTAAAATGTCATCCTTTAAAAGTTCAAATCTGAGAAGATTTGCTTCAAACTTTAGCAAGGAATGTTCATAAATTTTGCTACAAATTGTCCCATATTCTAAAGTTGCCTTTTCAGATTCCGCGTATAAGCTAGGAGAACCCTCACTTTCTCATATGAATATGGACAGACAATTCCCATTCATGGAGTTCTTCAACACCCCACTTCCATCGCTTTACAATCCAAATTTGCGCGACGATATTCGACCCTATGCAGTGTCTGACGAAGCCAGCAAGACTTGTACAGATAAAATGTAATCAAAATGTTTCCTATCCCGGATATTTTTTATTTTAGAGCCCTTAAAGATCACTTTTCCAAAGTTATCACTGAACGCTCTCATAAGCGAAGTGTCTACCCGTTGCGTGAAAATCGGTTTAATATCATCGCTACGATACAAGTGAGTTATTCTAGTCGTAATGCGCACCGACATGTCATCTGGTCATCTGGACAGAGGATACACCCCCTACTGATGATTACTCGCTAGCTAATTTACACCTAATGTCGAACTTACAGGAACTCGTCCTCAGTGCGATGGAAGTCGACTTGTCTGACCTGCCCAAGGGGCATCTGTTAACTGACTTGTTCGGAGAATATCGTGGGACAACGGAACTCCGGAAGATCAGGCACCTTACAACTCCAGATGATTACTACAACATTGAACCACACAGCCCTGAAAGGATCGTGCTGAAAGGAATCCGCGAAGCACTTCGGAGAGAGCTCAATGTCGAACTGACTCCGGAATACGCAACAATTTGCGCCAACGCCATCAAGGAGCTACGGGGCACGTTTGATACGACGAAAAATAAGCACCTATACGAAGATCTGGCTCCTAAGGCCGAAGAAGAGTGTTCTCCGAAACCTGATCCATCCGCAAAATGCGAACCAACCCCATCCTTCGTCATCCATTTCGAAGAACGAGAAGTTGATCTTTCTATCTTCGAATCGAAAATACCACCGAAGCCGCCATCTCCTTTACAGAACCAGGACCCACCACGACCCTCCTCAGAAGGTCCAACTAAAAATACTCTGGTTCCGATCGACGGAGAAAATCCTTCTAAGGCACCATCTGAATCCCAAATTCATCCAGCGAAAGATGGTTCTTCGATATTGAACCCCGGAATAGATCAGGTATCAGGCAATGGTAGCACAATTACGAGAACACGCATCATAATTAAGAAGGATCCTGAGCCACGTCGTTCTTCAACCAGCGATCCATCTGGCAATTCGGAGCATAAAAGTCCTTCCATTCCCAAGCCTGATTCGGACACAGCTTCTGCTTCCAGTGAATATAAGAGTGGTCCTGACAATACACGCCCCAATTCTGCACCGCCTAGGGACCCTAGAACCGAACCACCAGAACCCATTCCAGTTCCGTATGATAGATTAAGCCCGCAACCCCTTCCAGATCAAGAAGTAAGATAGATGATGATTGTTTTGATCAAGAAGAGTTTCAGCAGCTCCAATTGCCACCTCAGAGAAGCGTCGAGTTCATTGGTTTTCTTGGTGAGGGTCATTTCGCCAAGGTGTACAAGGCTCTCATTAGTGGCACAATTTGTGCGGTCAAAGAAATCCAGGAACGGAACTTCGATGTTCGGTGGGTTCATCAAATGCATTGCGAATTTATCTAAACAAGCCATCTTGAAATTTGCCAAGTAAATCACGTGTCATTAAAAATGCAGTTTTTGGAGAAGTAACACTGAAGATAATCATGATGCCGTTCAAATCTATCTGATAGGAACATTCTTAAACTTCTGTTCAGAGAGGCAACCTGCGCCTTGTCCATCCGTCATCAGAACATAGTGGCCTGCTATGGGGTGGACATGTTTCCTCACGAGCCCTACCTGATCAAACTGGAGTTCATGGCTGGTGGCAGTCTAGAACAGTGTCTCCAAACCTACGACAAATCCAATATGAGCATGCCCCCAGGACAATTGAAGTTATGGTGTCAACAGGTATGTCTTCGGAAAACAAATAGCTGCTCTTTTACTCTCTCCATAAGACATATTGCCTCATTTCATGTGATTAACCGTCGTTTGAAATTTGTCAAGTCTGATTTTCGCAAGAGCTATTCTCAACTTCTTGCAACAACCATCCAATCGTTGTCAAAGTAGCCTTTGAAGGAAGAAAATGAATGACCTTTACAAATTGACAAATTAAATCACAAACTGACATAATCAATTTGTAGATAGCAAATGGCATGAAATATATCGAAAAAGAGGGTTTGGTTCACAGAGACCTTGCTACGAGAAACATTCTTCTGGATGCTACCAAAGAGATCGCTAAGGTAGTCATTCTTTTCCTGAACGAATCAAAGAACTTTGTTAGATTGGCGACTTTGGTCTCGCCAGAAAGCTCGATGCAAGCCAAAACTACGAGATGGATACGCAGCGTATGATACCAGTCAGGTAGTCCCAAATGGTGCCAAAATGATATCAGACTTCACCAAAATGTTTGCAGATGGCAATCATTCGAAGTGATCGAATCTATGGCAAACCATCATAGTGCTACTTTCACCATAAAAAATGACGTGTGGTCTTTCGGTGTTCTTCTGTACGAAATTTATTCTGGTGGAAAGTTGCCTTACGGTATATTTTATAAAAAAAAAAAAAAAACAAAAAAAAAAAGCTACAGTAAATGTATACGTGACTTTCAGCGGATATCTACGATAATTACAACATTTACGCTTTCTTGAAGACAGGCAAAAGATTGGATCAGCCCGCCGGAACGCCAGATGAAATTTCGGTTAGTCGGGGAAAATCAATATTTTGCTAATTCTCTCATGTTTGCTAATTTCATCGATTTTCAGAATCTGATGACGATATGCTGGAAGAAAGAGTCGCAGGAACGACCCACTTTCAACCGAATTTACGATATTTTGACCGCCTCTAAGTGTAAATCTTAACTTTTTTGTTTATGACTCGTCAAAATTGACGATTGATGAGTTAATTTCTCCATTTTCTCGCCCTTTGATGAGCTACATTTGATTGAACTTGGAAGATGATCGAGAAAACATCAAAATTGCCTAGAAAGTGACTCAAGCGATTGTCATAGTCTCTTCATTCGTTACAATTTCTCGTGTTAAAACCAGTCTTGTGCCGCGACGATAAAATGTAAAGTTTCCGAAGTGACATTTCGATGAAAAACGCGGAAAATCGATGATCTTCGAAAGGTTTATTGCTAAAACAAGGTAGAAGAAACAATTTCTAAGCCCATGAAAGGGATTTCAGCTTGAATTTAAGTATCTTGAAGATGAATTAGTTGAAATCCCAAAGTTCACTACAACACACTACCTTATATTGTAGTGATATGGTGATCTAAGCAACTACAAAAGAAAAAGTGTTTAAATTAAATAGCACCATAACAAATATATGCAATATCAAATAGGTGAGAAAAATTCAGTTTCTCGAAAATGTCCAGTTTTGCACAACATTGATATTTACAACAAAAAATGAGGAGTTAAATATCAAATCATGATTAAGAGATTCACATTTTAAAAATATAAGCGTCATGAAGTCTGTGACATAAACCTTAAACATACAAAATGGCTAAATGAATATCATGACGTTAAGTATTTTCGGTTTTAAGGAGAATATTGCATTTGCGTGAAGTTACCCGAAGTATTTTTTGAACAGCGGAGAAAAGTTGTTACCGGCTTGGCGGAATCTGAAAATCTTAGGTTTATTTCTTGGATTATTAAGTTTAAATTTGTGAAACATGTCTCAAATCTTATGATATGCAAGGCATTAATAATGATATATCGTTCATCCACCATATCATAATATCTTTTATATCATAAGAGTTTGATCAGGAGCTATAATTTTATACAATTTTTTAATATACTTACTCAGTAGGAGTAGTGAGCATATTTCCAATTGACTCAGTCTGATGATAGACGGGCATTTGAGAATTGTCTGCTTGCTGGCTTTCATCCACGATAACCTGAAGAAAAGACAATTTATTCACTTGATATTATATCTCAAAGAGAGCATTGAATAAGTTCCATATCAAACTTCTTCAAGAAATTTTGCAACCTATCGAAATTCCTACCTGACTAGGTCTTTCCGGAGCATTGTTTGGTTCTTCAGGCGTGGGTTGAACGGACTGCACAGGCTGATAGAAGCTATCGCTTTCCGCATAGTATTGATGCTTGGGTTCTGGCGAGTAGGAGCTCATCGTGGCCGGTGTGCTTCGGCAGCTCGTCATCTCCGGGTTGAAGTAGGCTGGAAATAATTCAATTGAATCTAATAGTTGATCCATGATACTCTCGATTATTTATGAGATGAAAGTTGCCTAGCGGGAAGGGTAGAGACGCTGATACGAATCGCAGAATAAAAATAGTGTAAGAAAAGGAGAGAGCGCGGCGAGAACGCAGGCGGACAAGAAGGAAAGGCTTCGCACCGACGTTAGAGCCCGAGAAAGAGCAGCAACGTTCATCTTGTAGATAATTGAGAGTATATCTTGTTTTTCTATATACAATTTTCATTGAAAAGATAGTACAAATTAAGTTAAACCTTGTATCTAGAGATTTTTTGTGTCATATGATCTTTTCTTCAAAACCATCATATACGGCGATAAATGCAAATTACTAATAATCTAGTCGCTAATAACTCTTATGATACGGTATACTCACTGAAATCGAGATCTGGCGAGGATACGGTGCTTGGGGTGGATTCTCTGCAGTTCGGTGACCATTCTGAGGAAGACGTGCTGCTGTATCCGCCGTAGCTTTGGGAGAAATCAAGGGATTTCTGGAAGAATAGAAATTATAATTAGCTATGGACTTATCCAGGGCTGTAGATGTTTAGACACGCGTGTGTGTACACATGCACAACGAAATAGTGTGTATTTTCTCGCTTTTCTGATCACTAAAATTAACTGTGCACCACACTTTGCGCGCCTCCTAGACTTGGACATCATCAACAATACCTGATGATTAGCGATCGACACAATGGGAGTCCGGCTGAGCATACGTCCCTTCAACTCGGGTGGCTCCCCGTAGTAGGTGACGGCGATGTCGAGCAGTCGCGACAACTCGCCGCATCTCTCCGTAGCGATCTTCAGCCTGTTCTTGAGAGTCGTGATTTCATTGGTCTGGTTTTCGCAGAGCTAAAGTAATAAAGAATAGGCTTTAAAATATCGCGTAGTAGAGCTTATTTGGAAACCGTAAGTTCTCAAGCCATTGAAAGATAATGTATGGCTAGGGAAGGGTATTGGAAGTACGGGTTTCTTTTCCCATACTATTTCGCATGACTTGAAGGTTTGAGGGCTTATGGTTTCCAGGTTGCCCGCAGTAGAGCTTTATTTTTACTTGTTGACCATGTTTTTCCCCCCTCTTTAAACCCACAATATTTACTCGAATTTTGGTTATGTTTTAGGATATTTCGTATCATCAATAAATTTTATTATTTCTAATATAGTTCTATATTTCTACATCAGCAAGGTTTGATTTAAACAAAGTATTTTCAGTAAATAAATTGCATTTCTCTGACAATTTACTCGTTTCAATAAGTTTCAAATTATTTTGTATCGTAAATAGATTGAATTATCGTTAACCAAATGATTTCATATGGAGTACGCGATTTAAAACGTTGAATATAAATATCTAAAAAAAATATATATGAATGTGTACCTCTCGGAAGAGCTGAATCTCGGACTTTTGCTTGTTTCGGAATCTGGCAGCTGCGAGACGATTCTTCTCTTTCCTCGACATTTCAGGCTCATCGTCGGTTCTCGGGGACATCGAGGATCGCGAATAGACGCTTCGAACCATTTTCGAAGATTGTGGATCAAATTTGAGCACTGAAATTTTCAATTATGTAAACATCTTCAAGGAATAACGATAGAAACAGTGCGTAGTGTTCGTTTTTCGGAAAGTAATTAATTTTTTGAATAGAATTAGGCCTTAAGAGTTAGTTGGTCATGCATGTCAAGAAAGGTAACCAGTATTTGACGGTACGCTTTTTAGTATATCCACGACTTGTGTTTTCATAAAGTGATAATTAAATGATTTTACCTATTAAAACATTAATATTCTCAAATTTAGTAATGTGAAGTATCATAGTGGCGAAAAAATAAAAATAATCTTACTTTAATAGAAAATGTGTCGTAATTTACGAACTGTCATCAAGAAAAATGGCAATGATAGTAAGAGTTAAATTAATTTTAATGAAACATGATGGTTATGGTTAGAATCGTGGATATTTTGAAAAAGGATGTAATCAGAGATTATTGTATAGAATCAAAACCAGAAAGTGTTCAAAAATAGGTACTGTTTCAGTAACATGTAAACAGGAAAAGTGTTGTTTTCATCAAAAAGTTTATATTTATCGGGAAGTTATTATGGAGTTTTTGAACACTGTAAATCACATGCTTTGCAGTGAACAATTATTAATACCTCTTTTCGCGGGAGTATTAGTAAAGCGGGAAAAACGGTCATCAGGAAACTAGAGTGCAGAGGAAATGCTCTAATTCTCCTTACTAGGAACGCTATTTCGTCAGAGATAAAACGTTTCAATCGCGCTTTTATATTCAAGTGCCCACTTTTTTACGTTGATAATATTGACATTCATTAGAGAAATTAGTAATGCACTGGTTTATGATCGAATCTAAAGGGAGGAAAGGCTTCATGATATATCATTAAAAGAATAAAAAGAAAATCTCCTGATATAAAACTGGAAATGTCCGTTATACTAAAAGGAATAAAAAACTATGGATAGGAATAGAGATAGATCAATGATAAAAGTGGCGAAAGATTGGCTTTTTTGGCGACGACTAGAAATTTAGAAGGCTGAATAGAAAAATATGACTATTTTGTGATTCAGGATAATTAATAAGGAATAAATTGAACAAAATATATTTAATGCTACCTTCGAAGTAGATATTGAATAACGCAATAATAATAATAAAAACTCTCAAATATTGAATGTCTCAATTGCTGTATTACAGGACATAATAGTTCGAAGTTTCGTGAGAAAAAGATAAGTTTAAAAATTCAAGCTTTAAGCGAATTTTCAACTCCATTATTCAGCCAGGGCATGCCCATTTGTTCAAAAATTTGATGGAAAATAGCCAAAATCCTCATCTGATTATTTTCCGAACCATTTCGAAACAAGTACATAGCAATACATCGCAGTGAATTCATAGGTATTACTCAGATTTTCAAAGGGAAAATTTTTAATTCACAGAAAAAAGTGAATTTTCGCACGAAGTGACATGAATTTCGCGACGAAAGAACGATTTTCCTGCCTTTTATATGCGGGCATCAACCTTTAGACTAAGAAGAAAAGGGGAAGGTCGAAAAAATCAACCGACAAAAATGGGGGAAGGGCTAGCACTTTGACGATATGACGCTACCGTTAATTTTTTTCTCTAACTCTCTCTCTCTTTTCCTTTTTTCTCATTTACTATCAATGTACTCTTCGTTATTTCTCAGTACTAAACTCAGAAAATTATCGCTTCTTTTCGTCTCGTTCGATTTTGTGTGGGTTTCTTCACTATTTCGTCGAGGAAAACGGTAGAGATGCAGAACTTTTATCGAAATGAACCCAGCGACGAGAACTTATCGTCGTGCGCTGAAAATTGTGAACGATTGATAAGATTAGTAAAAAGACGGCTCTTGTAGGAAATACACGTGCAAGTGACAGCCGGAGAAAAGATTCTAACGTCGATAAAAACGAGAGAATAGCGTTATTTAGACTATCAGACAAATTTAGAGATACTCGAGAGACTATAATTTTAAAGAAATATAATAGAAATCGTACATTTAGACAGATTTTAGAGGAATACAAAGAAGCAAAGACAATTACTAATCTCTTTTTCAGAAAAATGGGTAATGATGTTTAAAGACATAAAGAAAGTTAGAGATTAGAATTTTCGAAGAGAAAGAAAGAGGCTAGATCGATCTAGAGATAATTTCAAACGAGAGGCGAGATTTGGGTTAGTCATAGTGATATCATGGTAGAGGTTTAGGCGGTTAGAAAGGTAGAAATATTATGGTCTAAAGAAAAGAGACCGAACGATGTCACGAAAAAATGACGATAGGTATGGAATGGGGTGGTTTTGAGAGGGTAGGTTTGACAGGAGGCGAGAATGACGTGACTTTGAAAAATTGTCGCCACGACCCTTCCGGGTATTCCGCAATTACTCAGTTTTACGTAGAACTTCGTAAAAATTAGGAACTGCATTTTGCATCAGGCAGAATTTTTCTGGGGCCGTTCTATCAAAATGCAATATTGCTATACTGTCTTTCATAAACATCTGACTGTCTCTCGTTTCCTAACTTTTCATTCTCTTTCTCACGTTTATCTGCTAAATTTGTCAAACATTATTAAATAGGTGAAAATCGTAATCGTAGCCGGATAGTGTTTTTAGACTCGGCACCTTGCCATTGCGCTACAGTCGTTTTATTCAGCCCATCGGCAAAAAATAGATTTCTCAGGGAAGGAAAAGCGAGATAACGCTTGAAAGTGGGGGCGAATGAGAAGCTAGAAAAATGAGAATCAGGGCCAGAAAAACGGTATACCACAGTATCGTAAATGCATAGTTAGGAGCGTTAGAGAGAAATTTGAGGTTTGCAAATGCAAACGTCACTTTTGATGCAACCCACTACAAAACGAAATGGACTTATCCATATTAGGGGCAAAATGATATCATTAATTTCTTGTACGATTAAGGAAGTATACTATAAGGTCGAAATTGTGATTTAAGATTTGAACTCTTTTGAAACATAAAATTTGATGCTATTATAAGAAAGATTTTTAAAAAATTAATCCCGCATCACATTTAAAAGATTCTTCGTTAATATTTGTTGAGTAGATGTTAAGCACGAACTAATCTTGACTTGCAGCGTTCGAATTTAACTTTTATGAACCTCCAGGATTTTCATAATATCCGAAAATTATTTAAAGTTTATCAATTCTATTCACTTTCATCTCATTTTTCTTACTATTTACCAATTTTCTAAATCATAAGATCTAAAATATTTTATTTTAATTTTGCTTGAAAATTGAAAAGCTGAACTACTGAAATTGTATATAGTAATTTTCCGTATGCTATTAGAATCGTGCACGCGTCTCTTTTCATTGCGTTTTGAGAACTGCACGGGCACCCCACTCTGCATATTCGAAAGACGACTTGTATTTGACGAGACCCTAAATGACGAGAGCTGTTCTAGTAAATGACGGGACTCTTTTTAGTAAGTGACGAGATGAAGTGTTCTATAGTTCACGTAAAGGAATGAGAGTTGAGTGAGATGGTATGGGAAAAGATAGATCTCGTCATTTTGTCATTTACTAAAATAGCTCTCATCATTTAGGGTCTCATCGTTTTGTCAAATAGAAATTGCCGATATGCTGTATATCTAGCCTGTCGCAGGCGAAGGCGAATACCGAAATTTTTTAATAACTATTTTGTTACATAAAATACGTAG
This sequence comes from Diploscapter coronatus, assembly GCA_964036155.1. Classification (NCBI taxonomy): domain Eukaryota; kingdom Metazoa; phylum Nematoda; class Chromadorea; order Rhabditida; family Rhabditidae; genus Diploscapter; species Diploscapter coronatus. Next base: position 58,732 of record OZ038422.1, on the reverse strand, counting down.
GTTGGCAAAAGTATCCAACTTAGTTTGAATGGAAGAATATTGAATGAAGTATGACAACTAGTTATAGCGAACGTGAAATAAAATGCTGATGTGCTATGGCAAAGCTTAATCATAGCGTTTTAGGGTACTTTGACACTCGAAAATGAAGGAAATTTTGGCTAAAAATATCCATTTTTGGCTTCAAAAATGATGAGAAAAATCCGCAACTTTTGATCATTTTTGGGCCGAAACCAAAAGTTCCCTTCGAAATCGAAACTTTCGTCCACCCCGATTGAAACATCTGGAAAAGTTGATGCACTCTTCCCCTTTTGAAAAAGGGACGCTTGGCCTCTAATCAGATCCCCATTCCATTTATAAATCTAAATTTACATATCCCTTGATTTGATAATTTCATGATGCGACATTTTGCTAATGCCACCAAAAATGGAAAATGAATAAATGTCGAGGATTATGGAAATACAAATTTATAGGGAAATGTCTGGCATAAAATAGAACGATCACAAACATAAATTTAGAGGAACTTGGGACTATTAGAAAATGTCGAAGTCCACTCTCCAAATATATTTCCCTTCTAACTAAATGACTAAATTTGAAGAATTATTTTAGACAATTTTAACACGCATGCGGGTAAAATAAGGATGAAAAAGATAATGAACGGAAAATGGCTAAAAATAGGAGAACATTTTGACTAGTGTGAAATATCAAAGTTCATTAAAGGGACATATGCTACAATTCCAAGTTATCTTCATGAGCCAAGATAAAGTTTCTGCCAAAAATATCGCAAAAAATAATCTAGAAAGTCGAAAAGTGTTCAGTATGAAAAGTCAAGATAAAGGAAGAAGGCTAAGCCTGACATGGAAACGAAAATTTTCAATCGAAAAACGCAACCAGAGGACGAAGCCAAAAAAAAAAAGTACAAAGTCCACAAAATTATTGAACACCCGAGACACATGTTAGTAAACAAATAACAAATAAAATGGAGTATAATTTTTCCCAGATTTGCTTAGAAAATGAAAAACTCGAGCGAAAACATACTTTGTGTTGACGAGAAGTAAATCGGTTTTTGGCTATTGAAATGGTGAGTAAAGAAAGAAACAAATGACGAGAAACTTTTGAAAGATACTGTAAAGATTTTGCTCCTGAACTTTATCCGTTTTATTTTCTGCTTCTAATTTTATCTAAGCTTTCCTTTCCACTTCAAAGCTGCCTTTCGTCCGTTTCGCCCCTCCTACTGTGTTAATATAGCCATTCCCCTCCTTTCTCCGCCTCCCCTGCTCGCTTCTTTACTTTCGAGCTCGTTCTACTGTCCTATAAAAGACCCCGAAAATGCTCAAAGCTGCATTTTAAACTTAACTTGATCTCCAAATAGTGTCCGAATCCAGGAAACTCTCGGAACCGTCTGAAATCTTCGCCATAGGAACCTTGTTCCCGCTGGAAGATTCCTATAGGAAGGATTCCGAGAGTTTCGTCGATCCGGACACAGGTCGCAATTGCAGAACAATAAAATGTCGTCAATTGTGACGGCATTCTTTTTGATTCTGGCTCTGGTCCTTCTCGGCACTCTGGCCAAACACTCCCACAATCACCACAACTCGGCTGACTTTACGGTGGGAGATTTATTTATTTAATCAATTGGATTGTTTGCTTGTCAGTAAGTTCAGCTATTAGAATTAAAAAATAAGCTGCAAGAAAACTCAATTCGAAATTTAAATTCGAGAAAACGCCTATGTCATAATTCTCAACTAAACACGCATAAATCTGAAGTGTTGCAGATTAAAATTTTACTATAAGCGTAAAATAAAAAAAAAATCGTGAAAAATTTGCCGTTCAAAAACTAAGGAGCGAATTCTGAAAATTGTGAGGCCAATTGATATAAATAATGATAGGAAAATAGTAGCTTTGGAAAAATATTCAGACACAATTCTAAGGTCTATATTTCAGAATTCTCCTCCCTGTCCACCCGACGAGAACGCCACATCCCCCTGCTGCCATCTAGAAGAGCATTGGGTAAAATTTTGTAAAAAAATAAGTTATAAAAATCTCATTTTTTAAAAAAATAAACCTTGTATATATAATTGTCGAATAACTCGAATTTTCGCTAAACCCAACATTTATTCTTCTTCAGTTAGACCTCCATGAGTTCGGCCACACAAACATCATTCTCCCCAGAATAATACGGGTAAAAACATGCGTTGGAAGATGCACCAGTGGGGTATAAGATAGTATATCTTCTTCAAAAAATTAAATGTGATAATTTAGAATCCAGCGCACACGCCCACGTGCCGACCAGCATCGTAAGCAAATTACTATTGCTAACTATTGTTTTGAAAGTATTGTATATTTTTAATGACGTTTTTTTCTGAAATTCTTATTCTGAAAATAACGTCTGAACTGTTTTGAAACATTGAAAAGTTCAGAGATAATCGAAAGCTAATCGAATTTCATGCTTAAATGCTCAAAGAGAAGATTCAAATAACAAAATCACATTAAAATCTGATATTTTATGCGATAGTCTATGTACTATAAAGCTCATACGGTTATCATTATTAAATTAAAATTGGGCAACGCCAATGCTCGAAGCTAAACATAAAATGCAATTTTTTTTCTAAATTAAAATTTAATCATAATCACATTTTCGAGATTATCATTCGCTTGAAATGTTCAAAATCCACTTAACTTGATTATATTTTAAATTGAAAAATTTTACTCATGTTTTTCGGATTTAAAGTCTCGTGGCGTGTTTTTCAACTTACTCAGTTTACTGATTCGAATGAAAATCAGATTAATTTGTACAAAAATAAGAATATTTTCATATGTAAAAAATCAAAAAATCCCCTTTCAATCACTTCCTGATGGAAATTGTTCAAAAATATTCAATTCCAAGAGCATTTTGGGGACTGTTGAATATGAAGTCCTAATTAATACCTCCGAGCTTTTGTTCAATGGAATATAACAAAAATAAACCGTGATTTAATAGCAGCCTTTCACAAAATATCACAGACTCCATAGAGATTTTGAGAAAAAGTAAACTTTTGTCTGAAAAATCTCAAAATAAATTAATATAAAATAAATTTAAAAATTTTGATTCAAAAAATTTCAGATACGAAGACGATCCACTATTGTTATTAGTCGAGGATAAGGACAAAGATGGACAGATTAGAAAAGAATTTATTAAAAACTATATTATATCTTCATGCAAATGTGAATAAATTCTTTTCGATAAATATAAATACAATAAAAAGTTTTAAAAAGAATATATTTTAGCATGTTTTATGTTACTTTGTGTTTCAGCTTCACTTCCTCGTTAAAATAAATTTTAATGAGAATCACAGCCTTTCCTTCACTACATCTTACTTTTTAATTTTTTAATTATCACAGAACATTTTTTCCAAATGATGTAATTTCACAGAGTTGTTATGAATTCTATTCTAGCTTAGAGACAAGTTTATGAACATCTTTAATCAGCCGCCCTTTCGTCGAACGCAATATGCCTCGAACTCGAAAGCGCCTACATTTTCTGAAAATATCACCAGACATGTGGAGTTATGACTTTAAAGCAACAAATGGTGTTTCCTTGGAATAAGTTTGTCATAAGACTTCAAAGAGATACAAGTCGCTCTTTGGTTTATTAGAAAGAAAATGAAAACTTAGTCACTAGATTCTAGTGACTAGAATTGTAGAGATAATCGAAAAATGCATCCAATAATTCAATATTTCTAGAAAAAGTACTTGCTGAAAAATTAAAGATACAACAAGTTTCTTACGACTTTTAATGGTATTTTTTATATGCTCAAATTATAGCGGTTAGATAAACTTTGGCTTTTTGCGCAAATTTATTTCGAGAAAACTTGAAATTTGCCCCCTTGAAGAGCGTGCTCTATTGAAAATATGAAGAAAAAAAACGCCGTTTTCTTTCATATTTGAAAATGGAAGCATTACTGACGTTTAGTAACGGAGCATAGTTTGTACCCGGTTAATTCGCTAGACATTCACGACTTTTATAATCTGTGCAAGCTTATATCTTCAGACATATTCTGAGTTAATTTGAGCAAATTCGAGACTTAAATACAGTCAGGGATTTCCCAAACTTCGATTACGCATTGTGGAATTACATTAAAATCTGATTTTAAATCTAGACAGAATAATTTGTTGTGAGATTAAAACTTAAAAATAGTTAAGATTTAGTTTCAGTGGTTTTTAACAAAATTATGTACGAATGGAAGTGTCTGTCTGCATTTCGAAATAAACAATTTTAAGAAAACTGAAAAAAACAGACATTCCTCAGCAGAATACCAGCTGAATTGGATTTAATTAGTCTCCAAATAGCAGTGATGTTTAGCGATTCAGTTGAAATGGACATACGGTTTCTGTTTATTTGAGAAAATTCAACCTTGGAAGTAAAATTCTAAATTTCCTGTGGTTTTAGATCATTAGGGGATTAAAATTGGTTAATATTCTGTAATCATTTTTTATTCTGAAATTCTGAAATCTTTCTTTTTTCGATAAAAAGAACATTTACTTGGCAGAATAATGATACGGTAGCTTTCGAAAAGATGATAACATATAACATTTACGTTTCAACGTCATAAAAACTTGTGTTTGTCAGATCAAATAAGTCAACCGCAAAAATTATTTCATACACATTTTCGAAAAAAAAAAATATTTAAAAATCACAAATGAAGCATGATTTAAATTCAACAGGTCGTAGTTAATTCAAACAAAACAATTTAAATTTTAATGCATTTACAAAACTCAATCAAGCGTTTTAAAATCTTGCTTAATTTTTAAAATGTAATCCAAGACATAAACGGCTAAATTGCACTTTACACTCAAAATTAGATCTTAATGATGGCATGATAAATATGATAAAGTTTATTAGCATGATTTCTGAAAACTTTCATAAAATTTCGATATGATGTAGGGGTACAACAACTTTTCTAAAAATTCATTGCAACAACTTCTGCAGAAAAGCATCATTTCTAAAGGTTCATCCTACATTTATATCGTATACTTTGTACCTAAACATGACTAAAATCGTAATAAAGGGAAAAATTTTATCCTAAGATGGCATTTGCGGAGGTGATTTACTAAAATATCTTTGCACAATATATTTAACAAAACGATCATTTTCATTGTTTAAAAAGTGAAAAATAATCTTCTAAAGTATTGCCTTTTGTTCAATAATCCCTCGTCTATTCAAGTTATGAGTTATTGTATATTACCACCAAAATTCACATTCTTGCATCATTGTTCGAGAATGTATTTATAGTATTTTATGAAATCAAACAGGTGCATAATAAATTAGGTTCATTTAAAAAAAAAAAAAGTAAATAATTGAACGCAGAAAACTGACTTGATTTGATCAGTAATAAAAATTTGAACGTAAATAACGATTGAAGGTGAAGACAAAATGCAAATACAATACCGAATCAAATTATTTAGGCGAACAGCTTTAGCTCAATCTTTGTCTAGTCTCTGAAAAAAATTATTCTCATCATTTACGCAATACCATTCCCAATTTTAAGGACTAACCCAAATACTTTCTGGATCTGAATTTTATAAAATTGGTTCGTAAAGCGAAAAAATTTGATTCATCTAAGATTAACTTTCATATTTGTAGTCTAAAAGAAGATCGATATAGCACATTTTGGTGCGTTAATTTGATGAGATTGTGGTTTTATCGTGGATATTGATTTCTGAGTGAAATAATACTTGATATGTCATAAAGAAATTTCGAGAATGAGCTTTCAAACATCTATGCCCATTAAAGTAATTCACTTCTCTGATGAAGCTGATTTTGGAATAAGCGAATTTGCTATCTTATCGTTGATTTTATTATGATGAAATAAGATATCTCAATTTTCTACTTTCATCTGTCTGAAATCAGAAAATAAGATAAACTGAAAATCTCTTGCCTCGGTCAAAGTCTTTAGATTAGCAGTGTCATAAGGTGACGAGAAACAACAAAATCTGAAACTTTTCGAAATATGATTAAGTTAATAAATATTAGAGAAGCTTATTATTTTGCTTTATTCAGAAAATGATGCGATGTTAACATGTAGACATTTTCTTTGTATAAAAATATCGAAATTTCCATCTGCATTTTGTATCAGAACAAAATTGGGGGTTCAAACATTTCCCCATAATTGAATCAATAATTCTTCCGCAATATCGTGTGGGCAAATACTGTAGAAAGCCATTTTCGACTACATATATGGCCAGGGTATATACATTTTAAATCCACAAAATTTTCAAAATAACGCTTATTATGCGTTTTCAAATATATTATCCTACATTTTAGTTTTATTTGGGCTAAATAACCAAAAAATATACGATCGTAGGCTCTATCAAAATCTTTTACATTTGAAGTTTTAATTTTTCAAAATTCAATAACGACAAGTTTTTACTTATTCTCTATAATAAACTGTAGTTCGGCAAAGGGAGTGAAATTCGTTAAATGTCTTGTCAAATCGTAGTTACTTATTGTAGCACATGACCAGCTAAATTACAGTAATCCTTCCCGCTAACTGGTGAGATGGAATTATCGGAACTATCATATTACAGCTTATTGAAAAGTTCATCCATTAGTTAGGCGGGAAATCTGTGATTTTTCAAGAAAAACACCCGGCTTAAGGCATTATGCATTCCAAAACATCACTTTTATGTTAACCTTCGGACTTTATTCCTACAATCCCATCATATACTTAGAAAATGTGAATAATAAGATGCTTACATCGCCACGAAGCAATGAATTCTCATTTTCTTACTGTAGCTTCAAAGTAGTACCAAATATGAGCGTATAGTTTCAAAAATTAAAAAAAAAATCACTTTCATGATTCGAAATGAAGAAATGAATACCTTTGATTGTTATGTAGACATTTTTTTTCAGAACTATGTTGTTATTGCTTTTTAGTTCGCTAAATTTTGAAAGCTGGGTAATTTTTTTTTAATAAATCTCGCAGAGAACTTGTTATGTACACATGCAAAACGAGGAAGTAAATTTTGCGCGTTTTGTATAGTTACAGTATCCCAGCGATCAAAAGTCGAGCATTTTAGGCCCGCACAAGCATGACGAAGGCACGCTTTTTCAATGTCTATTTCCTTTTCAGCACTTCTTGTGATTATTTCAGACATCATGAATTTTGGATTTTTGAAAAATGGACAAGTTAGCAAATAAAAAACTAGAAAAAAGAGTAATTTCCTAGCTAAAGGCTACAAACAAGAAGAAAAATGAAACATTTGAATGAAAATATCAAAAAATCAAAAGCCAAAATCCTAGACAAATGTTGAAACTCAGGAGCAAAATTTAGCTGTTTGCTGGTTAGAACGACTACAATAATTGTGCTTTGAAAATATTTAAGTTAAACTTGTTTAAAAATATTTTTTAAAATAATAATTGAAAACTTTGGTCGGAATGCAGTTTTGTATGCCACGTGCTGCCTCATTTCTAGTCTACAAAATCTTTGAATATTGCTAAAAAAATATCGCATTATTTCTGATTCACGTCCTCTATCAGGGGAGTTAACGCTTTAAAAATGCTCATAAAGCATGAAGGTGTAAAGGAAATGCTAGAAGGAAAGTCATTACAAGGCTCGAAAGTAATTAATCAAAAGTCAATTCTAAAGAGTATTTTCAGCCCTTCCGCTACAATGCCACAACTGATGAAAAAAGCGCTGTAGTTTCCGGCACCAAAGCGATCTTTGAAACAAATCAAGCGGATTTGTTCAAACAAAAAAAAAATAAATAAAAATCGGGGATCAATCGTAAAATTTTGATATTATTTTCAAGATTATAGATAATTTTTCGAATAGAACTTTTAGAATTTATATTGTTTAGTTTTCTTTAGGCTAGGATCAAATAATTCCATAGTTGATAAATTTTTATACTCTTTGATAGTAAGTGGGTTAAAATATTCCTCTTTAGATATAGCTTATTTCATACTGTATCAGAATCTCTCGAAGGATTAGTTGACAACAATTCAAATAAATATTGGATTTGGTTACAGAATTTTGAAATAAAATATTTTAAAGAATATTATTTCAATTACAATTTTCCCTTGTTACTTTAGGATGTCTTTGAGAGTTGTCTGTATCATGTGCATTGAAATTATATTACTATTTCACAACTTATTAAATAAAATTTATACATGAAATGAGATTATAATCAAGCTTTATTTTATGCTAATTTTCTTCCGATTTCACTCCATTTGTTCGTTTGTGGATCGTATTCTTCGATTGAATTTAAAAAAATTTCACTACCATCTTTTTGAAATCTAAGTTAACAAATATTTCGTATAAAGATATGCAAAAGCTTAGCTCACATTCCTCCGACTGCATACAATTTTTCATTCGCAGCAACAAGCGAATGATGATATCTTGCATGATCCATATCGGCGATTTGAGAAATTCTACTGTCGACTGGAGCTGAGGGATCGAAACACAGACAGGATTTGAATACACTATCACCACTAAATATACAATGATACATTATTTAGCACACAAAATTAACGACCAGTATCCTCCAGTTATGTAAATTTTTCCATTTAGTGATGCAGCTCCAAAAGAATCTCGTCCTTCGGGAATCTCTCCAATTTCAATCCATTCCCGTTCATCGGCTGATAATCGATATATCTTTCTACTTCCATAACCATCAATAACTGAATACCCATAATTACAATAATGAGTATGCTATAATGTGACCGTATAAAATTTGATCGCATGTTATTGTTTGAGCACGATCAATTGGGAGAGGAAAAGCAGATCCTGTTTGCCATTGTCCATTTATTAAAACCTGAATGAATCATTTCACGGACTTTCATTCGATCTTCTTACATCAACTCTATTCGTATCTTCCTTTGTTTCAGGATCCCTTCCACCCAAATAATACAATTTGTCTTTGAAATAAGCCACAGATACCCATTTACGCCATTCAGGAGGATTTGGACCTGTAACATTCTTTGAGTCGATCATTCATGGGTTTGTTGATGAAACCTCTTGAAATTTGTCGAGTATTCAAGTCATATATTTAAACGATTTTTTATAAGATCCAATTGCGAAAATCTAAAATTTCCAAAATTGCCAGTTCCAGATAAAATAATCTACTTTATCTTTTGTAATTGCTACTTCCCATGGCCATAAATAATTAGTAAATGTCGTAATCTGCTCAACAGAATTAGTATACGAATCAAACAGACAAATTCTTCCTTCATTAATATTGCCGTTTTGATAAGGCACTAAATACTAGAATTAATTTCCGCTCATACAAGAGCTATTTTCCTACGATAGAATAAAGCTTTCCTTTCGAGCGCTATCGGCAGATATTTCTTGATTATCTGCATCATTCGCTTGTTAGTCCAGGCCAATTGTCCCAGATCTTCGAATTCGGGATATTGGCAGATCAACAATATAATTTCGACTGGCAAATTGGCTAGCATCTTTGTTAAGAGACCTAAACAATCATCATAGTATTATTTCAAAATGGAAACAGTAAAAGAGTATTGATTGAATGAGAAAGTCTGCAATTAATGAGTTTGAATTGATCATTGAAGAACGGAGAATGAAACTACTAAATTGATGCCTCGCAATTTTATCAGACTAAAATCGATTCCTAACATATGGCTTATCATTGAAGAATTCTAAAACTGAAAAATGCATGCTAAAATACGTTTAAAAATCTGGTTGAAAATAGATACAAGGGTTGTCAGACAATGATTCACAGTAGTGTATTGGTAGTTGTCTCTCAAACTTGGGTAATTAAATCTTTTATTAATAAAAAGAATAATATAATACAACATATTTTTTTAAAATTTAACATAAAAGGTGGAGACGAATTGACTTGATACGACGATTTGATGAAATGTCCTCTTTAAAGGAGGATCGAATCGTTTAAGAACAATGTTTAACTTTAAGGAAAGAAAGAAATTGCGACAGACACTGTTTCCAAACGACGTGACATTGAATATAGGGGAAGGAATATTTAAATTTAGGAGATAATAAGAAAATTACGACACTCTCTTTCCCTATTTTATTTTAAAAATTCGTGACTTTCATATTTTTCTATTTGAAATCGGAAAATCCCAAGACATGACTAACTAGAATACAGAAAAGAAGACGATATTATTTCACGTTTCTAAATAATTTCAATTGAAAAATGATACTCGTAATATAGAATGGCTCAGAATGAATTGGTGAGGAATCGATTGAGCAATCTGGACTGGGATTCAAGTGCAATTTGCAATACATTTTGAATGTTCTAAACATTTTATTAGAATGGCTACGTAATTTCCAAGCTACTAATCAGGGCCGGGCGGAATTCCGAAAAGCAAAAGTTCGAATTCCGCCCGGCCCTGCTACTAATAAAATCGATATTTTGAAAGTGAAATCAATCAAGAGCGAATTGACATTTTAATTAGCTTATCAAGAATATGATGTGGAGAATTAACAGAGTAGTGTATCTTTAGGTTGTTCTCAAATGATATAGCAAAATTCATGAACCATATAATAAATTTTAATCTCAAACATGGGCAAATCAAATAATCAATTAGTTTTGAATAAAATAATCTTATTGTCCCCCCATTTAAGTGCAATATAATGAGGATTAGCCTGCAATAGACGATATCCACAAGGTCCGACAATGCACTGCCAATATCTTCCATACATATCATCAAATGTTTCACATATGTATTTTACAATGTCAGCATAATCACTATATCTGCAATAAACAGCTTATAAAAAGAGTAAACACCACATGTTAGTTAATTGCATTACATCAGAACTAGATAGAAAGTACTTACATTTCTACGGCACTTTTTGCACATGTAATCGCGTCCTGCCGCATCTTCGGGGACATTTTATCTACTTCGATCGTAATTTCGTTTGCTCCCATCTATATTATAAAAGTAGAATGAACGACAATTAATTCAAAGTGAACGTTAGCGCGTTAACATGCTAACTTTGTATCAAGTTTCATTTCATGAGAGAATAAGTCTTTCATTTCATTATTATGCACGACCCCACGCTGCGCGTCCCTTTCTCTATACGGAGTCAGGACGTCTCGAGAAATGATAAAGCGCAAAATTTTCGACAGTTTGATATGCTAAATTTGTAATCGATATTTTGAAAATTCGTTCAGCGTAATTTTTCGTGTCTTTTCATGTGTTGAATTAGCATATGCTCAGTTTAGTTATTGAAGATTTGAAAGTAAGCTATTTCTTGACCTGCTTCGTTCTCTTCTGGTGAGTTTCAAAAGAGTCAAAGTTGTCATTTTTTAGTTATGACAAAGATCATGCTGAGTTGGGGGGCGAGCGCCGAGGAAAAAGGTAAAATTGATAGTAAATTAGGGACCACGAATAACGACAGCGACAAGTACAACGAAGTTTTACGTTCCAACGCTATGTTTTTCGATAAGACTGTCAACGATTTTGTTAAATTTAAAGTCCACGAGTACAATCAAAGTCATCATGAGAAAGTTTCTTATGTAGATATAGTGATTTGGCAAATGATTCATTGTCATTTCTTTACGCTTCAAGATGATTACTTACAGTACGTTCGAGATTTTACAATTGCAAATGCTACGATTTCCGACGAGTTAGGGCATTAAGTGTATACGATAATCTCACTACGCATTAATCAATGAGATTTCAATTTTTTTTTGGAATTATCACTTCCATTTTAGTAATGAATAACTTATTTTCAGAATGCAAAAGAAACGACATTTTGGATCACTCTCATCAAATCCCCCAACGGTTTATGATGGGTTGAAGCCCTGCGATAATTTTTAGACAAGAATCATGCATGAAGAGATCTTGTCGCACCGATTTTGTGCTTTCCCGCTGTAAAATGGAAATTTGGATACATTATTTTGGCATTGAAACAAAAAATGAACCCATTTTCATTCATTACTGCCGTTTTTCTTTGAATCTTTACAGCTCTCTCCCTCAAATGAACGGGAAATGACGATTTTGGACAATTTTCAATCGTTTGGATGTATTCAAAAATCATGATCGCGAATTTAATTGGCAAAAAAATGTTAGCAAATTTGGAAATTCGGAAGACGTCTTCTCGACGTTACAACTTTTTATGGGATTATCCATTTCGAAAACGGTGAAGAGCATTGAAATTAATAAAAATCGAACTTTTATATGGACTAAATTTTATCCACCAGATTTCCCATTTCAAAACCCACTTGCGCCCTATAAACATATGGCCAAAAACGCCATTTTATTAAGGAAAATAAATGTGACTACCTCTATTTATGACTACTTTTCCAGGCAGTGAAAAATTATATAGCATAAGGTAAAACGTAATCAACCTTACATAAGGGCGTGACGATTGAGCAGTTGATCTAATTTCCATAGCTTCCTGAACTGGGGGTTCCTCGAATTCGATTTCTTCACTCTTCATCCATTGGTCGAAAGCAGCTGGGTTATTCAACGATGATTTTATGCTATTTATTCTCTTGGCAAACTCTTCTAAAATAGTAAATAAGTTGTTTCGCAGATAATTGAATAACCTAAATCGGTGTATTTCCCAAGCATTGCAGCGATCATTTCCTTAATATGATCATTCTGAAATGCGTAGAAATCTGGCATCTAAAATTTCGTTGGCATTTCTTATTGATAAAAATGCTTCTTGGTTTACCCTCGATCCATTCATTAGGAAGCGCCATTTTCTATACTCCTTTCTTGCTTCTTTAGACATATCTTTCGAAATCGAATCAATAGCATCGATTTTATCGGAAATAGATAAATGATCCACAGTCAATAGGCTTTTGATGAGATTCTTCTGTGAAACGTCCAACATTTCAACAAATGATGGTAGTTGCTAAAAGTCTCTGATAAAATGTCATCATTTTGAAAAAAGTAGTTCATTACAGAAAATTTAATTTGAATTTCAACTTACGGCTCTGGAGGTTTTGGAAATGGGATTTGTAGAATCTAGTATAGACCTATGACTCATTTCGACTGAGTTTGGTTGACTTCGAATTCAATCAATGCCTTCCTCGTATGCTATAAAACGAGCTAATATTAGTCAGTAAGACAAATTTTGGGAATGATCATACAAATGTAGTACGGTGACCTAGCGATACCTCGATTGGGTTCGCTGCGAGTGGCTATTTTATGCAAACTCATGCCCCTCATAGTCAGGATTCGAACCTGATCCCTCGTCTCTCCGCGGGGTGCGCTGTTCTATCACTACCTATGCGAGAATGGTTGCCTAATTGGGAGTTAGTCGGCATGTTCAACTATTTTTAAATTGAAAATTTGTACTGATTTCGGAAATAAATCATACATTCATGCGTAAATGAATAAAAAAATCAATAATCATTAAGAGCAAAAAGGCAAGCTTTTACATTAAATGAAAATTGATAAGAGAATAATAATGTTCAATATTTTGCGAGAAAAAAAATCTTATCATAAAATTAATAGTTTTGGAAAATGATTAAGAATTAGAAATAAATAAATGAAGAGATTTTTAATTGGTTGAACAACAATCTGCTCAATTTCGAATGCCACCCAAAATATCGTTTCGGAGGGCGAGCGTTATTCACCACAAATTTTGGTGAATAACGCTATGGACCCATTTTTCGATATTGCCGAAAAATTCTATGTTCATAAGTATGAATAATGTAAAAGTGGAATAAAACAAAAATGCAATAGAAAGACAAAACTAAATGTTCAAGTTGATAAAATTGTCTAATGCTTGACATTTGCAGAGTCATTTGTATAAAAAGGATACTAACATTAGGAATAGAGAGCAATCGATTGCGTTTTTAGTGATATGCCTTCTCCCAACGTTTTCCGATAATACCTCGTAATATTAGCAAGCCTGAACAAGACTATATGCCAAAAGGCACACATATTTCTTTCTCTTTTCTTCACTATTTCTCTGGTTTTCTCTATCGTACCCGCCTTTCTCCACCCTTTTCTTGTGTTAAAACTGTGACTGCGATCGAGCGGTCTTTGATAGTGTTGTAACAAAATTGTGGTCAGTAACTGTTGTTCTTGTTAACTCAGCTTATACTAACCAACCAACAACTAACCCCAGAAAGGCTATTTTCTTTCGGAGAGCTTTTTCTGCTCAAAAAGCAATAGCAAGGTTGGGCATAATGAAATGTTTGAATTCAAATCATTTTCCAAGTATGTTTTTCGTTCAAATAGTTCAGACGAGATCTGATGACAACTTTCGTAAGCTATTTTATGAAACGACTTTATCAATGTGGAATTTTAGTTGAATGCCCTCTAGAAACAGCAATTAATTGTTTTATAGCAATAAAGTGCAAACCAAAAAAAAACAATGCAAAATATTTCCTAACAATCAATTAAATCTATCTTATCAGTAAATATAAATCCCTCCGAATAATTAATACAAATCTCATCTATCATATCTCAGATCAATCAATACTGTACCTTTATATTCATATTTTCTATCCAATAAAAATAAATCAATCATTTCAAGCATTTCTTTATCATCATTCAATTATCCCATTGATGTCATTTTCTAAAATTCTTCAAAACTTTCAAGCTCCTTTTCATCCATAAAAGTGCAAGAAAATCGACTTACTAAAGGAGAAATTACTTATAATAAGAATAATTGCCCAATTATTTGACCAAACCCAAACAAAAACTATACGTTGCACACCGCGGGAAAATTATGCATCTTTTGGTGCAAACTCCATCTCAATTGGATGATCACAACTCGTAAGAAAAGTTTTAAAACGGTTTGTTTCTTGTTTATGCAAATCAACAAAACAGAAAAAGCAAATACGCAGAAAATGATTGCCAAAATGGGTTTTATGTTTTGCACAACATTTAGTTTATTTACGCGATCTTTTACTCAAAGTTTCGATACAAACAAACATTCTGACTCCAGTGACGTGCACAGGATTTGATTTCTGAGAGAGGCATGCCCACTGCTAGGTGCGTCACTGCCTGACTCATAAAGTTGATTTTGAAAATTTAACCAGCTCATTGAGATTATTAGATTTTATTCAGTGATATGGCTTAACAATAAAAATATTATGACAAGGCACAAATCAACATTTTGACTATTAAGATGCAATTTTGATAAGTTCTGAATATTTGTTCTATTAGAACTTAAAAATACGGACAATCGGGTTCTTCGGCCAGTGCCGGATGCAATATTTTCGGATTTCGTTTAAAAAGAAGATTCCGATACTATAAACGGCTACAATCACCCAGCACCACACGGGAACGGGGGCTCCACCGAGGAATTCATTGACACCTAAAAGTTTCCTTTCGAAAAAAGCGAAGTAAAGGGTGAACCTGGAACATAGACGAAGACCATCAGCATGATAAACTCGAGGACGACGGCGATAATGGCACTCTAAAAATTAGAAATATTTCAAAAAAAGCTAACATTTTGCATCTAAGCTTAAACCAAAATCTAAACGAAATCGAGTTAGGTGAACTCTGTGAGCGAATAGCCCAGAAAATATAACACATTTTACGCACAAAATGTACCGTAAAGCATACCTTATTCGTGAAAAACCCATGTTTGAACATGGACTCTCTCAAAGATCTAGTACTGAATAAGTGGAACATCTGAAAATTGCATTCTTCTATACGAACTACCCATTCTCTTACCTGTCCGAAAACTATCCCCACTTGCCAAGCGGACACGGCTTGTCTGTTAATATAAAGTTGCTCGTCCACCGTAAAAGTATGGCCATTGCTCGTGAAATTGGCTCCGTCCGCTTTCCAATGATCTAAGGCAGACATCCAAAGATCGGAAAGATTGATTCCATGAGACCTAAAAATGATTTTTTTCGGCAGTTTATAAAAAAAACGGCTTACCAGAAAATATACCAATAAGATAGGAAACAAGCGATAGCTTGCAGGAAACCAAGATAGCCATAAGTGTAGAACAAAAGCGCTTTACTGACAATGTTTTTCCCATTTTGGCGTGGAGGCCGTTCCTAAAATTTTCGGTTATATTCAACTCGCGATAAGGGCCCTCTAGCGACTACAAAGGGATGCCGATATTATATACTTTTTCGTTTCAATTGATGGCATCTCTGCATGGTCGTTAGGAGACCCTTATCATAAGTTGACTATATAACAAGGGTTTCGTTTAGAATGTAAAGTACCATAATATCGGATTCGAACGGTTCGTTACACATCGCAATTCCCGGCGGGATTTCCGTGCCAAGATCTATGGACAGCACCTAAAGTTCCATAAAGAGTAAACTTGGTAACGATCTAAGCCTAAGCCCCTCGATAATCTCTTCTAATGCTTCTAACTTACGATCAGTGAGTTAGTCGCCACAGGCATCCCGAACAAGTAATAGATCCAAATACCCCAAAGTTCGGTGATCGCATGAGGCATGACATAGGCCATTAGCTTTTTGATGTTTTCGAACATGAGTCGACCTTCTTTAATGGAGGACACGATCGATGCGAAGTTATCATTCATTAGGATAATATCGGCGGCTTGTTTGGCGACTTCACTGCCTGAAATTGTAGATTTTATTAGAGTGATTTAATAATCTTGTTTGACAGATTAAACCTAAGCAAAATGTTACGTGTAAGATGTCATATTTTGTGTTCCGCCTTACCTGATCCCATTCCCACCCCAATATCTGCCTTCTTCAGCGCCGGCGAGTCATTTACACCATCGCCTGTCATCGCGATGACTTGTTTCCTCTTTTGCATCTCCTCCACAATCAGTAGCTTCTGCTCCGGTGTCGTCCGCGAGAAAACTAGGCTGTTTCTTGCGGCCAATCTATCCCAATCTCGGTGTGTAAGTTTGGGGATGTCCTCGCCTTTCACAATCTCCCAATTAGACTGGTTCGCCGGCTTATTATCGATTAGGCCAATTTGTTCAGCTATAGCCTTGGCTGTGGTATGATGGTCTCCTGTAACCATAAAGATCCGAATCCCGGCTTCTTTGCAAGATTTGATGGCATCTGCAGTCTCGTCCCTAAATTTAAGGATTAGCTATAGGTTTATCCGAATTCCGCTCTTTTCTCACCTAGGCGGATCCATAATCGCACAAGTTCCCAAGAAAACCAGGCCTTCTTGCGGGTAGTTCCCTGCCTTTTCATTAAACGTGAAATTACCCTCTTCCACGAATTCCACTTGAGCAAAGCCAATCACTCTCCTGCCTTGCTCCCCGAAAGTTTCTACTGCTCTTTCGAATTTTGCTCTTTCATTTTCGTCCAAGGGGACTTCCTCTTCGTTCATATTCATAATTTTGTCACACTTCTTTATGAGGATATCTGAGGCTCCCTTCATGATAAGTTTATATTTGGCTTGGTTATTGGCTAATGTATGTTTCTTGATGATCACCAGTTGCCATTTTCGTTTCGAGTTGAAGGGGATTTCGAAGACGACCTAGAAGGTAGGGATGTGAACCAAGAAGCTTAGACTTAGGCTTAGGCTTACCGGGTTGGTCCGTCGATTTTTTCCGACGTCAATCACTTGGGCGGCATATTTTAACATTGCTACGTCCGAAGCAGCGCCTAATGCGGGTCTTTTCGAAACCAAAGTTCGGTATCTTAAGAAATTTGCGAAAGAAGAGAATGGTAGGATGGTACTATAGATGGGACGATGAGTAGTTCTGGTGACGCCATCTTGTCTAAAAGGAAGAGTGATTTTGGCTTGAAAGATAAGCTTAAATTTAAGCATAAACTCAAGCTTTAGTTTCTAAGCCTAAAGTCTAGAACTAAACCACTTTTCAACTTACGAGTTCAGTCTCGCGAACGCCGGCGCCTGTTTCGCCTTTGCCACAATAGACGATTGATTCCTGTTCAGCGTCATTGTAAACTGCTCGTTTATATCGATTTTCACGTCTTTATCATAGTCGAAATCCGCCTTATTGCATACCGCCATCGCTAATAAGATGTCAGAAATCGGTGGTTTGAAGGTTTCAAGGGTCTTAAGGTCGCGAAGGGTGTGATCGTCGAGTCGAGGAAAGCCGTGAATGACAAGATCATCGATCCACATATCGGTCACGGTCATCATGTTTTTGGTTAAAGTGCCAGTTTTGTCAGAGGCGATGATTTTGGCTGAACCAAGGGCTTCGGCAATGTCGAGGCGCTGAAAAAGTGATACTTCGATTCAAGATTTAGTGTCAAAGTCAGAACCAAGATGCGGATCTACTTTAGGGCTAAACTCTGAGTTTGGATTTGATTCAGTTCTAGTTTGTGCTCTAACCAAATTCTATTTTTACGACTTACCTTCAAATAAACACTTTTCTTCTCCAACCTTCTCGCGACGACTGTCAGAATCGAGGTCACCGTGGCTGATAATCCCTCTGGCACTAACGCAATGGCACAGACCGCATAAGACGTCGATAACAACAGAATCCAATTATCCCAACCGAAAGTCAACCCTCCGACGATCATCGAGATCGTTCCAACCGCTGGGGCCACAATCAACAAAAAGTGCACGAAAAATTTGATCTGCTTCTCCAGACGACTCTTCTTGGTAGGTTGTCCGGTAGTAAGAGCCGCGATTTGACCAATTACCTAAAAACTAGGTAATTTGTGAGAGAAAAATGAGATGAAGTGAGATAAGATATAATTTTCCGGCAAAGAGCTACTGAATGCAACATTTTTGGGTAAAAAACTAAAACTTAATCGACTTACGGTTTTGACTCCAGTTCTAATGACGACTCCCATACCCTCGCCATCGACACAAAGAGAGCTGTTGAATGCGACGTTGTGGGACTCAAAAATGGGTATGTTCGGTGTCACAGAGTGCGCATGATAATCCAAAGGTTCGGCTTCACCAGTGATTGAAGAGGTCTCCAGTTTTAGTTGGGCACAGTCCTAAAAGAAGGTGCTTTAAATCTAAAAATCTCGAAAACATGAAAAATGTCTCCTTTTGGGTTCAAACTTAGAGCTTCAATCAATAATGCTAACATTTCCAACACATTCAGGGACTTACGATAATCCTAGCATCCGCTGGTACTCTCACTCCGCTTTGAATTTTGATAATATCGCCGACAACTATGTCCGCAGCTTGGACTTGTTTCTCGATGCCGCCTCGGATTACGTTGCAGATTTCCGGGAGAAGGTTTTCGAAGCCCCGAATCACCTAGGAAGTCATAAAAGTCGATTTTTATAAAAGTCTTCTAAGATACCTTCCTTGCTTCCCTTTCCTGATACCAAGAAACTGTGCACATGACAAAAATGAGTACAAACAACAAGATAGCGACCCAAAGACTGATCATGTCACTTAAAAATTGGTCTTTATGAAAATTTGTATAAAAATATAAATTAAACTTATAAAATCTAGTTCTGAAGGCAAGATTAAGCCTAAATTATAGCTTAAGATATAGGTTTAAGCTCAATCCTAAGCCTAAATTAGGCATAAGATGTTAAGCCTAAGCCTAAGCCCAAAAGATCTAAAGTTCGGGCCCAATAATAGTCCTAAATACAGGCTCCTTTATACCCGAAAGGCTTCTATTATTTTCGTAAGCTGATTTTTTTTAATAATGCCTTACTCCATCGTGAAGTAGCTGACCAAAGTCAACAACGCTGCCACAATCAGTAAAATCCATAAGATATTCAAAAACTGTCTAACAAAGAGTTCCAAATCCGACATTTCCTTTTGTTTTGGTAGGATATTTGGGCCATTGATCTAAATAAATCAAATTTTTGTCTATTTCAGTAAAAAAAACTACTCTAAGTAGTTCATCCGCTTTTTCTTGCGATAATCCCTTGCTTTTGTCCGGCTTGTCTACAGCGATGTTCGAGTTCGGAAAGTTTTGTTTGAGTTTTTCGATGTCCCAAGTGTGCTCAGAGAACGACCTAAAATAGAGTATAAGCATAAGATAGTTTTTCAAAAAAATTCTTAATAAGTTAAACATATAAGAGGCGCAACGAAAAGTTACGTCGTTTTTTTTTCGATATTCATCGATTTCTTCGGTTTTTAGGGTCATTTTCGTTTATAATAAGATCAAATTTAAAAAATGAGAATTATAACGAGAAAATCGTGATTTTGTTCGAATCACCGAATATTATAACGAATTCATATATAATTTTATTAGATTTTTATTAGCTATAACTATACTTCTCTATTTTTGATTGGCTATTTGTATGACAAAACGATTTGACCCTAAAACTGAAGAAATCGATAAGTTTAAAAAAATGACGTCCTGACGAGGCTTAGGCTTTTTTAAAATATAAAACTGAAAAGCTTACGAATCAAGTTGTGTGCCTTTCTCCGCATCTTTCGACGAGACTTTATTGCGCGAAAATATTCGTCTGAATAACGGAGGTGTTCGACGACCGGAGTCAGTGATCGAAGAAGTAGTAGCAATACCCATTTGGCGAAAAAATCTAGATTTTTTATTATAGAAGATCTAATATTGACAAAAATAAACGTGAATCGATTTTTAAACATTTTAAGACGGAATCTTTCTAAGACTCGAATATAACCCGGCTCATAGAAAAAGACACCGGTTTTTCTAAGAAATAATATGGAAGGCAAGATAGGAAGAGAAAAAAAACCGATGTCTTTTTCTACGAGCCGTTTAAACAAGCTTCGGCAGTTTTAGTGGTTTATAAAGACGTTAACTCCGCCCAACAAGGTGACATGTGGATGAATCCTCCATTTTAAGGTAAAGAATCGGAAGCCACGCCCATTTTGCGCTAAGTACAGTTGCAGGACAACGGTAAATATTTGTAAGACAGCGGTTAATTGCTTCGGTCTTTTGGGATCAAATTGTAAGATTTTATGTTGACGGACCCCAGTACTTCATCCAACATATGATGATGTCCGCGTTAATAGGTGCTAGTTATGAATAGAGAACTATTCTCTGATTTGAAACATTCCTAAAGACCTGTCTGAATAGATTGGTCGAATGAATATTGGTAGATGACCATTTTTTTTTGCAAGAAATCGAGCCCCCATGATAATTTCACTCGAACGAAAATTATATAGTAGAAAGAGAACTTGACCTAGCCACTAAAATCCCAATTTATCGTGATATTGATTGATTGAGGTGTTCGAATTTCAAAGGATCTGCTTGAAAGTTGTGGATTAGAGATTGACTACAAAGATTGTTTATTTCAAAAGGAATTCGACATGATCGATTAGCTTTGAAAAACTGAATTGATTGGTCATGAGTGTTCTTGGTTTCAAATGTTTTAACCAGATAAAAATTTGATAAAACAATATCCTAACGCACATATGATTTGAATATGAGTATTAGATGATAAAAACAAGGAAACTTTCCGGATAGAGTTCTTTAGCCAGATGGATTTTCAATTTTTGTTATCGCGTACTGTAGTAGTTGGTAAATCACAACTGTAAATATGTTCAAACGCACTCTTATTCTTGTTTCTTAGACCCTAAATGAGTTGAAATTAGATTATCGTTAACTCTTTTGTCGTTTCAATTTCTATTCTACTGAAGCTGACAAGCTAAAAGTGCGGAAGCTATATGTTAGAAGGGAAAAATCTCTTTCTGATTTAAAGAATTATCGAATGATTTGTGATTTTGGCAAAATAAGTTCACTTCCAATGCACGCACCATGAGCAGGTTTAATTCACGTGAAAGCGCACTGGGAGATCTCTTTTTATCGAATAGTCCGATTAGACGTCAATGAGCCATGATGGTACTCATCGCATTTGATCAGGCAGTTCGTTCAAATATTGTTTCGCACCATTCCAATTACTATTTGTACCCGCTCACTTTACTCAGTAGTTTATCGAAGTTCCAACAGCGCATTTAAAATGCGTTGCCAAATTTGTCGATAAATCGTATTGGTTACATCATGGTTATGCTTGCCTGAGAAAATACAATTTCTCACTAAATTCGGTCTCAAATTTCGGTTTGGAGTTTTCAAGCCTCGAAGTCATTTTCATTTTGCCAAAGTTTGTCCAATTTTCTAATTGTTATTTAATTTTCAACATGAATTTATCTAAAATCAGTAATGGTATTGATTCTGCGCATCATGGCTAATAAAAATTAAATTGTGCGCGCTGAATATACACTAAATTAAAAAATATATGAAGCATTAGGCACTTGAAAGTCGTAAGCCTCGAGCCACATTAACTATAATAAATAGACTGGGAAGGATACCCTACACAAACCATGCTCTACATATTGTGTATAGCTTGTGAGACACAATAGTTTGTAGTTTCCAAATAGCAAACAGTTTACGTGAAAATACGGCTCATTGTAGTTACCACCTTTTTCTGAGAAATAGTATGGAGCAGAGGAAAAAGAGGGTGGCAACTAAAAGGGGCCTGACAATACAGCGCTTTACCTTACTTTACCCGATAAGGGTCAGGATCATTTTTGACGTCGATGACCATATCTAAATGTAACAACCATTATGCCTTGAAAATTATTCCTGAGAAAATTAAAACGATGCAAATCGAAATTGCCGGATGAAATTTTTTAATATTTAGAACTGCGATTTTAAATCAATAATTCCAACACATTCTCAAAATTGTTCTAAATCATACCCATCGTATGGTAAGACATCCTCGAAATTTTATCGGTTTTTCCTTAGCAAAGCTATTTCAATTGAAAACTGCCCGGATTTTTCAAGGTGCCTTCCATTAATTGAACGTTACTGTGATTTCTTCCTCACTACTTCGAATTCCTCACATTGCACTTTCAATTATTTGTCCTTCTTTGCAAATGACGATTGTGGTATGAGGGTCATAAATTTCCATTTTTTCCTATACCGTCATTTCCATCATCTCAAAATACAGTATACAGTATGCCATTTTATGGCTTTCAATACTGCGTTAACGTACTGTCGTCTGATAGTTCAAAAAGAAAAGTTAACACTACGAGTTCATGAACTAATTGTAAAATATTTTCGAAAATTATTCGGGAAAATAGTACAAGAAGTGACAAAATGTTGAAACGTGTAGTTTAAATGCAATTTTTTCAATACATTGCATTAATGAATGGCAATAAAATGATAGTTACTTTTCGTGAAAAAAGTAAAATTAAGAATTTTCTAGGCCTAAAGAATCGAAAAAAATCAATCGCTCGAAGTGAATACATATTCACAAATAAAGTATTGCTTGTGCACGGTTGTACGAAATGGTATTTTAACCTGATTTTTTGTACAGTACCATTTCATCAGGCTTATCACTGAATAAGATGGTGCTATTTGATATATAGTGGCTTTTTAGGGTACTTCCTTTCCAAATTTTCGCTTTCAAACTATCATGTTTCTACCAAAAATGCATTTTTGCAGAGAGACGGAGCTTGGGGACCCTAGCTATATGCAAATAAACTTGGAGATATCAGCATTAATGAAGACAAAATTCGTTCATACATGATAATGAAACATATCTCAAAGAAATTTTATCATTTATCACTCAAAAATTTCTTCATTTTGAAGCATCAATGTTATTAATTGAAAAAAATGGAAAAATTATAAACAGTTTTTCTCTAACATAAAGCTTGCCATGATGAAAGGAGTGAATTTTCGCAAACTATCCTAAATGAATAACGAGAATTTATAAGATAAATTATAAAATTGGGTTAGAACTACCATAACAGCTCAGATAATACTCATTGAGGATATTTGCGGAAATTCTCTTCTTATCTGACGTGATTTCCTGACTAATTTTGATTGAAGGCAATAAATCCAATGATATATATGAAATGTGTTGATGTGTTGCTGCATATGTGGTTTAGATCGTTTTTATTGTCGAAAATGACCGAGTAATTTTAGCTCGCCGCACGTCATGCAACGTCAGTCGCGCAAAGATTGGTCGAAGGTGTCTAATGATGCGTGCGGGCGCGATGTGTGCTTCCCCATTTCGGTCCGTTTCAATGACCAGTTTCTCTTTGGTACAGGATGCGCCAAAAGTTTTGGGACATCTTGTTACATAAACCTATGAATTCACATAATCATGAACTACGAAAATTGTCGAAAATAGGACCTATTTAGCTTATTTTGCATGATTCTTTCCATAAGATCAATATTTCAGAAATTCCTCAAAACAAGAGAGAACTGTTTTTATTCTATCTCTCTAAATATATGCTCTCTTGTCTCTTTCCCCCATTTTCCCTCAAGCAACAGGCTGAGAACAATTTGATCGCTCAACCTGCATATCTGCAAATCGCCGATTTTACTTTTTATTTTTGATTTGTTAATTTCCATTTTAGAGATTTAATTACCCAAGTTTTAAATAAATAAATTGGTATTCCATTACCAGTCCATACAACTGCCTGATTTCCTCCACACTTGGTTTACCACACAGCCTACTTCCCAAACATTTCAAAAAAATTTTGACTAATTTTGAAAAGAAATCTTCGGAGAATTTTATGGCATTGTTTCAGTTCTGAAATTTTAGATCTTCAATTCCTAAATTATTATTTCAATAGTAGTATTAAGATGCAAATGTTTCCAGACTTTAGACGCACTAATATATAAACATCAAAACAAGTCTTGTCTGCTGCTTTCTGCAAGTAGTGAAGAACAAGGTAAATTGTGTTCTCTAATTGGGATGATGTGATTGAACTCTCGATCTGTCAGCGTGTGCGCTGCCGCAATCATCACAGATGCATTCGCACAGAACATCGAAGTATGAAATCTTGCATCCCATCCCTCGATCAATCAAGGATCACCATTTCACAAAAATTAAACACAGCATTTTTTACAGAAAATAGTTTGATGTAACATCTTGTCATATACAATATAATCAAGTGTGTGAAAGAGAAGGAAAATGAATAAAAGGAAGCATTGAGGTATGGGGAATTTGGGTTAGTGATTTTATGATGCTTTTCGATTATTGGTAATCTTGGAAGACAAGAATTATAAGTTGAAAATAGCTAAGAATTTATTGGTCTATCAATCGGGAAGATCTCCGATTGACCATGCTTTTCCCGCTGGATCAAGCAAGGACTGAAGAATGAGAGAAAAAGAGATAGCTTGAACAGGAAAGGGAACTTACGAAAATTACACCGCAAACTAGTGCGGCAAAAGATAAAATATAAAACAAAAGGGCACCTGTTGGAATATCAAGAGCGTTCAGTTTGACTACGATATTCAGCTTTGACAATACGAACTTCAATTGGAGTCAAAGTACAAATTTTCTCTCTTCTTGGTGTGAGTTAAACTGATAAAATAATTTTCCTAGCCTCGCGCAGTTTTATATGGTAGGATATGTTTTTGACACATGAACTAACAGAATCATGATGATGGCCAGCTCTTTTCGAGTTACCTACGACGAAAATTTTGAAAAATAGAACTTCTGGGAACAAATAAAAGAATATAGATGCCTTCTTAAAATCAACGATATCCATGACATTCGAACATGCAAAATTCTGAAACGACAAACTAATGATAAGTCAATTATTTTCTTCATATACCATTTTTGTCTTTTTTATGTGTTCATTGAGCTTAATCATAGCGAAAAATGGAAGAAAATTGTATTTCTCCAAAATTATCGTCCAGAAAAGGTATTAATTTTTCTTTAATACCTTATTTTCTGAAAAAAACTCTTATTCTAATAAATGTAAGAAAGGAAATTATAAATCAGCTCATATTTGATGCAACTTTCTTACAAAGAACCGATGGCTGAACTTTCCGAATTTAAAAATGATGTGATTTAGTTGATCGTTGATGTGATAGACAAAAATGCCTCGCGTGCATTTCACACAAAAGTACAGTGGTCTTTCTGCACCCCAAGTAGTTTTTATTGCATTTCAATGAATGATGGTAGATTTTCTATGAATTTCGTTGTTTTACTGTCGCTCAAAGATAATTTTAAGAAATAATGACAAGGAAATGGTTTTTTCAGGGACGACAAAATTAGATAATATCTTTCCTGTTTAAGTAATTTCTTCTCAACACTAATTGTAATAAATGTGGAAAGCAAATCTAGGGAGAAATTTTGTCAGACGAAAGAAATATACTGGGGGTAGGTCGCAAAGGATTTCTGACGATCGTTCTCCGTAGGACTGATCAAAGTCATTGATGACAGTGCAAAGCGGGAATTCCTTTTTCTACTCGAATGACGTGATTAAGGACGTTTATGGGGACAATCTTTGTTTGAACTGCCCTTAGATCTCTTGATGGTTGGCATTTTTGGCCTTTACTGTTTCCATTGCACAATCGAGAACGGAAAAGTCCAACGAGACTAATGATTCACGTGAAAGGGAGAATTATGGAGATGCCTATTTAAAAAAATCTATGTAGTATGATTAATCGATAATCTATCAAGTTTCGGACTAAACTATCATGAGCACTTAAAAGTTTCTCTCACATTTTTCAAAATATTTATTATATTACTACTTCTGGGGGAATAGTTGATATCCTATAAATTGTTGTAATTACCTTAACATCGTTTTATATGCATACATCAGAAGCGATGAAGCCAGAACAATAAATCTCGGACCTCTGTAATAGTCGTGAAAAGTGAACACGCAGTATATCAGTATATCTCCATTAGCCACGTTGCCAAAAATTACAGGATAATTACACGGCTTTGATGATTCGACTGTTGCTCTTGAAGTGAAATTGGCTTGGGCCAGTATCGTGTTCCAATGTTAAAAACATGGAAATGCCATTGATTATTTTGCTGGTTAGACAACAATTACTTCAAATTATCTTGAATTCGATGCCATAATTGGATTGTAAAAACATCTAATTTTCTGCAATTTAAAAAAAAGAAAGATACATCGTTTGCGCCAGCCAGTTTTCTGCAGCTATTGCATGAAATTCTAAATTTTCAAAAATGTTATCATTTACTTTGGTTTAGAAAGTTCACTGTTATTAAGGGTAAAAATACTGATGCTAGATTACATAAAATCATGTAAGTGCGCATCTATAGTTATATCATATACATAGAAGACCACGAGTTAAAAATTATTATTCGTTGAACAATGAATGCGCTTTATGGATGTCGGCGGAGATTCTATTTCATTTTATTGACTGCGTAATTATCCTGAAATTTTTGACAATGTGGCTAATGGAGATATACTGATATACTGCGTGCTCACTTTTCACGACTATTACAGAGGTCCGAGATTTATTTTCCTGGCTTCATCGCTTCTGATATGATAGAGAACGATTTTAAGATAATTACAACAATTTATAGGATATCAATTATTCCCCAGAAGTAGTAATAATAAAAAAATCTACCACCTAAAGCGAAGCTTAGCCTATAAAATAATTTGAAAAAAAAAACTGAAAATGAAAAGAAATATTTATTTTAATAAAAAATCGGAAGAAATCGATCGCAAAAATCAATATTTACAAACAAAGTCAAAGATAAATGAATCTTTGATTTTTTTTACATTCTATTTGATACAAATAGAAAATCGTAAAATGGAATAACTTTCTCAATTACTCTGTAAACTTATCTGTAAAATTTTTACGTAAAATTGCAATGTATAAAAATTTGGAACAAAAATCTACTATTGCTTGTTCCAAATATAAAGGCAGTTCGTTCCATCTTTAATCATCAAAGAGCGTATCACTATATAATTGTAATAGCACCTTCTTTGAGGCTGAAAGATGGCGTAAACTGTCCTTTCAAATGGAACAGATTGTCGTGTTCGAGATTATTCACGTTTGCACCGATAAGGTTAAATTATTTATTCTGCACAAGGCAACAAAATAGGATACTGAGAAGAATAGGAAAGAGAGAGAGAGAGAGAGCGATAATAGAAAACCGTTGGCTTTTGTAGTAGGAGGAGACTGCTTGTTACGTTCGTTTACAGAAGATAATTGGATTCATGTCTTGACACCAGAATCATTTCCTTACATCAGTAAAATGGAAATTATGAATTAGGGTAAACCGTCTGGCTTGACTGAAGCGGTTTCTCCCGTAAAGTTAAATATCAAATTTGGTTGCACCATGGTTGCAACACAGACAATAATTACATGTAATTTTGTGATTCTGGTTGTTCTTTAATTGAACTATTAGCCGTTTTGGTAGTTGTTTGTGAGGCGACTGATCTGGGATAGTAAAGATGCAAATTTTTGGAATTGGGTGAATGGTTTGATTCCCAGTTTTCCCTTCCTGTCGAATGCTGCTGCGAATGAATGCGATTGGCGAAAATCCGGTTGGGAGCTGTGAAGATTCGCCGTAACTCTTTGTTGAACAGGACCACGATGATTCCATCGAGCGAATGCGTGCATTCCCAGGCAAATGTAGAGACGAGGAATTGACCGAGCTTGTCATCTTCATCGAAGAATCGATATCCCAGATGAAAGCAGAACGTGACGCCGACAAACACGAATCCAGTAATGCAAGACTGAAATGATATCGTGAAAAAATAGATGAGGCTTTTATCTGGGATATAATTGTTTCAAAAGTTCTAAAACTCGATTCGATGCTACCATTCAAAATTTTCTTTATAAAAATCGTCCCCTTTTCCTGGTTTAATTTTTAGTTATCGTTTTATCCATGAGATGCACGAGCTTCAATTTTAACTTCAAAACTTTTGAAATTGAAACTTCATTATCTATTTCAACTTCGATTTATAGTAAAGATGGATCGAAGTTTGAGTATTTTTCAATTTTGCAGATATATTTAATGTAATTATAGAAGTTACTAATGTTCGACAAAGTTCTCTTATTATATGCTAATATCATTTTTTGTTATTTTGGATTAAAATCAGTCATTTTTGGAGAAACCTCGACTTTGATTTCTCTGGTCAACTTTGACTTAGAAAATTTTGATATTGAAATTTAGACCTTGACTTCGACAATTTTTAAATCGAAATTCCGTGCACCCCTGGTTTATTCTTCTTCTCCTAATTTTACCTGTAAGAAGAATCGAACGTCGTTTTTGGAAAATGGTCGATCTCTGGCGACAACCTAAACAAGTCCGGTATTATTTTAAGATTTTAAATCGATTTTAAACCTTCAAATATAATTTTTATGATGATTTTTGTTCGACACTATTCAAAAAATCGTATTTGGCCAGAACTTTGGGATTTCAAGGTGAAAGTTCGTCTGGGCTAAACATCCGCCTCGGATAATGATATTTTCGTCTTAAATTCAAAATTGTACTCTAGGTCTAGTTCTTTGAAAGTACTAATGTAAGTACGGATGATCAGCTGATGAGGTTATTGAAAAAAAGAACAAGTCTAATATATGATTGTGAATATGGAACATGAATTTTCCAAAAATTTTTGTATAAGCACCCCATAAATTTATCTGTTTACGCTATCGGTATATGTGTGAAGTAAAATTAACGAAAAAGTACGTAATCGGTAAATAATTTCTGAAATTAATTAATACCTTTAAATGACGAATTAGCGATATTAGTGTGCATAAATCAAGGAGACAGGCAAAAGCGAAGAGCACACTGATGTAATAAAGCTCCAAGTATTCGATTATGATGTAGGCGCAAGTTGCATTTTCCGTAAAATACCATTGGTAGATATCAGAATAGAACAGAAGCTCGCAGCCATCTGAAAATTAGACTTGTTTCTGAATATTTTCCACATTTTTCCTTACCAAATTGATTGAATACGAAATGCCATAGACTGAATGTTATAATCGCAGTAGCGATTAATTTCGTGTTCCTAATCGTGAATATCCTATGGTAGAAGGCTGGCGTGTTAATGGCCAAGAATCTATTGACAGCTTAAATTATGATAACTTGAATTTCAACGATTTTAGTAGCCTACCGAGAAATACTTGTGTATAAATCGAGAGAAACCAAAACCACCTAAAATACATTCCTCTTTTCAAATCTCGGAACTCAAACTCGATGAGAAATGCAAAATAAAATGTTCGGTATTTACTCTTACTCGAATATTATAGTCTGCATGCTTTCCTTCTCTTTTCGCTACCGTCCTCTAATCAGAGAAAAATCTCTTCCCTTCTCGCTAGCGTAGGGATCCACTACAGACACCGATATCGCACAAAAAATTGGAGACGAGTAGGCGAGCTAGTCAATTTAAGTCAACCGCGACGCGATACTACGCTACGCATTTCACGAAATTTAGTGTAATTCGAATTTTCCATAGAACGTCTCCTAAGTGCTACCTACTCAGCAGTTTTGTGCTGAGTAGGTCTGTTTGCGATCCCTATGTGCTGTGCAGTTGATCGGTCGCAGAAATAAAGTTCTGTGGCCGATTTTAACGAAATTTTGGAAAGTGGAATGTCTAATGCTCACCATTGCAGGGTTCCAAATGCTCGTCCGACACGATTGACGCCCCAATCAAGATTCCTAAGAGTGATTTATTAGCTTCTAGTATGCTTAGGAAAAAGATACATTCAAAATTCCTTCAAGCTTTGAATTCAAGAAAATTTTATTTACTATGCGAAGAATTAATTTTCTATTTCTGAATTCGATTCCAGAAATTTTTATTGGCCAATTTCAATCTGATTTCGAATTTTCAAAATTGAATCTCAAAATCCCTTATTTAAACAGTGGAGATTACGGTAAATAAGGCTGAACTATCAAATTAATTTTAATTTTATCATTCAATTTACGACTTGTATAAGGCAATTACCATAGGTTTATAGGAACCGTCCATACCACAAATATTAGCATAATCATAAAATTGGAAAATGTATGAGCTGAACAGAGAATTCCGAACGATGAATGGACCTTTGGATACAGGAAATAAACTGTGCAAATGCCGTTGAAGAAGATTCCCGTTAAACCAACCTAAACTCAAAGCTACTTCAAATCATATGTTATAACGAAAAAATACTTACCACAAACATAAGTAAGGTTACAAAATGTCGTTCATCCATGATTTTGCTTGCGGAGATGACTAGTGACAATATCTATTGGAACGATTTCGTACTGAAATTAGCCGAACCGTAAACAGAAATTATCTTGTGCGTAGGAACGATAATTGCGGAGTGACTAATATCAATTATAGGTGTACTCGATTGTAACGATATATAACTAATACTTTGTCATTCACTTTTTCAAGAAAAAATAAGATAAATAATGAGAGAAAATAGTAAAAATTACTAAAATAAAATACGAAATAGATTAGACATCGTTTTGTCTAACTTATTGTAAGGCAATTTATGAATGAAAAGTCTGTTGAATTTCGTGTGAGTAAAGGCCATATTGCTCTATCTTTATATCCTTATAACAATGACTCGCCTACTACAATTCGGATTATTATTCTACAGTGAATGTCGTAAGTTTTACTTGAAGGGTATAAATTCTTACAAATGGCGAATTCGAGGGAATTCATCCTAAAATTAGAATTTGGATTATGCAAAAAACTAGAAACCGAAGACAAATTGATTTTGTAGAATTCCACGCATAAAGTCGAAAATCCATTCGAATACAATAAAAGAAGACTATAGTTTCATTACCTTTGAGTCAGAAGTATAAATTACTTCTCACTATCCTAAATACACTATTCAAAAATTTTACAATTGCAAATGAAGAGATGTTATTTTCGAAGATTAAAATTCTTACTTATCACGAAATCTGCGCATTGATAATGCTCACGATATATGTTAGAAAAAAGCTAATACGCGGGGTTGCAACGTTTTTACACGACACGATTGGGAATCGTGCTATGTCGTGTATCGATTGAATCGTGTCCAAGATTTGCAACCCAGAATATGGAATTACCGTAATTTTTGTTAGTCAATCCCCTAGATCGTGGGCTGGCAGTGGAGCAGTATGAGAATAGATGAAACTTCAGGTTTATTATTTCATGTTATATTTTAATCCATTGGCTCTCTATACCCTGGCTTTATCCGGTCCAATGCCGCTTTATTCGGCTTAATCTCTCTTAATCTGATTTTAATCCCTTCATACCTGGGTTTAATCCCACTTTATCCGGTTTTTATCACGTTTGTCAAGAGTGTCGTGTCGTGTATTGCATCATTTCCAAATTTGTAACCTTGATTACTAATGTCGCGAACTGCGATCTTCGCTTTTTTCATTTCGTAGAAAAATTACATTTTTCTATGTTTTCAGATTGAATCTATCTCCGATGCAATAAATGGTTTTTTTCTCTTTGTCTCAAGATAAAGGCAGGATTGCTTGTTGTTCAAAAGAATTGAACGAATCTGCTTTTATTTATAATTTTCTCATTTTTCATTTTATTGGTTTAATTACCCAAGTTTGAGATAACAAATTGGATCTTCTACGCCAATCTATTTCAACTGTCTGACTTCCGCAACACTTGATTGATCACCTACATAATCTACTTGCCAACCATTTTCATCAATGGAGCCGATTTTGCACAAGCGGCAAATTTACGAGACAGTCGTGATACAACTTTTTGTGCCACTTTATTTACTAAAAGTTATATAATCCTTTATTTAAGCAACAAAAATTATTTCTCATAAAATATCAAAATTGGAGGTAAGAATCATAAAAACCTAATCAGTGATTATTGATTAGACGAGAAAGGATCTGAGAAGTAAAATGAATCGAAAATAATATGAAAGAGTTGAAAGATAAAATTGAGAACCGATGAATTGGTGATAGAGAAAAAGACTACTTAATTTCCAAGTTACCAATAAAATCGACATTTTGAAAGTGAAATCAATCGAGGGCGAATTTGACATTTTAATTAACTTATCAAGGATATGATGTGGAGAATCAGCCAAACAGTGAAGCTTTAGGTTATTCTTGAATATTATGGTAACATTCAGGAACAATATAACAAACTTCTTATCTCAGATATGGATAAATCAAACGATCAAGTCTAAGAAGAGTCAGGAGCTTTGAATAAAAGAATCCAATTGTCCCCCCATTTAAATCGAATATAATAAGTAGAAGTTTTCCATATCCGTTGTCCAAAATTTCCGACAATGCACTGCCAATATTTTCCATGCATATCATCGAATGTATCTCTTATGTATGTTGCAATCTCAGTATAATCACTATATCTGAAATAAATAGCTTATAAAAAGGGTAGACATTAAAATGTTGATTAATTGCATTATATTAGAACTAGATAGAAAGTACTTACAATCCTATGGCAGTTGTTACACATAGAACTGCGTCCTGTCGCATCTTCGGGGACATTTCACTATCATCTATCGTAATTTTGCTATCTCCCATTATCACGTTTTTATACCTCACACAGTAAGTCTGAAAACACAAATTAAAAGAGTAAAAATAATTCAGAATCACGGAAATTGAACAATGACTTAATATTGGAAAGTTATGATACGATTCTAGGAACCAGAGAAGATAAAGAGTATTTACAAGTTGATCAGAATACAGTATGCCCCGAAATGTTATACCATTCAGGAATAGCTTTCTTTAGAGTTATTGTAAAATAAGAAATTTTGTAGTGAGTTTGATTTCATAAAGCTAGGAGCCTATTTTTTTATGCTGTCGAGAAATTCAATTTTCATATGTATTGGATAAAACGAATAACGTAAAAGTGGAATAAAGCAAAAATGCAATAGAAAAACAACCAAATATTCAAGTTGATAATTATCCAGCGCTTTGACATTTGCAGAATCATCTATATAAAGAGAATACTAACATTCTGAAGAGAAGGCAATCGATTGCGTTTTTAGTGATATGCCTTCTCCCAACGTTTTCCGATAATATTTTGTAATATTAGCAAGCCTGAACAAGACTATGTGCCAAAAGGCACACACATTTCTTTCTCTTTTCTTCACTATTTCCCTGGTTTTCTCTATCGTACCCGTCTTTCTCCACCCTTTTCTTGTGTTAAAGCTGTGACTGCGATCGAGCGGTCTTTTGACAGTGTTGTAATAAATTGTGGTCAGTAACTGTTGTTCTTGTTAACTCAGCTTATATAACCAACCAACAATTAATCCTAGAAAGGCTATTCTCTCTCGGAGAGCTTTTTCTGCTCAAAAAGCAATAACAAAGTTGAACATAACGGAATGCTTTAATTCGAATCACTTTCTAGTTATGTTCTTCGTTCAAATAGTTCAGATAGGAACTGATGACAACTTTCGTAAGCTATTTTACGAAACGACTTTATAAAGGTAGAATTTTAGTTGAATGTCCGCTAGAAACAGCAATTAATAGCTTATAATAATAAAAATGCAAGCCAAAATAAAAACAATAAAAACTCAAAAGCAATGCAAAATATCTCCTAACAATCAATGAAATCTATCTTACCAATCAATACAAATCTCATTCATCCTATCTCGCATCAATCAATACTGTATCTTCATATTCATATTTTCTATCCAATTAAAAAATGCAATCATTTGAAACATTTCTTTGTCATCATTCAATTCTCCCATTGATGTCATTTTCTAAAATTCTTCAAAGATTTTGCACAAAATTTCAATCACTTGAAAAGTGAACCCTATTTTTTAGAAGAAAAAATTTGCTTAACTTTCTAAAACTCGAGTGTAGCCAGGAAGCCCAAATAAAATAGGTTCTTTTACATAATTTTTTTTATAAACATTTAATCGATTAGCCTTTCTTTTCCGATTCTTTGTCTATATGTATTTTCCTCTTTCTATCGTTAAACGTCGTTCATTTGGTATGTTCTTTAATAGATATTTTTTAAAAATATTTATTTAAAAATTAAAACGCACAGCAAACATATTGAATACTGATTTTTAAAAATACATCAAACATTTTTTAATAGTCGAATGGTTTATCGCCGAAGCCTTTAAACCCAGTGGTAGACATCACTAAAAATAGACCCAAAAGTAATGCCGAGCCAAATAGATCGCCCAAAGCCGTCATTATTGGAATAGTGTTGTTGTCCGGGTTCACTCGAATGAGCCATAGAATTCGGGCAAAAAATTGGCAAATGTACAGGAGGAGAGAGACCTAAAATTTAAGGAGCAAAATGGGGTTTTTCAAGAAGAAAATCAGGAAGAGTCCAAGAAATCCTAACTGAAAAATTTGATTTCCTAATTGAGTCGATTTTCTTAAGAATTTAATTTTTAAAGACTACTCATAACCACAAAGTCGATTTTACTCGAAAAATTAAGTTTTTTTTAGGATTTTCCGTCTTTTCCTCTTTTCGAATCTAAAAAAATTACTTGTACAACTCCGATCACCAAATACAGCCCGAAAAACATCCAGTTCCAAGTCGAAAACCCAATATGGATCGCGAAAATCAGAACCAAAAAAATCATGTGGCCAGGAATGCACATCAAAAGCAAAATTAAGGCAATGATTGATTCACTCTCTAAAATTTCACAAAATTTTTTTTTCTAAACTTTAAGCCACACCTTGACATGAAAAGGTCCTAATAGGGTTCAAGTAAGTCAGCAGGCGATTTGCCGGCAACTGCCCATAAATTCCAAATTGGTGAAGATATGTACTAATCCTACTGGATTGTACAGCTACAAGGTTACCTCCGACGCCTAAAAATTTAAAAATGTTCAAGAATTGAAGAAATTAAAAATCTATTTGAATGCTAAAAATACCGTTGATTACTGGTTGAAAAGTGCCCACATCTGGGTATTTTTTGATCGCATTTTGCATGATTACGCCACCACCACTAAAATTATTTTTAATCGAGAGATTTTTGGGAAATTTTTGAACTCTTACGTGCTAATAACCATCGCTGTTAGAATAGAAACCCATCCGGACTTTAAAACTTGTCTAGTTAGCGGATTTTTGGACGTAACAAACATCCAAAAGAGTGAAGAAAGCAGGAACACGCCCAAAAGGATGCAATATAAGACCAAATTGTGTTCCTTTCCATTGTTGATTAGAGTCCCGAAGAAAATCTAAAGTTTCAAAAGAAAAACAAATTTTAATGGGTATTTTATCAATAAGATTTTTGAAATTAAAAAAATACTTCAAAAAATCTTCAAAAGCTTATCAAATCTCAAAAAAGCGCTTTTAAAACCTACGAAGAACCCCAACGTTATAGTATCTCCTGTAGTTCCAGCTAATGGGGTCGTGATATTATCCGGATTAACGCCACATCTGTTAGCGAGCAGAGTAATTGCGACCATCAAAGTGGATAGCATGAAAGAAGTCGCCGAGCCGGTTACGACAGAAGCCAAGTGAAGGGCCACGACGCGATGCCAAGTGAACTAAAATAGAGGTTTAGGCTAGACTTCAGTTCAAACCCCTTACATCGCCTCCATTCGCTCCCAATTTATAAAGCCCCGATGCAATAATAGCCGCTAGAAACGCGACAATTATCGCTTGAGCTTGATCCAAGGCGACACTCGAAATGAAGATCTTGAGTTGCTGCTTCTTCGTCTTCAACAGACCCAAATTGGTCCAAGTGCCCAATCGCGAAGCCAAAGTCATTTCCAAGTTCCCTTTAAGACCCAACAGTGGTGGAATCAGGACAAAGGCTTCCTCCATCTGCGTCAAAAACGACCAGTTCTGAGCGTGAGATAGCAAAAGACCGGCACATGCCATTCCAAGACCTGCGAAGAAGAAGGCGATACCGGTCTAAAAAGAGGGTTAAACAGGTCAAGATCGAAAAGGTACCTCGATTGTGAACGATTTCTTGGTCTCCGGCTTGGTCGGGTCTGGTTTCGACCTCCAAAATGGGTTCTGTTGAACGATTTTTAAGAGGTAATCCGAGTCGGGGAACCATCCGATTGGGACAGTGTTTGAGACGATGGACATGGAGGTATCCGAGTGTTTGAGTCCATCGTTTTTTTGGCCATTTGGAATTTGCAAGAATTCCATGTTAGGTGAACCTGGAATTGGAGTAGAGTCTGCGCTAGAGCTGCCCATGCTTCCAGGACCAGCTGTGGTTGGCGTTTCTGAAATCGAGATTTCACCGCCTAAACGAAGAGATATATTCAAAAGTTTGTGATTATCATATCGTTGAGCTTAGGCTAAGACTAGCCTAGTTCTAAAGCTTGGGCTTTTAGGTTTAGCTTACGTTCCACATCCACTTCCGTCGCTAGAGTCGAGTTGCTCATCTTGGATCCAGTCGATCCTCGCGGCCGCCTTGAATCAAAATTGAGAAAATGAAGAAGATAAAGGAGCTCTTTGCGGGAGTCCGAATTGCCGACGCAAAGTTTATCATCCAAAGAAGAATTAGGAATACGTGAAAGTTTTAGGAAACTTAATGAATAAGCCTAAAAATTAAAATTAAACGGGAAAAAATTTCATTTCAATGAAGCTCTTTCGGAAAATAAATTGTTCTATTCTAAACTAAGTTGACCCAAACAGTCGAGAAATTCACGAAAAATTATGCAAGGTACTTAGGACGTGTTAATTTAAGTTGTACTTAGGTTATGGTAAGTAGAACTGCACGAAATAGGTAAGATTTATTTCCTGGATAGAATACAATAAAAGGTAAACACGAAGTAGGTAAGGTGAACAAGTAAAACGTGAAATGATGTAACAAGCAAGGGCGCCGCTTTATATATGGCTCCGCCCTCTAAAAATTCCATTCTGGCGTCAGTATCTCTGGAAGAACTCTTCACCTTTCCAGAATAGGTTTGAGTTGTCTGATACTCCTCTCTCCAAAGCGCTATGAAATATTGCAAGGACTAACGTTGCAATAAGAGCATTGTCAAAGTCATTGGTGACAAAAATTGAAATATTTTGAGGCAAGGTTAAACCCGAACAGTCTAGAATCACAAATTCCCCGTACCGCTTATAAATAAACATATCGAAAATGCCTGGTTTCTTGTCTAAATTCTAAACGAAATGGGCTTTCGCACATGTAGCATTCCGGATACTGACGACTTCGCCGTCACCGTAGCTACTCAAATAGAGGAAGAGATACAGATAAATCCAATATCAATATCGATTACATATCACTAGGTTTATTCAGCGATTCGTATAAAGACAAAAGTACAGGACTGACTCTTATCAAAAAAACTACCTTTATATCTAAACAGAGAGGGAGAGAGAGAATGACTATAGGGCTGATATCAAAGTTTCTGTCTCGAACTATGAAAGTTGGTGAGGTCGGGACAGGGACTTTGGTACCAGTCCAGGCTACATCTATGATTGTCTAATAAAGATGCGCCTTACATTCCCGGAGCACACAAGCGAGTGTCCTTGCGAGCGTTTCCCAGAGATGGAAGAGAAAATTGACTAACGATACAAAAAATCAGCATATTCTTGTGAAAAAGGAGATTTGAAGAAAAGGACAAAAATCTACTTAGCTAAGTTTACAAGATTCGTGCAGCTTTTTGATCTTCCCATCTTTTCAGATTTGTAAATTCGGTGCCCGATTTTCAATACCGAAAATGGTCCCTTCCAACGTTGCACTAGTTTGGTATTCGGGACAGAGTCTTTCTCGAATATTGGATCGCCTGATCTAATCTCCCGATCTATTTGCTATGGCTCCTTTTCATTTAGGGCGTCTGCCGTTGTTTTAGCTGCTCTATCAATGCGGAACGCTGATTTGTCAGAATTTTTTTTATGGAATTCCAATCGAAACGTTTGAATTGTCAATCATGATGTTCGGAAACTGGATTTGAGATGGAATTTCGAATACGGAAGGCGATCTTTGTCCACCAAACTACGTCGTTATCCACCGAAGTTTTTGATGGATAACGGCCTACATTCTCGAATACTGTATTGTTGGTCAAATGTGGGCTTTGCTGCGTGTAATATAGAATTTATAATAGGAAAAAATGCCCACTCGATTCCCTCGACTAACGAGCGTCCCCTTTGCGCGGGCAAATTGCAAAAATCAGCGGGCGGGAGACAACGTCCATATCGTAGGCGTTTTTAGGCCAGTCCCCTTTTCTTTTCCTCTGACCTCACTTTTCCGGCTAGATATGCGCGATGGACTAAGTACGCCTGTGTTAGAGCGAGAGGGGGATAAAAAGTGGCTGTAGATACTTTGCTACCACGAGTGAGTACATTGTTACCAAAGCAGAAATAGTGTTGGATAAGAAGAAAAAAGGGGAGAAATAGCGTTTGGTAACAAAGTACCTACAGCCATAAAAAGTAGCTGCAGAGAAATAAAAACATCATATACTATTTCGCTTTCTCTAGAGCAAACCCGCGCACGGATAACTTTTGATTTTTGAACAATTATGACGATAAAAGGGACGCGTATTTTATTCGTTAAAGGAGGTAATCGTGTGATCCTGATAACGTCCTAAACAGGATCATTCGGTGGCCATAAATTCGCACAAAGGGCAATAAATCTAAAAAGTTTAGATTTATTGCCCTGGCTTCCTTTTCACAGCCGTAAATATTGCTTGAGGCGGGAGCAGTCTACCTGATAAGTTATAATATTGTGTTCTGTAGCTAATAGAGTGCTGATTAATAGAGTGTCAAGCTCTTGACACTGGCACGTTAAACATGACAGCAAGAAAAAAGGAAAAAAGTAGCATAAAAAGCGCGGTGGCAAACGACGAAAAGAAAAGCGAGTGTTTTTCTCACCCCTCTTCTCGTCGTTTGTCGCCACATCTGCTCATACTATTTCTTCTCCTTTTTCTTGCTGTCATGTTTAACGTGTCAGTGTCAGGAACTTTAAACTCTGATGATTAGACTGCTTCGCGTTGAACTTCTGTCTATGACACGATTTTTGCAGCTCGGCAGAATTTCTCTGCTGCATCAAAGTTTTCGAGTCCGGCATAGTCATTGCTCCACGTCGTTGGCGCCATAATAGGCTCATAGAAAAAGACACCAGGACATCGGGACACCAGTTAGAAAAAAACACCACCCTTTCTAAGAAATAGTATGAGAAAGCAAGAGACGAAAAGAAAAAAAGTGGTGTCTTTTTCTAGGAGCTCCATAATATCATAAATATTCAAATGCATCTCGTCAGAAGTCCTTTTTGGAAAGTAACAAGAGGAAGCCCAATAAACTGCTAGCTTACAATAGTAATTTTGATTAAAAAAATGACGGACAGTTCATAATTCCACCGTGCACACAGCAGGGCTGTCCAGAAATTGTTTTTTGTGGCTCACAGAAAAAGATCGTTTTTTTTCTCTTCTTCACTTGCTTCCCCATTGTTATTTCCTCGAGAAACCGGTGTCTTTTTCTAGGAGCCATCAGCCGGCCGCTTTCGGTGGCCGGCTGATAAGGATAATTACCTAATTATCTCGCCAAACCCAAAAAAAAAACCTATACGTTGCACACCGCCGGAAAATTCTGCATCCAACTATGTATAACACTTGGGTCTACCATGCTTAGTATTCGAGAACTAAGCTTGGACAGACAAACAAACACACATAACAAAAATACTAAACAAGGAGATAATAACTAGCCAAATGTGATATTTTTGAAATCCCCATATCAACATTAGTTTCCATGTTGAATTCGTGAAATTCGGATATTATGCTGAGATTACGGTATCACTCTTGGAAAGTATACAGTTGCAGGCCTTGCATTTAGGAAAGTCCAATATTTGAAATGTTGTTGGTGGTTGGAAATTAGTGAGAAATAAAATCAGAAAACCACATGGCATCCTTCTTTTGGACACAGTTTTTAGCATACAAACTTTGTTTAATTTGATTCATGAAAACACGCCATCAGAACTCATAATCACCACTATAGTCTGTTTTTGACCTTAGGTGAGACGCAATGAAAAATCAGTGATAAGGTAATCGAGCTGATAAAATTAGACTCTATTAACAATCTACTTACATAGGGTTTCAAAATGACACCCCATTTATGACATTCAAGATGGTTTAAATGGCGTCATAGATAATCAAGAATACACTGTATTTAAATTTGAATAAACTATGTGTCTATAGTAGATTTGGTTCAAGGACAATTTTTGAGACCAAGAGCATAAAAATGAAAGCCCTCGATATATGTTCAAATCTTTTAATTTGTTTAAAAACTAATATTTATATAGAAATCATTTATATACTAATTTGAATTTATTTCAACAATATCAATATAAGAAAGTATCGATGTGCTTATTCGAAAGACTAGGATGCGTTCAGACTCGGCTTTGTGTTCGTGTGAGTCAAGCACAAAGCCGAGTACAAAACCGAGTCTGAAAGTACCCTTATGAAATGGAATAATGCGAGGAGGTTTGAATTAAGAGTATTAACATTTCTTATCTAGTGGAATAATAAATTAAGCCAGTGATTTGTACTGATAATTGTTCTCCTATTATATAAATGCTCGATCGCTGTGGCATTGGTTAGCGAATTTACTTCGAAGCAACAAATTGATGTCCCGGTTCAAACTTATCTTTGCCATTCTTTTAATATGCATTTCTTCAACATCTTGTGCTATATTTGAAGGACATAAGAAAGGTAATTCGTTTTAGTTCTTCAGATATTTTTATACAAATTGTTCAGTTTTTAACTAGAACCTGATTCCAGAAATATACAATTTTCTACAAATATATATATATAAGATATTTAGATGGTGGTCCAAGATCACGATATGATTGTGTTCCCGGTAATATGATGGTCGCTCATTTCATTGATGGATCAGGAACATATCAAAACGCAATTGATGATGTATTGTGAAATGTTATGCACATATATTAGATAGGCTTTTTTTTTTATTTTTAGGCAACAGAGATTCTGAATAGCTATCTCACCTTCTGCAATGGTTATCGCTTTGTTATCGCAGGTATTTATCGGAATTGAGCATACATTTTAAGTTACTTATAGTTATTCAAATGATTGTTTATCATCTTTGCAATCTTAAAATTTCTAATATAATATTCTTTACAAACTTTACATGTGGATTCACACAGGTATATTATCATAGTGTGTTAATGTCAAAAACAATAACTAAAATAGTTTATATTTCACTTTTTATTTAGAGTAAAATGCTCGTATAATTTAACCATCCTTAAGATAACTTAAAATGAATTATTATTTAGATTTTATGTTAATTTATAGGAGCTTCTTATGATTATTTCGCTTGGCCGAAGAATGCTACAACAGAGGGTGACACATTAGCTGCACAAGATTGGCTAGAATCTACACTACAGCCGTACCGTGGAATATTCGATTTGCAAACGTGATAAATAACTTGTTGCTATATAAATCAATATTATTTCAGTTCTGTTAACACATTCTTTACCCTTCCTCAATTCTCATCATACGATCCACAAAGCAATCGTCCACCGTGGGCAGTTATTTATGCTTTTAGCGAGTATTTTGTGCAAGATTATAAATTAATCAATGTTCATTATTCAGCACTGTGAATGGAATGAACAATCTTCTAAATGGTATATCACAGTTACAGAGCAAAGTAATCATTATTGTATCCTTTAATTTAACGATTAATTTGATATATAAAATATTAATTTCGAAGAAAAATATAATAACTCATTATTTTATTAGGGCTATATGGTTTTACTCCTTTCAAATCAATTAACTCGATATAAGATGCCGCAGTTATTGCAAGTATTGCCACAATCAAATATGATGTCCACACGTAATGTACTATTACTTGACAACTTATCAATATGGCTAATGTGCCGTTATAATGCATCGTAAATTTTATATAACCTAACTAAAATATAACTGATGATAAAATCACTACTTTCACAGATACACAGTACCGATAACTAATCAAACAGGAACTTCGGGATATATTACATCACCAAATTATCCTAATAGTTATGGAAAATGGGATCTACGTGAATATTATATCACAGCTCCATCTACATATAATACGGTGAGCAAAAGCGAAATTTATTAATATTGGTGCAACACAATTTTAGATTGTTCTCACTATCAACTTCTTTTTGACAGAACTATTTTCCGATACTTTATATGTCTTTCAAGGGTCAACTATGACTGATGATGACTATCTATATGGGCAAGATTAATTTGTTAGACATTTTAAAATTGTTCCTTTCCAGTTGGACTGGAAATATGACAGGGCAAAGCTTTACAATTCAATCTAATGCAGCGACTCTACGATTTGTTAGTAATGGTTGGTCTACTCATCAAGGATTTAATATTTCCTGGACAGCAATCCCCAATCCCCCTGAGAAGAAATCAGACAATTCCATCGGATAATGTTGTCCATTTGAAAGTCCCACTGATATTTTATGCAAAAGTTGTTTGAACAGTCAAATAAATCTTCGATCATGAAAAATGTTCCTTCTAAATTTTATAAAATGAACCCTTCATTTCTAGCATGTTAGCTATTTCATTTTCTGTAATTGGTAGAAAAGTATATAAAGTGTTCCATAATTATCTATGACGCATTTCAAACTACCGTATTTCATCACCCTAAAATAATAACTAGCCAAATGTGATACCCATTCAAAAGGGTTTTATATTAAAAAAAATAAAAGCGGAGGTTGTTTTATTCGTGAAAAGCGCTCGATTTGTACCCAAGTGATTCCCACGAAAGGAGATCAACCAATATTTTTAAAATCTTGACGTCTGTTGCTCGTACATCACCCAGATAAAAATATTTTGATGACTGATTCCATGTTTGAGAGACTTTCACCTGCGAATACAACCGACGCGCCTCCTTCGAACTTTCTTAATAAAAATATTTCTGTGTTAACGCACAAGTAATGTTTTGTCGCATGATATGACTCTTGCTGAGAAGATATTTATTCTTGTTCTTTTCGCTCGTTCTGATATAAACTTTATTAATTCACTGCTACCAAATAGACAGATTATTCTAATCACCGGCGCTCGCAAGGCACTTGTCTGGGAAAAGGTACTGTCCTCTTGCCACTACCTTACAGAACCCAGCAGAGCATTACAATTTCTCTAATGGATATCTATATCACCACTTATGAGTTATTATCTTTGTGAGATCCCTTTAGTAGATAACTGACTAGTCACTGAAAGAATATTCTCCGATTGTTAAACGTGCATTCTACAAGAAAATATTAATTAATCAAACTATCTAGGAGGCGCGTCGGTTTTATTCGCAGGTGAAAGTCCCTCAAATATGGAATCAGTCATCAAAATATTTTTATCTGGGTGATGTACGAGCAACAGACGTCAAGATTTTAAAAATATTTATTGATCTCCTTTCGTGGGAATCACTTGGATACAAATCGAGCGCTTTTCACGAATAAAACAACCTCCGCTTTTATTTTTTTAATATAAAACCCTTTTGAATGGTTTTTCGAGCTTTTTTCTTAATTTTCTCTGGGCGGCCTTTATTTTTCTGATTTTCTCTAACGTGCTAGCCCTTTCTCCGCCCTTTTCTTTGTGTAAAACATCACTGCAAGTTCGCGGTGGTCTGTAAAATTATCTTGAATAAATCGTGTCAATATCAGCTTCTGTTCATTGTCAACCAACTTTACTAACCAACAGCCACTAGCCCGCAATAAGGAATCTCTGCAGAAGCTCCTTTTTGTTCATTTGTTCTGGTTCTATTTTTCGAAATCTTTAAAATTGATTCGTTTCTGCTACTGCTTTCCAAAATTCGAAAACTCATTTCTAAACGGCACTGAT
The DNA here is from genome assembly GCA_964036155.1 of Diploscapter coronatus. Classification (NCBI taxonomy): domain Eukaryota; kingdom Metazoa; phylum Nematoda; class Chromadorea; order Rhabditida; family Rhabditidae; genus Diploscapter; species Diploscapter coronatus. Next base: position 14,576 of record OZ038422.1, on the reverse strand, counting down.
AACAATGTATTGCTAGCGAAAACAATTCTCCATAGTCAATAGCTAGGTTAAGTCGAGAGTAGAATAAGGGTTAGGGCTAGGGTTAGGGATAGGGTAAGGAATAGGTTAGGGATAGGGTTAGGAATAGGATAAGACAAGGAATAGGTTAGTAAGCATCACTAACATCGAATTAAACAGACCTCCCTCATCTCACTATCACTACCCTCTACTTCATATCATCATTCACCATCGAACCTCCGAAAACCATCAAAATCAGAACAAATTCATCATCAAATCTCTAGTCTCATCTACATCCAACCTCCAAATCTTCAATCCCAACTATCTCCGCCCCTGTGCTAGATATTTCACTACAGTACAAGTCCGAATCCGGGCCATAAGTCAGAATTCAGTCAACTAAGAATTCGCACTCATACCACCAATCAAAATTCACATTTTCAGCATTTATTCAGAAATTTTATTAACAATTATCCCCCGATGCATTCGCAAGAGGCGAGGATAGGCAGAGGGAGAGGGGTGAGGCAGGTAAGGCCAAAAATTGATTCACTTCAGATTCAGAAACCTCAGAATTTGCATCAACAATACTACTTCCATATACAAGATACAATATAGTCAATATAGTCAGATTCTGCATCAACAACACTTCCTTGACTTCCCAAAACAATTCTCATCATAAGAAATTAGAAAATGCTCAAATACTCTCAAAATACACATTTACTCAGAAATTTTATCAACAACAATCCCCCGACATCTTCGAAAGAGTCAAGAGTAGGGATAATGCTGTGTAAGGCCTGAAATCATTCATCAACTCCCAAATAACTGTCGTCTTCTTCTCTTCTGACTCCGATTCCTTCCAAACTTTCACAAGAATCCACAATAAGCGATACAGAACGTTATCCAATTTTCACTATTCCAACTCAACTCTCGTTAACTCTTTCTCCATTCACTTCCAACTCTAGCACTTTCTTACTTCTTACTTCTTTCAAACTGATCAATTCATTCAAAACTGTAGTCATTGCAATATAGCCTTTAATTGACGGAAGTAGACGAAGTAATAATGACACGAATAAGATCAGAAGGGAAAACCATTCAACATTCAAATATCTGCAGAAGGGGAATTAGTCAACTAACAAAATATAGAAACGCCAAAAATTCCATCAACAGCAGTTCTCCGAAATCTTCGAAAGAGGCGAGGCGAGGGACATATTTGGTAAGGCCTGAATATCCTTTATTATCATCAGAAATATCCAAAATATCAATATCATCTACAGAATATCATTCAGCATCTGTACAACTTCAATCAATAACAACTCAATAACAACTCAATAACAACTCAATAACAACTCAATAACAAATTAATAACAGATCGACATTCATCATTAATTCATTTTAGAAACGAAAACCTCACATTTTTCATCAACAACGCCCGACACCCGTCATCTATTCCACTTCCATCAACTAATCAGCCAATGCAGACTATTTCACCGGAAAAACCTCATCTGCATCATATAGCACTTATAAATCACTTATAAATTCATTTTATAACACTCCTTCCATCGAGAAACTTCATCTTTACCAAAAAAGCACCATCTTAATCACCACGCATCAATACTAATTCTAAATTTCATCCCTGATTGCATCAACGTCTCCATTCTCCCGCTATCTTTCGGGAGGTGGATTATGCTTCATATATTCAGCTAAAATCAAAACATAATTCCAATATCTTCCGAACAGAGTTCAATTCGTCTCAAATCGACTCAATTCGACTCAGTTCATCTTGTAATCTCTAAACGAAATTACAAAATCTCACAAATTCCATCAACAATACCTACTCTATCTTCACTAAATTAGCACACATGTCATTCGAACAACTGAGGATCCAGATTTCCTACTACATCTACCCCGAATTTCATACATTTCACTCAGATTTCATTCAAATACATTAAATAAACTCCATAAAACATCAGTTAAATACACGGTATTTCTAATTTCTAACTTTCATCGCTTAAAATAACTTTCTTAAAACCCCATTTACTCCACTTCCCAACCTTGGAACAAGTGCTGCCCTACTGTATTTACTGATTAGACAGTAAAACCGAACTATACTCAGGGAGAACTTCAAATACTTTATTCCATATTCTTCAATATCACAATACGAAATCAACAGGGAGAAGAGGGCAACTGAGCGGGTAAGGGAACTGCCATCTTAAATACCAGATGGAAACACAAATGCTCAGATTTTTCGTCAACAATACTCACTTTTTGAGAACAAATATTCACATTTTGTCACATTTTCCATCAACACCATTTTTACTCATCTTTGAAAACTTTCAAAAACACAAATGCTTAGATTTTCCATCAGCATCATTCCACCCACCTCGGAAAGCAAATTCTCACAATTTTCTCATCAAATACTCGCTATTTTGAAAGCAAATTCTCAGATTTGTCACATTTTTTATCAGCAATACTTGCTTTTTAAAACAAACGCATACTTTTTGTATTTCCACCATCTATCTAATATAATCTAATATAATAAATACCCAGATTTTGCATCAGCACTACTTACCTCAGAGGCAAAAGCTCACATTTTCCATCAACAATATGCATCTTGAAAGAGCCAATTCTTAGATTTTGTCACATTTTTCAGCAATAATACTTACTTTTTGACACAAACGCCTAATATTTCCATCTTATCGCCCGTTTCATACGACAAATCCTCACATTTTGCATCAGCACTACTTACCCCAGAGGCAAAAGCTCACATTTTCCATCAGCACCATTCCCACTCATCTCGAACAACAAATTCTCACATTTTTCATCAGCAATATCAGCAATATACTCATTTTTGAAGACAAACGTTTACTTTTTGTATTTTATAACGCCCGTTTCATATCACAAATTCATATAATAAACGCTCAGATTTTGCATCAGCACTGCACATCTTAGAAGCAAAAGCTCACATTTTCCATCAGCACCGCCCATCTCAAAAATATACACACATTTTGTCCATTTTAACCACTAAAAACTACTAAAAATTTACTAAAAAACTACTCAAAATTTACATATTACAATTCAAATATCGCCCTTCTTTCAACCCCCAACTACTATCATGTAATTCCAGTCATCAAATATCTTCACCTATCCGGTAGGGACGGAAATGGTTAGGGTTTTTACAGGGCTAGACAACTTTCCGGATAATTGGAATACTGTACAGTCAACATGGGGGTATGGGACAAGCACACAAGTTCGGGTTAAGTCGAGAGTAGAATAAGGGTTAGGGCTAGGGTTAGGGATAGGGTAAGGAATAGGTTAGGGATAGGGTTAGGAATAGGATAAGACAAGGAATAGGTTAGTAAGCATCACTAACATCGAATTAAACAGACCTCCCTCATCTCACTATCACTACCCTCTACTTCATATCATCATTCACCATCGAACCTCCGAAAACCATCAAAATCAGAACAAATTCATCATCAAATCTCTAGTCTCATCTACATCCAACCTCCAAATCTTCAATCCCAACTATCTCCGCCCCTGTGCTAGATATTTCACTACAGTACAAGTCCGAATCCGGGCCATAAGTCAGAATTCAGTCAACTAAGAATTCGCACTCATACCACCAATCAAAATTCACATTTTCAGCATTTATTCAGAAATTTTATTAACAATTATCCCCCGATGCATTCGCAAGAGGCGAGGATAGGCAGAGGGAGAGGGGTGAGGCAGGTAAGGCCAAAAATTGATTCACTTCAGATTCAGAAACCTCAGAATTTGCATCAACAATACTACTTCCATATACAAGATACAATATAGTCAATATAGTCAGATTCTGCATCAACAACACTTCCTTGACTTCCCAAAACAATTCTCATCATAAGAAATTAGAAAATGCTCAAATACTCTCAAAATACACATTTACTCAGAAATTTTATCAACAACAATCCCCCGACATCTTCGAAAGAGTCAAGAGTAGGGATAATGCTGTGTAAGGCCTGAAATCATTCATCAACTCCCAAATAACTGTCGTCTTCTTCTCTTCTGACTCCGATTCCTTCCAAACTTTCACAAGAATCCACAATAAGCGATACAGAACGTTATCCAATTTTCACTATTCCAACTCAACTCTCGTTAACTCTTTCTCCATTCACTTCCAACTCTAGCACTTTCTTACTTCTTACTTCTTTCAAACTGATCAATTCATTCAAAACTGTAGTCATTGCAATATAGCCTTTAATTGACGGAAGTAGACGAAGTAATAATGACACGAATAAGATCAGAAGGGAAAACCATTCAACATTCAAATATCTGCAGAAGGGGAATTAGTCAACTAACAAAATATAGAAACGCCAAAAATTCCATCAACAGCAGTTCTCCGAAATCTTCGAAAGAGGCGAGGCGAGGGACATATTTGGTAAGGCCTGAATATCCTTTATTATCATCAGAAATATCCAAAATATCAATATCATCTACAGAATATCATTCAGCATCTGTACAACTTCAATCAATAACAACTCAATAACAACTCAATAACAACTCAATAACAACTCAATAACAAATTAATAACAGATCGACATTCATCATTAATTCATTTTAGAAACGAAAACCTCACATTTTTCATCAACAACGCCCGACACCCGTCATCTATTCCACTTCCATCAACTAATCAGCCAATGCAGACTATTTCACCGGAAAAACCTCATCTGCATCATATAGCACTTATAAATCACTTATAAATTCATTTTATAACACTCCTTCCATCGAGAAACTTCATCTTTACCAAAAAAGCACCATCTTAATCACCACGCATCAATACTAATTCTAAATTTCATCCCTGATTGCATCAACGTCTCCATTCTCCCGCTATCTTTCGGGAGGTGGATTATGCTTCATATATTCAGCTAAAATCAAAACATAATTCCAATATCTTCCGAACAGAGTTCAATTCGTCTCAAATCGACTCAATTCGACTCAGTTCATCTTGTAATCTCTAAACGAAATTACAAAATCTCACAAATTCCATCAACAATACCTACTCTATCTTCACTAAATTAGCACACATGTCATTCGAACAACTGAGGATCCAGATTTCCTACTACATCTACCCCGAATTTCATACATTTCACTCAGATTTCATTCAAATACATTAAATAAACTCCATAAAACATCAGTTAAATACACGGTATTTCTAATTTCTAACTTTCATCGCTTAAAATAACTTTCTTAAAACCCCATTTACTCCACTTCCCAACCTTGGAACAAGTGCTGCCCTACTGTATTTACTGATTAGACAGTAAAACCGAACTATACTCAGGGAGAACTTCAAATACTTTATTCCATATTCTTCAATATCACAATACGAAATCAACAGGGAGAAGAGGGCAACTGAGCGGGTAAGGGAACTGCCATCTTAAATACCAGATGGAAACACAAATGCTCAGATTTTTCGTCAACAATACTCACTTTTTGAGAACAAATATTCACATTTTGTCACATTTTCCATCAACACCATTTTTACTCATCTTTGAAAACTTTCAAAAACACAAATGCTTAGATTTTCCATCAGCATCATTCCACCCACCTCGGAAAGCAAATTCTCACAATTTTCTCATCAAATACTCGCTATTTTGAAAGCAAATTCTCAGATTTGTCACATTTTTTATCAGCAATACTTGCTTTTTAAAACAAACGCATACTTTTTGTATTTCCACCATCTATCTAATATAATCTAATATAATAAATACCCAGATTTTGCATCAGCACTACTTACCTCAGAGGCAAAAGCTCACATTTTCCATCAACAATATGCATCTTGAAAGAGCCAATTCTTAGATTTTGTCACATTTTTCAGCAATAATACTTACTTTTTGACACAAACGCCTAATATTTCCATCTTATCGCCCGTTTCATACGACAAATCCTCACATTTTGCATCAGCACTACTTACCCCAGAGGCAAAAGCTCACATTTTCCATCAGCACCATTCCCACTCATCTCGAACAACAAATTCTCACATTTTTCATCAGCAATATCAGCAATATACTCATTTTTGAAGACAAACGTTTACTTTTTGTATTTTATAACGCCCGTTTCATATCACAAATTCATATAATAAACGCTCAGATTTTGCATCAGCACTGCACATCTTAGAAGCAAAAGCTCACATTTTCCATCAGCACCGCCCATCTCAAAAATATACACACATTTTGTCCATTTTAACCACTAAAAACTACTAAAAATTTACTAAAAAACTACTCAAAATTTACATATTACAATTCAAATATCGCCCTTCTTTCAACCCCCAACTACTATCATGTAATTCCAGTCATCAAATATCTTCACCTATCCGGTAGGGACGGAAATGGTTAGGGTTTTTACAGGGCTAGACAACTTTCCGGATAATTGGAATACTGTACAGTCAACATGGGGGTATGGGACAAGCACACAAGTTCGGGTTAAGTCGAGAGTAGAATAAGGGTTAGGGCTAGGGTTAGGGATAGGGTAAGGAATAGGTTAGGGATAGGGTTAGGAATAGGATAAGACAAGGAATAGGTTAGTAAGCATCACTAACATCGAATTAAACAGACCTCCCTCATCTCACTATCACTACCCTCTACTTCATATCATCATTCACCATCGAACCTCCGAAAACCATCAAAATCAGAACAAATTCATCATCAAATCTCTAGTCTCATCTACATCCAACCTCCAAATCTTCAATCCCAACTATCTCCGCCCCTGTGCTAGATATTTCACTACAGTACAAGTCCGAATCCGGGCCATAAGTCAGAATTCAGTCAACTAAGAATTCGCACTCATACCACCAATCAAAATTCACATTTTCAGCATTTATTCAGAAATTTTATTAACAATTATCCCCCGATGCATTCGCAAGAGGCGAGGATAGGCAGAGGGAGAGGGGTGAGGCAGGTAAGGCCAAAAATTGATTCACTTCAGATTCAGAAACCTCAGAATTTGCATCAACAATACTACTTCCATATACAAGATACAATATAGTCAATATAGTCAGATTCTGCATCAACAACACTTCCTTGACTTCCCAAAACAATTCTCATCATAAGAAATTAGAAAATGCTCAAATACTCTCAAAATACACATTTACTCAGAAATTTTATCAACAACAATCCCCCGACATCTTCGAAAGAGTCAAGAGTAGGGATAATGCTGTGTAAGGCCTGAAATCATTCATCAACTCCCAAATAACTGTCGTCTTCTTCTCTTCTGACTCCGATTCCTTCCAAACTTTCACAAGAATCCACAATAAGCGATACAGAACGTTATCCAATTTTCACTATTCCAACTCAACTCTCGTTAACTCTTTCTCCATTCACTTCCAACTCTAGCACTTTCTTACTTCTTACTTCTTTCAAACTGATCAATTCATTCAAAACTGTAGTCATTGCAATATAGCCTTTAATTGACGGAAGTAGACGAAGTAATAATGACACGAATAAGATCAGAAGGGAAAACCATTCAACATTCAAATATCTGCAGAAGGGGAATTAGTCAACTAACAAAATATAGAAACGCCAAAAATTCCATCAACAGCAGTTCTCCGAAATCTTCGAAAGAGGCGAGGCGAGGGACATATTTGGTAAGGCCTGAATATCCTTTATTATCATCAGAAATATCCAAAATATCAATATCATCTACAGAATATCATTCAGCATCTGTACAACTTCAATCAATAACAACTCAATAACAACTCAATAACAACTCAATAACAACTCAATAACAAATTAATAACAGATCGACATTCATCATTAATTCATTTTAGAAACGAAAACCTCACATTTTTCATCAACAACGCCCGACACCCGTCATCTATTCCACTTCCATCAACTAATCAGCCAATGCAGACTATTTCACCGGAAAAACCTCATCTGCATCATATAGCACTTATAAATCACTTATAAATTCATTTTATAACACTCCTTCCATCGAGAAACTTCATCTTTACCAAAAAAGCACCATCTTAATCACCACGCATCAATACTAATTCTAAATTTCATCCCTGATTGCATCAACGTCTCCATTCTCCCGCTATCTTTCGGGAGGTGGATTATGCTTCATATATTCAGCTAAAATCAAAACATAATTCCAATATCTTCCGAACAGAGTTCAATTCGTCTCAAATCGACTCAATTCGACTCAGTTCATCTTGTAATCTCTAAACGAAATTACAAAATCTCACAAATTCCATCAACAATACCTACTCTATCTTCACTAAATTAGCACACATGTCATTCGAACAACTGAGGATCCAGATTTCCTACTACATCTACCCCGAATTTCATACATTTCACTCAGATTTCATTCAAATACATTAAATAAACTCCATAAAACATCAGTTAAATACACGGTATTTCTAATTTCTAACTTTCATCGCTTAAAATAACTTTCTTAAAACCCCATTTACTCCACTTCCCAACCTTGGAACAAGTGCTGCCCTACTGTATTTACTGATTAGACAGTAAAACCGAACTATACTCAGGGAGAACTTCAAATACTTTATTCCATATTCTTCAATATCACAATACGAAATCAACAGGGAGAAGAGGGCAACTGAGCGGGTAAGGGAACTGCCATCTTAAATACCAGATGGAAACACAAATGCTCAGATTTTTCGTCAACAATACTCACTTTTTGAGAACAAATATTCACATTTTGTCACATTTTCCATCAACACCATTTTTACTCATCTTTGAAAACTTTCAAAAACACAAATGCTTAGATTTTCCATCAGCATCATTCCACCCACCTCGGAAAGCAAATTCTCACAATTTTCTCATCAAATACTCGCTATTTTGAAAGCAAATTCTCAGATTTGTCACATTTTTTATCAGCAATACTTGCTTTTTAAAACAAACGCATACTTTTTGTATTTCCACCATCTATCTAATATAATCTAATATAATAAATACCCAGATTTTGCATCAGCACTACTTACCTCAGAGGCAAAAGCTCACATTTTCCATCAACAATATGCATCTTGAAAGAGCCAATTCTTAGATTTTGTCACATTTTTCAGCAATAATACTTACTTTTTGACACAAACGCCTAATATTTCCATCTTATCGCCCGTTTCATACGACAAATCCTCACATTTTGCATCAGCACTACTTACCCCAGAGGCAAAAGCTCACATTTTCCATCAGCACCATTCCCACTCATCTCGAACAACAAATTCTCACATTTTTCATCAGCAATATCAGCAATATACTCATTTTTGAAGACAAACGTTTACTTTTTGTATTTTATAACGCCCGTTTCATATCACAAATTCATATAATAAACGCTCAGATTTTGCATCAGCACTGCACATCTTAGAAGCAAAAGCTCACATTTTCCATCAGCACCGCCCATCTCAAAAATATACACACATTTTGTCCATTTTAACCACTAAAAACTACTAAAAATTTACTAAAAAACTACTCAAAATTTACATATTACAATTCAAATATCGCCCTTCTTTCAACCCCCAACTACTATCATGTAATTCCAGTCATCAAATATCTTCACCTATCCGGTAGGGACGGAAATGGTTAGGGTTTTTACAGGGCTAGACAACTTTCCGGATAATTGGAATACTGTACAGTCAACATGGGGGTATGGGACAAGCACACAAGTTCGGGTTAAGTCGAGAGTAGAATAAGGGTTAGGGCTAGGGTTAGGGATAGGGTAAGGAATAGGTTAGGGATAGGGTTAGGAATAGGATAAGACAAGGAATAGGTTAGTAAGCATCACTAACATCGAATTAAACAGACCTCCCTCATCTCACTATCACTACCCTCTACTTCATATCATCATTCACCATCGAACCTCCGAAAACCATCAAAATCAGAACAAATTCATCATCAAATCTCTAGTCTCATCTACATCCAACCTCCAAATCTTCAATCCCAACTATCTCCGCCCCTGTGCTAGATATTTCACTACAGTACAAGTCCGAATCCGGGCCATAAGTCAGAATTCAGTCAACTAAGAATTCGCACTCATACCACCAATCAAAATTCACATTTTCAGCATTTATTCAGAAATTTTATTAACAATTATCCCCCGATGCATTCGCAAGAGGCGAGGATAGGCAGAGGGAGAGGGGTGAGGCAGGTAAGGCCAAAAATTGATTCACTTCAGATTCAGAAACCTCAGAATTTGCATCAACAATACTACTTCCATATACAAGATACAATATAGTCAATATAGTCAGATTCTGCATCAACAACACTTCCTTGACTTCCCAAAACAATTCTCATCATAAGAAATTAGAAAATGCTCAAATACTCTCAAAATACACATTTACTCAGAAATTTTATCAACAACAATCCCCCGACATCTTCGAAAGAGTCAAGAGTAGGGATAATGCTGTGTAAGGCCTGAAATCATTCATCAACTCCCAAATAACTGTCGTCTTCTTCTCTTCTGACTCCGATTCCTTCCAAACTTTCACAAGAATCCACAATAAGCGATACAGAACGTTATCCAATTTTCACTATTCCAACTCAACTCTCGTTAACTCTTTCTCCATTCACTTCCAACTCTAGCACTTTCTTACTTCTTACTTCTTTCAAACTGATCAATTCATTCAAAACTGTAGTCATTGCAATATAGCCTTTAATTGACGGAAGTAGACGAAGTAATAATGACACGAATAAGATCAGAAGGGAAAACCATTCAACATTCAAATATCTGCAGAAGGGGAATTAGTCAACTAACAAAATATAGAAACGCCAAAAATTCCATCAACAGCAGTTCTCCGAAATCTTCGAAAGAGGCGAGGCGAGGGACATATTTGGTAAGGCCTGAATATCCTTTATTATCATCAGAAATATCCAAAATATCAATATCATCTACAGAATATCATTCAGCATCTGTACAACTTCAATCAATAACAACTCAATAACAACTCAATAACAACTCAATAACAACTCAATAACAAATTAATAACAGATCGACATTCATCATTAATTCATTTTAGAAACGAAAACCTCACATTTTTCATCAACAACGCCCGACACCCGTCATCTATTCCACTTCCATCAACTAATCAGCCAATGCAGACTATTTCACCGGAAAAACCTCATCTGCATCATATAGCACTTATAAATCACTTATAAATTCATTTTATAACACTCCTTCCATCGAGAAACTTCATCTTTACCAAAAAAGCACCATCTTAATCACCACGCATCAATACTAATTCTAAATTTCATCCCTGATTGCATCAACGTCTCCATTCTCCCGCTATCTTTCGGGAGGTGGATTATGCTTCATATATTCAGCTAAAATCAAAACATAATTCCAATATCTTCCGAACAGAGTTCAATTCGTCTCAAATCGACTCAATTCGACTCAGTTCATCTTGTAATCTCTAAACGAAATTACAAAATCTCACAAATTCCATCAACAATACCTACTCTATCTTCACTAAATTAGCACACATGTCATTCGAACAACTGAGGATCCAGATTTCCTACTACATCTACCCCGAATTTCATACATTTCACTCAGATTTCATTCAAATACATTAAATAAACTCCATAAAACATCAGTTAAATACACGGTATTTCTAATTTCTAACTTTCATCGCTTAAAATAACTTTCTTAAAACCCCATTTACTCCACTTCCCAACCTTGGAACAAGTGCTGCCCTACTGTATTTACTGATTAGACAGTAAAACCGAACTATACTCAGGGAGAACTTCAAATACTTTATTCCATATTCTTCAATATCACAATACGAAATCAACAGGGAGAAGAGGGCAACTGAGCGGGTAAGGGAACTGCCATCTTAAATACCAGATGGAAACACAAATGCTCAGATTTTTCGTCAACAATACTCACTTTTTGAGAACAAATATTCACATTTTGTCACATTTTCCATCAACACCATTTTTACTCATCTTTGAAAACTTTCAAAAACACAAATGCTTAGATTTTCCATCAGCATCATTCCACCCACCTCGGAAAGCAAATTCTCACAATTTTCTCATCAAATACTCGCTATTTTGAAAGCAAATTCTCAGATTTGTCACATTTTTTATCAGCAATACTTGCTTTTTAAAACAAACGCATACTTTTTGTATTTCCACCATCTATCTAATATAATCTAATATAATAAATACCCAGATTTTGCATCAGCACTACTTACCTCAGAGGCAAAAGCTCACATTTTCCATCAACAATATGCATCTTGAAAGAGCCAATTCTTAGATTTTGTCACATTTTTCAGCAATAATACTTACTTTTTGACACAAACGCCTAATATTTCCATCTTATCGCCCGTTTCATACGACAAATCCTCACATTTTGCATCAGCACTACTTACCCCAGAGGCAAAAGCTCACATTTTCCATCAGCACCATTCCCACTCATCTCGAACAACAAATTCTCACATTTTTCATCAGCAATATCAGCAATATACTCATTTTTGAAGACAAACGTTTACTTTTTGTATTTTATAACGCCCGTTTCATATCACAAATTCATATAATAAACGCTCAGATTTTGCATCAGCACTGCACATCTTAGAAGCAAAAGCTCACATTTTCCATCAGCACCGCCCATCTCAAAAATATACACACATTTTGTCCATTTTAACCACTAAAAACTACTAAAATTTACTAAAAAACTACTCAAAATTTACATATTACAATTCAAATATCGCCCTTCTTTCAACCCCCAACTACTATCATGTAATTCCAGTCATCAAATATCTTCACCTATCCGGTAGGGACGGAAATGGTTAGGGTTTTTACAGGGCTAGACAACTTTCCGGATAATTGGAATACTGTACAGTCAACATGGGGGTATGGGACAAGCACACAAGTTCGGGTTAAGTCGAGAGTAGAATAAGGGTTAGGGCTAGGGTTAGGGATAGGGTAAGGAATAGGTTAGGGATAGGGTTAGGAATAGGATAAGACAAGGAATAGGTTAGTAAGCATCACTAACATCGAATTAAACAGACCTCCCTCATCTCACTATCACTACCCTCTACTTCATATCATCATTCACCATCGAACCTCCGAAAACCATCAAAATCAGAACAAATTCATCATCAAATCTCTAGTCTCATCTACATCCAACCTCCAAATCTTCAATCCCAACTATCTCCGCCCCTGTGCTAGATATTTCACTACAGTACAAGTCCGAATCCGGGCCATAAGTCAGAATTCAGTCAACTAAGAATTCGCACTCATACCACCAATCAAAATTCACATTTTCAGCATTTATTCAGAAATTTTATTAACAATTATCCCCCGATGCATTCGCAAGAGGCGAGGATAGGCAGAGGGAGAGGGGTGAGGCAGGTAAGGCCAAAAATTGATTCACTTCAGATTCAGAAACCTCAGAATTTGCATCAACAATACTACTTCCATATACAAGATACAATATAGTCAATATAGTCAGATTCTGCATCAACAACACTTCCTTGACTTCCCAAAACAATTCTCATCATAAGAAATTAGAAAATGCTCAAATACTCTCAAAATACACATTTACTCAGAAATTTTATCAACAACAATCCCCCGACATCTTCGAAAGAGTCAAGAGTAGGGATAATGCTGTGTAAGGCCTGAAATCATTCATCAACTCCCAAATAACTGTCGTCTTCTTCTCTTCTGACTCCGATTCCTTCCAAACTTTCACAAGAATCCACAATAAGCGATACAGAACGTTATCCAATTTTCACTATTCCAACTCAACTCTCGTTAACTCTTTCTCCATTCACTTCCAACTCTAGCACTTTCTTACTTCTTACTTCTTTCAAACTGATCAATTCATTCAAAACTGTAGTCATTGCAATATAGCCTTTAATTGACGGAAGTAGACGAAGTAATAATGACACGAATAAGATCAGAAGGGAAAACCATTCAACATTCAAATATCTGCAGAAGGGGAATTAGTCAACTAACAAAATATAGAAACGCCAAAATTCCATCAACAGCAGTTCTCCGAAATCTTCGAAAGAGGCGAGGCGAGGGACATATTTGGTAAGGCCTGAATATCCTTTATTATCATCAGAAATATCCAAAATATCAATATCATCTACAGAATATCATTCAGCATCTGTACAACTTCAATCAATAACAACTCAATAACAACTCAATAACAACTCAATAACAACTCAATAACAAATTAATAACAGATCGACATTCATCATTAATTCATTTTAGAAACGAAAACCTCACATTTTTCATCAACAACGCCCGACACCCGTCATCTATTCCACTTCCATCAACTAATCAGCCAATGCAGACTATTTCACCGGAAAAACCTCATCTGCATCATATAGCACTTATAAATCACTTATAAATTCATTTTATAACACTCCTTCCATCGAGAAACTTCATCTTTACCAAAAAAGCACCATCTTAATCACCACGCATCAATACTAATTCTAAATTTCATCCCTGATTGCATCAACGTCTCCATTCTCCCGCTATCTTTCGGGAGGTGGATTATGCTTCATATATTCAGCTAAAATCAAACATAATTCCAATATCTTCCGAACAGAGTTCAATTCGTCTCAAATCGACTCAATTCGACTCAGTTCATCT